>BTHU01000009.1:36062579-36662579 GCA_036184795.1 Tokudaia tokunoshimensis | reverse complement strand
TATTTATTATGACCACAGTGTTTAAAAATACAAAATGCTGTATGCATGGTCTAAAACTTTGAGTAAGAGGCACTCCTGTGCGCTTCCTTCCATGAGTTTTCTGTGTTTAATTTCTTCTTGCTTGTGTTTATGTTGTTGTGCCCTGCTCATGGGAATACATCTCATGCAGTTTAGCACGAGATCTGCTATGTTATACTTCACTATCTGAATATATGATTTCAATTTGTGTTTTCTTCTTTTTTAATTAATTAATTAATTAATTCACATCTCAAATACTGCTCCCTTTCCCCACAGAGTCCCTTCCTCCATCGCCCCTACCCTTCTTCTCTGAGACAGTTTTCTTCTATTGGTGGAAAGATATAAATTTTTTCAGGATCATGCTCTTACAAAACAGTGTGAAATAATTTCTCTATACATGTGTCTCAGTAAATACATAGAATGTTTCAAGCATATATGCCTAGAATTGGAATTCTCTCTTCAGGATGTGTATGTTTCACTTTGTTTTCACTTTGTTAAACAGTTTCAAATCATCTCACTTTTTGAAACAGTTCTAAACACTTTCCTAGTCAATTGTTCCTCTTTATGCTCTGACATCATAGCTGACATTTGGCATTTTTAGATTTTTTTTCCCTTTTCCCAAAGGGATGGATTTGAAATGGAAATTTCAGTTTTAATTTTTATTGACCCAGTTATTAGTGTGACAAGCTAGGTGTTTATGCATTCATGAGTTCTTTCTATTTTCTCTTCTGTGAATGTCTTGTTCATATATAACTCAGTTGAATTTTTAAATATTTAGATAAAAGTATGTACTCATTTTGTTGGTTAAATACAGTAACAACTATCTGAAGCTTATAATACTTTAATATTGTTGGTATATTTAGCCATAAATAGGCTTCCTTTCAATATATTAAAACTATAATTTATATTTCCTTACAGCTTGTGCTTCAAGGCCTTAGAAAATTCTTCCCTGAGTTACTCAGTGATCCTAGATAAGAAAAAAAAAATGTGAGCTCTAATTTTTACCTTTCTCTCTACAGTGTGTCTGGGATTCTTTAAGATTTATTTTGTTACTGTCTATTTTAAATTGTGTATCCTTGTGTAGATGTGTGCACATCGGTACAAGAATCCAAGAAGCTGAAGGTGTCAGATGCCCCTGGATCTGAAGTTCCAGGCAGTGGTGAGATGTCCCACATGGGCACTGGAAACCAGCGCCAGTCCTCTGAAAAAGCAGTATACTCTCTTAACTGCTCAACTATTTCTGTGAACCCCTCACATCTCCCGATTTTAATGTGTGTGTGCCATGAGAATGGTCCCTTCTTATTTTTATTCACCCAATGTGAATACTTAAATATTTTTGCAGCCTTTTGTGTGACCTGAATTTCTTTCATGTCTTTTTTTCCTTTTTTCTTTTATTAGATAGTCTTTATTTACATTTCAAATGTTATCCCCTTTCCTCATTTCCCCTCCAAAAATTCCCTATCCCATCCCCATACCCCTGCTCACCAACCCACCCACTCCTGCTTCCCTGTCCTGGCATTCCCCTCTTCTGGGACATTGAGCCTTCCCAGGACCAAGGGCCATTTCTCCCATTGATATCTAAGACAAAGTCATCCTCTGCTACATATGCAGCTGGAGCCATGGGTCCCTCCATGTGTACTCTTTGGTTGGTGGTTTAGTCCCTGGGAGCTCTGGGGTACTGGTTGGTTCATATTGTTGTTCCTCCTATGGGGCTGCAAACCCCTTCAGCAACTTGGGTCCTTTCTCTAGCTCCTCCATTGGGGACCCTGTGCTCAGTCCATTGGTTGGCTGTGAGCATCCACTTTTGTATTTGTCAGGCACTGGCAGAGCCTCTCAGGAGACAGCTATATCAGACTCCTGTCAGCAAGCACTTGTTGGCATCCACAATAGTGTCTGGGTTTGGTGACTGTATATGGGATGGATCCCCAGGTGGGGCAGTCTATGAATGGCCTTTCCTTCAGTCTCTGCTCCACACTTTGTCTCTGTATCTCCTCCTGTGGGTATTTTGTTCCCCCTTCTAAGAAGGACCAGAGTATATACATTTGGTTTTCCTTATACCATGTTACTACTGCTGTTCTGATATGTGAACCTCTCAATTTTTAAACTTTTAACATAACTTGGCGTTATGTGATCATCATCAAAACTAAATTGGCTATGACCTGTCCTTGGATATCTATATAGTCTTCAGGATTAGCTCACCAAATTTCTCAAAAAAAATTTTACAGTCTTATGTGTTAAAAACAAATTTAAATATTAACAGCGAAAATTTTTAGGACAGACAAAAATTGAGCATCATGAGCTCATTTCTTCAACATACGTAAATACAGGAAGGGCTAAAACATGTTTCCTATGACTGCACTTTAAGTATGATAGACATTTACATCTATTTAAGCTTTTGTGTGTCTTACCTAAAAAGTTTGCAATTTCACTTAAAAGGGCTGCTTACACTTAGATTGGTTATTACTGCATTTCTAGAATTTTTGTTGATTTTTTTTTATAGTTTATCTTGTATGTGTACACACTGGGGACAGGGCATGGGCGTGCAGGCATGTATGCGTATACTTACGCATGTAGAGGCCAGAAATCAGTATTGATCCCTTCCTGAATTACTTTCAATCTTACTGGGAGAGGAGGACAGAGTCTCTGAACCCAGAATTCAGAGTCAGCTGGAGTGTCTGGTCAAAACACCCCAGAGTTCCTCCTCCTCTGCCTGCCTAGCTGTGGAATTATAGGTACGCAGCACTGTGCCTAAGCTTTTCACATAGATTCTAGGAGACAAAACTCAGGTCCCCATGCCTGCACAGCAAACACTTTCCCAGATGAACCATCTCAACAGTCCCCATAATATTTCCTTTTAAACTTCTTTTTCTAATCATTTGCTGGAATATAAAAATCTATCAATATACAGCCTATCTGTTTCCTTAAACTTTTTACATTATTTCTAACAGTTGTCCTGTAAAGTCTCTTGTCCTTAATCAATGACAATCTAGTGTCTCAGTTTCCGTCCTGCCTCTGTTCGCTACTGTCTGCCATCAGTGTACGCACAGCATAGGCACCATTGCTCTCTTGCTCCAGATGAAGACATCATTTCTGTCACATTATCACTGACTTTTTTCTGGTTCAAATTTATTATAAGTCACTCTACCTTTTAGTTTTTTCAGGAACTGGATTGGATTATGGGTTGCTATTTTATTAACATATACATTCTTCCTTGAATATATTATATATTTTCTGCGGGGTTTTTTTTTGTTTGTTTTTTGTTTTGTCGTTTTGTTTTTGCTTTTCCTGTGTGCTTTCTAATCGGATGCCAAGCCTCTTCATCTTCACCCTTTATCTTTTTATTACAAACACACACATGTGAGGCTGTAGATTCCCAACCATCATTTTGTTGCCTCCCATAAATTTGTCATAAGTTAACATTAGCATTCGTTTTAAGTATTTTCTAATTTTCACTCATTCTTATTTGACTTATCAGTGTTGATTGACAGAGATATCTGTAGCCTTTAAAAACGGTTTATCACATATATTATGATCAGATATTGCCTTCCAGAATGCTTATTAAAGACTTGATGAGTGGTCTCACTCCCCCTCACGTTTCTTCCTCATTGATATTTATCAGCTCCATTCTTCTGTGCTGCCTTCATTGTTTCTTTAAATACTCCACATTAAATGCTCCCTCTTGTCTTGCCTTTGAAGAATGTATAACTTTAACAATTACACTTTTCACCTTGAAGATTCTAGCTCATGTTTAGCACATTTAATTTTCATATATATGTATACATACATTATATATATATATATATATAGTGTGTGTGTGTGTGTGTGTGTGTGTGTGTGTGTGTGTGTGTGTGTGTGGTTTTTGGACTACTAATCATATTTGTAGCACCAGGATAAGTATGTTTACCCTAATAAAAATCAACTTTATTACAACTGGGAAGTGTAATCCCTTTAATTAACCAATTGCAAAACTTTCTCAATTCAGAGTTATATTATCATAGTGTTATACTGGGACTGAGAGATGACTCAGCAACTAAGAGCATGTGTGCTACTTTCCCAGAAGATCAGAGTTCATTCCCCAAACCCCTACCCAGTGCCTCACAAGCCATGCAATTCCAGCTTCAGGGAATCACTGTCTTCTCTGGCCTCTGTCTATACCCATACAAACATGGCATATACTCACATAGACAAATACATATGCACACAAATAAAAATAAAAAGGCTTAAAGTCATATTATTTATCTTTGTCTCAATTTCAGAAAAGCACACAGGAAAAAAAAACACTATAATTTAAGCCCATAGATAGTCCAGACCTCAAATTAAAAACTGTATTTCTCTTGGCTTCAAAGAAATCCTTCAGAACTTTCTAGATACTCTCAGAAGTACTTTTATTCTGGAATCTCCTCTACATCACACATATGAAAATCACTTCTGACTTAAGTTTCCTCTGTTTACTCTCAACAAATCCCACTAGCTCGCAAGCTCATTTACATTCATTTGATGCAACTTGATGTAAATGCTTGCTATGTTTTAAATGCTAGAGATGTGACCAAAATTGAAACAAACGCCTGGACTTATTTTTTTTTTTAAAAAAAAAAAGCTATAAAAGTAGTAAACAAATTAATAAATTTATTTTAGATCCAACTGTCAAAACTGACAAAATGGTCAACATTCGGCTCTTCCTGACCCACTGTGAGACAATTTCCTATGATTCAACTTAATAGGATGTGGCAAGCTGTAGTCCTAAGAGCTGGAGGAGTGGGGGAGGGGTAAGTGGAAGGAAAGCGATGGGGAATGTGTGAACATTCTATTTTAGACAGTACAGCCATAAAAGCCTCTCTTCTAAAATGCCAGTTGGACAGAGACAGGAGGGACATGAGGAAATGAGTCATGTGGACCTCTGGAGGAAGAACATTCTTATTGAGGGAAATGTAGGTGGAAAGGCTCCAAGAAGGAGTATACACACACAGCATATTTCAGGGAACTGCAGGGAAGTCAGGGGTACCTAAATGAAGCCACAGAGAGTAAGAGTGGAACAAGATAAAAAAGACAGGGGTCAGAAGCAGACCAGGAATACCATGTCAGTCACCATAAGAGTGTCTGACTCATTCCTAAGGAGATTCCTAGGAAGTACTTGGATGACCATGTAACTTACATTTTTAGTAATGAGAAACTTGAAACACCCATGGGGAAAGACAGATACTGAATGTTAGGAGACTGCTACATCTGCCTGGAGGTGACTTTAGGAACTCCCAGAGTAGAGCAAACAAAACAGGATACAACCTGGGCCATCACAACTCACCCAACACCATTCTAATTTTTCTTTCAAAAACATCTTTCTCATCAATTCCTCTTAACCCAAGAAGTATATTCCCAAACTTCCATGTATTGACCATTTATTGATACAGTTATCAAATAACTTCTGATTCTGATAACTGTCAGTTTCTGATCCCAAGAAGAAATGTCCACATCTTCCTAAATTCAGACCCCCAAACTCTGCGTTTGCCTGACCCATAACCTTATATCTTTGGTCTGAATTGCCCTCAGAAAAGAGGCAACGTACCTGATCCACATACAGCTGGCAGTCACCATGCAAGAAGCACCACCAGACAGGGAACAT
Source organism: Tokudaia tokunoshimensis (assembly GCA_036184795.1). Lineage (NCBI taxonomy): Eukaryota > Metazoa > Chordata > Mammalia > Rodentia > Muridae > Tokudaia > Tokudaia tokunoshimensis. Next base: position 36,656,944 of record BTHU01000009.1, on the reverse strand, counting down.
GTGGCTCCAACAGCCACAACTGTGCTTTCAGTCTCTTCCCAGACTGTTAACTGACAAGTAGGCGTGGCCTGAGTCAGGGCAGGAAAGGGCCATCCTTGGCCCACTGCCAGGCAAGGTGGCTTTTCTTAGGCACTCCTAGCCCTATTCCTGCAGCTAGGCCACTTCCCGCAGATGTTTCTACACTCTGCAACTCTCCCCAGAAGGAAGTTGCTCAGGAGATTACAACCCTTGGGGAGAAGCTGACCACAGCTCCATAGCATATGACTACAGCTTCTGCAACTTTTGGCCCTGTTTGCTTTACATCTTCATACAGGAGGGGGTGTCTTCTATTAGGTATTTGGTCAAAATAACAGGCAATCAACCTTGTCACTAAGGCATATTTGTCAGGACAGAAACTTATCACAGTACAATGAACCATTCAAGAACAAATAAAATGCAATTGGTTCAAATGACAGGTTATGTCACAATCGCCAACACATCTGCTGTGTTTTTTTTTTCTTTTATAAAATCCTAAAGTTTAGTCTGCTTGCAATATGCAGACTAGCTGAGGAGAAGGCATGACATTCAAATGTCACTAAATTACTGCTCAGCTCCAAGAACTCACACACTTTAGATCTAACAGCTCGGAGCCTACGTAAAGTCACAAGAAATAGAATTGAAATGAATATTCAAAACCTATTCTCCACAAAGGTACTCTGTAGAAGTATAAGTAGACATACCTTTTTATGAAGAGAAACAATTCATTTGTACTGGAAAATGAAGTGAGAAAACAGAAATCTAAATATTTCTCATCTATGCATAAACTCAGAAGAACCACACATCTTAAATATTCTAGGTTAAGCTAGATCAGAAGTAATATTAGAATTTAAAGGGTTAGAAATTACAGTCCTAATTCACTGTACTACCCAAAGCATGAATAAGACCAAATAATGAAAAGGAAATTTAAAATAACTGCCCCAAAATCCCTTTATATGACCATCTTTTTCCTGCTAAACCGTGAAGATCTCTCACTGCTCTGACTTGCACTCTGACCCAGATGACTGTAAGCTTTTTCCTGTAAACATAAATGCTATCATCGCATGCATATACTATGCTGAAAATCAGAGTCGGTGTTAAGAAAAAAGTTCTTTGCAGAGTAGATATTTTTGATTATGAAGTATCATCCACTGCTCTTTGCAAATGATATGAGAACAATCATTTTGAGATAGTTTAATTTGAATATTCATTGCACATAAAAACATGCTCTTCTCATGAGCCTCAGTACTTAGCCCATGAAGACATGTATCTTTAGAGACATCACGAAGATTTAAGGAGTATCACCATAAAGGCAACTGTCTGGGCTCAAAGAAGCTCTGAGGCTTGTGCACAAGGGACATTATACCCCTAGACCTTCGTACTCCTAACGTTGGACATCACAATCATCTGTTTAATAGGGTGGTGTATTAGTCAGCCTACAAGGGCTGTGTATGAAGAAGGATTTCATTTAGATCATCATTTTAGAGATTCGGAGTCCAAGATGAGGCCAACCTACTCTTTTAGCCTCTAGTGAGGGCAGGATATTTTGACACATTCTACGTGAAACCAAGGTAGAACCAAGTAATCACACCACACTCCCCCCCAAAAAAAATCAGAGAGAAGGAGCCCAGGAGGGGCCAGGATTATTCCTGTTATAATAATCCTCTCATGAAAATTTAGGTCACCAGCATCAAATTTACACAAGATTTGCCAAAGAATCATATTCAAATCTCCAACTACTTTAAATCTCTCCAGTGAACTAAGAACTTTCTGTCAGATCCTATCTCCTAAAGGTTCCACCACTTTCCAACAGCTCATTGAAGACTTTACGCCAGGCCCTTGGAGTTCTAACCATATTCAAACCATAGAAGATATTTATCCAAACTAAAATGGAAGAACTCGGGTGGGGAATGTAACTGCACTTTAAAGCACAGAAATAGCCAGGCATGTTAGCACATTCCTTTAATGTCAGCCCTCAGGAGACAGAAGCAGGGTGATCTCTACCAGGCTGGTTTATGTGGAAATATATAATTCTCACCTATAAATAATATCTTGCACTCATTTATTTTCATGTACGTTTAATTGAAATAGAATCTATATCAATTTTCCCCATTCATTTCCTCCCTCCATCTTCTCCCAACTACCCTCTCTCAAACTCCTCCCATGTCTGACCCCCAACCCTCAAGTTGATCTCATCTCTTTCTTTGACTATTTTTGTCATGTTGTATGTATATATGTATGTATGTATATGTACAAACAGGTATAAAAACACCCTGCAGAGTCCACTTTTGGTTTGGTTTATGTGTTTGTTATGTGTATAGTTTCAGAGCTGATCACTCTTCATTGATCCATATAAGTTGATAATTTGGAATACTGCTTATACCATGCTTAAGCCTTATTTTCTCTTTTATATCATTATATGGGAAATTATCAATAGAAATAATTTATACAGACTGCAGGTATATTTAACTCCTACTACTTGGAACTTGAATAGCACTTTGAAAAGATATAATCCCATTTTGGTTACTTGCTGGGGCAAGTATTTGTTGGGTTAAGTCAATGCAAAAATCCCTTGGTCACAAAGAACTCACCAGCCAATGAATCATAGTGAAGACACAAAAGACCAAAGAACATTAGGACTCAAAGCCAATTTGTCAGAATTAACCAGATGGTACAAAGTTATGCAGAAAGAGCTTATGACTCTGTTTATGGCAGTTGCTGTGCAGATCCCAAGCATTTTAATTTTTAATCTTGGCTACTACAGCACAGGCTCTTTGCACCTTGCCCCAGAGGTTCTGAGTAAATGCATTTTATTTTTAGTTATTTTTCTCCCTCAGCACAGGATTCCACACACTTGTCATCCCCCAGACAGGCTAAGGGTCACTGCTATCTCACCCCCTCCTCTGTAGTCTCCTGTATGCAATTAAGATAACAATAAGCCCAGAAATGTGTTTTTTTTTCCCCAGCAGAACAAGTCACTTCCCTTGGCTCAATAGGTGTGCCTTTAGACTGAGTCTGCTTTGGAATATTAGGTTGTTCCTTTTGATAGATTGGAAGGTTTTCCAGGCTTGAGAGGCTATCTCAATTTTACAGTGAAAAGAAAACAATCCCAGGCAGTGAATTCATTGAAAAAAAACTATTGGAGCCAGAGACTGAACTGTGTGGTTAAAAGCACAGCCATATTAATATTATTCATTCCCATTATAGAAACTCAGACAATATCCAACAGCCGAAATGCTTTGAATTAGTGCTGAAGTCAAGGACATTAAACCAAAGGGGGAAAAATATCTTGATGGCTTCCAATATAGTAATTCAAAGATATCTGTCAATATTTCAGTAAGTACCTCTCCCAGGTAGTCTGTAATAATGGGACAGAGCAAAAAGAACCTGATCCAGTGACAAATTACCTACAGAAGTCCACAGCATTATAAGCTGCCAATGCACAGGGCTATATCTTAAGAATGTTTCCTGTTTCTGAACAGATCATCAATTAACCTTGACTCTCAGAAGACAGTATCATACGTATCTCTTCTTTCTGTATCCCTCCATGCTTATTTTTACTTAGTGATGATAAACAAAAGCAGTATGCAATTTTCTTTTTTTAAATTGAAAATAGATTCTTCTCTCAGACAATCCACCCTGACCATGATTTCCCCTCCTCCCATTCCTTCAAGCTCCCCTCCCCCCCGCTCCCCTCTTCTCTGGCTCCATTCCTCTTCAGTTTCCTATTCAGAAAAAGGCAGGCCTCCAAGAGACAACAAGATAAAACAGACAAGGCAAAAAACTGGATAACACAACCCAGTGGAAGGAAAAGAATCCCAAGCACAGACAAACGAGTCAGAGGTACACCCCTATTTCCAAAGTAAAGATGCCATGCTTCTTGTAGGAGGGATATTGTCACATGAGAAGGCAGTGACCACCCCTTTCTTATGATCCCTTGATTCTAATCTTGGAATCCCTTGATTCTAAGATTCAACAGGAATATCAGAATTACACTAAGAGGCAAGAGAATATTGCTTTACTTAATGCCTTTATGATACCATTTAAGGAGTATTAGTCATTATCCATTCATACACGTGTATTCTTTCATACGTGTGCCAGCATCCCTGCCCTCAAAAACACACAATTTAGAAATGATACCATTCAGTGGATATTTAGTCAAAGATGTCAGCTGATCTAGTCCTGCCTTCAAATTCAGAAATTACAAATTTTCTATGAGAATTTATTTGTCCTGATAACCAATCCATGTGCCTTTCACTAAAGCAAAACTCATGGTAGCAAGGAATATCACAGAATGGTGTCCCTCAGTGTAATCTTGTGGCCATGGTATAACTGGGGTTTCAGAATTATCTAGATAAACCATATGCAAAACCACATGGCAGGATTAAAAGATAAGAAACAAGAGGTAATTTTTGACAGCATAGACTATGGTACATATATTGTGTGATACTCAGACATACAGCTTGGCCTATGGCTCTACAAGTAACCATGGAGTTCTATGAATTTTAAAATACTTTGTGCTTGTACTGAACGTTTATAAATATTTTATCATTAGTATTCCCTAAAGATTATAGTATGACAGCTATTTACATACTATTCACATTGTATGAGGTATTATAAAAATCTACAAATGATCTGTATCACACAAGAGATGGTCTGTAAATTATATGTAAATACGATGCCACTTTATATAAATATCTTGAGCATTGCAGACTTTTGTATCCACAGAGGTTGTCAAACCAATGTCTCATGGGTACCAAAGGAAAACTGCAATCTGTTAGCCAATAATTGAGTGTGTGACCTTGAATTTTTATTTAAATTTAAAAAATAATATTTAAATGTTAAGAGCATCTGCCTCAGGTTCTTAATCTGTGAAATGAGAATATTATGGTGTCTATATCATTAGACGGCTGGGCAAATTACATGAAAGGCCCTTCAGTAAGCATTTAATTCAGTTTCTGGCTTGTGGCAAGTGCACAGTTAGTATAGTTGTCAGTGCACACTGGAGCTTTTATTGATATATGATGTGTTTCTACTAATCCCACAGAATAGTAGTCAAGTTTCAATAGTCCCTAAAGATGGTAGTGCCACCTTCTTTTCTACTTTGTTTCCCATCTCACGAGTTTCAGTTTTACTCTTTCTCCTTCCTGTGAGCATTACGACCATATCTTCAGACCAAGAGACCAAAATGAAGGGTATCATCCCATTCCGGAGGCCAAGATCAGAAAGAGTGTAAATAGCCTATTCTTTCAGCCCTAACTCATTTTATTCCAACACTAACTTGCAATTTATAAGCCATCTCCAGTTTATGTTGCATTCAGTTATTTCTGCATGCAATTATTCATGACTCATTTTTTTCCAATATTTTGCGTTTCTACCCAGGATCTCAACTCAGTCTCCTTTGAGTTGTTCTTTTTCTAAATTGCCAGAGTTCAGTCCACACACAGTTTTATCTTATCACTTCATTTCATTTCATTTTATTTCATTTTATTTTACTTACAATGCTGGGATCAAACCCAGAGCTTTACACATATTCAGAAAAAACTCTAATGATTTCATTCTAATGGTTACATACATGGAACCTTTTTCCATCACATAGTCACCAGGCCATAAGGATGTCACTTCAAACATTATCACTACAATTATCTGTATAGTTTTGTTAATTGCCAAGAATGGCCTCTTTGAAGATTTGAAAACATCTTATTGAATGTTTTTAATCCCTTACTTAAAGATTAGGAACTATACCACAAAACAGGAATCCGTTTTATGTGTTTGTTACTTAATTTAAAATACGAAATTAATAACAAGATCACTTGTCTCTCCATTGCCCAGAAGAAGCGTGTTTGTCACAGAAATCTGTTTAATGCTTTAGGAGGAAAGTATCAGATAATTATTATTGAATCCATAATTCATGGGAAACTTACTATCAATATAGTCTTGAGCCGCATTTAGCATTCTGTTCCCTAGAAAGGACAGGGGATAAAAGAGACCAGAGAAATTCAACTATTATCCACAAGTTCAGATAGGAAGGTCACATTAGAGACAGTGTTATGCTGGATGCCAGCTATACCGTTCATCAAATACAGTGAGTTCTCATTTCCAGAAAACACACACACACATAACACAGAGGCGGATAGTGTGTCTACATCAGCGGACATAGTATTGAGGAGGAGAAGCTGAAGGAGATTACTGAAGAGCAAGTAGATGTCTGAAGAAGTTAATTATATACACAGAGCCTGGCGTAGGTTTGTTTCCTGCAGAGTACATGTGCAAGCTTCCTGAGGTAGAACCAAGAACGCTGGCTAGGAACTGCTTTGCAGTGCTGCAGTATTTAAAAACAGACATACTGAGAGCAATGACACCAAGATTTCCAGTCCGGTTGGCTGAACTGTGGTAGATTAGTTCACAATGCATATGCACATCAAAGCATCCAATGATGGACTTTAAAAACGTAGATTTATATATGTAAAGGCTTGTTTTAAAAAGTAAAGTGAATGTGTTCTTATCATCCTTAGTGAGGTAACCCAACCACAAAAGAACACACATGGTATGCAGTCACTGATAAGGGGATATTAACCCAGAAGCTCGGAATACCCAAGACACAATTCACATATCAATAGATTTCCAAGAAGATGGAAGGAGAGACCCCTGGTCCTGGAAAGACTGGACGCAGGGGAATACCAGGACAGAGAAGAGAGAGGGGGTTGAATGGGGAATCGAGGGAGGGAAGGGGGCTTATGGGACTTTCGGGGAGGGAGGAAACCGGAAAGGGGAAATCATTTGGAATGTAAATAAAAAAACTTAGAAAAAAAAAAGTGAAGTGAAATTTGCATAGATAATATGGCCAGAGTAAGTCTAAATTTAATTTCTTGAGAAATAGGGAGGCACTGTAAACTCATAAGAAGAAGAATAAAATCTGAATTAAAAAAAAAACTATTTGTGAAAGATTTCCAGATGCAGGTGATTTCTGGCCATTCTTATTCTGCGAAACCACCTTGGCTCTTATGTGAAAAACTTACGTTGTCTTTGCTAGAGAATAATTTTTATGATGCCAGCTATACCTTAACTACTTAAGTCACAAGAGTTTTTTTTTATTGAAAAAGGAAGTAAAAAATTATATGATAAAATTAAAGATTTACATGGAAAATGTTTCTGACAAAATTGAAGAAGTATATAGAAAAACACATTAAGATTGACAATTTTCATGGAAAATTAAAAAGTAAAATGGTAGACAAAAAACCTTGCTAAATTAATTGGAAATGGAAGTAGAAACATTTTATGATAAAATTGAAGATTTACATGGGAAATATTTCTAATAAAATTGTAGAAAAGTATAAAATATTGTACTAATATTGAAGATTATCATGGAAAATTACAGATAAAATGGTAGGATATAAATATTTCTAAGTTGATTGAAAGTGGAATTATAAACGTTTTCTGATAAAATTGAAGATCTACAAGTAAAATATTTCTGATAAAATTCAAGAAATATATAGAAAAACATGTTAAAATTGACTATTTCATGGAAAATTGTACAGATAAAATGGTAGGCATAAAAATATTCCTAAGTTGATTGAAAGTAGAATTATAAGCATTTTTTGATAAAATTGAAGATTTACATGGAAAATATTTCTAATAAAATTGTAGAAAAATATAAAATAACATTAAAATTGAAGATTATCATGGAAAATTATACAGATAAAACTCTAGGCATAAAAATATTTCTAAATTGATTGAGAGTGGAATTATAAACATTTTCTGAAAAAAAATGAAGATCTACAAGGAAAATATTTCTGATAAAATTCAAGAAATATATAGAAAAACACATTAAAATTGACTATTTCATGGAAAATTATACAGATAAAATGGTAGACATAAAAACATTGCTAAATTGATTGGAAGAGGAATTACAATCATTTTCTGATAAAAATTGAAGATTTACATGAAAAATATTTCTGTTTTTTGTTGGGGAATTGAGTCCATTGATGTTAAAAAATATTAAGGAATAGTGATTGTTGCTTCCTGTTATTTTTGATGTTCTTTTTATGTTTGTGTGGTTACTTTCTTTTGGGTTTGTTAGAAGAAGATTACTTTCTTGCTTTTTCTAGGGTGTGGTTTCCCGCCTTGTGCTGGCATTTTCCATCTATTATCCTTTGTAGGGCTAGATTTGTGGAAAGATAATGTGTAAATTTGGTTTTATCGTGGAATACCTTGGTTTCTCCATCTATGGTGATGAGAGTTTTGCTGGATATAGTAATATATTATAAGAGAACACAAATGTCAGCTCAAACTACTATACCCAGATCTTAGGAGATCTGCCCAGGATCTTCTAGCTTTTTCTCAAGTGAGAAGTCTGGTGTAACTCTGATAGGCTTGCCTTTATAAGTTACTTGACATTTTCCCTTACTGCTTTTAATAGTCTTTCTTTTTTTTCGTACATTTGGTGTTTTGATTATTATGTGCCGAGAGGACTTTCTGGTCTGGTCCATTCTGTTTGGAGTTCTGTAGGCTTCTTGTATGCTCATGGGCATCTCTTTCTTTAGGTGAGGAAAGTTTTCTTCTATAATTTTGTTGAAGATATTCACTGACCCTTTAAATTGGAAATCTTAGCTCTCTTCTATACCTACAATCCTTAGGTTTGGTCTCTCATTGTGTCCTGGATTTCCTGGATGATTTGGCTCAGGAGCTTTTTGCATTTTCTTTGACTATTGAGTCAATGTTTTCTATGGTATCTTCGGCACCTAAGATTCTTTCTTCTATCACTTGCATTCTATTGTTGATGCTTGCATCTATGACTCCTGAATACTTTCCAAGATTTTCTATCTCCAGAGATGTCTCACTTTATTATTTCTTTATTGTTTCCACTTCCATTTTTAGATCCTGGATGGTTTTGTTCAGTTCCTTCACTTGTTTGTTTGCTTTCCTGTAATTCCTTAAGGGATTTTTATGTTTTTTCTTTAAGGGCTTTTACCTTTTGACATATGTTCTCCTGTATTTCTTTAAGGGAGTTATTTATGTCCTTCTTGACGTCCTCTATCAGTATCGTGAGATAAGACTTTAAATCCAACCCTTGCTTTTCTGGTGTGCTGGGGCATCCGGGACTTGCTGTGGTGGGAGAACTGGGCTCTGATGTTGCCAAGTAGCCTTGGTTTCTGTTGGTAGGGTTCTTGCTCTTGCCTTTCGCCATCTGGTTATCTCTGGTGTTAGTTGGTCTTGTTGTCTCTGGCTGGAGCTTGTCCCTCCTATGGGCCTGTAAACCTGTGTCTGTACTCCTGGGAGACCAACTCTCTTCTGGTAGGGTCTGTGCACAGAAGGTTGTGGGGCTGCCTGGTTCCCTGCTACAAATGGCGGCGGAAGGGAAGACTTTTGTCCCAGCAGCTCCACTGATTGTATGCCCTGTGCACTCCTAGCTGTTCCCCTCCAAGAGCGAAGATGGAGATCTCACCTCCACACTCAGAAGTGAAAGCGCTGCTGGGAGATCACTCTCTCCTGGTGGGCTGTGCACAGAAGGCTGTGGAGCTGTCTGGTTCCCTGTTACAAAAATGGAGAGTTTTTTTTTTAATATTAAAAAATACTATCTGTGACATTGGAGAGGTGACTCAGTGGTCAAGAACCCTGACTACTCTTCCACAGGACCTGGATTCTATTCCCAGAATGCACAGGTTGGCTTACAAGCATCTAACTCCAGTTCTGAGACTGTCCCTCCACAGGCACCAGGCATTCAGACAATGTACAGATATACATGGTGGCAAAACACCCGAATGCATAAAATAAAAGTACAGTTTTAAAACAATTATAAAGATAGCACCTGTATGCCTTGGTGCAGATTTTTAAACATGCCTCGTTGTATAAAGGAACCTGATCTAAAGGCATTTAACATTTAGTTCTCTGACAAAATATTGTAGGGAATGACAGGGACTGTTGAGCTCTTATATTAGCTTGTGTTCCATCCAGTGTTTTGAAGAGGGAAGACAGTCTAGGGAAAGTGTTCCTTCCAGATGCTGACAGATTCAGTGACTCCTTAGACAAAATGGACACTTTTTTTTTCTGTCAGAAGAGCCCACTCAGGAGCTCCGTGGAGTGTCACAAGCAATCCCAGCTACTGCAAGATGTAGGTTGCCAAGTACAGACACAATCTGTCCCCTCTCCTAAAATGAGGTTCTCATTACTCTTAAGGAGTCACACACAAGCTGTTGGCAATTTGCTCAAGTGAGGATCAAACCATATCGGTTCAGTTTCGACACTCCATGTCTCAAAGAGCAACACGAACTGAATATGCCCTCAGCACCAACCCCCTGGCTCTTTCTGGACCAGTCTAATAATAGTGGAGACAGTGGGAAGATGCTGACTGTCCCAGACTCCACTTGTACAATGCGGAACTAACAGGAAGAGGGACCATTCAGTAACCGGGCTTAGTCAGAGCAGCATTGCAACAGTCCACCAAGGAAGCACTGTGACTGCTGACTGCCACTGTATTTACCAGGCTTCAAAAGATCCTTCTGTGCAGGAAATAACATACTTTATAAGATAAAACAGTAAGTCAGTTAAATAAGAAAAGTACATACAAGTACATGAGAGAACAATTCACAAAAGAACAAAAATGTTAAATGTATTAGAGATGGACCTCAGCAGTAAGCCCAAACCCCTTTCTTTTTTTTTTTTAAATTTTATTTTCTAAGTTTTTTTTTATTTACATTCAAGATCATTTCCCCTTTCCCGTTTCCTCCCTCCCCGAAAGTCCCATAAGCCCCCTTCCCTCCCTCTTTTCCCCATTCAACCCCCTCTCGCTTCTCTGTCCTGATATTCCCCTACATCCAGTCTTTCCAGGACCAGGGGTCTCTCCTTCCATCTTCTTAGAAATCTATTGATATATGAATTGTGTCTAGGGTATTCCGAGATTCTGGGTTAATATCCCCTTATCAGTGACTGCATACCATGTGTGTTCTTTTGTGATTGGGTTACCTCACTAAGGATGATATTTTCAAGTTCTGACCATTTACCTAGGAATTTCGTGAATTCATTGTTTTTAATTGCAGAGTAGTATTCCATTGTGTAAATATACCACATCTTCTGAATCCATTCCTCCGTTGAGAGACATCTGGGTTCTTTCCAGCTTCTGGTTATTATAAATAAGGCTGCTATGAACATAGTGGAGCATGTGTCCTTATTGCATGCAGGTAAAGCCTCTGGGTATATGCCCGGGAGTGGTATAGCCGGATCCTCCGGGAGTGTCATGCCCAGTTTTCTGAGGAACCGCCAGACTGCTTTCCAGAGTGGTTGTACCAGCTTGCAATTCCACCAGCAGTGGAGGAGTGTTCCTCTTTCTCCACATCCTCGCCAACAACTGCTGTCTCCTGTGTTTTTGATCTTAGCCATTCTGACTAGTGTGAGATGGAATCTCAGGGTTGTTTAGATTTGCATTTCCCTAATGACTAAGGGTAATGAACATCTCTTTAGGTGCTTCTCAGTCATTAGATATTCTTCAGGTGAGAACTCTTTGTTTAGCTCTGTACCCCATTTTTTAATAGGGTTACTTGCCTCTCTGGAGTTTAACTTCTTGAGTTCTTTGTATATATTGGATATTAGCCCTCTGTCGGATGTAGGGTTGGTAAAGATCATTTCCCAGTTAGCTGGTTGCCGCTTTGTCTTTTTGACAGTGTCTTTTGCCTTGCAAAAACTTTGTAATTTAATGAGGTCCCATTTGTCTATTCTTGATCTTAGAGCATAAGCTATTGGAGTTCTGTTCAGGAAATTCTCCCCTGTGCCCATATGTTCAAGGTTCTTCCCTAGTTTCCTTTCTATTAGTTTCAGTGTGTCTGGTTTTATGTGGAGGTCCTTGATCCACTTGGAATTGAGCTTAGCGCAAGGAGATAAGAATGGGTCAATTTGCATTCTTCTGCATGTTGACCTCCAGTTGAGCCAGCACCATTGGTTGAAAAAACTATCTTTTTTCCACTGGATGGCCAAACCCCTTTCAAAAACTAAACAAAGTCGGGATTTTTTTTTCTACTGAAATCAGTCAAGAGTGTGTGTGTGTGTGTGTGTGTGTGTGTGTGTGTATTTGGCAATATTACAGTGAATGCACTGCTATAAAGAGAAAATATTTGGACAAAATTTGTTGAAAGCAGTTTGGCAGTAAGTACTGGATGCCTTCAAAATAGTCAAAAGGAAAACCAAGACATGCTCTGTTTCTAAATTGTTCAATTCAGACTTTTATGTGGAAAATGTTAATATTTAAACAAAATAAGTGAAAATCCAGTAAGAAATATAATAATAAAGGAATTAACACTTAAGAAGATGATCCATCAGAACATGGTGGCACACATCTTTAATGCCAGCTTTCCCAGAGTTCGAGGCCAGCCAGGTGGGTTCCTTCCAGGATAGCCAGGACTCCATACTGAGATCCTCTTTGTTTTTGTTTTTTTAATTTTATTTTTTAATGGCTTTTGGGGAGCTGGAGAGATAGGTTAGCGATTAAATAGACATACTGCTCTTTCAGAGAACTCTGATTTGGTTGCTAACAGCTCTATTAGTTGGCTACAAGTCACCTGTAAGTTTAGCTCCATAGCATGAAGCATGAGGTTGGACTTCAGTGAGCTTCAGCCCTTTTCTGGGCCTCGGGTATGGTCACTCATGCACGTACTCACAAGCAAACGTGCATATACATAATCAGGAATAAAATAGATCTGGAGCTGCAGAGCTGGCTTAGTGGTTAAGAGCATGTGTGGCTTTTGCAGAGACCCAGCAAATGATTCAGGTGCCAGCAACCAAAACAGGCAATCCACAGTCACCTGAAACTCCAGTTCTAGGAGGACCTGACACCAGCTGCTGGCCTCTGTGGGCTTCTGCACACATAAGCACACATATGGGCAAAAAATAAATAAATAAATAAATAAATAAATAAAACCTTTAAACAATAAAATAAATCTGTAAAATGAGAAAATAAGTCACAGTTTCAAGTAAATATTCTGTTTCAGAAAATGGTCTTGATATAAACAGTTCTTTTATTTTTTTCCTTTTGTTGTAGAATTGAAACCTAACAATGTAGTACATATGATGATTATGAATACTTCAATTTCAAATGAAAAATTTCAAGATACAAACTTGTACATGTACGATGTGGTTACAGCTATGAATAATATTATACTTTGTGTGAACTATATATAGATGAAAATAATGCAATAACTCTTCATGAGCATGTGTATGTATGTATATGCACTGATGTATGTGCATCCTCTGTGCACATGTCCATATGCACAGAAACAAAGGACAAACTTGACTGTGGTTCCCAAGGATCTGTCCATCCTGGTTTGGGTGTAGTTTTGTTTGATACAGGGTCTCTTACTGATCTACAGCTCACCAAAGGGGCTTAGAGCAGGTGAGTGGTGGTCCTTAGGAATCTGCTCTTTTTTCTGCCTTTCTAGTCCTGAAATTACAAGCATGTGCCACCAAGCATGGCCGCCCCCACCCATGGGATATAGGGATAAAAGTCAGCTTCTCACGAATGCCTAGCTAGCTCTTTATAGGTGGAGCCACTTCCCCAACTCAGCCTGACCTCTCAACAGTGGCGATTCTTTGGTGGTGAAATTATAGCTATTTTTTTCTTGTTTTCTCTACTTTGAAAACATAAGATTCTTCTTAATATGATTTCATCATATTTACTACAGCTATCTTCAGATGCTAAATTGGAACCGTGTCTGAGCTACCATATTCATCTTTTTTTTTCCTCAGAAAATATTTACTGAGTTCTTCCTATGATCACAAAACACTAGCTACCTGAGGAGAGATTCCTGCATATGCAACATATTTCATGCTCTCTAGAAGCATATAAAAATATGAGAGCATAATGAAACAGCAAAGTACAAAAGTACTCATCATAAATTTAATAAATTGTATTCATATGCACACAGTGGCATTGTACAAGGTGAAAAATGAAGCCAGTCTGTGGGGTAGGCCTGTATCCCTTCCACATAGTAACCTAGGTGAGCTTCGTTAAGTAATAATTCTACATTTACTGACAAAACCTGGGCTCAAAATAATAGTAGAAATAATCTAGATCTAGAAAAAAAATGCCAATCAGAGATAACTGCAAAGCTATATTCTGACCTTTTAAAAACTCCATGTGGTTATCTATAAATAATTTTATCCTCAAATTATCTTTATAACCTTTGGAAACTCCTGATCTACCGTTTCGATGGTAAACTCTATCCATTTCAAAACGTCACTCATAATAGTGTTTCCTGTGCAAGAAGCTCAAAAACTTTCAAGGTAGTTCTTTTCATTTATGGAAATTTTGAATCATGCGTTCATGTGACCAATCATCAGTCCTTGACCCAAATAGTAGACTAGACCCTCTTTACACACAAATAAGGAAGGCTCCTTCCCTAGAAGAGTTCAGTGGTGGGAAGGCCCGGACTGCACAAACTTCGAGCCACACACAGGGATTTAGACTCTGCCACAGCACTTGGGGTAGATGCAATGAAACAGGCAGTCCCTTCTGCTTCTCCAATGCTCTGATCAATCTAGATGGCACTGAGCACACATATTTAAAGGGAGAAAGACGCCTTCTTAGAAGAGAATGACAAAACCAGAATATATGTGTTATGAAAGCAAAAGGCAACAGGTGAAGAGAGGAACAGAGACAACAGGAAGAATGACAGACAATGTATGAAAATCCAATAACAAGACCTATGACGCCAGGCAGTGGTGTCGCACGCCTTTAATCCCAGCACTTGGGAGGCAGAGGCAGGTGGATTTCTGAGTTCGAGGCCAGCCTGGTCTACACAGTGAGTTCCAGGACAGCCAGGGCTATACAGAGAAACCCTGTCTCGAAAAAGCAAAAAAAAAAAAAAGACCTATGGCATTTTATATTAAAAGTCACAGAGGTGGGGGAGAACAGCAACAACAACAAAACAAACAAAAACCTGCAAACAAAAACAAAGAGAAAAAGAACAAAAACCCTTGCCCATGCTTTGAAGCCCCACCATGTACTTTTTGAATTATTACACAAACTATGTAAAACCAAGTTCTTCAGTAAAGAAATCTTTTGAGGTTGGTTTCATGTTTCCATATCTCTACCACCTATTTTATCAACTGGATTGTGTGTGTGTGTGTGTGTGTGTGTGTGTGTGTGTGTGTGTGTGTGTGTGTGTGCGTGTGTGTAGAAAGCCTGTCAGGGAAATCTGTTGTTGTGATCTGGACACTCATCTGATGGTGATAAGCGAGGCACGTATTTACTGAGTAATCACATCCCCACAGCCGTAGCTACAGACAGAGCACCACAGTCAAGTCTTTGATACATTTCCATGATGATCTTACTTTCCATCAATAACAGGCACCACTCATCATAGTTTTTCTTTTTTTCTCCTGCTCCTCCTCTTCCACCTTCCCACCCCCTCCTTCTCCTCTTTCATTTCTTTTTCTTTTTGAAACAAGGTTTCAATATGCAGCCCAGGTTGGCTTTGAACTTATGATCACCCTGCCTCAATCTCCCTAGTCCTAGTCCCTAGTGTGTACATTCATGTTCAGTGTTAATAGTCACTTTTTTAAAAAAAAAAAGTATAATATCTCTCTTAGTATTCAACTATCATTTATTCTCACCATCTTGAATAGCTATGACTCTCTGCATTCATCACTGTACATGGACATGGGAAATAAGAGTAATTATGATGTGTGTGTGTGTGTGTGTGTGTGTGTGTGTGTGTGTGTGTGTGTGTGTAAAAGAGCCAGCATGCTTTTAACACTGAGAGGAAAAAAGTAACAGTGGATGTAGATGGTAAAAACTGGGAAGGAGGTGGAAGGAGCTGAGTCAGTAACACAGCATGACCTTCAAAGAAGGCACCCAGGTAACTCCATGTGGAGGACAGAAGACTTCCACTAGTTACAATGAAGAGATTGGACTAATTGGTCCCCGGGGCAGCTGTGTTTCATAAATATCTGTCAGTCTGTTCAAGCACCACATAAAATGGTTTTTATATAGATTCAATTCTGTTTACAAAAAGTTGATCATTCCCATGAAGAACACAAACAATGAAAATAGACGACACGATCTGGATCCGATAGCTGTCAAACTTCACAATGAGTTCCTCTGAGAGCCCGTGTCCTCCGCATTGGAAGTTTCATTAAAATACAGGACAGATTATCGTCTACTGAGAAAGTCTAAGAATGCTCCTGCCCAATGGGAAAGAGATAGTCTATACAAAATTTTAAGTCATTGCTAACCTTTCCAGATAGGTTGTGAGTCAGAAGCTGGCTGTCTTGTCTTTGCACAGACCAGAGATGGCCGTTCTCTCTATATTGTCTCAGCATTCAGTCATTTTATTGTTTATTGAATCTCCCTCTGAGCTATGGAGAAAAATGAAAACAAACGAAGGCCCAAAAGGAACTTTGATATTGAGGTTTTTTGCTGGTCTGGATTTTTATTTTGAGTGTAGGTTAGAATGGGAGAATTTGAACATTGTAGCTGAAGTATAAACTGGATTATAAATGTACATTTGCATCCTATTTCTTCATCCAATAGAAACAACCGGGTTACAAACAGAAATAGTTGCTAAAACTGCATGAGAGGAGGACTCTAGTTAATCTTTGAACTTTGATTTTCAGAATCCGTTTTGACTCCAAATCAGACTCTATGGTGATTGATTTTCTTCCATCCATTTCTCCCTACCTCTCTTGTTAAACTCTGCCAGGAGAAGGGCCTGACTCTGAGATGGCTTTACCAGAATTTCAGGATATAACTCAATGGGCTCCCTATCTACCCTATTAAAAGTACTACACCAGTGAGACCTCACTCAAAAGTAGGAAGATGAATGCTTGGGACGATCTGAAATACTTAGCACTAAGTAATTTCACTAGTTAATTTTGCTCATCAGGAAGCCAAAATGAAAGCTGTATTTAGCACTTACAAGAGGGATTCCTCAGGTTTAAAGACTGTAAATTTTTTTAAATCAGTTTTCATAAATCAGGATTAAATCCTTTTATAAGTACTACCCAAAACATAAGCTTATTAAGTTAATTGTGCTAAAAATAAATTGTCAATTTCCTGGGCTTCAAATGAGTTTGAAACACATAAAAGTAGTATTTCTGAACTTGGTTATTCTCTTGAATGTACTCTAACCCTGTGTTCTACAAGGCATACTCACCAGAGGATATGTAGCTCCCCAACCCAGAATAGACAGAACACAGCCCATTCTACATAATTCAAGAAGAGAGACACTTCCTCCAAATCTCTTTAGTACCATCTCCGTCTAATCAAAAGAAAGATCAGGAGAATGTTACAATTAATCTAACATTCTTCTAATACACCCTCATGACTCACAAAGCTCACTATCACCTGGATTCAGCCACAGACAGCACTTGGAGTCGTGAGTGACCTGAAATCTATTACATGAAATAAATTAATAATAATAATAATAAACAGTATTGTGACTAGTCAAATGCTCTGAGTTGTTCTTCCTCAAATACTTCAAAGTATGCCTTCTGGGTTAGGTAGCTATCGGAATTACTTTTGTACATTGGGCTAAAAGAACCCAGACAGACATAAAACAAAAGGCTAGCAGAGTGTGGCAGTTAAGAACACAAACATTTGGAGTCAGACAAACTTAACATCAAATCCTGACATTGCACTTGTCTGAGACCTTGAACAAATTCCCTCTGAGGCATTGCATCGTCCTATGAAAGAGGATCTGATCAGAGTAGTTAATTCACATGTAATTGCTTATTAAATTGTAGCTATTATTACTATTATCATCCCCAGAACCACAGAAAGCCTCTATTTTATACTCCAAACCCTTCAAATGTAGCTTCCCTTACCCTGTAATTTAACCTTAAAATACAACGATATAATTAGGGATGGGATTAAGATCACTGTCAGTTTTCAGAAGAGTAGAATTAATTTTTAGGGGAACCAGAATTCACCTTCTATAACTCACTGGGACAGTACACTGTCCGATGGATTTCTCTGGAGAATGTTCTAGCTGTACCAGTTATATGTTGAAGAGCATCCTTTCACAGAATAGTGGATTGTCTTCCAGTCATGGTGAGGCTGGAAGAAGGGATGGAAGGTGGAGAAAATGTCATTGAATCTCAGATGAGGTATGTCTTGTCTTTCTGATGCTTTGTGCTTTGGGAACAACCATTTATGTGTGCAAGAAGGAGAGGCAGTGTGGATGGAGGTGGAGAAAGAGCAGCAGAAGAGAAATCGCATCAAATCACAAACAAAAACTGAGTCTTCAAGATTGACAGCTTCTCTTGGGACTTCCCAGGGGAGCCAATTAGTGGCAGTTGCTGAGGTGGGTTTGGTTTCATAAACTCTGCACTAACACCCACCTGCATTGCACCTACCTCCAAGGGAGCAGCAAAGCTTATATTAATGAGGTTTTTGAACTAGTCATCCCTTAGAGAGTCCGGCCAAAGACACTAAACAGATGTCTTAGAGTAACCTAAAAGGAAAGTCCCTTCGACTCAGTTGCCATATCAGATACCTAGAAATGTCAAAATAATGATTTGGCTCATTCTTCCTTCGCCTGTTTCTTCACTTGTTATGATCTGGTCAACCAGTCCCCCTCCACCTGCTGAACTCAATCCCTTTGTGAGTGAACTCATAGACCTGCAGTATGAATCCATGCTTTAAAAAAAGAAGAAGAAAGAAAATCGTGGCAAGAATTAGCAACATCTGGTTGATGCAATTTAAGCAACGTCCAGGAAGCTGCCCAGCCCAATCATTGCTACAAGAAAACTATTCAGTGTTCTACTCCTTCAATATGCAGAGTTCAGAGTGTCTTGTGAATCAGTTCAGTATAACCTCAAGACAGCCTGACACAATTCTGCTTCCTTGTCTACTCAATAACAATACTTAAGGTCACAGAAGCCAGCCTATCTAGTGACTGCTATGAAATGAACAAACAGCAAAGACTGACAAAACAAAAACAAACAAACAAACAACAAACTATTGTGATTAGAGCTGTACATACAAGATTTTAAAAAGAAAAAAAAACCACTTTGAGATCTTTGACTTTGAAAAGCAAGTAAGAATAAAATTAAGATATTGGTTACTAATACAGGAGAAAAACAAGCTGAGCAAAACTTCTCGTAATGTCTTAAAAGGAAAACAAAGATGAAGGTAGGAAAAACTCCCTCTCCACGGGAAGGCAGATATGAGTTATACATTTAGATGATGTGAGCTTGATTAGAAGAATAGATAGGTGTGTGGAAACAAAGCTTTATAGAAGGGAGGATCTGCTAAATGTGAAGCTAGAGATGATTTTTCCCTGGCATGACTTCATTATTATGGCTGGGGTAAGTAGTCACTGATTGTTTTGGTTTCAGTACAGAAGGGAAATGGTATGTTGGCCTAGTGAAGGATAGTGTAATCGCAGAACCCCCAAATAAAAGCTTCTTCCCTCCCCTACTCTATCTTCTCTCTTTTGCACACCAGCTTTCTCTGTGAGTAAATATGCTTTGAGAAAACAGCCTAAAAATCCATCCATCCATCCATTCATCAACCAATCTATCTATCTAACCATCCCTTCCTGCATTCTAATTATTTTGGGTTAATTCCTTTACATGGACTAAAAAGTCTCAAAATGCATGAAGCATGGCCCAGTTTGCCAAGATATGGTAATGCTTGAATACTCGAAAGCACTTCAGTATAGCACTAAGCAAAAGAAGGTGTGTTACCAACATCTGTTCTACCTGTTAGCTTGCCTGCAACACCCACTCTGGGTTTGAAAGAACTTGGAGACATTGCTTAGGACATGTATACTCTTCTTCCAGACCCCATCCTATCCTGATGCTACTGCTCATATCTTAAGTATTTTACAAAGGCCAGATACTAAGATGTAGTCAGTAGCCTGTGATATCTAAAGGTTATAGAAGGAGACTAGCAGAGAGAAGTTAGGCCATGTCTTTGAAGAACTTTAAGAGCCCCTTCCCCTCCCATCTCAGCCACAGTGAGAACCCCTTTCCTGCATGTGTTATTGTCTGTCTTAACATATCGCTTAAACAAATGCACAAGAGCAACAAGGTCAAGCAATGTGAGCCGAGACCAGAAATCAAAATAAAACTTCGAGATTCCCATCCTACATATATTGTCATAGTGATGTAATGCTGACTAACTCACTGGATTATAAATTAGTAAAGATTTTATAGCTGAAGAGAGAGGATCCAGTGAAACTCTTACCAAGAGGGACTGTGAGATTTATTGATTCATTTGTTCAACAGCTACATATAAAATACTAAGTATCAGGCTCCCCTGTGCTGGAGGCATTGGAATCAGTGATAGAAATTGCAGGTATACTTCTCGCTCTGTGCACTCATTGGAAAGAATAATTGTCAATGTAGAAAAGGTGAATGCAGCATGTTTGGATCAGTTCTTTTTTACCCTTCATGCCAGTGACAGAGACATAGCTGAATACATGATATCAATATTGAACAGATTAAATTTACAATAAACCATTACCATAGAAACTCTCAGCCCTGAGATAGATGCTGCATATTCATAGGACACATGGAAGTTGGACGCAGAAGCAGCACAAACAAGCAGGGACTGTGTGAGGCATTATAGACACAAGAGGAAAAGGAGTTGGGTCCCCATGATGAGATGAGTCTGGCTTGTTTAAATAATTCTGCAAACTGGCAGGAAACTGGAGCACACTACTCAAACATAAAGATGTTCTACCTGGCTCTCCTGGTAACTAAAGATGCTTGCCAAGGAGACCTTACTCACATGGGGCATGGTGGAAAGAAATTGTGTGGTTAGGTCATTCAAGGATACATTGCTTTTACCCAAAACATCAAGGTTTAAGGCACACATTAGAATTCATTCCAAGGATGGCCCATGCTCCACACTGGGGCGGGGATGGTGGGTTGGGGGGTGGGGGGTGTCTATGACTTGATCAGAAGGCCTTAACTGCTGAGACAGAACTTATCCTCTTTCTGCCCCATTTCCCCATTGTTTTACATGCCAAACAGCTCAGGCACACAATGATTGCTAAGGATTACCATATACTATATCACACTGTTCCTCAAGGTTACACTCTTGCCAAGGTGCCCCATTTCCTCCCCAAGATGTTGTGGGGCCAGCAACCAAGGTGAGGTGCTTCCCTGAAGCAGCCTGTCTGACAAATGTGTCAATAAAGATGCAATCCTATTCATGTCAGGGAACAGATGCTTACTAGCACAGACCATAAGTATGTAAAACTGGCTCCCTACGGGAAGAGAAGACATCTTGGGACACAGCGTCATTCACAGGGAAGCAAAGGATCATTTGTTTCATGTGCCAAGTGCCTGTCCTGAATATAATCTTATCATTTGTGAGCTCAGGGAGAAACAGTGAAAGGGGAAAAAACCTGATTACTGAAGTTTCCTCTTGCTAAGAGTACAAATGGCTTGCTCTCCCACTGCAAGTTATTGGAAAGCCCCGTGAAAACTGGCTCTTGAGAACCATAAAGTAGAATCAGAATGTGTTTTTTATGAGATTTTATAGAGAAGGGAACCTTGATGTTCAATAGTCTGGTAACCAAAAATTATTTTTCAGGAAGAAAAGGTCACCTTTTAAATGCTGTTTGTTGGTATCATGCGGCTTTGCTTATGTCTCTCTTGGTATCCTGCACAGTGGACAGCTTTCTCGTGTTACCGTTGTTCAGCCATTGGGGTAGCCTGTGCTTCACTGGGTGTCTTTAAAGCCACCCAGAAGGAATAGGAGAATGTGGTGCCTGAGAGTTCTGAGCCTGACCTTTGATAGGATGTGTTTGGGGATCCTCATATTCAATACACGGGTCATTAATTTTTATCCTTGCTAGGCACTCTGTGGGCATGCAGTATCATTTATCAATATGCTTCATGACTTTTTCTTCCCATTGTCTGGCTGTATCCTTTGGGGTACTAGTAAGAGATGAAGACAGCAGAGACAGGCTTGTCCTTGTCTGTCTTCCTTGGTTATAAGAAGATAAATACTGATAAATAAAAACAATTGCAACCTATGATGTGTTTTGTGCATTTCTGATAGATCTATCTTTCTCAGGCTGATTCGCCATGGCAGACTCTTTTCTTCACATTCCTGAGAACTTTCCATTAGTATTTATTAGTCAAAAATTATAATATAACTTTATGAGCTTATTGATAAGTGTAGAAAAGAATATCTGAAAGTCATATCTCAACTATTGTCCCCATAGAGGTACAGCAAAGTAGAAAGAAATAAAAATCAATAGATAGGATGCTGTCAAGATGGCTCAGCAGTTAAGAGCACTGACTGCTCTTCCAGAGGTCCTGAGTTCAATTCTCAGCAACCACATGGTGGCTCACAACCATCTGTAATGGGATCTGATGCCCTCTTCTGATGTATCTGAAGATAGCTATAGTGTACTCATATATAAAACAAATTTAAAAAAAAAAGAAAAGCCAATGGATACTCGTTTACACTTAGCAAGAAGATATGACTATGCTCTCCTATGTTACAGATCAGATAATGTGCACAGGTATTTTCATGTAGTGCAAAGAAAAGTTATTCAGTCAAATCTCTTGCTTCTATAACCTCATGAAGTTCTTCTCATGCTCCTTAGGAACTATTTTGTTTCTTCTAGTTATCTACCATCAGATAGACACTATTAGAATAACAATTAAAGAACACTATTCTATGATAAAGACTTGTGATAAAGCAATAGTAAAGAAATGATACAGTCTTTAATATATATATTGAATACATTTATATTAGAAATATACCTTGGGAGGAGAACTGGGAAAATGCTACATAAGCAAGGTAGGAAAGAAAAGAGGAGAATTCTTCATCAGGGCCAGCTTTGATTCTATATGTGGTTGGTACACAAATGGTGTGTGTGTGTGTGTGTGTGTGTGTGTGTGTGTGTGTGTGTGTGTGTGTGTGTGTGTGTATACAAGCATATGTGCTCATTTTATGTATTCCATTTCATTAGTAATATATCAACAAATAATTATAAATATTTAAAATACATATGTGTGGAAAACTATAACAGTACTTCCATACCACTATATAAAATATGCCACTGTACAGTCTATTTGTGAAAGAAGAGAAAAGTCTAATTAGAAGCACATAAACAAAGCTTTGCCTTTTGTTTGTATGGACTTCCTCAGAGCAAATGTTAAACAATTGCATAAGTACCTCCCCATGGCTGGTACTTGGAAGCACTCAGACAGTGCCCCTTGCACAAATCCTTTACTCATTGTTGGGATCCAGTCCTAGCTTTGATTCAGAACCTCTGCAGAGATGAGATTGTGGATGATTTAACAATGCAATATATATATACATATATATGTATATATATATATGTTTATATGTATATATGTATATATCAGACAGCTGTTTCTAGTTCTATGTTTGAGGTTTTATCATACCAAGAGAATTCTTCTACCTGCAGGCCTGAAGCAATTTATGACGCTCTGTGGGACTTTCTGACAAGATTAGGATTTTTCTCATTCACTCACAGTGAAAGCTTGACTCTGGTGTGAGCATTGCTCCTGTCCATGGCCTCTCCCCTCACTTCTGATTAAGGTGTTTTGTTGTTCTTGTTTATAGACTCTTCCGATGTCAAGAAACCTGTGGCTTTTGTAGCCCCAAACTTTACATGCTATATAGTTGTCAAACTAGGAACTACCATGGGAATCAGCTCAACTAATGATCCCATAATAGACAGAGGCCAACCTCTGTCCCTGCTGTATTCATCAGCACCAGGGTGCCTAAGGAAACAGCCGGACAACTGGAAGAAGAAAAACAAATTCTCAAAGCAAAAATCTAATCACCTCAAACACAATAAAATCAGGGAGAATCAGAGCAACTATTGAATTCTAGATTCTGAATGAAGTAATGACTCATCAATAGGTGCTACCATTCACCTTTCCAATCAAAGGGTAACTTTACCAGGATGAAAAGCTGTGGAGACAGAGCCAACATAGCAGCATCAATCACTAAGGGTGGGGTTATTACATGTGATCAAAGGGCAGGGGTGTTCTTCCTGTATACTGGGAAGCTTACACAGGCTTAGTACTTAGAACAGACCACAGCTAACTCAAGACTGGAGTGGCATAGTGATGCCATGTCTCCTGAACAGACAATTCCAGGGCAAAGACAAAAACACTCCAATCTAGTCCTGTCTTAGCTTCCAGGGTATTCATTAGAAAGCATGTCCCAGATCGTGCAGTCTCCTACATGAGAAGCTTCACCATTAAAAGGCTCTTGGTTTCTAGATTCCTGTTGAAATTATATGGCAATTTTTATTTCTGTGTAGAGATGCTCATGTTTCTGAAGAAAGTTTCAAATTACTCTCATCAGATCTCCAAAAAGGTGTAAAGTCCAAAAACTATACTGAGAACAGCTAAACTAAATAATTCAAGAGCTCTTTTAGGTCTTGTTTGTTAGAGCAAGGATTTCTGACTATAAAATAATAAATACTTGTTATCAAAAATTTGAAAACTATTGTTAGAAAAATAAAAGTATCTTCATGTCCAACTTGCTTTACTTCTGACTTCTTTAGGTTCAATTCTCTATTATTTCAGATAAAGGGGAATCAACGTTTTATATATATACACATACACATAGGCATATGCATATACATACACATATATAATCACCAGGAGATAGTTACCTGGATGTTTGTTTTGGGAAGACAATTTGTACCCTCTGGTTGTACAGTAAAGCCAGTTGGGACTGTGGGCCTCTTTCAACCCGGTCTCTGTTTGCTATACGCAGAGCCATAAAAACCCCAGAAGAGAAACTCTGGATTTTAATTTCAAATGTCACCTTCTTTTAAAATATTTACCACATAAGTTTTTACATCAGCTTTAATTTAAGTATTCGTTCTAAAAGTTCAGCCTGCCAAGCCAGAAACATTTCTTCTTTGATTCTTGGAAGATGCAACTTTTATTGATACCAGAATGGCGAAGACAATTGAAAATGCAGATCATGGTGATCAAGTGTCAGGGAGGCTGTCATGTCAACATTGGCACAAGACCACTAGTATTTGCTACAGATACCCTCTGGGTGTTACATATCTGTTTGAACAAAAGGCCCTCTTGGTGTGCCAGGAACTAGTGCTGGGCATGACTAAGACAACTGTGATCAAGTTTACAGAAGCAAAATTGATCCAATTTTCTCCCTGTAGTGGGGAATTAAAGGAAGAACGAAGATATCCAGTTTGCTCTCATCTCTAAGCCTATAATTTCATCCTATAATTCTTTCATTACATTCCTATGGTAAGTTAAAAAAAACTGATAGGTTTCACAAGAGCCAGGGAGGCATAATCCCCCCAGAAAATTTCTTATTTAATAATTTCAGAAGCTGCAGAAAATATCAGAAGAATGTTCTAGTAGCCTAAAGAATTCCCTGCACTAATCTGGTTTGGATAAGCCCTTAGACAACATGACAAGAACAGCTCTATGTGTTATTTCACAGGGTATTTAAATAGACTCAGTGAGCTGCATAGCACAGTAAGCCATACTTCCCTTGCTAAATAGAAAAAAAAATGCAACCTCTGCTCTAAAGGAATAGGAAATAATTTGAGAGAATGAAATACCATATCGATGAAGTACCATGCCTTAGTTGTAGGAGAGAATGAAATGAAGTGAACTCCATAAAATAAGATTTAGATGAGCAGGGGAGGTTAGAAATGAGAAACAGGGCTCCAGGCAACCTCTGCACAGAAAGAAGTATGTAAGCAGATGTAGAAAACCATGAATAAGCATATCTAGTTTCCAAACAGGAGGCCCCTTGGATGCAATGGGCAGGCTTTCTCTACAAGAGGAATTACAAGACATGAATTCACATTAAATTGTAATATACTCAGGGCTCAGCAACCCTGAACATTGATGTCAGCCTTAAACTGTTCTCAGCAGATTCTGAGAGGGTGACTCAGCTGAATCAGGAGACAATGGTGAAACTCAGACACTGGAGTATAGAATTCCAAAGATAGACTTGAGAGTCCCAGGAGATGCTGTGTTGTCCCCACCCACATATGTATTTGGCCTTTGTTTACTAAGGTTTGGTTTAAGTTACAACTTTTCCTTAGGTGAATATGCATGTAGGAAGTGAACTAAAACATTTGAAACCTTGCTTTTTCTTCAAAGTCTGTAAATACAGCTCCCAGGGCGAAGGGATGAATCAGGGCTGAAGAGAATAGCAGAAGTTCATCACTTGTGAGAGAACAGTGCCAGTCCAGATTCTTAAGGTGTTTTATTACCTGACCTTACACTGACTAGGTGTATGTTGGAGAATCACCACACAAGACCCAGGAACTGAAATGGGAAGAAGGTGAGAACTCAAGACTTAGAATTATGTCAATTAAATTGGACTTTTCCTCTGGGTTTGAAATAAACCAGAACCTAGAAAAGGCATCATTGTGAGTACATTAAAAATTTAAGTGTTAACTCACACCCCTAAAAATTATATTATGGTGCTTCATGGGGCAGAAAAATATGCCACGCAGCCTGATTAGAAGACTATTCTCTGTTCATTTACATATTTTTCTAAATATTCAATTATAAGAAGCTAAAGACTGTAAGAAACAAAGAAGCTACAACCTATAATGTGAGTTCTGTTATTCCCATAGGTCTGCCCTTTCTCTGCCATGATGCCATGGCCAGCCCCTTCTATTGCACATCTGGGAACTTTGCTTATTAATATGTATGAGGTAGAAACTATAATATAGGCACTAGGCTTAATGCTTCTGGGCATGGGGAACAAGATAATCCCTGTCTAGAAGGAGCTGTTCAGGAGCACAAGTAAACAGGGAATTAAAGTTCAGTGTGATAATTGTAGCCCTAGGGATAGTGATATGGTAGCCTTGAAAGAGTGGTATCAAGGACAGCATCTGTTCAAAGTCTGTATCTTGGGAAAAAAAGAGAGAAGGTTAGGCAAGAAAGATACTCTAAGTAAAGGCATCACCTTGTTAAAGGAATCAAACAGATTCCTGGTGCATACAAAAAAAGTACCAGGTTCAAGCTGGAAAGCTGCTTCCAAAAGTGAGATCCAATTCTCAGGTCAATGAATTACCAGAGCTTTAAGGATGAGAAGGCACAAGAATGCATATTTCAGATACCATAAGAAAAATGGGTGAGAGGCCAGGCTGACTAAAAGCACGAAAAGATTTAGATAAACCACAATAAAATGTAAGCAAGAAATGGCAAAGTCCTGCACCAGAGTAGCAGAAGGCATGAGGGGAGAGTGGATTGATTCAAGATGGGGAGATTCCTGAGACCTCACAATGAACCTTGTTTAAATTGGAACAAAAGCAACAGAGTCAAGAAAGACTCAAATGTTGTTACTCTGACTGATGTAGAAAAT
The DNA here is from genome assembly GCA_036184795.1 of Tokudaia tokunoshimensis. Lineage (NCBI taxonomy): Eukaryota > Metazoa > Chordata > Mammalia > Rodentia > Muridae > Tokudaia > Tokudaia tokunoshimensis. The sequence goes on along the minus strand of BTHU01000009.1, from coordinate 36,629,622 downwards.
ACAGGAAGAAAGGTGGCTGTGGAAAGGAAAATGAGCTTTACTCTGCCACACGTTTTAGAAGTGATTGTAAGAAGTGTCCACTTGGAGATATACAGCAAATGACCTGTCATGGAGAGATTTGGACTGGACATGAAGTTATTCATATGAGAATGCTACTATATAAAAGCAGAACAGGTGAGCATGGAGCATGCGCCAAAAGAATGTGTGAAATGAAATGCTTCAAAGACAGCTGTCTCCGGGCAATGTCTGTAGAAGTGAAAAGGCCTTCATTCCCTTAATGAAGAGGAGTCTTACCATCTTCCAGTATGTCAAAGTGAATTAATTCATCTCATCAGGTAATCATTATCAGGAAATGAAAAACAATCCTTATATATAATAAATTGTGCAAATTGGTAGTGGGGTGAAGAATGGGCTTAGACCAGGACCTTCAATTCTATTCCATTAGTTGGTGTACCTGGGTTTATGCCAGTGTAGTATCGTTTTGATAGACATGGCATTTCTTCACATTGGAGATGGTGATATCTCTAGCAGTACTTGTTTTGTTCCAGATTATTTTGTTTTATCTGGGATTTGGTGTTTTCATATGAATTTTAAGAATTATTTTTTTTAGTTTCTACGAAGAATTACATTAAAATTTTTATGAAATTTTTACTGAATCTCTAAGTTGCTTTTGGTAAGATAATACTAATCCTACCAATCTATGAGCAAATGGAGAGTTGCTTTCCATCCTCTGATATTTTCTTCAGTCTCTCTCTCTCTCTCTCTCTCTCTCTCATGTATTAAAGTCAGAATGTTTAAACTTTTTAAATAAATGACAACAAATGGAAGCATGTTTATGGGGAGGGTGAAACACCTAGTCACTGTTGGTATAAGTGCAAACTGGTATAGCCACCAAGAAAATCAGTAGATACTCCTCAAAAAGCTAGAAATAGCTGTACCATAAGATCCAGTTCTATCACTCCAGGGCATATGTTCAAAGGACTCTATATTCCTACCACAGATACTTGTTCTCTCATGCTTTATTGCTACTCTATTCACAGTAGCCAGGCTATAGAAACAGATTAGTTGTCTATCAGTGGATGAAGATATAATACAAATATAGTACATATTCACAATTAATTATTATGCAGTTGTAAAGAAAAAAATGAAATCTTGAAATTTGCAGAGAAATGAATACTGTTGAAAATAATTTTCTACATGAGGTAACTGAGACCCAGAAAGACAAACAGAAGATATTATCTCTCCTATGAGGGTGTTAGCTTTTAATCCTTGGACACATGTGTTTATTCAGAATACCCATGGAAATCAAGAAAACAGGAAGAGACCATTTGCGGGGAGTTCAAGGCAGGGGTTAGAACACAGGCAGTATCTATAAAAAAAAAACGGAACAAGAAGGTTTAATGATGTTTGGACTGGAAGAGGAGGGTAGAGGCGGAAGTATGAGGAGGGATAACTAACAGCAAGATCTTTCAGGAAAGCCACATGAAAACTTGCAGAAACTCCATAACTCCATAAAATGTATACATACATACAGGAGCAGGCAGGCCCCAGAAATCGGTGCCAGGGGAATCCTGGCAATCCGGGGGGGGGGGGCAGAAATAGCTTTGCAGGCTCACAGGAGGTCCAACCAACAGCCAGTGGCAGCAGGACCAACTAACATCAGAGGTATCCAGATGGCAAAAGGCAAACGTAGGAATGTTACTAACAGGAATCAAAGTAATGTGGGACCATCCGAACCCAACTCTCCAACAGCAGCAAATCCTGGATACCCCACCACACCCGAAAGACAAGATCTGGATTTAAAATCACTTCTCATGATGCTATTAGAGGATCACAAGAAGGACACAAATAAATCTCATAAAGAGTTACAGGAGACCATGAATCAATGGTTAGAAGCCCTTACAAAGGAAACACAAAAATCGCTTAGAGAAATGCGGGAGAACATGGATCAAAAGATGGAGGCGCACAAGGACACAACACAAAAATCGCTTAACGAGATGAATCAACGGGTAGAAGCACTCACAAAGGAATCACAAAATTGGCATAAAGAAATGCAGAAGAATATGGGTCAACAGACGGATGCCCATAAGGAGGCAACACAAAAATTGCTTAAAGAAATGAATCAACGGTTAGATGCCCTTACAAAGGAAACACGAGAACTGCTTAAAGAAATGCAGGAGACAATGGATCAACAGATGGATTCCCATGAGGAGGAAACACAAAAATCACTCAGAGAAATGCAGGAGAACGTGGGTCATCAGGAAGAAATCCTGAAAGAGACAATGCAAAAATACCTTAAAGAAATACAGGAAAATACAAACAAACAAGTGAAGGATCTCAGCAAATCCATCCAGGAACTAAAAAAGGAAGTAGAAACAACAAAGAAATCACAGAGGGAGAAAACTTTGGAGATAGAAAACCTTGGGAAGAAATCAGGAGTCATAGATGGAAACATCAACAATAGAATACAAGAGATGGAAGAAAGAATCTCAGGTGCTGAAGATTCCATAGAAAGCATCGACTCAACAGTCAAAGAAAATGCAAAATGCAAAAAACGTGTAACCCAAAACATCCAGGAAATCCAGGACACAATGAGAAGACCAAACCTAAGGATTATAGGTATAGATGAGAGTGAAGATTTGCAACTTAAAGGGCCAGTAAACATCTTCAACAAAATTATGGAGGAAAACTTTCCTAACCTAAAGAGAGAGATGCCGATGAACGTACAAGAAGCCTACAGAACTCCAAACAGACTGGACCAGAACAGAAATACCTCCCGTCACATAATAATCAAAACACCGAATGTTCTAAACAAAGAAAGAATACTAAAAGCAGTAAGAGAAAAGGGCCAAGTAAAATACAAAGGAAGACCTATCCGAATCACATCAGACTTCTCACCAGAGACTATGAAAGCCAGAAGATCCTGGGCAGATCTCATGCAGACACTAAGACAGCACAAATGCCAGCCTAGACTACTATACCCAGCAAAACTCTCAATCACCATAGATGGAGAGACCAAGATATTCCATGATAAAACCAAATTTTCACAATATCTTTCCACAAATCCAGCCCTGCAACGGATAATAGGTGGAAACCTCCAATACAGGGAGAGAAACAACACCCTGGAAAAAATGAGATAATAACCTTCTTGAATCAAACCCAAAAGTAGATAACCACTCAAACATAAAGATAGCGTCAAGAATGGCAGATGGCAATAATCACTATGCCTTAATCTCTCTTAATATCAATGGTCTCAATTCCCCAATTAAAAGACATAGACTAGCAGACTGGATACGTAAACAGGACCCAGCATTTTGCTGCATGCAGGAAATGCACCTCAGTGTCAAAGACAAACACTACCTCAGAGTAAAAGGCTGGAAAACAATTTTACAAGCAAATGGTCCCAAGAAACGAGGTGGAGTAGCCATCCTAATATCGGATAAAATTGATTTTCAACCTAAAGTCATCAAAAAAGACACAGAAGGACACTACATACTGATCAAGGGAAAAATCCACCATCAAGAACTCTCAATTCTGAATATCTATGCTCCAAATGCAAGGGCACCCTCATTCGTAAAAGAAACTTTACTAAAACTCAAAGCACACATCGCACCGCACACAATAATAGTGGGTGACTTCAACACCCCGCTCTCTGAAATGGATCGTTCAGGAAAGCAGAAACTAAACAGGGACACAGTGAATCTAATTGAAGCCTTGGACCAAATGGAACTAACTGATATATATAGAACATTTCATCCTAGAGCTAAAGAATACACCTTCTTCTCAGCTCCTCATGGTACCTTCTCCAAAATTGACCATATAATTGGTCACAAATCAGACCTCAACAGATACAAGAAGATAGAAATAATCCCATGCCTCCTATCAGATCACTATGGAATAAGGGTGGTCTTCAATGGCAACAAAAACAAAAGAAAACCCACGTACACATGGAGGCTGAACAATGCTCTACTCAATGATAACTTGGTCAAGGTGGAAATAAAGAAAGAAATCAAAGACTTTTTGAAAGTTAATGAAAATGAAGGCACAACATACCCTAACTTATGGGACACAATGAAAGCAGTGCTAAGAGGAAAATTCATAGCCCTGAGTGCCGCCAAAAAGAAACGGGAGACAGCATACACTAACAGCTTAATGGCACACCTGAAAGCCCTGGAACAAAAAGAAGCAAATACACCAAAGAGGAGTAGAAGGCAGGAAATCATCAAACTCAGGGCTGAAATCAATCAAGTAGAAACAAATAAAACCATACAAAGAATCAACAAAACGAGGAGTTGGTTCTTTGAGAAAATCAACAAGATAGATAAGCCCTTAGCCAGACTAACCAGAGGGCACAGAGATAGTATCCAAATTAATAAAATCAGAAACGAAAAGGGAGAGATAACAACAGAAACTGAGGAAACTCAAAAAATCATCAGATCCTACTACAAAAACCTGTATTCAACACAACTAGAAAATCTTGAGGAAATGGACAATTTCCTTGACAGATACCAAGTACCAAAATTAAATCAGGATCAAATAGACCATCTAAACCGTCCTATAACCCCTGAAGAAATAGAAGTTGTCATTGGAAGTCTCCCAACCAAAAAAAGCACAGGTCCAGATGGTTTTAGTGCAGAATTCTATCAGACCTTCAAAGAAGACCTAACACCAATACTCTTCAAACTGTTCCACAAAATAGAAACAGAAGGAACACTACCCAACTCGTTCTATGAAGCCACAATTACACTAATACCAAAAGCACACAAAGATCCGACAAAGAAAGAGAATCTCAGGCCAATCTCTCTTATGAATATCGATGCAAAAATACTCAATAAAATTCTTGCCAACCGAATCCAAGAACACATCAAAACGATCATTCACCACGATCAAGTAGGCTTCATCCCAGGGATGCAGGGATGGTTCAATATAAGGAAATCCATCAATGTAATCCACTACATAAACAATCTCAAAGAAAAAAACCACATGGTCATCTCATTAGATGCTGAGAAAGCATTTGACAAAATTCAGCATCCTTTCATGCTAAAGGTCTTGGAAAGATCAGGAATTCAAGGCCCATATCTAAACATAGTAAAAGCAATTTACAGCAAACCAGTAGCCAGCATCAATCTAAACGGAGAGAAACTTGAAGCAATCCCACTAAAATCAGGGACTAGACAAGGCTGCCCTCTCTCTCCATATCTTTTCAATATAGTACTTGAAGTTCTAGCTAGAGCAATTAGACAAGAAAAAGAGGTCAAAGGGATACAAATTGGAAAGGAAGAAGTCAAACTATCACTATTTGCAGACGATATGATAGTATACATAAGCGACCCAAAGAACTCCACCAGAGAACTCCTACAGCTGATAAACGACTTCAGCAAAGTGGCCGGATATAAAATCAACTCAAGCAAGTCAGAAGCCTTCCTATACTCAAAGGATAAGCAGGCTGAGAAAGAAGTAAGAGAAATAATACCCTTTACGATAGCCACAAACCATATTAAGTATCTTGGCGTGACGCTAACCAAACAAGTGAAAGATCTGTATGACAAGAACTTCAAGTCTCTGAAGAAAGAAATTGAAGAAGACCTCGGAAGATGGAAAAATCTGCCATGCTCATGGATTGGCAGGATTAATATAGTAAAAATGAGCATCTTACCAAAAGTAATACACAGATTCAATGCAATCCCCATCAAAATCCCAACTCAATTCTTCATAGAGTTAGAAAGAGCAATTCAAAAATTCATCTGGAATAACAGAAAACCCAGAATAGCTAAAACTATTCTCAAGAGTAAAAGAACCTCTGGGGGAATCAGTATCCCGGACCTCAAGCTGTACTACAGAGCAATAGTGTTAAAAACTGCATGGTATTGGTACAGTAACAGACATGTAGATCAATGGAACAGAATTGAAGACCCAGAAATGAATCCACACTCCTATGGTCACTTGATCTTTGACAAAGGAGCTAAAACCATCCAGTGGAAAAAAGATAGCCTTTTCAACAAATGGTGCTGGCTCAGCTGGAGGTCAACATGCAGAAGAATGCAAATTGACCCATCCTTATCTCCTTGCACTAAGCTCAATTCTAAGTGGATCAAAGATCTCCACATAAAACCAGACACACTGAAACTAATAGAAGGGAAACTAGGGAAGAACCTTGAACATATGGGCACAGGGGAGAATTTCCTGAACAGAACTCCAATAGCTTATACTCTAAGATCAAGAATAGACAAAGGGGACCTCATTAAATTACAAAGTTTCTGCAAGGCAAAAGACACCGTCAAAAAGACAAAGCGGCAACCAACTAACTGGGAAATGATCTTTACCAACCTTACATCCGACAGAGGGCTAATATCCAAGATATACAAAGAACTCAAGAAGTTAAACTCCAGAGAGGCAAGTAACCCTATGAAAAAATGGGGTACAGAGCTCCACAAAGAGTTCTCACCTGAAGAATATCTAATGGCTGAGAAGCACCTAAAGAGATGTTCATCATCCTTAGTCATTAGGGAAATGCAAATCAAAACAACCCTGAGATTCCATCTCACACCAGTCAGGATGGCTAAGATCAAAAACACAGGAGACAGCAGTTGTTGGCGAGGATGTGGAGAAAGAGGAACACTCCTCCACTGCTGGTGGAATTGCAGGCTGGTACAACCACTCTGGAAAGCAGTCTGGCGGCTCCTCAGAAAACTGGGCATGACACTTCCGGAGGATCCGGCTATACCACTCCTGGGCATATACCCAGAGACTTTACCTGCATGCAATAAGGACACATGCTCCACTATATTCATAGCAGCCTTATTTATAATAGCCAGAAGCTGGAAAGAACCCAGATGTCCCTCAACGGAGGAATGGATTCAGAAGATGTGGTATATTTACACAATGGAATACTACTCTGCAATTAAAAACAATGAATTCACGAAATTCCTAGGCAAATGGTCAGAACTTGAAAATATCATCCTTAGTGAGGTAACCCAATCACAAAAGATCACACATGGTATGAAGTCACTGATAAGGGGATATTGACCCAGAATCTCAGAATACCCTAGACACAATCAGCATATCAATAGATTTCTAAAAAGATGGAAGGAGAGACCCCTGGTCCTGGAAAGACTGGATGTAGGGGAACGCCAGGACAGAGTAATGAGAGGGGGTTGAACAGAGAAAAGAGGGAGGGAAGGGGGCTTATGGGACTTTCGGGGAGGGAGGAAACGGGAAAGGGGAAGTGATTTGGAATGTAAATTAAAAAAATAAAATAAAATTAAATTAAAAAAAAAATCCAATATTTAAAGACAAAAAAAAAAAAAAATGAATCAACGGTTAGATGCCCTTACAAAGGAAACACGAGAACTGCTTAAAGAAATGCAGGAGACAATGGATCAACAGATGGATTCCCATGAGGAGGAAACACAAAAATCACTCAGAGAAATGCAGGAGAACGTGGGTCATCAGGAAGAAATCCTGAAAGAGACAATGCAAAAATACCTTAAAGAAATACAGGAAAATACAAACAAACAAGTGAAGGATCTCAGCAAATCCATCCAGGAACTAAAAAAGGAAGTAGAAACAACAAAGAAATCACAGAGGGAGAAAACTTTGGAGATAGAAAACCTTGGGAAGAAATCAGGAGTCATAGATGGAAACATCAACAATAGAATACAAGAGATGGAAGAAAGAATCTCAGGTGCTGAAGATTCCATAGAAAGCATCGACTCAACAGTCAAAGAAAATGCAAAATGCAAAAAACGTGTAACCCAAAACATCCAGGAAATCCAGGACACAATGAGAAGACCAAACCTAAGGATTATAGGTATAGATGAGAGTGAAGATTTGCAACTTAAAGGGCCAGTAAACATCTTCAACAAAATTATGGAGGAAAACTTTCCTAACCTAAAGAGAGAGATGCCGATGAACGTACAAGAAGCCTACAGAACTCCAAACAGACTGGACCAGAACAGAAATACCTCCCGTCACATAATAATCAAAACACCGAATGTTCTAAACAAAGAAAGAATACTAAAAGCAGTAAGAGAAAAGGGCCAAGTAAAATACAAAGGAAGACCTATCCGAATCACATCAGACTTCTCACCAGAGACTATGAAAGCCAGAAGATCCTGGGCAGATCTCATGCAGACACTAAGACAGCACAAATGCCAGCCTAGACTACTATACCCAGCAAAACTCTCAATCACCATAGATGGAGAGACCAAGATATTCCATGATAAAACCAAATTTTCACAATATCTTTCCACAAATCCAGCCCTGCAACGGATAATAGGTGGAAACCTCCAATACAGGGAGAGAAACAACACCCTGGAAAAAATGAGATAATAACCTTCTTGAATCAAACCCAAAAGTAGATAACCACTCAAACATAAAGATAGCGTCAAGAATGGCAGATGGCAATAATCACTATGCCTTAATCTCTCTTAATATCAATGGTCTCAATTCCCCAATTAAAAGACATAGACTAGCAGACTGGATACGTAAACAGGACCCAGCATTTTGCTGCATGCAGGAAATGCACCTCAGTGTCAAAGACAAACACTACCTCAGAGTAAAAGGCTGGAAAACAATTTTACAAGCAAATGGTCCCAAGAAACGAGGTGGAGTAGCCATCCTAATATCGGATAAAATTGATTTTCAACCTAAAGTCATCAAAAAAGACACAGAAGGACACTACATACTGATCAAGGGAAAAATCCACCATCAAGAACTCTCAATTCTGAATATCTATGCTCCAAATGCAAGGGCACCCTCATTCGTAAAAGAAACTTTACTAAAACTCAAAGCACACATCGCACCGCACACAATAATAGTGGGTGACTTCAACACCCCGCTCTCTGAAATGGATCGTTCAGGAAAGCAGAAACTAAACAGGGACACAGTGAATCTAATTGAAGCCTTGGACCAAATGGAACTAACTGATATATATAGAACATTTCATCCTAGAGCTAAAGAATACACCTTCTTCTCAGTTCCTCATGGTACCTTCTCCAAAATTGACCATATAATTGGTCACAAATCAGACCTCAACAGATACAAGAAGATAGAAATAATCCCATGCCTCCTATCAGATCACTATGGAATAAGGGAGGTCTTCAATGGCAACAAAAACAAAAGAAAACCCACGTACACATGGAGGCTGAACAATGCTCTACTCAATGATAACTTGGTCAAGGTGGAAATAAAGAAAGAAATCAAAGACTTTTTGAAAGTTAATGAAAATGAAGGCACAACATACCCTAATTTATGGGACACAATGAAAGCAGTGCTAAGAGGAAAATTCATAGCCCTGAGTGCCGCCAAAAAGAAACGGGAGACAGCATACACTAACAGCTTAATGGCACACCTGAAAGCCCTGGAACAAAAAGAAGCAAATACACCAAAGAGGAGTAGAAGGCAGGAAATCATCAAACTCAGGGCTGAAATCAATCAAGTAGAAACAAATAAAACCATACAAAGAATCAACAAAACGAGGAGTTGGTTCTTTGAGAAAATCAACAAGATAGATAAGCCCTTAGCCAGACTAACCAGAGGGCACAGAGATAGTATCCAAATTAATAAAATCAGAAACGAAAAGGGAGAGATAACAACAGAAACTGAGGAAACTCAAAAAATCATCAGATCCTACTACAAAAACCTGTATTCAACACAACTAGAAAATCTTGAGGAAATGGACAATTTCCTTGACAGATACCAAGTACCAAAATTAAATCAGGATCAAATAGACCATCTAAACCGTCCTATAAGCCCTGAAGAAATAGAAGTTGTCATTGGAAGTCTTCCAACCAAAAAAAGCACAGGTCCAGATGGTTTTACTGCAGAATTCTATCAGACCTTCAAAGAAGACCTAACACTAATACTCTTCAAAATGTTCCTCAAAATAGAAACAGAAGGAACACTACCCAACTCGTTCTATGAAGCCACAATTACACTAATACCAAAAGCACACAAAGATCAGACAAAGAAAGAGAATCTCAGGCCAATCTCTCTTATGAATATCGATGCAAAAATACTCCATAAAATTCTTGCCAACCGAATCCAAGAACATATCAAAACGATCATTCACCACGATCAAGTAGGCTTCATCCCAGGGATGCAGGGATGGTTCAATATAAGGAAATCCATCAATGTAATCCACTACATAAACAATCTCAAAGAAAAAAATCACATGGTCATCTCATTAGATGCTGAGAAAGCATTTGACAAAATTCAGCATCCTTTCATGCTAAAGGTCTTGGAAAGATCAGGAATTCAAGGCCCATATCTAAACATAGTAAAAGCAATTTACAGCAAACCGGTAGCCAGCATCAATCTAAATGGAGAGAAACTTGAAGCAATCCCACTAAAATCAGGGACTAGACAAGGCTGCCCTCTCTCTCCATATCTTTTCAATATAGTACTTGAAGTTCTAGCTAGAGCAATTAGACAACAAAAAGAGGTCAAAGGGATACAAATTGGAAAGGAAGAAGTCAAACTATCACTATTTGCAGACGATATGATAGTATACTTAAGCGACCCAAAGAACTCCACCAGAGAACTCCTACAGCTGATAAACGACTTCAGCAAAGTGGCCGGATATAAAATCAACTCAAGCAAGTCAGAAGCCTTCCTATACTCAAAGGATAAGCAGGCTGAGAAAGAAATAAGAGAAATAATACCCTTCACAATAGCCACAAACCATATTAAGTATCTTGGCGTGACTCTAACCAAACAAGTGAAAGATCTGTATGACAAGAACTTCAAGTCTCTGAAGAAAGAAATTGAAGAAGACCTCAGAAGATGGAAAAATCTGCCATGCTCATGGATTGGCAGGATTAATATAGTAAAAATGAGCATCTTACCAAAAGTAATACACAGATTCAATGCAATCCCCATCAAAATCCCAACTCAATTCTTCATAGAGTTAGAAAGAGCAATTCAAAAATTCATCTGGAATAACAGAAAACCCAGAATAGCTAAAACTATTCTCAAGAGTAAAAGAACCTCTGGGGGAATCAGTATCCCGGACCTCAAACTATACTACAGAGCAATAGTGTTAAAAACCACATGGTATTGGTACAGTAACAGACATGTAGATCAATGGAACAGAATTGAAGACCCAGAAATGAATCCACACTCCTATGGTCACTTGATCTTTGACAAAGGAGCTAAAACCATCCAGTGGAAAAAAGATAGCCTTTTCAACAAATGGTGCTGGCTCAGCTGGAGGTCAACATGCAGAAGAATGCAAATTGACCCATCCTTATCTCCTTGCACTAAGCTCAATTCTAAGTGGATCAAAGATCTCCACATAAAACCAGACACACTGAAACTAATAGAAGGGAAACTAGGGAAGAACCTTGAACATATGGGCACAGGGGAGAATTTCCTGAACAGAACTCCAATAGCTTATGCTCTAAGATCAAGAATAGACAAATGGGACCTCATTAAATTACAAAGTTTTTGCAAGGCAAAATACACTGTCAAAAAGACAAAGCGGCAACCAGCTAACTGGGAAATGATCTTTACCAACCCTACATCCGACAGAGGGCTAATATCCAATATATACAAAGAACTCAAGAAGTTAAATTCCAGAGAGGCAAGTAACCCTATTAAAAAATGGGGTACAGAGCTACACAAAGAGTTCTCACCTGAAGAATATCTAATGGCTGAGAAGCACCTAAAGAGATGTTCATTACCCTTAGTCATTAGGGAAATGCAAATCAAAACCACCCTGAGATTCCATTTCACACCAGTCAAGATGGCTAAGATCAAAAACACAGGAGACAGCAGTTGTTGGCAAGGATGTGGAGAAAGAGGAACACTCCTCCACTGCTGGTGGAATTGCAGGCTGGTACAACCACTCTGGAAAGCAGTCTGGCGGTTCCTCAGAAAACTGGGCATGACACTCCCAGAGGATCCGGCTATACCACTCCTGGGCATATACCCAGAGACTTTACCTGCATGCAATAAGGACACATGCTCCACTATGTTCATAGCAGCCTTATTTATAATAGCCAGAAGCTGGAAAGAACCCAGATGTCCCTCAACGGAGGAATGGATTCAGAAGATGTGGTATATCTACACAATGGAATACTACTCTGCAATTAAAAACAATGAATTCACGAAATTCCTAGGCAAATGGTCAGAACTTGAAAATATCATCCTTAGTGAGGTAACCCAATCACAAAAGAACACACATGGTATGCAGTCACTGATAAGGGGATATTGACCCAGAATCTCGGAATACCCTAGACACAATCCGCATATCAATAGATTTCTAAAAAGATGGAAGGAGAGACCCCTGATCCTGGAAAGACTGGATGTAGGGGAACGCCAGGACAGAGTAAAGAGAGGGGGTTGAATGGAGAAAAGAGGGAGGGAAGGGGGCTTATGAGACTTTCGGGGAGGGAGGAAACGGGAAAGGGGAAGTGATTTGGAATGTAAATTAAAAAAATGAAATAAAATAAATAAAAAAAATGTATACATACAGAATCATAAAAGGAGTTTAAATAGAGTCACTCTATGCCTAGAGACAATGCCTCTCCCAGACAACATAGACTTTCATAAAACCCAATGCCAGATATGGATTGTCTCCTTTACATTTGTTGAATAGTAGAGTGTCAAAATTCCTCAAACATGACAGTTGCCCTTAGTTACCCAGCAGAATTTAATAATAAGACTGTATTGCAGAAGATACCACATCACTTGAATCATAGGACATGAAATCAAGCTGGTGTTGAACTAGAAGCTTTATCCTTGGATATGCTTCTATCATTATGCTGTAACATTCTATGCATGTTTCCAGGGAGAAAAGGTAGTCAATAATCTTATACAGCAGTGTACCTTCCATTCTCTACTAATAATTGTAAGTAATGCTAGTGTAATAGTGGTTTCAATGTTGTGGGAGCAATCAAGCACTTACTGATTGTACTTAAGGTCTGTTCTACAAGATGAAATTCACATCTGGTACCATTTCCTGAGCCCAAAATACATAACTAGGGTTGACTAAGTCATAGGTCTTGGTGAAGAACCCAATATTGATATTCTCGTAAATAGGCACAGTATTCAATTGCTCCATAAATTCTTATCTTTATACCAAATGATTAGTGCATCATTTCTCAGTCTTTTTAGCAAAGCTTCTTTTTGTAGTAAATTCTCATTAATACAGATCGATTAACAGAGATAGTTAATCCCACAAATGATCAACATACAGAGAACAATAGACTTAGTGGTATTCAACTCTAAGTAAGACATCTATATTGCACTCCCTAATCTAGGTGGGTTGTTGCACACATGAGCTCATAATGTCTGGGACTGCCTACATAAGAACTTCACAAGAGCAAGCCAGCATGATTATGGGAGGGCTCATAAAGCCCCACTCCTAGCTGAGTAGTTATTAGCAATTGATGGCTTCTAGGAGAAGAGTAAGTTTTCTTCAAAGGTAGAGCCCTAGAGAGGCTACCCATGGTCAAGTGGATTGCCATATACTCAGGGACATATTTAGAATACTAAGTGGATTCAGGGGTTGAAGAAATAAACACATTAAGTAAGAAGGAGAAAGTCATGAATGAGTAAGAAAGGAATCAAAAAAGAAGAAATTAGGGGGTGAATGGATCAAATGACATTATACGATGCAGGCATGAAATTCTTCAATAACTACAAAAACATATTAAAAAATCAAGATTTCTTTCCATGTTAGATCCAGAGAATAATGAATACATTCACACAGTTGAGATTCTGGGCAACTAAAGAAAAAATTAGGATTAGCAACCATCACTTAAAAGATAATAATGGCCAGCCAGCAAGGTGAGTCAGTGGCTGGAGATCTGGAAACATAAATTAGAACATTAAGTCCTACAACATGGCAGAAAAAAAACAACTCCCAAGAGTTATACTCTTGCAGTTCTCTACATTCATATTGTAGCTCCCTCACAGCTGTGAGCATGTGTGTGTGCACATGCATGCACACGCACACATAAATGAAAAGGAAACATTTTTCAAAAAGTAAAATTTTTTGATGATTATGCAATCTCAAGTATGGAATATTAAGGAGAGTTTATTCAAGTTTTATGGGAAATAATCATAAAAATAACTTAGTTATCCTCAACCTTGGCTGCATTCCAAACTAGGAAGTACTTTTATAAATGCAAATATATATTTGTTGTATGTACCCTGGTTATTCAAAGTATGTCCCACTACCCACCGCATTAGTATCCCAAGGAGTTTATTAATAATCTCAATCTCTACACCAAACCAGCAATCATGACCTGAACTATTGTAAGATTCCCCAGGAGAGTCATAAGTACATTAAAATTTGAGACACACTGCCTCAGAATCATTGCAAAGATTTGTTTAAACATAGATGGTCAGGCCAGGGTGGGACATATATTTGCATTTCTAACAAGTTCCCAAGTACTGCTGCTGCACATTTGAGACTCTTTGCCATAAGCCAATTAAATCAGAGTTTCACTGGATGGCACCCGGGTACCAACAAATTTTAAAGTTCTCTACATGATTCTAATTTGCAACCGCCACAGTTAAGAACCACTAGTGAAGGTACTTTATGACATGCTTACATAATGAGAACAGAAGCATGAAGAACAATTTACCTAGTCTCTAAACACCAGCTTAAATTCCTGACTACACTATTCTTTAGCATAAGATGGTTAATCAAAGGCAAAACAAATATATTGCTTCATCCTTTGTGGTTTATTTCCAGAGAGATGTTTTGTGTGGTCAAAAAGGGAGCAGTATTCATAATGATTATTTTAATCATTACAATAGCCATCAATCTCCATTTGTAGCTTCATTTCCTGATGGTTTAATCAGTTATCAGCATTGTAAAGGATACTTTGTTGATTTTAATCAGAAACTTTATAACAAGCCATGCAGGTTGGCTTGTGCATAGAATCCCAGCACTCAAGAGGCAAAGGAAAGAAGATTTCCACAAGTGCAAAACTAGCTACATAGTGAGTTTCATAAAACAGTGGACTAAAGAGACTCTGTCTCAGAACCCAAACCCAATTTAAAAAACAAAAAGATTGCTTCTACAGAAACAAATCCATGTTAGTTCAGCTAGCAAAACTAATTTCTCTTCATGCTGGTTCTAAGTTTGTTTTTACTTTTCTTCCGGGGTTCACTAGATGAGCGATTATGTCATGAATTTAGACATTTTTCCCCTAATCCTTTGGGGCCTTAAATGTCCACCCCAGAGCTACTTTGGTTATGTCCTGGTAATTTATGTTGCAGTTTTACTTTAACTCAGTTTGTCCTCTTTTCCCAGTTCCCTTCTTGGAGACTTTCTCTTTGATCCCTGGATTATTTGTGGGTTTGTTAGGTCCAAGTGTTTGTAGATTTCCCTTTTACGTTTCTCTTATTGGCTTATAGTTGAGTCTAGGACTGTTTATAAGGGGGGAAATTAGTCTATTTTACTTCAATTACTTTTAGGTTAGTCTAGTGTTTCCTGGTGGCAAAGACATGGCCTATTTTGCTGTAAATTTTGTTGTCACTTGAAAATATTGTGATTTTCATACTGTTAAGTGCATATTCTTTTTATATCGATGCAATCTGAGTGGGTGACAGTATTGCTGAGTTCTGTGATCTTGATGACTTACAGCAGATGAAGAGGGAAGGGTGTTGAAGTAGTAACTGCAGATCGGCCTATTAGTTTTCTCAGCTCTGTCTATTATGTATGGACTGCCAGACCTTTGGGCTGTGACTTCTTTAGAGGTGTTACAGCAACCTGCTGGAGATTCTTTACTATTGGATAATGTCTTTCCTCATGTGTTGGCCATTGCATTTTCTCTGGAGTTTGCTTCATCTGATACTATTATAAGCATTCTCATTCTTCTTTTCTTACAATTTATTTTGCATGCGTTTTGGAATTTGTTCATTGCAAGTTGCCTATATAACTATATTGGTGTGAGCAACCCAGAAACAATGCATAGTTGGGTTGAATACTTTTCCCCGCATAACACAATTTCTGATATTTTATTTTAACAATTTTATTTTGCTTTGGTGTGCTTTGTTACAGATCTTTCTTATTCATTTTATTGTACAAAGTTAAGGTACTTGAAATGGTGTTTTACTATGCACGTGCATAGTAAAATGATAAACACCTAACATTTCCAGTGGAGAATGAAACATGTTTTCTGGGTTCAATACAGTATGAGGATGCCTGCTTCCATCATTTCTATTCAACCTAGAGTTAGGAAATACTAGCAACAGCAACTGCACAAGAAAAGGATAAAATGAGCATTCAAAACTTTTGAAAGACAAACTGATCCCTATTTATAGATGACATGATGCTCTACAGACCAGCTTAATGTTTCCATGGATAACTGTTAGAAACAATAGAATCCAAGAATAAATTTATTAAAGCCATGAAACACAAGCATCTATCTAGAAATAATTGGCTTCATTTCTTTATAATAATAATAATATGTTTAAAAGTGAAATAAAACAATCCATTTCATAATAGTATAAAAAACAGAACAAAATGCTTAAGAAGAAACATAACTAACAGATAAAAGATACATATGATAAAACCTATAAAATATTGACAAAATAAATAAAATATATATAGATGGATAAATAAAAATATATTCTCTGCTCATGTATCAGAAGATAAATATTAAAATACCTATAGTGCCCAAAATACTTATTGTTCTTATTTAGCACAATTTTATCAAAATTGCAACAGCATCTTCCTCCAATAATAGGAAAAAACAATTCTAAAAACTTATCTGGAACTGTGAAAAATACCATATAACCAGAAATATCCTTAAGAAAAAAATCAAAGGTGGAGGCATCATATTTTCTGTAAATACTTGCAAACTTGTGTCTAATGAAGATTCAACATCTAAAACATATAAGTAACTCACACAACTCAATAATAGGGGAAAAGAATAAAATTGAACAGATGTTCTTAAGTAGAGGACCTAAAATCCCAGAATTTAGGAGTAAGAGACCTATATGTTCAAAAATTCAAAGCCAAGTTGTATGGCAAAGAAATGTTGGTATAAACCAGACAGAAAGACTGACAGAATAAGCTGAAGAGTCCAAAAATAAACCCAAGAGTATATGACTAAGCAGTTTTCATTACAGTTTCAGAGGATTAATCTATTGTCATCATCGTGGGAAGCGAGGCATCATGTAGGCAGATATGGCTCCAGAGAAGCCAAGAGTTCTCCATCTTGATCTGAAGGCAGTAGAAAAAGACTGTGTCTCCCACTAGGTGTTGTTTGAGCAAATATGACCTCAAAGCCTGCCTCCACAGTGACACACTCCTCCAACAAGGCCACACCTCCTAATAGTGCTATTAACTATGTCCAAGCATTCAAACACATGGGTTTCTGAGGACCGTTCCTGTCAAGCCATCACAGTTGTGGACACCAAGAAGACTCAATGGGGGAAGGCATCTCTTCAATAAATGGAGATAGAAAAGCTGAGCATACATATGAACAAGACCTGGACCCTTTCCTTACATCATAGAGAATAGACAGTTGAAAATGGAATGAATCCAGAAAGTCTGAGACCACAGAACTGTGCAAAGCAAATACAAGAGATGCGTTCCTCTGGCATTGGCCTTAGCACTGATTTAAAAATAATCACCAGATTTTCAAGCAACAAAAATAAAACAAGTAAGTGAAACTATATTAAAGTCAAAAGTTCTTTCACAGCTAATGAAACAATACAATAAAAAGACAACCTATAGTTTAAGGAAATGTGTTGCAACCCATGTGTTTAATAGAGGGCTAAAATGCCTAATAAGAAACTCACACAATTCAATTGAAAAAAAGACAGAGGTGTTTGGTATAAGTACAAAGCCAGTAATTCCAATATCAAGTAGTGAGAGACATCCACATTCAAAAGTTCATGGTCTACATGGTAAGATTTTTTTTTTAATTGAGAGATTTTATTATTTTGTCTTGTGTTTGGAGGCCCTGTATAAATGTATCTATAAAGAAAATATAAAAATGGCTAAAAACTTAAAATACCTTCAACATTATTAATAATGAAGGAAATAAAAATCAAAATGGCAGTGAGACATTAAAATCATACCCATGAATATAACTGTTTGAGAGAGAGAGAGAGAGAGAGAGAAGCAAATATTGATGAAGGGAGAAATTGAGCTCTCTTATGCTATCAACAGGAATGAATGTACAGTGGTACACACACTATGGAAAACAACATGTTCCTCAAATGGCTAAATAGAAATTCCATGTGCCCTTAAATCTGTCTTCTGTATATACACACAAAGGAAATAAATCTGAATCTTGTAGGGATGTTTATATTCCTATGTCCATTGTTCACAATAGTGGATATATAAGCAAGCGTTACATGTTGATAAATAAATTATACTGAAGGCTAAGATGGTAGAGTTACCCACAGCACATAGATAACAATAAATAAAATAAATAAATAAGCAAGCAAACAGGTAAACAATATAAAAACAGGAGGAGAAGGTGAGTGGGGATACAAGAAGCTGTAATAGTTATATACATGGCACAATAATATTCAAAAAGGAGGAGCATTTCTCACAACACAAATGACTTTGCAAGACATTGTGATAAGGGCTGCCTTTTTAATAGTTCACACTACAAGTCCCCATTGATATACTATTGGAGTGGAGGCACAGGAAGCTTTGTTAGTAATAAAAGTCAGAGTGGCTGAGGACAATGTAGTCACACAACTGAAGGCATTACACTCTGTGAGCCAGGACATTTGAACTACCTCAGACCCCTGTTTAAGCTTAAAGGTGGCATTGCTAGCCTGATTTAGGAAAACATGGAAATAAAGATGCAGGCTAGAGAAGGAACTAAATTTCCCACTCATGCTACTCAGTTCCAGACAGTCACTTGTCAGTGACACACTAATCATCCTCACATAGACCACAATGTCTCAGAATTACCCTCCCTCTTTCATCTTAAAGATCATATAAATCATATTCTTGTTTGAAAGGTACCTGTGATTAACCAGAGGCCACCAGATAAGGGCCTTATTATAGCACCATAGTCTCAAATTTCTAACCTGTGGGTTTGACAAGATCAGAATCTGAAATTTTTTATCTATTCTCAGCCAGAGAGGCTAGAGAGATCTATATGAAACTCTCCAAGGTCAGTTAACTGGGATGTGACAAAGCAAAAATATAAAGTTAATCTCTGAGAGTGCATAGTCTACTTTTTTCAACATCACCTCCGAGGCATAAAGATGAATAATGCATGGCCCCGACCTTGAGAAACTTACAGTTGATGATAGAATGAACAGAAAGATAATCACTATGGGCTCCTGGTAGAGTTATCAGGAAAGTTGAAAACAAAAGCATTATTCAACTTAGTTTTCAGAAAAAAATGAATGTGGGTGGAGCAAATGGTTCAGAAAGTAGGAGCACTTGCAGGGATGTACCAAGACACTTGACTGACCAGCCTGCACACATGTAAAATCCTGATGATAAAGATTCACTTAGAGCACTGTTGGAAATATTTGTATGTGTTAAGACCATTGACCAGCCCAACTTGGGATCTAGTCCATGGGTGGTCACCAAACCCTGACACTATTGCTGATGCTATTTTGTGCTTGCAGACAGGAGCCTAGCATGGCTGTTCTCTGATAGGCTCTACCAGCAGCTGTCTGAGATAGATGCAGATACTTACAGCCAAGCTTGGATTGAGGTCAGGAACTCCTATGGAAGAGTTAGGGGAAGGATTGAAGGAACTTAAGAGGATGGCGACCCCATAGGAAGACCAACAGGGTCAACTAACCTGGACCTCTTGCAGCTCTCAGAGACCAAGCCACCAACCAAAGAACATATACGAGCTGGTCTGAGGCCCCCAGCACATATGTAGCAGAGGGATGCCTTGTCTGGCCTCAGTGGGAGAGGATGTACCTAATCCTGCAGAGACTTAATGCCCCAAGTAGGGGGTATATCTGGGGTAGGGCACCCTCTCAGAACTCTGAGAGGGGGGACTGCTAGGGGGAGCAACATTTGTGATGTAAATTAATAATAATAATAATAAACAAGAACAGAATCTAGTCAGCACAAGGTCTCAGGCATAGCTGCTACTCAACAATATTATCTATTCTCTTCATTTTTTTTCTCTTGGAAACCTTTTTACCATTCTGTTTTCTCTTGCTAAACATTCTTCCTTCATTTCTATCTTTCTTCTGACTCCTTTCTTCTCTGTTTCCTCTTCTTTCCTCCAGTAGTTCTCCACTTATGGCCTCCAACCATTATGAATGCTGATAAATCTAATGTGTGTATATGCATGTGTATATGTATTTATACGTGTGTGTTTATATGTATGTATGTGTATGTGTGCGCATGTATATGCATGCATGGGTATGTGGTATGCATATGTATGTATGTGTTTTGTGTATGTATATGTGTGTGTACATATGTGTATCTGTGTATGTCTGTGTGCCTGTGTGTGATATGTGTTTGTGTGGGTATATGAGTACATGTGTCTGTGTATATGTATGTGTATGTGTGTGTGTAAATGATATGAGTGGTATGTGTATGTATATGTTTGTGATGTGAATGGTGTGTGTAAGTATATATTTGTGCTCATGTAGATATGGGTACACATTTGTGTTTGCATAGGTACACATGTATGGGTGATATATGCACACACATGTCGAGGTTAGAAGATGGAACACTTCCTCTTCATGTGCCATCCACCTTCTTTTGTGAGACATGTTCTCTTGGCATGGTACTCACTAACTAGGCTAGACTGTTGAAAAAGCCTCAGATCTGATTACCTCTGTCTCCCCATCTCTGGGACTGCAAGCATGCACCACAACACTCCCCTTTTATCATGTGGGCTTTGTGAGGGTATCCTGACCTCATAGTTAAACTGTAAGCACCTTACCGATTGAACCACATCCCTAACCATGAATACTGAGAATTCTTTATCCAGATTTATTCCAAATGACAACTTATGAAAGAAAAAACAATTATTTTAAGGAGAATGAATACAATTGAGAAAAATTTTAATAGGAACAAAACTCGAAAGAGATAAGCTAAACAAAAGAGGAATAACAGGAAAAAGGGGAACAAAAGAAAAATCATCACACTGTATGAGCACTGGCATTGTTTGAAACAATACATTAATCCAAGCAGTGTAAAAGGTTATTACCATTTCTGGGAGTGTGGACTCCCAGAACATGAACCTCAAAAACACAGAGAAGGGGGAGAACAGGACAGTTGCCAAGATGAGCCCTGTTTAAACAACAGTCACTTCATTTGGTTATGACAAAAGGAGTGCATGATTAAAGACCCCAGGAACTGCTGCAGTCTATCAGTGGAGACTGAGGGCATCAGCAGGTTACAGGCAGAGTCCTATGTCAATTTGTCTAAGTTAATCTATACAGTCCTTCCAAGGTTTCTCTGAGAGTGGAAATGTTCCTTATCTTTTAAGATGCATCTCTTAAAAATAAGAAATAAGAGGATGCACACAGAGCTAATCATTAAAAAGCAAACAGCAGCAGCAGGAAACAACAAATCACCCTCACCCTCTTGCTCCATTCATTAAAGAATGTCCAGTATGTCCCTGGTATACTGATGCAATAATGAGAAAATCCATTCTTACATAATTTTGAAGAGGCTTCCTTAAAGGTAGAAAGCACACATAATCCATAAATTGCATGTTGGTTTACAAGGTGGGAGGTCCCCTAAAGAATAAGTACTGCAGTGGGATCAGGGAGAGTTAGGATGGGCCAGTTGGGCAAGGACCAGGGAGGGGAGAAGGGTCAGCTCATCTCCATGAGATAGGGTTCGTTCTGTACACTCTTAAGTACAGCAATGAGTCTGGTGTGGCTAGAACAGATAAAATAAGACACTGGGAAGCCATGAGGTCAGGAAAGGCAGGGAGGGCCAGACTATGTAGCCCTCCCTATATCGACTAAACTGTGTACCTCCTAAATTCATGCTGAGGTCCTGACCTCATCTATTTGGAACAGGGTCTTTAAATTTGGGAGGTTAGAATATTGCCACCATAGTAGTCTGTCCTCTAACATGACTACTGTCATTATAGAAAGAAAAGAATAGGACATAGAAAGAGACAGAATGGTGACCGTGGAGCAAGAGGAGCTACCAGAAGCTGAGAAGAGATGTGTCAGGAGAACCCAAGCTTGGCAAAATCTCCTTGGACTTCCAGCCTCTAGAATTCTAAGGAAACCAACTTCAGTTGATAACTTGCTCATCCAGCATTTGGCAAACTAAGCCCCAGCTCCTGATCCCGGGAAGTGCTTAGGCATGCTAAGGGTTCATTCAGAAATCCCTGAGCACAGGGAGACATGTCAGTCTGACATTTCAGACTCCTGTCAGAATGCAGAAAAACCACAAGAGACCACACCTCCCACCTTCTTAGTGAGAACAAGCCAAGTGAGTTCCAAAGTCAATTCAATCAATTTAGCTATCAGCGAACTGCGGTGGGGGGGGGGGGGGAGTAAAAAGAAACCTAAACAAACTAAGTCCCAGAAGGGAAGGAAGGGAAGAAATCGATGCCAGGAAGGGGGAGCCTCCACCCTTGAAGTGGTTTGGGTTTTTTTTTTTTTTTTGGTTTTGTTTTTTTTTTTCTGCAGCCTTGTGAAAAGCACAAACTTGCTGTTGGTGGAGATAAAGACAAGGATGCTGAACTGATGAAGATGTTAAACTACATGCTGGCTGGTTTGAGGGAGGCTGGACCTTAACCCAGAGACAAACAAGACTTTCCCTGGAGATATGGCAGGAGCCTCCTGAATCCTGGGGATGGCCAGGGACAGTCAAGAAATAAACCAGCTTTCCTTGGGTCCTGCATATGCACATCACCTCCTTATAGTCCTTTCCCAGCTGTGCCATCTGCACTGATACCATTTGTGTGTCCTCTAGCCTCCTTCTCTCCCATCTCTTTTCCTCTCCTGACTCCCACACCCTGGCCTCCATCAGTCTGTTTCTGCCAGTTTATCTGTACTATTGATTTTCTCAAGCAACCAACCTCTGTTTTCAATAATTTACTCATTTTTCTTCTTTTATGTTTCTGATCTCTACTTTAATCTTCAGATTTCCTTTCTTCTGTTTACTTCGGAGCTTACTTTGCTCCTCTCTGCTAGTTTCTTAAGATATAATCTGAGGTTGACTTGCGGATGTCTCCTCCTCCTCATACGGACACTTAGTGTTATGAATTTTCCCCAGATATCGACTCATTAGCATGCAACACAACCTGCTCTGCTGTTCACACCCTTTCATTTGGTTGAATTTTTCCTTTCCATTTGTTCTTTGACCCACAGTGTTCTGGTTTCCAGTGGCTGTGAGACAATTTATCACAAGCTGGTGATAACATATAGCATAACACTTTACTTTTACATGGGTTTGGGTCTAGTGACAAGGCTCTGGTAAAGCATGCTTCCTCTAACCCTGGCACTGTCTGGCTCGCAGAGGTTCCAGATACAACTCCAGTTTCAGTGTCTACATCTGTGTGATTTTCTCCTCAAATGTTATGTCTTCTCTTCTTTCGTTTTCAGAGATGTTTTCACTGGATTTAGGACCCATCCATGCAATCTGGGGCAATTAGTTCATAGATATATGTCCCTAAGGACCATAATTCAACCTACCACAGAAGGGCTCATTAAAATGCAATGCTTAGGGTCTACATTTGCAGGAAACTTTTCAGATATCTTTGTTGTGCAACAAATATCAACTTCAGTTTTTACTCATACTTTGAAATTCAAAATATGCTTTTCCAATCAACACTCGAAATTATATTTATGTTCTTAGCTTTGTGAGCTGTCTGCTTCCTAGTCATTTGATATAATCTTGCATACAATTAGAACCTCTTGCAAAGTTTCATAAGAGGTACTGAGTGTTCTAAAAAGTTTTTTATGTTAAACATTAATTATAAGTTAGAGAACTGATAACTTCTTTTCTTCAAGTATCAGTTAGAAAACTCTAGAAGCAGATTATGATAATTACAGTTCCTGGGAAGTTACACCTCATGGACTCAAATTTCTCTTTATGAGCTTAATGTAGCTTAACACCTTACCTCATGGGAGCTACAATATGGAAAAATGCATAAAATATTGGACTTGATGGGTTTCTATCATAGCAGGGCCTAGAGTCTGTACAGAATTTCACAAGGCTGCCAAGCTGTCTTATCTGTTCACCTCTGGGCTGTTGCTACATATGAAGAAGAAAAAAAAAGCCTGTCAACAACTACTCATAGAAAAATAAAATTGCTGGTCAGAAGCAGGATTGTGGGAATCTCACAAACACCAAGCCAAGTTCATTATGGAAGCAACCCTGCCTTGCCTTCAGTTGTGAGAAATGAATGAATAGAGAAGAGTCATATGTCAGCATGATAGTACACAGCACTCACTACAATAGGGAGTGCAATAAATTGAAAGGGGAAATAGAATTCAACAAACTCTCACAGGCGAGCTCTTTCTGTTTCAATTGTTATGCAAAGGAGCCAAATGTCCCATTTGAGAACATGTCTTTATTCTATGGGTACTTAGCACCTGTTTCAGATACCTTGCCAGTTAGGATTCAAGCTATCAATGAGACTATTACGTGCTCTCAAAGAAATCTGAGAATTTCATTGATGCTTCATGCATGTAATAATGAAAAAATACAGTAACCCATATTTCTGCTGCTAGATGCTTCTCCATAATGAGATTATATTTCTGCTGTGAGATGCCTCTTCATAACAAGATTATCTTTGGGGTCAGCAGTTTCTGAGAAAACCTCCTGCACAGGTATAAAATGTTCCAAGGCTTTGCTGACATTTCTCCAGGACAGCCTATGACAATAAGTGACCATTCCTGTCCATGCCTTTGGCACTGCACATAAGGAGACCAATTGATAGGAAAGCCTCTTTCCTTAGCTCACACCAAGGAGTTACCTGATGAGCTTTCTCCATCATTGGGGCATCAGGACACCAAGAATCTCTAATGTTTTTCTCAACTTTCCTTGCCTATAAAAAGCAGCTAGTGGCTTGAAATGTAGCTGGGTCAGAACTCTTCTTTTTTAGTAAGTAGATAAAAACAAACAGAGATTGGGAATCTTCAAAACGGGTACCTTATCTATCCTGTAGAATCATGACTACCAGCCTTACTTCGCTGCCAGCCAAGCATATGGAATGATATGGTGTTTACAACTGTCCAACCTTATTAAAAACAGATCACAATAAGATAGCCTTGAGAGTCCCTTTCAGGTCTGGCTGTCCAAACATTTAACAGGATTTAATTTCCTACACACTTGATATGGGGCCACGCCCTTGCTTTGAATGTGAATCTCCCATTGGATGTTCAACAGCATCTTATATAAGACGCATCCACTGCACATCATCTATGATTGCACTTTGTCTCTTCTGAAATGAGAAGACACATAAGAGGCAATCAGAGCTTGGCATATTTTTTTTAATACTACCTCAGTCTTCTGTGACTGGTCACTCACAGCTACTTCAAAAACTTTTCTTGAAAAACCTAAGTAGCATTCTCTCTAGTTTTCATAAGAATGCTTCTCTTAATTTGTGTGTTTCACATTAGTTTATATGATAATAACCTACTTTATGTAATTTAATATCAAGTAGAACTGTACTTGGCAGTCCTGTAAATGTGCATCACTACAAGAGGAACCACAATGGTCCAAGTGTACTGAAGAGCAGTCTTCTGAATCTGCAGAAGGGGAAGAACTACCTGCTTAGTGTTCAGATGATAAAAGGGCAATAGATAAAAGGAGTTCTGCTATTTTTTAAGAACTCTGCTTATTTAGAAAAGGGAGAAGAAAGAATATCAGAGCCAGAGGACCAGGATACCAGCCAGTTGTGAATTTGATAAAGATCAGGGCACATGGGAGGAGTTGAAGAGGAAAGAGGGAGGGAAATGATGTAAATACAGTGCTCCTATATGAAGTTCTCTTTTTTTTTTCAAAAGAGTTAAAAATTACACTTAAAAAAAGCCTATAGAAAAGGAAATGTCAACTTCTATTGGAAGCTTAAGGATAAGAAAATGGAGTTTAACAAGGCACAAAGGGTGCGGCAGTAGGTAGCAGAGGAAGAGTTTTAAATAGCTAATTGGATACATGTAATGCTACAACTACAGGGGTGAGCAAAAAGCAACAGATAAACTTTACCACCATTCAAATGCATGTAGTAAAGCACTGCCTACAATTTCCCAAGCTCATCAAGGACAGATCATAGTAGGATAGCCTTAAGAATTTCTTTCCCTTCTCTCTGTACAAATGTTGACAAGGGAATGACTCTTTTCAAGAAAAGCCAGAAACCCAACACTGATTGGAAAGTGGGTTCAGACACACTCATCAGAACCTTGAATGCAGGAAGCATATATATAGGGCATATATATATATATATATATATATATATATATATATATATATATATAGTAGAACTATAAAAAGTATATATATATATATAAAATAGAACTATAAAAAGTATATATATATATATAGTAGAACTATAAAAAGTATATATATATATATATTGCTCAGGCAAGAGGCACTGGGGATGCTCGTTGTCTTTGATGAAATGCTTCAGAGAACTAGTTCATGTCTGTGAGGATACTTTGACTGGAGCTTCTGGTAAACAGAGTGGCCGTGTAAACCCCTGATCACCATGAATTCAGACCACATTCGATTTGTTGTCAGAACAACAAATAAGAACAAAACATAGCTGTTGAGTGTGTGGTAGGAAGTGTTCAAGAAATTGGAGAACTATTCTGGCTCTGTAGTGACATGAGAAAGGTATACCCTCTTGAGAGGGAGCTATATGGCTATACATCCCCATGAAATTTGCCAAGCAATTTTTGATGCCTAATTGCTAGTGCGTAAAGAACTAACATTCCCAAAAACCTTTTGTGACAAAAAAAAATGAAGCCATTCTGAGGCTCTTTTCTTGCATTTGCTCTCCAAAGGCCCTTGTAATCCGAAGAAAGATACTTGTTTGAAACTCTTCGTACATTCCCAGCTAAAGTAAGATGTACTGAGAACATCGCCATATATCTTTGTGGTATCTGCAGGATTATGTGATGTGGGCACGAGGTGTGATTCCTCACTGGGTATACTTGAAATTCCAGCCCATTACACTGACTGCCATGGATGGCATCTACTTAAGCATGAGATGTTTACCTTCAGATTTATTAATATGCTTCACGGAACATTTGCTTCTGCCACACAATCATTACAAGGTAATGGAGTTTACAGCTGAGGGAAATAAGAAGGCTCCTAAGCAATCCTGAATATTGACTTGGCGTTAGGTAGGTAGAAACGAACAAAAAATTGAATGTGGAACTGGAGCAAACCGTGACTTTTCACAAACACTTATTTTTAATTAACAGACTAGCTTACAGATATTTAGCTCTGTTCTCCCCGATGAATAAGAAAAAGTTTACCCACAGAAGGGTTAGAGTTTTTAGAATGCAGCAGTTTTCATAATTTGAAAATGAACAGTAAGTTGCCTCCACCAGAGCTCAGCCATTTGCCTCAGCCACAATACACAACTGTAAAGGCTCTGAGAGACTAGCCAAGGAGGGCCAGGCCTTCTGATAGCCGCACCTGTCTGTGAGGCATGCTTTATTTTTCCATCAAGCAAACATTTTAATTGCATTCCAAAAGTTGATCTGAAGTGCCTGCTCTATGTGTAAGGTGCTATTTTAGACACCACAGAACACTAAGAACCAGATTTATGGCCTCCAGAAACTTTATATCTAAGAGGAAGTCTATCTGTAGCACAGAGTGAAATATTAATATTCAGTGAGCAAATAGATTTTCTGACAGATGTGCAGTCCATTCAGTTGTCATTTGGCTTGAGGATCCCAGAGATGAACTCTACCACATGGTGCTTCAGTGGAGAAGAGGCGCCCCCTGGAGGTCTCAGAGAACTACTGCTAGCCTCCAGCACACATGATTACATCTCTTCTACTACCCCAAAGCTCTGTGAAGATAAAAATTGGTTGAGGTTGGTGGATATTCCATGTTTCTAGCACTTAGTTTGAGGTTTGGCATGTAGAAATGTATCAGCAAACACAAAATTAAAAACAACAAATTTGAGATTCTCTTTCGTTGTCAGATCTTTGTGTGATTTTGATATTAGCATAATTGTGGCTTCATAGAACAAGTTGGGTAGTGTTCCTTCTGTTTCTATTTTGTGGAATAGCAATCTCTCTTATGAATATCGATGCAAAAATACTCAATAAAATTCTTGCCAACCGAATCCAAGAACACATCAAAACGATCATTCACCATAATCAAGTAGGCTTAATCCCAGGGATACAGGGATGGTTCAATATAAGGAAGTCCAACAATGTAATCCACTACATAAACAATCTCAAAGAAAAAAACCACGTGGTCATTTCATTAGATGCTGAGAAAGTGTTTGACAAAATTCAGCATCCTTTCATGTTAAAGGTCTCGGAAAGATCAGGAATTCGAGGCCCATATCTAAACATAGTAAAAGCAATTTACAGCAAACCAGTAGCCAACATCAAACTAAATGGAGAGAAATTTGAAGCAATCCCACTAAAATCAGGGACTAGACAAAACTTTCCTCTCTCTCCATATCTTTTCAATATAGTACTTGAAGTTCTAGCTAGAGCAATTAGACAACAAAAAGAGGTCAAAGGGATACAAATTGGAAAGGAAGAAGTCAAACTATCACTATTTGCAGACGATGTGATAGTATACTTAAGCGATCCAAAGAACTCCACCAGAGAACTCCTACAGCTGATAAACAACTTCAGCAAAGTGGCCGGATATAAAATCAACTCAAGCAAGTCAGAAGCCTTCCTATACTCAAAGGATAAGCAGGCTGAGAAAGAAGTAAGAGAAATGATACCCTTCACGATAGCCACAAACAATATAAATTATCTTGGTGTGACTCTAACCAAACAAGTGAAAGATCTGTATGACAAGAACTTCAAGTCTCTGAAGAAAGAAACTGAAGACCTCAGAATATGGAAAAATCTGCCATGCTCATGGATTGGCAGGATTAACATAGTAAAAATGACCATCTAGCCAAAAGCAATATACAGATTCAATGCAATCCCCATCAAAATCCCAACTCAATTCTTCATAGAGTTAGAAAGAGCAATTCAAAAATTCATCTGGAATAACTGAAAACCCAGAATATCTAAAACTATTCTCAAGAGTAAAAGAACTTCTGGGGGAATCAGTATCCCAGACCTCAAGCTATACTACAGAGCAATAGTGTTAAAAACTGCATGGTATTGGTACAGTGACAGACATGTAGATCAATGGAACAGAATTGAAGACCCAGAAATGAATCCATACTCCTATGGTCACTTGATCTTTGACAAAGGAGCTAAAACCATCCAGTGGAAAAAAGATAGCCTTTTCAACAAATGGTGCTGGTTCAACTGGAGGTCTACATGCAGAAGAATGCAAATCGATCCATTCTTATCTCCTTGCACTAAGCTCAATTCCAAGTGGATCAAGGACCTCCACATAAAACCAGACACACTGAAACTAATAGAAAGGAAACTAGGGAAGAACCTTGAACATATGGACACAGGGGAGAATTTCCTGAACAGAACTTCAATAGCTTATGCTCTAAGATCAAGAATTGACAAATGGGACCTCAAAAAATTACAAAGTTTCTGTAAGGCAAAGGACACTGTCAAAAGGACAAAGCGACAACCAACTAAATGGGAAATGATCTTTACCAACCCTACATCTGACAGAGGGCTAATATCCAATATATACAAAGAACTCAAGAAGTTAGACTCCAGAGAGCCAAGTAACCCTATTAAAAAATGGGGTACAGAGTTAAAGAGTTCTCACCTGAAGAATATCTAATGGCTGAGAAGCACCTAAAGAGATGTTCATCATCCTTAGTCATTAGGGAAATGCAAATCAAAACATCCCTGAGATTCCATCTCACACCAGTCAGAATGGCTAAGATCAAAAACACAGGAGACAGCAGTTGTTGGCGAGGATGTGGAGAAAGAAGAACACTGCTCCACTGCTGGTGGGATTGTAAGCTGGTACAACCACTCTGGAAAGCAGTCTGGCGGTTGCTAAGAAAACTGGGCATGACACTCCCGGAGGATCCTGTTATACCACTCCTGGGCATATACCCAGTGGCTTTCCCTCCATGCAATAAGGACACATGCTCCACTATGTTCATAGCAGCCTTATTTATAATAGCCAGAAGCTGGAAAGAACCCAAATGTCCCTCAACGGAGAAATGGATTCAGAAGATGTGGTATATCTACACAATGGAATACTACTCTGCAATTAAAAACAATGAATTTATGAAATTCCTAGGCAAATGGTCAGAACTTGAAAATATCATCCTTAGTGAGGTAACCCAATCACAAAAGAACACACATGGTATGCAGTCACTGATAAGGGGATATTAGCCCAGAATCTCGGAATACCCTAGACACAATTCGCATATCAATAGATTTCCAAAAAGATGGAAGGAGAGACCCCTGGTCCTGGAAAGACTGGATGTAGGGGAATGCCAGGACAGAGAAGCGAGAGGGGGTTGAATGGGGAAAAGAGGGAGGGAAGGGGGCTTATGGGACTTTCAGGGAGGGAGGAAACGGGAAATGATTTGGAATGTAAATAAAAAAACTTAGAAAATAAAAAAAAGAAAAAAGAAACAAATTTTCTTAAGCCAAAATGGAACATAGTTCTTACACACACACACACACAAACACACACACTTTTTACATGCATGTTCAGTCATATTTTTGAATATAAACATCCTATGCAGCTGAATTGTGTCTTTCATACAATATCTTACCTCCTCACCTCAATATCTCAGTAGAATTTTTTATATATTTTCTAAGTCATATCCCTTAGATTTCTAAAATAGCTAGAAATGACTAAGTTCTTAAATCAGATGTTGTCTCTAGCCCTCATTGGACACAAAGTCCCTTAACGCTTTTGACTACTGTATGATTCTGCTTTTGTGTATGAACTTCTGCACTAAAAGTAAATTTTAACCCAAATAGCTCCTCTGAGATGCCTCTGTACTATCAGTGAGCACCCATTTACTTATTTAACAAGGATTTTGCTGTACCTGGAGCTAAGTAAAATGTTTAAATAGCCTCATGTTTCCTGAGCTGATTGAAAGAATCTGAAAGAAGCATTTTCTTAGCCTTGTAGACTTTTGGCTTGCTCTAAACTGTATTGACTTTGCATATAATGGGCATGTAAGACTATACTAATGCTAGCTGGTCCATGTATTTTCTCCCTGAGATCTTTAAGCATGGTTTTCCTCAGTGTCACATTCTTCCTGGATAATATTGCCAAGTGTATGTATTTATGATTCTTTCTCAATATATTATCTAACACCAAATACTTACTGTAAAAGGTTTAATGATCATTGACTGCCAGCATGATAGTCAGCATCTACCTTTGGCCTCAAAATCTGTTACATACTTATTAGTCTCCCTTAGTGCTAGGTAGAAGATTTCTAGATTCAAATGGCAAATATTATTTTCTCCTCCAAGAAGTTTCTGTGTCTCTTTAATTATCCCTTCATATATCTACACATCCCAAGACAAGATAAAATAAAATGAACAGATTGTGATTTTAGCTCATGACTGAACACAGTAAAATCTGAGCTAAAAAGAATGAACTGGGAATCCATACATGAAGAAGTTTATACTCTCTAAGGAATTTTGTATATAACTGGGTAGTTTGACTTATGGGGCAATCCTCATGTGATAAGACATTTAAAAACCAATCATCACTCAGTAAAGCTTGCTTTTAAAAGCTTAAGAACCACCCTAGATATTCTACACATGGCGTCTGATAATACTGCAGTTTGAAGAGTCTCATTCACAAACAATCATTCACATTTTCTCCAGAGAACATAGGCAGTTTTGCTCACTCCTGTGTCAGGCTGGTTTTATTACTGACACTACGACCATAATCCCAACAAGTTCATCGGAGATTGCATTGGGATAAGGCTGTTTTGCTTTAGCACTTCATATCCACTACCTGTGACATTCGTGCCTTATATTTCTGAGAATTTCTTCTACAGAACCACATTATAGACTGTTAATTTCATCATAAACTATAGCTGCTGACTCACCTAAGAGAAACCACAGAAGAAACGTGTAATTATATTTGAATCAATACCTGCTGTGCCCATTAAACTCTCCTCCAGTACCATGTTGAAGACACTAACACTCTGTTTCCAAGATTTAATGAAGGTTCTTCTAAGTGCAAATCATTTGAGAGTCAGTCATCTTACTTTCGCGCCCCTCCCCAAAGTAGTTTAAAGGAAATTGATTAGGAAAATGTTCTTATCGCTTCTCGGCCTTTTGGCTAAGATCAAGTGTAGGAAAATGTTCTTAACATTTAAATCAGTGAGTTAACAACAAAATCCAGTATAGGCTGCCTCTAACAGGCCTTGAAGACACAAAATAACAACAAAAAAATGTCAGGTTTGGTCTATCTGAATTAAATGTATCTTAGGGAGCTCAAAAAAGACATTTTGCCCCAACTGGTGAAAAGTTCTAGCATAAATTTCAATAATTTGAGTGATCCTTGACATCACTGAGGTCCCTTGATATCAATCTCTTCTGATTTTTCCATTCCTGACTCAAGTTTTTCTCATCACAGTCCCAAAGTAAAGAGCCTGTTTTGAAGGTTATCAGCTTTTCCCCATCCATGCTGGGCAGATTCCTCTCTGCTAAAACAGCAATATAAAAAAAAAATAATAACTCTTGCCTACCAATTACTGAGATCATTATAGGATCTTCTATTGGACCATCTTCTAGTTAAATGTTTAAAGCTTAATTAAAATGCAAATTAACAGTAGACAGTACTGCAATTACAGCAATGGTGGGATGGGGCTTAAGCCAGTTTTATCCAAGAATGCAAATTTTTGGAACTGCAATTAAATGTGTAATTATTTCCATTTTTATAGAAATGTCCATGGTCTCAAAAGAAATCAGGAAAACCCCAGCTAAAAATAAGCCAGACTGATGTAATCCAGTCTTTTTTTTTAAGTCACTATAGAGAGAGTCACAACTTTATTGACTTTCATCTCATGCTGTTGAATTGATTTTCCTGAATTGCTAAATTAGGCAGGTTAATAATATACCAATGCTCCAAGTTCTTTCAGAGAAAGATGGTCATTTTATGACCTTTATTGGTTGACTAATAAGGAATTAAAATGTTTAGATAGTAGAAAGTCAAATGCTAAATAGCAAAAAGATCAACATTTGCCCATCTTTGTATGAGAGTAGGAGCAGCATCCACTCATGGCCAGAGCACGAAGTATATGAATATACAGAAGATATGGCCAGCCCTTTAATATTGTAGCTGATTGGGTGTGTTGGGAGAATGTGAGATCATAGAAACAGGAAGACAGAAAGACTAAGGGCAGGAAGGAATCATGTGAGAAACCAAAGATGATAAGACATAAGGTACAATGAGGTACAACCTCATGGTCTCAAGAAGACAAAAAGCACAAAGAAGGAAATGAAATTAACATTCCCCGAAATTTCAAAGTGAAATGCATAACAAGAAATACCTGGCAGGGCATATTGATTTATCGTCACAAAATAAATTGATCTTTAAAAATTATTCAACATACTTAGGGGGAAATATTATTATGTAACAAATGGTGAGGAAGTTTGTGTACACAGAAAAAGCCAAAGGACAACAATTTTTAAATGTTCTTTCCCCAATATAGCCACTGTTTCTAAGAAAACCAGACAAGCACAAATACAAATAGATGAATAGTAAGTGCTCTAACAACAAGACAGAGCTCTGAGTATTTCTGTAAGGACAGAATGTTCTGCGCTTCTTTGAAGGGATGTAACTTAGCGTCCTTTTCTTGGTTTCTGTTGGTCCAAAGAACATCTTTAATGAGCAATGACCTAGGCATGGTTTCAGCATCTTGACATTGCCACAAACCATCTTGACATGGAGATTCAGAACTGATAATAATGCTTCCAGTGCTGGACAGTCTCAGGCGGGTGGAAAACAGGTTAACTAGTTGGCTTCTCTTCACCATAGTTTGACAGCAATGACACAGCACGAATAAAACCAACTGTATGTCAAAGATTATATGTCATACTATGAATAGTGTCTCCTATTAAGGAAACACAACTTCTTCTTGTCCAGAGAGTTTTTTTCTATAAAATAGTATCAAATGATGTCCATTTCTTCTATTTCTTTACTTCTCTATGTTGAAATCAAACACATACCTAAGTGATAAATATAAAAGCTACCTATTAGAATAAGATGCATCAGAAAAATAGATGATTCTAATAGTTGAGAAAATCCTAAATCAAATAAACAAAAATAATGGCAAAAGAAGGTCCTGGGGAGATGAGTGTTTAAATTTTAATCTCACTAGTTATGCAAAAATGCAAACTTAAACAATGAGATTCACTTATATATAAGAAAAGTACAATTATAATATGTATGTCTAACAGGCAAACAGTGAGCCAAATGTGCTTATGCAGAATACAGTGGAAAGGTCTCTGACCTGCATTTTCACAGCTGGTCTATTTTAAGTAATCCTAACTTCAAATAAAAAAAAGTATGCATCTGTGCCCACTAACCCATTATATAAAGTACAGAAAAATTACTAACAGTGAAAAAATGTGGCATATATTGTAGAGTCCTTCAGTCACACAGAAAAGCATTTAAAATGAAAATCTAAGTGAAAACCAGTATTTTACATTTTAGGTTATTTGGGGAGTGTGTGTGTATGTGTGTGTGTGTGTGTGTGTGTGTGTGTGTGTGTGTTTGTGTGTGTGTTTATGTGTGCCCACACACAAGTGCACATGTTGGTATCCATGTATATGCACAGATATATCGTATAATATCTTTAAGACAACATTATTGTCTAATCTAATGAACAAACTTATTATTTAAAAAGTAAATGTTCATCATTTTCTAATAATGCTATGCACCAGCATAAAATGTCATGTTGCATTTATTAAGATTGATTCACAATCCAAGGAAATGATTCAATGAGTAAAGAGTCTGCCACAGAATCATAAAGATCTGATCAGATTCCTTAGCGCCCACATTAAAGCTGGGCATGGAAACATATAACTACAAGCTCAACAGATACAAATGGAGATAAGCAGATCCCTGGGTCCTGCTAGGCAACCAGTGAAGCTAAAACAGAGAGAGACAGAGAGAGAGAGAGAGGCCTTCAGAAAAGTTAATGACATTATGACATTAAAATCCAAATGTAAGATCTTTCTCAAGTAATAAGTATAATCTCACTCCACAGCAATTTAATTCTATTAAGGTTTTAGAATCAACAAATCCTACAAATCAACAAATTCTACAGTTTATAATCTAGTCCAAAAAAGCAGGGGAGGGGGAAACAGTTGGTAAAAGTTCTCCTTGTTCCTAAACAAAAGATACTAAACTCTAGTATTGCCAGTGAGCAAGCAGAGCCTCAGTGCTTCTCAACTGTTCTCTCAACACCCAGAAAGGTGAAAAAAGAAAGATTCCAGGATCAAGACCAGACTGCACTACCCTGAGAGACTATGTCTCAAAAACAAAAACAAACACACAAACAAAAAAACTAGAAAAGCAATATGTTCAACGACATAAAACAACTAAAAGTTCTTTTAGTCTTTCTCAATCTTAAGATTAGTTTTCATAATGATGTCCTTGGAAAATAGAACCAATTATAAGTTGACTAGCCTATGTTGTAGCTTGGCCAGAAATGGAAGGGGTCTTTGACATTTATGCCGAAGCAATCTATAGCTTCCTTGGGATTGTAGGGATCTTTTCTCCAGTTATGGTAGTTTTCTCCTTCATCATATTTATTTTGAAGACTACTAGTTCCTTTTACTATTTCTTATCAGAAAACATGAT
The DNA here is from genome assembly GCA_036184795.1 of Tokudaia tokunoshimensis. NCBI lineage: Eukaryota > Metazoa > Chordata > Mammalia > Rodentia > Muridae > Tokudaia > Tokudaia tokunoshimensis. Next base: position 36,593,807 of record BTHU01000009.1, on the reverse strand, counting down.
AGCTACTTTCTAAACTATTCTTACTGAAGCGCTACTGGACAGTGTCTTAACACAAACTATCAGTTTATTTAAATACTTTGTCTTGAAATGTTAGACAAATCTAACATACCTGACTCATTTTATTGTATGATTATATTAAAAGTGTGCTAGTACAGTACTTTGGAAAATTAATGACATTAAAATCCAAATATAAGTTAGCTACAAAGGAAAGAAGAATTATTCAAATCAATCAGGAAGGAGGGAAAAAAGAAGAGAGGAAAGGATAGATACCAAATGTACTCAGGGCTTATTAATATAAAAACAATGTGACTTGCATTCAGTGGTGTGTGATTCCTGCTACCTTTCCACAGCAAGCGTCAACCTTGGAAATAATCTTAGTCACATCAATGTAGTTCTCTAAGAGACATTTAAGACCACACACATATTTTTTTTAATTTTTTGTTTTATTTTATTTTATTTTGTTGTTTTTGAGACAAGGTTTTTCTGTGTAGCTCTGGCTGTCCTGGAACTCAGTCTGTAGACCAGGATGGCCTCAAACTCAGAAATCTGCCTGCCTCTGCCTCCCAAGTGCTGGGATTAAAGGTATGCACCACCACCACTGCCCACACACATATTTTTAATGCTTCTTTGGTTATTTAAAAAATACTGCATCTAAAAGAATTGTTATTAATCACATTTCCATGTATTACTTATATTTAATCATGTTAGTACTTGTATAAGATGAACTCTATTTTCTACTACATAAAATCATTATTCTCCTCCTCCTCTTCTTCCTCCTCTTTCTCCTCCTCCTTCTACTAACATCTTAAGAGTCTTTTCTATAAATTTACATGCAGAAAAGTGCATAAAGCCTAGTGACACTGTTTTGACCAATGGACATACACAGATAGCTCATGGCTGTACTGTGTAGTGGAATGTTTCCACGCTCTGTAATATGCTGTTTTAGTCAATCTGCCTTCCTAAAAGCAATCGTATTTTTTTTTCTTTTAACGCTGCATTATTTTTGTTTTGGAACTTCCTGGAAATGGAATTATACAAGGCATGTTAGGGATTTTTTCTTCATTCTTTAACCCAGCATTATGCCTGTAGAATTTATTCCACATTGCCACATGAACCAGAGGTTCATTTCCATAGACTATATTACAGTATACAGGAGTGACAAATTCTGTTTACATACTGTCTTTGTGATAAGTATGTGGGATTTTTTTCCAGTTAAGTGCACAGTAGTTCCATCTTCTTGTGAGCATTTTGTGTCATCAATCTTTAATGTTGGCCTTTCTGGTGTGTGCACATTACTTTCTTATTGTAGTTGTCAATGTCGTTCCCCCAAAGAATGATGGTGTTGACATTCCTTACTGTGTTAACTGGACATCTGTGAAGTGTCTATTGAAACACTTTATCTATTTTTACTGAAGTTGGTAGAGAGGTCTTTTTCTTATTCTGTGTAGAATTCTTTACTTAAAATTGACTCACTCCTTTGTCAGATGTACTTTGCAAATCTTGCAACTCCATCAGTTGCTTGCTTACTCATTAGCTTAGTCATGCCTATTAATGAGCAATCTAATTTGTTAGTCTATATGGTTATTTTCAATATCCTGTTAAAAACATCTTGGCTTATCACTAATTTAAATGTTTGTGTATTCCACATTTTCTTCAAGTCATATTTTAATTTTTATTCAGCTTCTATTGTGAATTAATTTTCCCTCGTGATATGAACTTGGGGGTGAAGATTCAATTTTTCCATATGTATATTAACTTATGCTAGCATCATGTACTAACTCAGCTTTCCATTACTTCATCTGATTATTTTGCCATTTTAAAAATTAAATTACTATATAATGTGTGTATATTTCTGGACTCTGTTTTCCTTTACCCATTTGTCTATTCATATGCCAAAAATTACCTGACAGTCTTTCCCCAGCTGTTATAAGCAAAAATGTCTCTAGACACTGCCTAATGTTCATCTGGTCAAAACTGTCCCCATTTGAGAAGCACTACGTTAAACTGAGCTTGGTCAGGCATAAACACAAAAGATTCTAACTTCCCTAGAGAAACAGATCTTTAGGAGGTTTCCTGAGGTAAGGCATGTATTTTTACACTTCAACTTCTCAATTAAACTATTTAGACCTTTCTGACTATTGGGAGAGATACTTGGATCTGTTTGGATTGCTGTAGCAAAATTCCATAAACTTGGGAGCTCATGAGCAGCAAGAGTTTATTTTCACAGTTCTAGAATGTGGTGATCAAAGTTTCAATATATTTGGAGTCTGGTGAGGACTTCTTCTCACTATGTCCTCATACATGGAACATAGTGGAACAAGTGTGCTTGTAGTATGGTGAAGCATCCTGTGGGTATATGCACAGGAGTGGTGTAACTGCTTCCTGAGGTACAACTATTCCTAATTTTCTGAGAAACCACCAGATTGCTTTCCAAAGTGGTTATACAAGTTCGCGCTCCCACCAGCAATGGAAGAGTGTTGTCCTTGCTCCACATCGTCCTAGCAAGAGCTGTCACTTGAGTTTTTTTATTTTAGCCATTCTGACAGGCGTAAGATGAAAACTCAGAGTTGGTTTGACTTAGATTTCTCTAATAACTAAGGACATTTAACAATTATTTAAGTGCATCTCTGCCAGTAGAGATCCCTCTACTAAGAAAGAATTCTATGTTTAGCTCTGTACCCCATTTTTAATTCAGTCATTTGGTTTGTTGGTATTTAAATTCTGAAGAATTCAGGTAGCCCTCAATTATAGAATGGATAAAAAAAATTGTGGTACATTTAAACAATGGAATACTACTCAGCTACCAAAAACAATGACATGAAATTTGCAGATGAATGAATGGAACTAGAATATGTCATCTTGAATGAGGTAACCCAGACCGAGAAAGATTCACATGGTATGTACTCATTTATAAGCAAAGACCAGCCATAAAGTGCAGGATAACCATGTTACAATCCACAGGCCCAAAGCACCTAAGTAACAAGGAGGATCCAAGGGAGGATGCTTGAATCTCACTCAGAATGGGAAATAAAATAGGCATAGGAAGTAGATGGAGGGAAGGAACTGGGTAGGAGAGGGGACGGGGAGGCAAACAGGATTGGAATCAGGTGAGGGGAAAGTGGTGATGGGATGAAATGACTGAGAGAGAAAAGGGAAATTTGGGGCAGGGAGAAGGTCATCTCTGGGACAAGCCAAAGACCTGGAACCAAGAAGGCTCCTGAGAGGATTTGGAGGTGACCCTAGCTGAGACACCTAGCAACAGAGAACATGGAGCCTGAAGTGGCCATCTCCTGTAGCCAGACAGGACTTCCAGTGGTGGGAAGAGGACACCAACCCACCCATAAAACCTTTGATGCAAAATTTCCTCATTCTACAAGATGTGCAGGTATAAAGATAGAGCAGATATTGAGGGAATGGACAACCAATGATTGGCCCAACTTGAGATCGATCCCATGGGAAAGAGCCAACCCCTGACACTATTAACACTCAGCTATGGTTGCATAGCATGTCTTCTGAGAGCATTCATTCAGCAACTGATGGAAATAGATGCAGAGACCCACAGCCAAACTTTAGGCTGAGCTCAGGCAGTCTTGTGGAAGAGTCGGGGGAGGGGGGATTAAGGGAGTCCATACAGTCAATTAACCTGGGCCCATGGAAGACTGAACTGCCAACCAAAGAGGATGTATGGACTGGATCTAGGCCCCCTACACCTATGTAGCAGATGTGCAGCTTGGTCTTCCTATGGGTCCCTTAACAATTAGAGCAGGGGCTATTTCTGATTCAGACTCTGTTGCCTGCCTTTTGATCACTTTCCCCTAGCTGGGCTGTGGGGGGGAGGATGTGCTTCACAGCCAGTGTAGGTTGGTACAGGGGGTGAGGGTGGGTATTAGGAGGAGAGGAGGGAGGGGGACTGTAATCAGGATGTAAAGTGAATAAATCAATGAATCAATGAAAAGATTAAAAGTGTTTATTCCCTTAAGGATGATGTGATATGTCAGACATAAAGATAACCTCTGGAGGCAAATAGGAAAAAAATACAGAGCAATCTGGGGAAAGGCAATGGGGACCCATGGCAATGGTGCCACAGCATGTGCCAGTTCTGAAGTGATCTAACTGTAGAGTCCACTGGACACGGAATCAATACGATGCTGTACTCCTCGTGGATTTAAACAATGAAAAACAAATTAATAAAAGTAGATATGATTAAAAACAGTTCCTGAGCCAAACTAACCAATGGTTATAGACAGTAGACCCAATTAGTAAAATTAGAGAAGAAAAGGAAGATTCTACAACAGATATCAATGAAATTCAGAAAACATTAGGACATACCTTAAAGATGTGCATTTCACTAAAATAAAACATCTGAAAGAATTGGTTAAATATCTGCCCTCATACGGCATAGCAAAATTAGACTAAAATTTACCAACAATGTAAACATATCCATAAAAAACAAGGAAATTCCCCTGGTCCTGGAAAGACTGGATGTAGGGGAATGCCAGGACAGAGAAACGAGAGGGGGTTGAATGGGGAAAAGAGGGAGGGAAGGGGGCTTATGGGACTTTCGGGGAGGGAGGAAATGGGAAAGGGGAAATGATTTTGAATGTAAATAAAAAAAACGTAGAAAATAAAATACAATTAAAAAAAAACAAGGAAATTGTGGCAGATATATAAATAATTCTCCCAAGTTACAGATGGCCAGACTATGATGGTTCAACTGTTGGATTCTACCAGTCCTGAAAAGAAAAATGTCAACGCACTGCTAACTGCTCCACAAAACAAGAAAGGAACGAATCCCACCAAACTCTCTTTGATAAAGTCAGAGTTACTAATACCCAAAGAATGTAAAGACACAACAAAGAAAATTATAAATTAATCTCCTTGATGAACATAGACAAAGGTATTCTCAATAAAATATTTGCAGCCAACATTCAAGATCATACCAAATGCCATTCACTATGATCAACTTGTCTTTATTTCAGAGATGCAGGAATTGTCCAACTTATGTAAACCAATAAATGTAATCTACTACATAAATAGACCTAAGGACAGAAATGACACAATCATCTCTACAGATGCAGAAAAGCCTTTGACCAAATCTAGCATCCAGTCATTATAAAATCCCTGAGGAGACCCAAAGGCAACACGGCAAATCAGTAGTTGGTGTTTTGGTGTTGTATTAAGTTCAGGAAACGCAACTAATCTCTTGGTGCTTCTTTATAAGGGTACCAATTTCACCTGTGATGGCTTCATTCTCATGACCTAATCTCCATCCAAATACTCATCTCCTAATACTACCAACTTGGAGAGTGAGCACTTTAGTGTATGAGTCTTTAGAAGATACAGCCATTCTGACCACTTCAGAGACTGAATAACTGCTAAGTGCTTATGTGGACGAGGAACAATCAAACTCAGGACTCCTAAAACCTGAATCAGACAAGAAGGCATTCTCAGGCTTCTAACCTCTTCATGTGAATCAGCGATATCACAGAATGACAGTGATCTTCATTTCATGTCCACTATTTGTTTTTTTTCTGTACAGATAGAGCAAAAGAGTTTTCTTACCTCCTATGGTGACTATTGTGTGAAAAAAATGACTCAGTAAGTTTGCTTCTTAAAAGACCTACACACACACACAGAGAGAGAGAGAGAGAGAGAGAGAGAGAGAGAGAGAGAGAGAGAGAGAGAGAGAGAGAGAGATACACACACACCACTGTCATTCACTGTGAACTGTACAATGAACCAATACTGTGTAATCTCTTTGGCATATGTTCCATCATGCTGAAGTCTTTTAGCTATTGAGTAAGCTTGGAATATCTGTGAATGACACCTCTTTCTGATTTTCAAATTTTTGTGTGTTGATAAAATGCAGTATGGATTTCAATGTAACTTTTTCTCATCAGTTACTTTAACAGCTCATATTGCCTGAAGATTGTTATGTGGGGACTATGGGGTTTTGTGGTTTTAGAACATATTGGATACAAGGATAAAAACAGAGGCAGAGAAATAAATGAGAGCTATAGGTGAGAAATATTGACCAGTGTCTGAGGGTCATTATGAATAGAACTGGTTAACAGGCGAGGTAAACAGTACCTAAAGCTCTTTATATGTAAACAAAATTAAGCATTTGAATGAAAATTAGTAAATTCTAAATGCTATTATAATGATCAAATAAGATATAATGAGCCCTGCCCTAACTTCTTCCTCAAATGTTTTAAACTCAATCTCCTGGAGAAAATGAGCAAACATGTTTGCACCTCCAATTGTGTGATAAAGGCAATATTCTAATTCCTGAAAAACACCTTACAACAAGATTGCTAATATTATCCCAACCAGAAGCCATTAGGGTTGCCTTCATTAAGAAGCTAAAAATTCTACTTCATAAAAGAGAATTTCTATTCACAGCTGCTTATACAGGATATGCCTCAAATGAGAATTTCTTACAGAAATTTGAACACAATACAGCTTCAATGTATGGTTAATTTGTTGTTTACAAAAAGGAAACATCTTCAGGATGTTCTAGTGTGAACCCCAATCCAACTCATGGTTAAGGATGTGATTAGCAAGCTGACGGAGCATGCAGCTGCGGAGTACATCTAAATTACTGTATTCCTTCCTACAATCAATCCTTCCATGCCTATGTTACATATAGCCCTTCAACTTGAGCAGGAATTCTTCATTTAGCTGTAGTTTATTAGCTTGACAATTCTTTTTTATCTTACTTCAGATCAACAAGTATTTATTGATAAATAAATTACATATAGAATCTCAGTAGAGCAGGTGCAGAAAATGTGCATAGATCACGCATTTGCCCACAAATGAACAGTTTGCAAGATACATCAGGAAATATTACTTTTCATTAAAAGCACAATGGAAACCTCAAAAATATTATATGCATTCATGCTAGATTAGAGAAACAATGAAAACTATAGCCTGAACTTTTGCAAATGTGAACATAAGCAAAAGATGCATATCAAAGGCTTGAGACACCTGGAGGGGGTCTCAGCACTGAGCCTTCTCGCTGCTGTTAGAAAATGAATAATTAAAAAAATTCAACTCAATAAACTTGGAAGGCTCAATAGAGAAACTCAAAGAAAATTCAGTGGAGTGAATCAATAAAAACAATGAAAAATTATGACATTGCTTAAGAAAGAAAATAAAACAGAAACTACTTTTTCATTTAACGAGCTAGGAAAAGGTCAATAAAAAAACTCTAAGGGGGGAAGTTAGAAAAATGAAAACAAGAGAAAAGGATGACAAAATAAGCAAAACTCTACAAGGCTAAATAGGAAAGATTGATACAAATTTTATAGAAAATGATGAAGCAGGTAAAAACCAAATGTAGAAACAAGATCAGACATATGGAAGACGAGCTTGTAAAGCCTTTCTGATCAAAATGGTGAAATGGTACTGAGGCTACAACTTAGGAAAATGTCCATTAACACAACTGCCCCATGAGGAACCAAAAGCAAGAGTACACTAGCACACCTACATAGCAGAAAAACAAGGAAAGGCTTTTAGAATAAACAACTTAAACAAAAGGAACAGTACAGAGGTGGTTTAAGGAGTATATTTATTTGAAATTATACTATATTCTACAACATTACAATATAGATAAGCCATGGGCAGTCACTTATTCATTTTATATATCTTTTATATACCCAGCGATAAATCTTATAATGATTTTATTCAAAATTTTACTTATCTCAAATGAAACACAATATCTAAGACTTAAAACATAGCATTCATACATGGGAGACACATGCAATGCTTTTCTTTCTGGCTCTGGGATACCTCATGGAAGATGATTGTTTCTGGTTCCATCTATTTACCTACACCTTTCATATTTTCTTAACAGCTGAATAATACTCTATTATGTAAACATATCACATTTTCATTATTTATTCATCAGTTGATAGACATTTAGTTTATTTCTAATTTCTGGTTATTATCAATAAAGCATCAATGATCATGGATGGACGAATATCTCTCTAATAAGATACAGAGAGAGTCTTCTGAGTATATCCCCTCCAACTGATGTAGCTGCACCTTGTGGAAAATTAATTTTCAGCTATGAGGATATAGTGATTCCATGGTGACTTTAGCAGTTTGCATTTACACCAGAAGTGCATGAGTGTTCCTTTTCCTCACACCCTCACCAGTATCTGTTGTCATGTGTCTTGCTTTTGTTTGGTTTATTTGCTTGCTTGCTTTTTATCCAGGGCATTCTTAATGTGATAATAATATCCACAGAAGTTAGATAATTGATAAAAGGCCTTGGGGGAGGATGACTCTTTCAAGAAAGATGAAATAAAATATAATGCAACAAAGGAAGGAAGAGGGAAACAGAACAGGAAGGGTGTAGGAGGAAATATGAGGAGAGATAAGTGATATTAAAGGACACTTGAAAATGCCATACAGAAGCCTACTTCTGTAGAAGCTTCCTAAAATGTATCCATAGACAAAAAGAGTTTAAGTAGAGGTACCCTATTATAGGTTGGGGGAGAGGGGCCCAACTACACCACCAGATAAAATGCCTAGTACCAGGAATGGTTATCTTTCTTTTTAAGTTGTTGGCTAGTGGGATCCCATAGACCCTTGCCTCTCAAGCATTACAGACTATCACTAACAATAGTGATTAACCTATAGAACTCAATAGTAAGACCATAGTTGAAGATGCCACATACTTGAGTCATAGAATATGGAGAAATCTAGCTGGTACTCTATTAGATGCTGCTTCCCCACTGACTAACAAACACAATGCTGGAAAAGGCAATGTGCACTTTGGAAATGGGAAGCTAATCATCAGTTTGACCTGCCCATGAACCCCTCACACTACAACAATAACCTGCCTGACAAGATATGACCACTGGGACAGTAGTGGCACAAATGTTTGAAAATAATCAAGCACTTTTAAAACTTAGATATAATGTCTGCTCCAAGAGATGTAATCCATACCCAATACTATGAATGAGGCCAGAACTTAAAGCTACATAGGTCATGGGTCTTAGGAGAAAAGATAACTGCCAGGTAGTGGTAGTTCATACCTTTAATATCATCACTTGGGAGGCAGTGGCAGGTGGATTTCTGAGTTGGAGGCCAGCCTGGTCTACAAAGTAAGTTCCAGAATAGCCAGGGCTATACAGAGAAACCCTGTCTCAAAAAAACAAAACAAAACAAAACAAAAACCAAACAACAACAAAAAAAAGATAACACTATTATTCTACTAAGTGGGCATAGCAACAAAAACTATGACTTTCTAATGACTACTTTCTAAAGACTAATTTCTAATGACTTACTGCTGTGCCTATAGATCAGTGTATTGTTCAACCATCATCATAGAATCATCTTCCAGTACACAGTATCTGATACAGAGGCCTACAACTTGCCAACTTGCAGAGAACAAGAGAATTTGAATACTCGTTCCTAAATGGGATACCTATAGTCCACACATTCCCTCAAGGCTTAGGGAGGGACTTGAAAAGGGGACAGAGGGATTATAAGATCCAGAGGTAGTGGATGACTTCAAGCAAACTGTTTTCTAGACACAACAGAGCAGATGTACATATAAACTCATAGCAATTTTGATAGCATATACTAGACCTGTACAAACTCAAGCCAGACAAAAGTGTCAGCACAGGGGAGGGGATGTGAGGACAACGTCTCACCTCTATCTGAGGATCTATTGGAATTTGATTACTACTAAAGAAGGAAAAGCGAGTTTTCTTCAGTATCATATCATGGGGCATATTGACCACACTCCAGAGCAGGCTACACATCCATGAATAGTTGGGCAGCTCCAACTAGACTTGATAGGTTTAAAGGGGATGGGAAGGAAGGTGGCTGGGAAGAGATGGGGGATGCAGATCAGGAAGAAATTGGAGGAAGACGCTGAATGTGATCAAAATATATGAAATTCTCAAAGATGTTTTTAAAACATTTAAAATAAAATCAATTTACACATTTTTGTGAATTAAAATTAAAACATTCCTTGTAGATAGAATAAATTTTGGGTTGAAAGTTTTGTGGGTAGATTCGTGTTTCTATCGCTCCACTGGGATTCCTGTCTGTCCACAGGAGGTGGTCTCTTCAGGTCTCATATCTTCAATGTAGTGAGTCACAGCCAAGGTTACCCCCATTGTTTCTTAGGCGCTTCCCTTATCTCTGGTCTTGTGGATAAGCACTAATCCCCAACACTATTAATGCTTTGTTGTGCTTGCAGACAGAAACATATCCTCTGAGAGGTTCCACCCAGCAGCTGACTCAGAGAGATACTGGCTCCTACAGCCAGACAGTAGATGGAGCTTGTGGACTCTTATGGAAAAATAGAGGAAGAATTTTGGGTTCCAAAGGGGATAGGAACTCCTCAGGAAGACCAACAGAGTCAACTAACCTGGACTCTTGGGGATCTCAGAGTCTGAATCACCAATCAAGGAACACATGGAGGCTAGACCTAGGCCTTCCCACACATAGGTATCAGATGTGCAGTTTGACCATCATGTGGGTCCTGAACAACTGGAATAGGGACTATCCCAAAAGCTGTTGCCTAAGTGTGGGATATGTTCCACTAGCTAGGCTATTTTCTCTCACCTCAGTGACAAAGTCTCATAGCGACTTGCTGTGCCAGAGTTTGGGGGTTTTCCAGGGGAACCACACCTGCTTGTAGGAGAAGGAGAGGGAGATGAGGGAAGGATTGTGGGAGGGGGTGATTGGGAGGGAGAAAGTGTAAAGAGAATAACTGAAAAACATAAAATAAATTAAAAAGTTAATACACACCTAAGTAAAATATTTAAATAAAATCTGAGTACATTTAAGAAAAAAATCACAACTAGATAAAAGTTATAGACACTTGAAATAATTAGAGATCAAATTATTATTTCCCAAGGCAATTCCTTTCCTTGAAATGACCCACAAAATGCATGTCAGGGAATTTTGTCACTCTCAACAATAAAGGAAAAAAAAAAAAACACTGACAATGGGAATGCTGTGATGCTGTCACCAGCTCTGAAAGATAAATGACCAAGAAGAGACCTGCATATGCACAATTTATGTACATTTCAAATCTTTGGAGAACATATAATCAAGAAAAGCCACTAAGAAAACGGATTATACCTTCTTGGCAAGAACTGAGGTCATAGTGAGAGGACAAAGGTCCAGAAGCTAAACTCTTAGGTTGAGACAGACAAGCCATTTGCAAATGGAGCAGCACTCAAAAGTATTCACTATCCCCTCAGCATCACCTCCGTCCACATGGACACTGAGCCATTTCTGCCCTCTTCATTCTCCATATGGCACTGGCGCCGTGTCAAACCAGATTAACTAAGAGAGAAGAATTACAACGCCCACACAAAGTGAGCCCTCCTTCAATGAGTCAAAGACTGATGAGAGAGAAGGTGAAAACCCATAAACAATTGTCTTTCTGTTCAAGGGCTGTTACTGACTTTCACGACACCATGAAAACGGAGATCTTCAGTGCTGCTTGTACAGTAGAATGGGATACACGGTCTCACAAACCACCTCTGAGGAAGAGCAGAGACTCATTCTTCTCTAACATATGGGAAATTGCTCATAACCAAAAGCCTGGTCGTTTCCAATTTCCATTGCATTTGACTTTCTAACTAACCTTCTCTTTTTCAATATGTTCTATAATATAACCTTTTCAGAGGCTGAATTTAAATTTACTCTATTTGGAAGTTGTTGTTTTGGTTTCTTTTTTTTTCCAGAATCCCTTGTTGAATTTTAAGATACCAAATACCCTGGATTTCAGACTTCTAAATGACTATAATCCACATCCTTCTGGATCTGTTTTAAACCTTGCTGTAGACATTTAAAGACTGTCCAAGTTTAAAAATGCATAATAACAATCTTGGGTAATTGGTTGAGAAACTAATGCCATTATGAGATTATCAGCCCATCAGATAAAAAGGAGAACCGGAATCCCTACAAAAGATTGCTTCTAAATGATTCAACAGAGGCCAAAATTTTTCAAAGTGCTATTTAGGATGTTCTCCAACGAATGTCACACCCTAACTCAGCATGGTTCATAATTATGGATTATGAAAAAGGCCAGAAAAGAAAACTGTAGCTGTAGGGTTCATAAGCACTGTTCCCCTAGGTGCAAAGATAACTTAAACATCGAAACAAATGCCCTGTAACCAAGATGGGAATCAAATCTAAAGATCAACCTTGAGTCTATGTCTTTTTATCTGTGTAACAAACTCCCTTGTCGACCCACCCACAGCATCTTCCTGTCTTTCTCTCAGTGATAACTATGGCTAAATCTTTTCTTGCCAACAGTAACAAAGTGATATAGGACAAGCAAGAAGAAAGTTATTTATATTGTCTCTATATTGTTTGGTTTCTTCCCCCTTTCCTATATAGCATAAACATATTACTCTCTAAATATATGTGGCTCTCTGCCTAGACATTCTCGCTGTTTTGTTTATGTGCTTGGTGAGAATCTGTTAATAACATTTAATTTTGTTATGAGTGAATCCATCAAAAAGTCACTAAACCCCAGACCAGTAAATGTTGTTTATGCCCTCAGCATGTCCCCTTTGAGAGACAACCCAGGGACAGGAGAAAACAAAAAGAGGATTGTGGAATGAGCCGCATTAAGGAGCTAGATTTGAATTGTAAGTATAGTGAATTGTTTCCTATAACTTCAACATCCAGTAACAGCCACATTTATAGAAGTGTAGTGGTCACTGTTAACAATGCATCTAATCATAAACATATGAAAACTGCAGAAACCACTGGGTCCTAAATCCTTGATATTAGACATAAAATTTAAAGGGACAAAACATTATGGGCAGAGAGAAAGTTCATCAGACAGTGTTCTTGTTATGTAAGCATGAAGACCTATTTAGTTACTGTTGAGCTACAGGTTTAATGAGAGACCTAGTCTCAAAAATAAAATGGAGAGCAATTGAGGAAGATACCCAACAGTGACTTCTAGCTCTCACACATACATGCATGTTACCATATACATGCACTATACGCACACACAAGCATATACATGTGCACACACACACACACACACATGCATGCACACATTCACCTACATGCAAAGGAAAGAAGGAAGGAAGGAAGGAAGAAAGGAAGGAAGGAAGGGAAGGAAAGAAGGAGAGAAGAAGAATGTTTCTAATAAGTACATATATTGGTAGATCAGATAGTAGACAAGTTAGGTCTTTTCTTTAGAAATTCAATAGTGTTTTATCAATGCTTTTACAATTTATATTTGTTTGAAGTTATATTTATTTTCTCAGGATACTGATAAAAGTATATTTTTTTAAAAAGAAAAGGAGAAAAAAGTTATTTTTCTTTCTTCTAGATGAGAGTACCAGGAACTCTGAAGCCACTGGATAGAACATAATACTGGCACCTAACTATGTGGGCTGATTAATATTACAATTAAAATTTCAATGTGGCTATTCTAGGTGTACATGTGATTTTATTTAAATCCATTATTTAATGTGAAATAGTGGCAACCTTTTTTTTTTCAAGTTTAGCCTTTGATGAAAATCAGTTGGTTGGTCTTTAATTGTGTGTGACATTTTCCTGTCTTTAACATGTCAATTAAGAGAGAGACATAGTTCTGTCATATTGAAATAATGTCATGAAGTCCATTTTCTTCTTTAGGATCTCTTCTCCAAGAGCTGCAGTTATCAGTCTTTAATCACAAGGTATTTTCAATGATGTACCCTACATTGACCTTACAATTATTAGATTAAAGAAAACAATAATCCTACTTGACCAGCATTTTTCATGTTCAGAGTATTATATTCTATGGAACATCACTTTAAGACAAATGATTTAAGATAAGAACATTTGCTTTATGGTGGCCAGGATAGATGAGGGTATGTTAGGAAACATTAATAGCAGCTGATAGAAATAAGAATGGCTAAGTTGAGGATGGAAGATTTAATAATAGTAAGTGAAAAGTAAGGATTGAATCTCTATGGAGTTCCAGTGGGAATGTATACACCAGACAGCAGTTCAAGCCCACAGCATCTTCCTACCCAACCTTGTAGTTATAAAGACTTTAATGATTAATTATGGCCCCAGAGCTTGGCTACAGGAATGAGGAGATAACCCACTTGATGAGGCACTATACTTGCATGAGGACTACGTCTAGTGTTTGTGTAAAATGGAAGTTGGGTGTAGCTGCCTGCCTATAATCCCAGCACCAAAGAGGCAGAGGCAGGGTCTCTGAAGCAAACTGATTAGTGAGAGTTGCCAAATTGGTAAGCTCTGGGTTCTGGGTTCTGACCTTGCCTTGATATACAAGATGAAGAGCAATGAAGGAAGACACCTGACAACCTTTGGTTTTCACCCACATCCGCACACCTAGTGTATTCACATATGCAAACATGAATTTGAATTTGTAAGTACTCTATACACACAGCCACACCCCACATAAAGTGCATTCACACACATGAATGTGGATGCATCTACAACATGTATGTACTCCATATACATACATAGTGCTTCTATACACATGCAAATAATGAATTCTTACTTGAATGTACTCCATACACACATGCATGCATACATGTGTGTGCACACACACACAAACATGCACATGTGCATTTACTTACTTTTATGTAAGTAAAATTTAGCACTTTTATGACCAGATCTTTAAACCTCTATGCAAGTTGCCATACTCTCCTAGAACTGTATTAGTAGAAGTTAATAGATCTCAAATGTGCTCTTACTAATGGTGGCATTCTTTTTATTCTTAAATATTCTACGTGGTGTTTCTGTTGTCTCTCCCATCTCATTTTCTCTGTGCCTTAGATCATCTAACCATAAACACTTGGAGGACATCTATCCAACATACTACTTTTAGTATGTTCTGATAACACTTTCACAAGTATGCACCATCCCTAACCAAACAAGAAATGCTTCAAGGGAAATAGTCAAGTAGATACATGCTCCTGTATGCTCATCCACACTCCCTCCCACACATCTGATGTAAAATATAAAATTTCACACTTAGACAATGCCTACTAGCCAAGCTGAGATCAACTCATTAAAATAATTGCTTCCAGTCATTAGTAGCACATTCCTAATCTCCAGGTGTCCATCTTCTGTCTTCCTTGGCCAAAAAAAAAAAAAAAAAAAAAAAAGAAAGAAAGAAAGAAAAAAGAAAAAGAAATCCTTTAGAAAATGACATTCTATTCTATTCACTCAACTAGTTTCAAAATCATGGCACCATTCATTCATCTTCTGGTGTGAATAGGAAGAGCAGGAAGATTGCAGAAAACCACACTAGTGGCTCAAGGACAAAGAGGAATCCTGCAACTTTTGTGCACCTTTCTGTGCAAATCCTGATGACCTCATTTACTTCCCAGTGTTTAACTCAGCACAGGCTGCATTGCTAAACAATAGCAATGAGGCAGATCTCCTTAAGTTAAAAGGAACTTGCCATTCAGCAAGTTTATTTAATGAATATATCAATATTCATATGTTTCATTTACATATTTTCTGGTGTCTTTTTTCCCAATTCCCGAGTCTGAGGGAGAAAAAAATTACCAATGTTTAATCACCTTGAGAATTCTTAGGTTTTTTTTACAATGTACACATAGACCATCAATTGTTTGAGTGACAGCCTAAAAAAGAATATGAATGGGAGCTGGGTCCACCACACTGGCCAATGACTGCACAAGTTTTCTTTTTCTCCATCAGTAACATATGTCAAATGTTCTTAGTTCTATTCAAACTTTACTGATACCACCTCACCCTCAGACAAGATTCTGTCCCTGCTTTAAGGAAAAGTATAAGCTCTAGGAGAAGACACCTCTCCCAAACCAAGCACACAGACACAGGGGTCTCTGAAAATGCTTCCCTCTGACCCTCCTTCTCATGAGCTCCCACTAACCATCCATTATCATTGGTCTCTCCAATTTGCTTCCACCTTCCTAGCAATTGAATCTTTATTGTCTTTCTCTCCTAGGACTCATTTATCTATGCTCAATTAATCCAGTTTCTTAGTCCTGATCTTTCTTCACTCAGCTGTAAAGCAATATTTTTTCTTCTTTATGAAATAGCTCTTGGTTAGGTTACCAATGACTTCATGTCAATCATTCCAAAGGGTTTTCCCAAACCCACATTATATAAGCAGTACTTAATACTGCTGGCTATTCTGTCTTTAGAACAGTCATTTTTCCCCTCATTTCCATGACTGTATGATTGGGCAATATTCTTCCGATCTCATTTTTAGATTGAGCAAACTGTTGTGAGATAAAGTTCCCCAGTCTTGATTACAATTCATTTTTCTTACTCACTCTCAGCATCTTTCTAGACTACAACACCTTTGATCATGACATTAATACTATGTGCACACTGGAGATTACACAAGGTTTGTCTCCAAGCCAGACCCACCTACCACTCTAAGATCAAGACAAACAAAGGTAAATGCTGACTTGATGTGTCTCTTGTCTCTCTCAATGTTTCTGAACCCCACATTTCCAAAATTGAATTCACAAATCTGCCTACCAAATCTGATCTGTTTATATTGTCCCCATTTCAATGAATTGTGCAATAAAGTATCTTATCATGTGAATTTAGTATGGCTTTCACAATTTTTTTCTCCTGAGTCATATTCCATGTATAGTGGATTTTTGTCCATTTTGCCTCCTAATTATGTCTGATACCCATCTGCATCTATTTTCTTCTTATTACAGCTCTAGCCCAAATTCCATCATACCTAGCCTGTAACCTCAATAATTCTTTACAGATCTTCTTCAGATACACCTTTATTTCCTATTAACACTATTTCTATGCTGAGCTGAAAAGAATGCATGTAGATGTGCATCCCTCTGCACATGCATGTAGAAGCTTTCAAGCTGTGTCTTCATTTATTGTCTTCCACCTTGTCATCGTTGATACAGGTTCTTCCATTGGGTCTGGAGACCACCAATTCATCAAGACTGGCTGGTCAATGAGCTCTAGGAATCCTGTCTTTTCCTTTCCAGCTCTAGATATGCTGGCACATACATGCCTTGCTTTATGTAGGTGCTGGAAATCCAAACTCAGGTTCTCATGCTTGCATGGCAAGCATTTTGTAGAATGAGCCATCTCCTCAGGTCTGTTCTTTTGTTCTTAAAATACCTCTATTCAAGAGTATGTTTGGTATGACCTACTTATAATCCTCAAGTTCAACCAGAGGCCTCTTTCTTCTCCTTCTGATGTCATTCTGGTATCTCCAAGATGGATGAATGTCAGGTTTTTTGGCTTGCTATAGAAACTTTATTGCCCATCCCCAACTCTCATCCTCTACCTAGTTGGAACCCATTTGCCCTTCAGCAGTCTTCTCTGTAGAAAGATGTCCCTGAGAAGGACAAATTGTATGATCATTTCCTGTTCCAGCATCAGCATCAAGAATCGCTCTCTTATGGTGCTTTTTAGTTGCAAAGTTTTTAAACATTTGTTTACATACATGCTCCACTATAGAACACGTTAAGTATAGGATAGCAGGAATCTCTTTTGCATCTCTATCACTCTATCTCCAGGACCTAGAATAGTCAACCAATATATTTCAAATGCTCAAAATAATACTTGTTGAATAAATTAATGAATAGTTTACTATTTTGCTCTTGTGTTCATATTGTATTTAGAATACCTGCTTTCATGACTTTAAGGTTAATTGTAAGCATTTGCAAGACTTCTTATAAGACTCATATTTATCAGTTTACTTTAGCACTTTATTTTTGATGACATGCCAAAATGCTGTTCTTTTAATAAATGAGGAACATTCTGGTTATAGAAACCACATTTATTTATTTGTTTGTTTGTTTGTTTGTTTTTAATTTTTTATTTATTTACTTATTTATTTATTTATTGGTTTTTCAAGACAGGGTTTCTCTGTGTAGCCCTGGCTGTCCTGGAACTCACTTTGTAGACCAGGCTGGCCTCGAACTCAGAAATCCTCCTGCCTCTGCCTCCCAAGTGCTGGGATTAAAGGCGTGCGCCGCCACTGCCCAGCAGAAACCACATTTATTAATCAATGTTTGTACCTGTAAGACCAATATAGCACCTTGATGATGGCAGATAATGGCAAAATGTTTGTTGAAAAAATGATAAGAAAAAAAAAAGATCGAGCCAAGTTCAATAGAGATACAGCCTGTACAGGAGCTATGAAGCTGACTTCCTTGCTTTGTCATTGTATGACCACAGACAAATGGATTAGTTTCTCTAAGTCTCTATAAAATAAAATTGATAGTACCCATGTCTTGTATGATTACTGTGAAAATCATTTGTAATAATCCTTATAAATCCTAGTTTTACCATGAAACACCTAAGGATGCACCTGAGGCATAATATTGAGGTTATTATTCTAAAATAATAGCAATGCATAGTGTCCTGAGCTGCCTCTGAGACTCATTACAGAAGAATAATATGTTACAGCCTCCACACAGCCCTACCTACCAAGACAACATCCCTGTCAGAGAACATTCCTAACTAGGAGGAATATAGTGAACAGCAACACATAGTGACTACATCTAGGCAGGGGTCACAATGAAAGGAGTACACCAGTCTCTTCCAGTAGGAGTCATTTTGACTGCTTAGTATATCCACAGAATTGGTTCCATTTTAATAAAAAAAAGAATTTGGATTATGATACATATGGTATTAGCAATTCCTTTAAATAAAAGTTTTTCTGAGCTTTTTAAATAAAAGAAGTGCAGGGAAAATTTGCTCTGTAGTTAAAGACACTTATTGCCAAACCTAACAGTCTGTTGATTCCCTTGGACCCGCATAGTGGGAGAAGAGATCAGACTCTTGCAAATCATTCCCAGGTCTCCACAAATGTGCTGTGGCACATGGACACATGAATGCATACATGATAAATACATGATAGATAGATAGATAGATAGATAGATAGATAGATAGATAGATAGATAGATAGATAGATAGATGATAAAAAGACAGACTGATAGATAAAAAATTCAGTTCTTTCTGGAACACTTGAGTCTTGGTAGTCAAAAACTGTGTAGCAATTTTCTAGGCTTGTGGAGAGGTGGGAATGACAAGCTGCACAGTCATAGTCGAAAGGATATTCTTCCTGGCATGTCCAGCTCCAGAGTAGAATGTCACCTTTGGCACACACGCTTATTCCTCAGTCATACCATATATCCCATTAGTAGTAAAGATAGATAAATGATTTTTTCCATTCTCTTACTTATGCAATAAATATGTATTACAAATCACCACATGCTAAGCACTGACTTAGGATCTTGGGAAAATGTAAGCAAAGATGCCGATCATGGGCAACATGTACTTAGAGACCAATCGTCAGCTTTAAATCTCAGTTCAACTTCCTCCTCACCCAGTGGCCTCAGGTCAGTTTAGTTCACTCCCTTGAGCCTTGTTTTCCTTTCTAGAATTTGAAAATGTACTTCTGTTCTGAAGTGTTCCATAGGATTAAATGGGCCCATATGTGCAAAGCAGCCAGGAAAAGTTAAGTACCTGAATTCAGGGAGTGAGAAGGAGTTAGTCCCCCAGGCTTTAGCCCATCCCCTTTTTCTTCATGCTAGTTTACTCCCTGCTGAGATTGGCAAACTCAGATATGGAAATCATGGTTTGATAGACATTTACATTCTTTGAGCATACAAAGAGCTGCCTTTTGATGTGGAGGGACTTTGTCTTCCCTTTGGAGGAAGCCAAATCATAGTTTAATATCACTTAGCCAGGAAATTCCAATATTCAAGTATCCTAACCATGGTTGCTACAAGGAGACAAGGAGAACACAAATTCTTAGGAACCCAGAATCTTAATAATGTTCAGAAGGGTGACATTAGAGAATGACCAGATTTGAGACCTCTAAACCACTGCTCTGTTGGAGGACACTCTTTCCAAGATCTCCTCCTGTACCATGCCTGCCTGGACACTACCATGCTCCCACCATGATGATAATAGACTGAACCTCTAAACCAGTAACCTATAAAAACCTCTAACCAGCCCCAATTAAAAGTTGTCCTTATAGGACTTGCCTTGGTCATGGTATCTGTTCACAGCAATAAAACCCTATCTAAGACAAAATTTGGTACCAGGAATTGGGGTGTTAGCTGTGATAGGCATGACCATGCTTTTGCTTGGAAGAATGTTGATTTTCAGACTTTGGATTTTGGAAAGTAGTAGAATGCTTTTAGTGGGGCTTATAGGCCATCCCAGTACTAATATGGAAGACTTTGTTGCCGAGAGTTCTACATTTTTATCCAAAGGTCTTTAGGCAAAACTTAATTTCAGGCAATTAGAACAAGGGTATTAAAGCCCATGCCAACAGTGACACACCTACTCCAACCAGGTCACACTTCCTAATAGTGCCCCTCCCTGGGCCAAGAATTATATTAACTGTCACAATATGTATATGTTCAGGAGGTTTCTATTGTGTTAGGTGTCCATGTTACCTCTCAAATGCTCTTTAATTTTAACTGTCTGCTATTCCTCTTTCCTCCAACTTCTGGCCTGAGCATCCCATTTTAGCCCCACCCCATCTATCCATAATTATCTATTCCCTTTCCTTTTCCTATTGAGATCTCTCTGTACCCTCTTTTCTTATTCTATGCCTACCCTCTGTGGCTCTACAGATTGTACCTTGGTTATCATTGACTGTACAGCTATCCACATATAAGCAAGTATATACCATTGTCTTTATGGGTCTGGAATTCCTCACTAGGGATAATTCTTTTCCAGTTCCATTCATTTTACTATTATCTATTAGAAGCCTGTTCTTTTCCAATGAGAATCAGAAAGGGAACGAATCTAAATGGGAGGCAATGTAGGGAGAAACTGGGAGCAATATTGGGAGAAGAAACTGTAATCAGGATATATTATGTGAGAAAAGAATCTAAAATGAAAAAAACTGAAGAACGACGGCAACAAAATATCATAGTGAGTGCCAGGGCCCTCTATGGATATAGCTGGATATAGCTCTGAGTTATTTAAACAAAAGATTGACATATGATTCATTATAGAGACAGACAACATTAGAGAGACAAAAAGAGCAAGTCCTCAACCCAAAAGTCAAGAGGTGGACTACACTGAGCTCATTTTGTTATGTCAGGGTAATCTAAATGCAGGGTCCTGGCAGCCTAGATCCCTGTGAAAAGCTTGGCACAACCTGCCCAAGAGAGGCTGATTTAGGTCAAGCCATAAAATCAGAGAGTTCCGTGCTCCAAAGCACGACCTTCCTATGGCTTCTTTATTACAATTGTGTCTCACCGAGGATCTGCTCAGCTCTTCTTCCGACTCAGGTATGACTTGATCTCTCCCTGAATCACTCAATCAGTCCTCTTAAAATACAGATGCCAACTCACCAAAATATCCCCAAGACTCTGAGATTAAAATATAAGAAAGATGAATAAGGATTCCAAGGACTAATGCCACGAAACCATCATCATTCCCAACAAAAGCTCCTTCACCCACTCACTTAATGTACATGTGTGGCCTGTTCACACTGCATATGGCTGGGGACACAAAATGCCTCAGTTAAAATGGGCACAGTTGGTCTGGCAAAGGCTTCTACTGCACTGTTCTCTCCGTGGTTTCAGCTCCAAGCCGTGTCACCCAAACATAAGGATGCTGAACAAGCCCATGTGGAGAAGGTTTGGAAAGTGTCAAATACAATCTCTGATGCAGTAGCTGACTTACAAATGCATGTCCTGAGCAGAGTAGTATTTAAGAATCAAAGTGCCAAAATCAGCTATTGTACATGTGTTTCTTTTCAATGTGACAACATTTTCAGCCAACTGATTGAGAGAGTTTTCATTCAGGTTGAAAAAGACTTTGAACAGCAGCAGTGCTGCCCTGCCAACACTCTAGAATTTTCTTATGAACAGAGAACAATATTTAATAACTAAGTATGACAACTTCCTATTGACTTTTCTTTTTTCAGATGAGTAATACTATTTTTGTAGTTTATTCCAAAGGAAGTTATAGAACTAATTTCTAACACATTATAGGAATGAAGAGGATAGAAAAAGAATATAGTCTCTAATCTTAATGAGCTCAGAATAAGGTCATGAAAGAGAAAAAGACAAAAAGCCATAAATAAGAACCCAGAATGGGAGAGTTCAGTATTCCAGTTCAGAAAGAAGCAGTTTAAGTATGTGCCATGAACTCCAAGATAGGATAAATGACTCCAGAGCAAGAGTGTTGTAGGTGATGCAAGAAGGTGGCCATGAAAGAACTAGAGGGAAGGGAAGGGAAGGTCTTAGTAGGAATCCTGATTACCTTTGTGCAATGAATCCTTTTAAGCTTGCAAGCTTAGCATGCACAGAGAGAGAGAGAGAGAGAGAGAGAGAGAGAGAGAGAGAGAGAGAGAGAGACAGACAGACACAGACAGAGACAGAGACAGAGACAGAGACTGAGAGACAGACAGAGACAGAGAGATAGAGGGAGAAAAAAACTACATTGAATTACAGAGAAAATCAATTACAGCAATTTCTGCTAAAACACCTGCTTTAAAAACATTTTTTACTGCAACTAGCACATCAGTGAATAATTTAGACAAAGCGCAGGTTTCTCATTTATTTATGCATAATTCCATCACAGTCTATAGTTAGAGTAATGACAAGAACTACAGACCCTGGGTGCAATTACACCCCAACCTGCTCCCAGTTTCTCCCACTTGCTATGTGAGCTGCATCTGTTTGTACCTGCCATCTAATTGCAAGTAACCTCACTGCACAGAACATCAGAGATGAGACCACTTCCATAGCAAATTTTAAGGAATTATATTTATCTTAATAGATATGCATTTATCAACCATTTAACATATAACCATGTGTAACTTTTGACTAGATTTGTATTCTATTTATAATGCATAGTTGACTGTTTTTAGATGTCTGTCCCCATCCCCACTTTTCCCATGATTTCTGAAGTTATTGCTGTGTTACTATGTGTAGCAAAGGAATTTTAGGAATACATGTGCTGCAATATAGCAGAAATGATTGTGTATTGAAACTAAGTTAAGAATGAGTTTGTGATATGTTGGTATATGTCCTTCTCTGTTATCAAATTAAACAGCAAGATCTGTTAGACCTGGCCAAATCAACTATCTCAATTTTCAGGAGTGATGAGCAAAACAGGGCACACAGAAATATCTGAAACCACAAGGAGTCATGACTATAATTTCGATTAGACAGTCACTGGCAGGTGATGCTAACATTCTATATTGGTTTTGTTCCCTATAACAATGACTGGATAGGACCCCGCGCAGGGAGGGAGCCTGCCAGCTTCCCTTCCGCGACCTCTGTTCCCGCGGACTGCGCTGGAGAGACCGGTACCCAGGCTCTCCCCCCGATATAACATCACTTGGGACACGGCCGGTTGGGGCTTCCGTCTGTGCCCGAGGGCGGGTCGGCGCTGTGGTCGTCTGGGTGCCAGATCGGCGGGCCATCGTGACCACAGGGTGTGCGGCGCCACGGAGACTGCCCTCCGCCATCTTTGCTCCAGTGACCAGGTAGTTGGGACCACCAGGCTCAGAGACAGACAGGCATAATATCGCTTCGGTTTCAGGCAGCTTGTGTGTAACCTGCTCCCAGGTGCTGGGCTGATCTGCAGTAACCAGCGCGCCAGTGCCGCGGTGGGACCTTCTGCCTGGTGGAGGGACCCCGCGCAGGGAGGGAGCCTGCCAGCTTCCCTTCCGCGACCTCTGTTCCCGCGGACTGCGCTGGAGAGACCGGTACCCAGGCTCTCCCCCCGATATAACATCACTTGGGACACGGCCTGTTGGGGCTTCCTTCTGTGCCCGAGGGCGGGTCGGCGCTGTGGTCGTCTGGGTGCCAGATCGGCGGGCCATCGTGACCACAGGGTGTGCGGCGCCACGGAGAGTGCCCTCCGCCATCTTTGCTCCAGTGACCAGGTAGTTGGGACCACCAGGCTCAGAGACAGACAGGCATAATATCGCTTCGGGTTCAGGCAGCTTGTGTGTAACCTGCTCCCAGGTGCTGGGCTGATCTGCAGTGACCAGCGCGCCAGATCTGCTGTGGGACTTCTGCCTGGCAGAGGGACGCCCCCTCCCCCCCCCAGGAGAGATCACACACCCCTGCACAGGGCAGGAGCCTGCCAGCCTCCCTTTGGCGACCTCTGCTCCAGGAATCCACTAGGCTGAGCCTTTAGATGTGCAAGGCCTCCCCAATATAAGATCACTTGGGGCAAAGCACATTAGGGCTCCAAAGTCACTCAGGAGCAGGCAGGCCCCAGAAATCGGTGCCAGGGGAATCCTGGTAATCCAGGGGGGGCAGAAATAGCTTTGCAGGCTCACAGGAGGTCCAACCAACAGCCAGTGGCAGCAGGACCAACTAACACCAGAGGTATCCAGATGGCAAAAGGCAAACGTAGGAATGTTACTAACAGTAATCAAAGTAATGTGGGACCATCCGAACCCAACTCTCCAACAGCAGCAAGTCCTGGATACCCCACCACACCCGAAAGACAAGATCTGGATTTAAAATCACTTCTCATGATGCTATTAGAGGATCACAAGAAGGACACAAATAAATCTCATAAAGAGTTACAGGAGACCATGAATCAACGGTTAGAAGCCCTTACAAAGGAAACACAAAAATCGCTTAGAGAAATGCGGGAGAACATGGATCAAAAGATGGAGGCGCACAAGGAGACAACACAAAAATCGCTTAACGAGATGAATCAACGGGTAGATGCACTCACAAAGGAATCACAAAATTTGCATAAAGAAATGCAGAAGAATATGGGTCAACAGACGGATGCCCATAAGGAGGCAACACAAAAATTGCTTAAAGAAATGAATCAACGGTTAGATGCCCTTACAAAGGAAACACGAGAACTGCTTAAAGAAATGCAGGAGACGATGGATCAACAGATGGAATCCCATGAGGAGGAAACACAAAAATCGCTCAGAGAAATGCAGGAGAACGTGGGTTATCAGGAAGAAATCCTGAAAGAGGTAATGCAAAAATACCTTAAAGAAATACAGGAAAATACAAACAAACAAGTGAAGGATCTCAGAAAATCCATCCAGGAACTAAAAAAGGAAGTAGAAACAACTAAGAAATCACAAAGGGAGACAACTTTGGAGATAGAAAACCTTGGGAAGAAATCAGGAGTCATAGATGCAAACATCAACAATAGAATACAAGAGATGGAAGAAAGAATCTCAGGTGCTGAAGATTCCATAGAAAGCATCGATTCAACAGTCAAAGAAAATGCAAAATGCAAAAAACGCGTAACCCAAAACATCCAGGAAATCCAGGACACAATGAGAAGACCAAACCTAAGGATTATAGGTATAGATGAGAGTGAAGATTTGCAACTTAAAGGGCCAGTAAACATCTTCAACAAAATTATGGAGGAAAACTTCCCTAACTTAAAGAGAGAGATGCCGATGAACGTACAAGAAGCCTACAGAACTCCAAACAGACTGGACCAGAACAGAAATACCTCCCGTCACATAATAATCAAAACACCGAATGTTCTAAACAAAGAAAGAATACTAAATGCAGTAAGAGAAAAGGGCCAAGTAACATACAAAGGAAGACCTATCCGAATCACATCAGACTTCTCACCAGAGACTATGAAAGCCAGAAGATCCTGGGCAGATCTCATGCAGACACTAAGAGAGCACAAATGCCAGCCTAGACTACTATACCCAGCAAAACTCTCAATCACCATAGATGGAGAGACCAAGATATTCCATGATAAAACCAAATTTTCACAATATCTTTCCACAAATCCAGCCCTGCAACGGATAATAGGTGGAAACCTCCAATACAGGGAGAGAAACAACACCCTGGAAAAAATGAGATAATAACCTTCTTGAATCAAACCCAAAAGTAGATAACCACTCAAACATAAAGATAGCGTCAAGAATGGCAGATGGCAATAATCACTATGCCTTAATCTCTCTTAATATCAATGGTCTCAATTCCCCAATTAAAAGACATAGACTAGCAGACTGGATACGTAAACAGGACCCAGCATTTTGCTGCATGCAGGAAACGCACCTCAGTGTCAAAGACAAACACTACCTCAGAGTAAAAGGCTGGAAAACAATTTTACAAGCAAATGGCCCCAAGAAACGAGGTGGAGTAGCCATCCTAATATCGGATAAAATTGATTTTCAACCCAAAGTCATCAAAAAAGACACAGAAGGACACTACATACTGATCAAGGGAAAAATCCACCATCAAGAACTCTCAATCCTGAATATCTATGCTCCAAATGCAAGGGCACCCTCATTCGTAAAAGAAACTTTACTAAAACTCAAAGCACACATCGCACCGCACACAATAATAGTGGGTGACTTCAACACCCCGCTCTCTGAAATGGATCGTTCAGGAAAGCAGAAACTAAACAGGGACACAGTGAATCTAATTGAAGCCTTGGACCAAATGGAACTAACTGATATATATAGAACATTTCATCCTAGAGCTAAAGAATACACCTTCTTCTCAGCTCCTCATGGTACCTTCTCCAAAATTGACCATATAATTGGTCACAAATCAGACCTCAACAGATACAAGAAGATAGAAATAATCCCATGCCTCCTATCAGATCACTATGGAATAAGGGTGGTCTTCAATGGCAACAAAAACAAAAGAAAACCCACGTACACATGGAGGCTGAACAATGCTCTACTCAATGATAACTTGGTCAAGGTGGAAATAAAGAAAGAAATCAAAGACTTTTTGAAAGTTAATGAAAATGAAGGCACAACATAACCTAACTTATGGGACACAATGAAAGCAGTGCTAAGAGGAAAATTCATAGCCCTGAGTGCCGCCAAAAAGAAACGGGAGACAGCATACACTAACAGCTTAATGGCACACCTGAAAGCCCTGGAACAAAAAGAAGCAAATACACCAAAGAGGAGTAGAAGGCAGGAAATCATCAAACTCAGGGCTGAAATCAATCAAGTAGAAACAAATAAAACCATACAAAGAATCAACAAAACGAGGAGTTGGTTCTTTGAGAAAATCAACAAGATAGATAAGCCCTTAGCCAGACTAACCAGAGGGCACAGAGATAGTATCCAAATTAATAAAATCAGAAACGAAAAGGGAGAGATAACAACAGAAACTGAGGAAATTCAAAAAATCATCAGATCCTACTACAAAAACCTGTATTCAACACAACTAGAAAATCTTGAGGAAATGGACAATTTCCTTGACAGATACCAAGTACCAAAATTAAATCAGGATCAAATAGACCATCTAAACCGTCCTATAACCCCTGAAGAAATAGAAGTTGTCATTGGAAGTCTTCCAACCAAAAAAAGCACAGGTCCAGATGGTTTTAGTGCAGAATTCTATCAGACCTTCAAAGAAGACCTAACACCAATACTCTTCAAACTGTTCCACAAAATAGAAACAGAAGGAACACTACCCAACTCGTTCTATGAAGCCACAATTACACTAATACCAAAAGCACACAAAGATCCGACAAAGAAAGAGAATCTCAGGCCAATCTCTCTTATGAATATCGATGCAAAAATACTCAATAAAATTCTTGCCAACCGAATCCAAGAACACATCAAAACGATCATTCACCACGATCAAGTAGGCTTCATCCCAGGGATGCAGGGATGGTTCAATATAAGGAAATCCATCAATGTAATCCACTACATAAACAATCTCAAAGAAAAAAACCACATGGTCATCTCATTAGATGCTGAGAAAGCATTTGACAAAATTCAGCATCCTTTCATGCTAAAGGTCTTGGAAAGATCAGGAATTCAAGGCCCATATCTAAATATAGTAAAAGCAATTTACAGCAAACCAGTAGCCAGCATCAATCTAAACGGAGAGAAACTTGAAGCAATCCCACTAAAATCAGGGACTAGACAAGGCTGCCCTCTCTCTCCATATCTTTTCAATATAGTACTTGAAGTTCTAGCTAGAGCAATTAGACAACAAAAAGAGGTCAAAGGGATACAAATTGGAAAGGAAGAAGTCAAACTATCACTATTTGCAGACGATATGATAGTATACATAAGCGACCCAAAGAACTCCACCAGAGAACTCCTACAGCTGATAAACGACTTCAGCAAAGTGGCCGGATATAAAATCAACTCAAGCAAGTCAGAAGCCTTCCTATACTCAAAGGATAAGCAGGCTGAGAAAGAAGTAAGAGAAATAATACCCTTTACGATAGCCACAAACCATATTAAGTATCTTGGCGTGACGCTAACCAAACAAGTGAAAGATCTGTATGACAAGAACTTCAAGTCTCTGAAGAAAGAAATTGAAGAAGACCTCGGAAGATGGAAAAATCTGCCATGCTCATGGATTGGCAGGATTAATATAGTAAAAATGAGCATCTTACCAAAAGTAATACACAGATTCAATGCAATCCCCATCAAAATCCCAACTCAATTCTTCATAGAGTTAGAAAGAGCAATTCAAAAATTCATCTGGAACAACAGAAAACCCAGAATAGCTAAAACTATTCTCAAGAGTAAAAGAACCTCTGGGGGAATCAGTATCCCGGACCTCAAGCTGTACTACAGAGCAATCGTGTTAAAAACTGCATGGTATTGGTACAGTAACAGACATGTAGATCAATGGAACAGAATTGAAGACCCAGAAATGAATCCACACTCCTATGGTCACTTGATCTTTGACAAAGGAGCTAAAACCATCCAGTGGAAAAAAGATAGCCTTTTCAACAAATGGTGCTGGCTCAGCTGGAGGTCAACATGCAGAAGAATGCAAATTGACCCATCCTTATCTCCTTGCACTAAGCTCAATTCTAAGTGGATCAAAGATCTCCACATAAAACCAGACACACTGAAACTAATAGAAGGGAAACTAGGGAAGAACCTTGAACATATGGGCACAGGGGAGAATTTCCTGAACAGAACTCCAATAGCTTATGCTCTAAGATCAAGAATAGACAAATGGGACCTCATTAAATTACAAAGTTTTTGCAAGGCAAAAGACACCGTCAAAAAGACAAAGCGGCAACCAACTAACTGGGAAATGATCTTTACCAACCTTACATCCGACAGAGGGCTAATATCCAAGATATACAAAGAACTCAAGAAGTTAAACTCCAGAGAGGCAAGTAACCCTATTAAAAAATGGGGTACAGAGCTACACAAAGAGTTCTCACCTGAAGAATATCTAATGGCTGAGAAGCACCTAAAGAGATGTTCATCATCCTTAGTCATTAGGGAAATGCAAATCAAAACAACCCTGAGATTCCATCTCACACCAGTCAGGATGGCTAAGATCAAAAACACAGGAGACAGCAGTTGTTGGCGAGGATGTGGAGAAAGAGGAACACTCCTCCACTGCTGGTGGAATTGCAGGCTGGTACAACCACTCTGGAAAGCAGTCTGGCGGCTCCTCAGAAAACTGGGCATGACACTTCCGGAGGATCCGGCTATACCACTCCTGGGCATATACCCAGAGACTTTACCTGCATGCAATAAGGACACATGCTCCACTATATTCATAGCAGCCTTATTTATAATAGCCAGAAGCTGGAAAGAACCCAGATGTCCCTCAACGGAGGAATGGATTCAGAAGATGTGGTATATTTACACAATGGAATACTACTCTGCAATTAAAAACAATGAATTCACGAAATTCCTAGGCAAATGGTCAGAACTTGAAAATATCATCCTTAGTGAGGTAACCCAATCACAAAAGATCACACATGGTATGAAGTCACTGATAAGGGGATATTGACCCAGAATCTCAGAATACCCTAGACACAATCAGCATATCAATAGATTTCTAAAAAGATGGAAGGAGAGACCCCTGGTCCTGGAAAGACTGGATGTAGGGGAACGCCAGGACAGAGTAATGAGAGGGGGTTGAACGGAGAAAAGAGGGAGGGAAGGGGGCTTATGGGACTTTCGGGGAGGGAGGAAACGGGAAAGGGGAAGTGATTTGGAATGTAAATTAAAAAAATAAAATAAAATTAAATTAAAAAAAAAAAAAAAAAAAAACAATGACTGGATAAAGTGGTAAACATTAGATCATTGCAACAGTAACATGACGATCTTTTCCCCGGTAAGTTTCACCGATATTCCAAATTATGTCTGTCCTCCAGATAATGAGCCCATTAAACACATGAGTGTGTACAGCACTACTGTGACAAAAAAAGTGGGTAATGGCATGATGGCATTTGGCTGAAACCAATAATCTGTAATGGAGGGTGACAGCACAGGAGGAAGGGAAGGGTATAAGGAAATACAGAACAGGTCACTATCAAATCTAAGTAAGATTTCCTCACAGTTTTTACATGTTAAGGAGCATTTTGCCTTCTGGACTTATCCTTTCTGTTCATCAACTCTCCCAAATACACTGGATCACACACAGACTCTGCTGCCATAACTGGAAATAGATGTTTCTTCCCAAAATCCTATGGTAAATGAGCTCCCCTAAATTCCTGGGTTGAAGCTTGGTGCCTAGTGTACAGTGTTAAGAAGGTGACCAGATCATGGAGATGGAACCTCATGAATGGCTAGGTAATATTGTCATTAGGATGGGCTGGTTATTATTAGATAGTTAAACATGTAATATCATGAAGACAGTCCTCCTTATCATACCCTCTCCACTTCACATACACATGTGCCTTGTCAAGAATGGTACAATGTAGAATGTAGCCCCGTGTCAGCTGCCACCACCATATCCCTGTCTCCAGCCTCCAGAAGAGCAATTTCAATACTTTCATATATAAATTGCCCAGTCTGGTATTCTATTATAGTAACAGAAATAGAATCAGACTCTATGAATTCAGCCCTGTGTTTTGTCTTCATCAAGTACAGCATATTGACGAGATCATTTAGAATGCCCCTATTGCCAGAACATATTCCCAGTTTTTTCTTCCTGAAGATTTAGTTATGAAAAATATCCCTTGCATTTATCCAAAAAAGACAAATTCTGAAAAGTCACATTCAATTGCCATGAATTCCTGGTGCCCTTCTGATAACTACCCATGCTCCAATAACTCACCCTAGCCTGGCTTTCAACAGACCCACTTAATAATTATTATCTTCCAGTTTGATAAGCTAATAACCTTAACACATTCATCTTGCCAGGTTATGACAGGGTAGAAATTAGAATAATTATTGTAAATCATATTACAGGCCTTGGACAAAGTTCTCCATCATGATTCAAAAAGCCAGAAGGTGATGTGTCTAAAAATCAAGATTTCTGAGTCATTGTCTGTTCTGAGTTTGTGCTGACTCCCTCCTGATCTTACATAGGGTATTTCATCCAGATCCCTATGCTCAGAGCTCTTGAACTCCTCCATCCCACTGTGTGAATGCTGTCTGTTTCAGAGGCATATGCCCTGCACAGCAGAACAACAACATCAGAGAGCAGCCGAACCAATTGAGCCAGAATGGTGGGAGAACACGGAAGGGGAGGCAGTTTCTCATGCTACAAGAGGACCTCCCTCCATCTATTCCTAGTGATTCCGAGAAGGAAAATAAGCATAAAGGGAAAGAGGGGAAACACTGGGATTCCAAGTTTGTTAGAGTTGTTCTAATTTTTTTCTCCTCTTTAAAACAGCTGAATATGATGGCTTTCTAGCCCCAGCCTTTTAGAGGAACACATACCAATGCCCTGAGCTATGAGCATGAGCCAAAGAAATGCCTTGTACAAGGCAATGGGAGAATTAAAGGTGAATACCCCAACTTGTCTCATATCAAGATCCTTCAAAATCCCAGCCTCTTCTTGATGCCAAACACAGCCCCAGACCCTGGGTAAAAATGAGTAAGAAAGGGCAGGTCTTAATCCTTCCTACACTGTTGCAGAAGGGTGGGAATCCCAGTCCAATTTGTACAGGGGTGAGGTGACTAGGCCTTTTAAAGGCCCTTTAGCAGGAGAATGAGAACATTAAGAAGGCTCAATCAGGATTGGAAAGACTAGTTGAATATGTTGGGGCCAGCTGTGCTTATGGGTTGGCCATTGAGAAATTTGGAATTCTATCCTCCTACATGAATGGGAAGTGGGCTCCATCTCTTTTGATAATAGGTTTTTTTTTAAGTAATGATGATTGTTTCCTTTAGAAATGCATTTGGGTTGTATGAGATACACAGACATAGCAAAGGCAGCAGAGAAATGGTCCACAGTGGTAAGCTCTTTCTAGTAAATGCCCCCCTTCCCACGCCAAATGGTGGTTAGGATCTCCTGGAGCATTGGCTGGAAAGCACAGCACCTTGTCCTGTCCTGGCAGCTCTGATCTTTCCTTCATATGCAGATGCTAACAAGACTAGACTTTCTCAGGTTGGCTAGACTATTAGATCATCACAGGGATGTGCCCTTGGACTCTCAGAAACTGTTGCCGGGATAGTTGTCTTTATTTGTTTGTCTTTTAACATGGAGGGAGGGAAGGATGTGTCATTTACATTGAAGACCTTATCACAGTCATAGATCAAGTTGAGGAGATTTAAAGAAGCATAGCAGAGTGTGGTCAGGAAAAGAAAATTTCTCAACACTTAGAAGCCAAAGGATCTATCTGTCCACAGCAAACTGACAGCATTCACATGTCAAGTCACTGTAAACAAGAATCCCTTTAGCATCGGCCAGCTTGGCAGTCTAGGTGCAGTGGCAGGGCTGTGGACCTGGAAATGATGCAGTAGATGAGGAGCCAGGAAGAGAATGAAGAAGCACAGAGAAAGGGAGAAGCTATGATAAGCAAACAAGCATGTGTTTCCAAGTGACTGCCCTGCCAAGCTTGCCCTACAGCAGAAAGGCCAGGCTTCTCTGCAGTGTACACAATGGGCTTGTCAAAGGTCTTGAAAATATTCTCTAACATAGACTGAGAAGAACCTATTTGAATATGTCTTGCTTTGCTTCTGCCTAGCAAACCCTCTGTTTCAATAGCTTCACCAACATGCATCCAGAGGGTGTTTCACTATAAAAAATGTTTTTGTGACATACTCATTCTGAACAACATCACACTCTAACCTCGCTCTGTCACTAGGATAGCGTCCATTTCCTTAAGCCTGGAAGTAGTGTAAACATCACTAGTTCCGTAAGAGCTTTGCACCTATTTCACAGATGGTTTCCCAAGTTGCACTGCTCCAAAACATAGTTTGGCAGCATGCTTCTCTTGAAAGAATCTAGCACTGGTTTACGCACTGTAACAGTGAGAAACTTGAACTCTAGCATGATCTTAAGCATCATCATGTATTAAAAATGAGTTTCTTCTTCATGCAAAACCTCATTCTTTCTTCTTTTATATTGTCCCAAAGTTTGATAATTGTGACCTAATGCTTCCCATAGCTCCTGACCTCTTCTTCCATTTCCCTTCCCGTTGGTTCCTTCCCTGTCTGCCAATTTCATACTTAAACTCAACACTAGCAGTTCCAAGCATAGAATGCCCATTATTGCCAACCACAATGCAAGCTACCCAGATAAGCTAAATTCCACAAAACTAATGAATAAAACATAGCATGTATTGTTCTAACAACTCTATTCCTTTCCCAAAAAATGTATTGTCCTGTCTTTTCCTCCTTCCAGGTAAATAAAAACCATTGTTCTGGAAGTGATATGATAGTGCTAACTGCTTAAAATATGATATGAGATAATATAGAAGTATATATAAATACAATAATTATGCTATTATATTGTGTTATATGGTATTGTTGTATGATGTCATATCATATAATATTTGGTTGATTTGGTTTCCTATAGGTGGAGGTCTATTGGCTTAAAAGAAAATGAGAATTCTGTGAAGGGTAGGAATCAAATGGCCATATATTTACATGAGTATATGCACCTGTCAAAACTTACAGATTCCTACAATAAGGATGATAAGATGTAAGTAAATCTGACTTTTAAAGTGGATGATAAACATAAAGCAATATCAGACATTTCAAGGATCATTTTATTCCTCCTTTAACAGCATGAGAGTAAAAGCTTCTCTATGATTTTTTGGGTATCTTGTGTTGTTTCTTATTTCTCTAATGCCCAAAATTCCAGTACCACACCAGCCTCTTTTCATTTCCCAAGCTCCGGTATTAATTTAGTCTGGACACAAAATGAAAATAGGGTCCCTACAAAAGGTAGTCATTCTTGAGAAAATCACAAAAAGACAATTTTGGGGGTGGACAAGGTCTTACTACATAGCCCTGGCTGGCCTGGAGTTCACTATATAGGCAAGGCTAGCCTGGAATTCATAGATATCTTCTTGTCTATGTCTCCCATGTGCTGAGTTAAAAATGTGATCCACCACAACTGGCCTAAGACAATTTTTCAAAGGGACATGGTTGGAAAATGTATAATATATCAATTGTAGAGGCACTAAACAGGAAATATAATGCAATAAACTTTCCAATAATCCAATTTAATTGCAAAGTGCTGTGCTCATCCTTCAAAACAGGAAGTTATTCAAGGAAAGATGGGGGAGCAAGTACCCAGGGGAATGAGGCTGAGCACATGGGCTATGCAGGTGAGCCAGACCTGATCATGCAGGCAATGTCACATTCTTCACTTCTTGGAACTGAAGTCAACCCTGGCAGATTAGAAGAGTAAAAGCCTTCTCTGATGGAGGACATGCTGGTTCACAGACTCAGTGGGAGGCTACAGAACCATCATGGATTTAGACAAATGGTAGGACACATAAGCTGCCAGACAGCAAAGATAACAACCACCATTCCATAACAATTATTAGAACTAGGACCCTGTTGCTGCCAGCACTGGAAAACAACAGATACAACTATACTGATACCAGAGGTCAGGTCAAACAGCCTCTTCAGTCAAGCTTTAACTTGCTTCAGATTCTGAAGCCCCATCTGAATTGCATGACCACAGTTCCAATGGCTACCAGAGTGTGAGATGAAGTAGGAATAGCCTCCCTACAAACATCCACACTGCAGGCATCTGCCCAAAACAGGAAGCAAGAGAGTGTTACTCCCCCCACAAACCCAAGACTGACACCTGCCAAACTGCATCACTTTTTTTTTAGCATGGTTGAAGTACAGAGCCTCTATGATATCCTTTCTATTCCTGATTCCCCTTGCAGAGTAGAGGGGAGGGGTGTTTTTGCCTCAATCTGTAAGTCTCCTTCTACCATGCTTAGACAATATCACATTTTAAACTGTTTGCTATTCTTTGAGCATCTCTGACTCGTCTTCCCCACTTGGCAGGTGTCTTTTGAAGGCAGGTATTTCTTGGTAGTCATGTGCCTTTTATTCCACCCTTATAGACTTGGCATAGTGCCTTCTAAAAGCTAGCTGCCTCATGCATGTCTGTGTTCCTCACACGACTGTGTTCGGAGACAGCTCAACATGTGCAGTTGGAAGTGTGCCACTTCCATTCAGCAAGATCAAACTCTTCCAAAGCAGACCTCTTTCAACACGGCTCACAGGAGATCTCTGCCTTAAAGGCTTCTGTCTAGAACCAAACCACAGTAGCATGGATTATAAACCAGCCCAAACCACTGAAGATTATATGGTGTGAGTGTGGTTTTGGAACCACCCAAGACCTGGCATAAAACCTCACTGAGGCTGCCAGTGTGCTCTCTAAAGGAAACAAAACAAGGATTTGGGCTCACAGTGGGATGTTCAGGGAATCCTTGTTTTCAGAGCCTTGTCTGACATTGCACAAACCAAACAAAAGAAAAGACCTTTGAACTGCACTGCCTTTGACAAAGAGAATAACAGAACCTAAAGAATACTTATTATTTTTCTGTCTAATCTTGGGAAGCAAAACAATGTGTCACTTGGCTCAGAAAGAAAAAGGGGATTGCATTAACAGAGTGGAGGAAATGCAGAAATCTTTAAAAAGGTTGTAATGAGAATTTTATCTCTTCCTCGGATGCTACCCTCATACAATGGCTCGTATTTTCAGTTGTCATTAGCGTCAGGTGACACATCTGTAGACCCACCTCTCCAGGAAATTGTAATAGTCCTCGTCGATAAGGTTATTGAAGAGCAATAGAACATAACACAGACTCATTGTGTCCCTTCCTACAGCACTTACAGCATTTCTTAAAAAATAAAATCACAAAGACATTCTTATCTGCTGCCAAGTTTGAACTTCAACCACGTTTTAGGTTAAGGAGCCTCTCTAAGTGGTGTTTGATGAGTATTTCAAAGGAGAGAGTTAAGGAGAAGTTACAAAGTCCAGAGGGGGTTGAACAACCCACTGACAAAGACAAATGTTAACAAGATGGACTTCCAAGACTGCTGGCCTCATAAGGTGTGTGTAAAGGTTGGCCTTGCCTCTGTCGTATGTAATAGGAAGAAGAAAGGCTATGTTCCCAATGTTACCTTTTTATGAGCTCTTATTCTGAACTTCTGCCATCTACCAACTTGCAAGTAAATGGGCAAGAATTCTTTAGAGAACTGCTTTATTTTTACAAGGAGACCATAAAGAAAGGTGCTGGCCTAAGAAGGTAGACTCAAACCTAAGGGGGGCGTCAGTGACCTTCTCATTATGACCAACCATCTAGTGAGTCAACATGATACTCTGTGACTGTTCTAGGTGGAAAATAATAGGGTTTTCTGATGTACTGACACATATACTCAAAGAACAATAAGAACCATAAAGACCGAACATCATAAAGGTCACTGAGCCCCACGGTATTATAAGAGAAAAATGGGGACTACCAGCAGGAGGCCAGGTCTCCTGTCTCTAACCCCCATCTTGTTCCTGGAGCTCTCCTACTTTCTACCCCACCACAGTCACCATGGCCCTTCCCTTTCCTGGAAGTGGTCACAGGCAGATGGAGAAGGAGCCTTTGTGTAGAGAGTGACAGTGGTTTGCAGTGGTCAGTTCAAGCTAATGTCAAGGTCCAGTGGCTAAAGCCAGGCAAAATCTATGGTTAACACAGTTCTCTTCTATTTGAGATTCTTACACACTTCTTTCTCCTTCTACCATCTGTTCAGTGGCCATGATTAACCAAGCAGCACTCCCAACTGCATGACTCAAATATGATGAACTGAACCAAAATTTCTAGGTCATCCTTGAAAGAATCAAGAGAGCCTATGGGGGTCTGCCCTAGGTCCTCTGATCCACAACTTGGTCAACAAAAAAGATTGTGTGGCTATGGAGGTACCTAACCCCAGCTGGTATATCTGCAATGTTAGCCCTAAATCAAAAGCACGAGGAAAACTCACAGGAGGCTGAAAGACTACAGGAGTAAGAGTCAGGGTGCCTGCTGCTACATAGAGTTCCCTAAAATGACAGGAAAAATGTACCCATGAATTTTGAACAATAGAGTCACCTAAGGAAGACCAGCATGATGACTTCAGCTACTACAAAATGTGGCTGACAGAAATCCCACATAGCCCAAGCTCTAGAAGAAGAGCTAGCAACAGGAGTTCAATGATTGCTGAGAGGGAAATCAGTTGCCTTCCAGGCTAAATTCCCACATAGGTTGTCTAAGACCAAGAGGTCAGCCATGGACACATGCACAGATAAGTGAATCTAAATGTAAACTCAGGAGGGTATATACATGTAATGATTATGACTATAGAAGAGATCATGAATTTGGGAGGAGGATGAAGGATTTAGAGAAGGAAGAAAGAGGAATGGAAGTAATGCATGAGACATGTTCATGTATAAAATTCTAAACAAAACCAACAAAAAACGCCTTTAAAAATGCATTTAATATATGAAGCTGGAGTTAACTCAACAGTCAAACATCTTCTCATCAGCCTTTTATCCATCAGTATCTGACTAACATTAAATGTAAAAAGAGTGAAGAACTAAAGTAGCCTACTACCCATGGGACCTATGGGTCTTGCCAGGGGCTCAGCTTTTTCTGCTTCTGACCCACAAAGATGATTGTGTCTTTGGAATCAGTAAGAGACCAAGTCATTTCAACTCGTTTGTGAATGGCAATGGGACATGCTCATAATAGAGGAAGAAGAGAAAGCCTTGTAACCTGGGAGTAGTCTCCTTCATAATAAAAGACTTACTTCTTTCCTGAGTTTTCTCAGCAATAAATTAGAGGCAGAGCTAGATTCTCTTTAAAACTCTGTTCATTCTTGAACATCTTAGTAATCTATATCTCTGAGGCTATTCACACATGTTTCTATGTGTTTTTAACTCTCTATTCTTTATTGCTTAACTGGCAAAATGAAATGTCAGACTTTCTGTAGTTTCTAAAAGTCTGTATTTTGAGTATTGCAGCTTGGGTTATGTGACCTTGAAGAGGCTTTCAGCCCAAGGGCCTCAGTTTCCTAAAGCAAACCCATGACTCAATGTTATTTTAAGTCCA
This sequence comes from Tokudaia tokunoshimensis, assembly GCA_036184795.1. NCBI lineage: Eukaryota > Metazoa > Chordata > Mammalia > Rodentia > Muridae > Tokudaia > Tokudaia tokunoshimensis. The sequence goes on along the minus strand of BTHU01000009.1, from coordinate 36,555,629 downwards.
AATGTCATAAGAATGGGAAGGAACCTGAGGTACTGAAGCTAATAATTGATTCAGATGCAACACTTAACAAATCCTGGTCTGTTCCTGTCTTTGATTCATGCTTATTTGTGACTTAGTTTCAAATCTGAAGAGTATACTGTCTGAGAAAAGAAGATAACCTTAACTCCTTGAGATCAATTAACCTTTCTAAAAATATGTAGAACTGGAGAACCATTTTAGAAAACTCTAACACCATTTTAAAACCTACTAATGCTACTGGTTTTCATACTATTAAAAAGATAAATGGGCTGAGAAAGAAATTAGGGAAACAACAACCTTCACAATAGTCAAACAATATAAAATATCTTGGTGTGACTCTAACCAAACAAATAAAAGATCTGTACAACAAGAACTTCAAGTCTCTGACAAAAGAAATCAAAGAAGACCTCAGAAGATGGAAAGATCTCCCATGCTCATGGATTGGCTCCCAGATTAATATAGTAAAAATGGCCATCTTTCCAAAAACAATCTATAGATTAAATGTAATCCCCATCAAAATTCCAACTCAATTCTTCATATTCTATTGTCAACAATAAAGGAACTTCTGGGGGAATCACCATCCCTGACCTCAAGCTGTACTACAGAGCAATCATGATAAAAACTGCATGGTATTGATACAATGACAAGCAGGAAGATCAATGGAACAGAATTGAAGACCCAGTAATGAACCCACACACCTATGGTCACTTGATCTTTGACAAAGGAGCTAAAACCATCCAGTGGAAAAAAGACAGCATTTTCAAAAAATGGTGCTGATTCAACTGGCAATCAACATGTAGAAAAATGCAAATTGATCCATTCTTATCTTCTTGTACAAAATTCAAGTCCAAGTTTATCAAGAACCTCCACATAAAACCAGATACACTGAATCTAACAGAAAAGAAAGTGGGGGAAAACCATGAACACATGGGTACAGGGAAAAATTTTCTGAACAGAACACCAATGGCATATGCTCTAAGAACAAGAATTGAAAAAATGGGACCTCATAAAATTGGAAAGGACACTGTCCATAGGACAAAATGGCAACCAACAGATTGGGAAAAGATATTTACCAATCCTACATCTGATAGAGGGCTAAAATCCAATATATATAAAGAACTCAAGAAGATAGTCTCCATAGAACCAAATAAACCTATTTAAAAGATGGGGAACAGAGTTAAACAGAGAATTCTCAACTGAGGAAACTGGAATGTCTGTGAAGCACCTAAAGAAATGTTCAGCATCCTTAATCATCGGGGAAATGCAAATCAAAACAACCCTGAGATTCTACCTCACACCAGTCAAAATGGCTAAGATCAAAAACTCAAGTGACAGCAAATGCTGGCAAGGGTGTAATGAAAGAGGAACACTCCTCCATTGCTGATGGGATTGCAAGATAGTAAAACCACTCTAGAATCAGTTTGGCAGTACCCAGAAGATGCTCCAACATGTAATAAGGACATATGCTCCACTATGTTCATAGCAGCCTTATTTATAATACCCAGAAGGTGGAAAGAACCCAGATGTCCCTCAATAGAGGAATGGATACAGAAAATGTGGTACATTTACACAATGGAGTACTACTCAACTATTAAAAACAATGACTTCATGAAATTCACAGACAAATGGATGGAATTAGAAAATATCATCCTGAGTAAGATAAACCAATCATAAAAGAACACATATGATATGTACTCGTTAATAAGTGGATATTAACCCAAAAGTTCAGAATACACAAGATATAATTCACAGACCATATGAAGCTCAAGAAGAAGGAAGACCAAAGTGTGGATCCTTCAGTCCTTCTTACAAAGGGGAACAAAATACTCACAGGAGGAAATATAGAGGCTAAGTGTGGAGTAGAGACTGAAGGAAAGGCCATCCAGAGACTGCCCCATCTGGGGATCCATCCCATATACAGTCACCAGACCCTGACACTATTGCAGATGTTGGGAAGTTCTTGCTGACAGGAGTCTGATGTGGTTGTCTCCTGAGAGGCTCTGCCAGATCCTGACAAATACAGAGATGCATGTTCACAGCCAACCATTGGACTGGGTGTGGGGTCACCGATGGAGGAGTTGGAGAAAGGACTGAAGGAGCTAAGTGGGTTTGCAACCCCATCAGGGGAAGCAACAGTGTCAACCAGTCAAACCCTACCCCAGGAGCTCCTGGGGACTTGGCTACCAACCAAAGAGTACACATGAAGTGACCCATGACTCTAGCCACATATGTGGCAGAAGATGGCCTTGTTGGACATCAGTGGGAGGAATGGCCTTTGGTCCTGAGGTCCAAGTTTAGGGGAATGCTATGGCAGAAAGGTGGGAGTGGGTAGGTGGGTGGGTGGGGGAGTACCTTTAAAATGGCAGGGGGAGGGAGGATGGGATAGGGTTTTTCTGAGAGGAAATCTGGAAAGGCAATAACATTTGAAATGTAAATAAAGAAAATATTTATAAGTGACTGCATACTATGTGTGTTCTTTTGTGATTGGGTTACAAGGGGATATTAACCCAGAATCTTGGAATACCCTAGACACAATACGCATATCAATAGATTTCCAAGAAGATAGAAGGAGAGACCTGGATAGACTGGTCCTGGAAAGACTGGATGTAGGGGAATGCCAAGACAGAGAAGCGAGAGGGGGTTGAATGGGGAAAAGAGGGAGGGAAGGGGGCTTATGGGACTTTTGGGGAAAGAGGAAACAGGAAAGGGGAAATGATTTTGAATGTAAATAAAAATATTAAAAAAAAAGAAAGAAAAAGAAAATATTTAATAAAGGGAAAAAAGCCTTTCAGTAGAAAACTTGTCAGCATAAAATGTTTTACTGAACATATTCTCAAAAAGAGAAGAGCTCAGGGTGCCTTTGTGACAAAGCTTTGTCGTTCCCCTCCACAGGAATTTTATTTCATGTCTTTGCTTCACAAGAGACACTTAATTGTGATCTGTTAAGATATCCTAGTGAGCTGCTGATTCACTGAAATTCACTAGCTTTATTGTCAAGCTATAACAAATACACATTAAAAATAGTTGGCTTCAGCTTTATGGGACACAGCTAAACTTAAGCCCAAATGTTTCCACCTAGGGCTGCGTAAGTCTATCATAGCTCAACCCTGATCAGCAATGAACTGGAATTGTAACCATTCTCTGCATGGGACAGATGGGTGAGGGACTGTGAAACACTCCTGACCTTTGGTAGTGCTGAAAGAATGAATAATTTGACCTCAGCAAGGCCCAGAAGAAAGGAGGATATAATCAGGAACAAGGCATTCTCTCTCATGCACAGTTTTGGGTTCCCTTTCACTTATGGGAAGCCTACACGTCTCACCTCACACATTTCATCCTGTAGGTATTACATCATCTCAGATTGTACTGACTGAAGATACAGAATTGCCCAGTAAGATCCATTATAGTACTTACTCAGAATTGTCCTTTTAAAATTTGCCATTATTAATCTCCCTCAAGGTCCTAATTCATAAGCAATCCTCGAGTTTCTAGGTATTCATATATAGAGGGGGAAAGATTATAATACATAAAGCAGTCAATATTAACTACAGTATCAGCCATGCACTGGTGGCTTGGAGCATAGCTAAGAAGCTGGATATAGGGGACTACTGTACTACAGCTCACAACAGGTAAAGGGTAATTACAAACAGATGTGGTTATTCTGAAAATGACACCAATGACCGTGATAGTAAAGATGACAATCACACAGACTGAAATGTGTACTGAGCATGTGCTCAGTATGTATAAATGCTTAGACATCTCTCAGACTCTCACAAAACTTGGCCATTCAGACCCATCCCTTGAGTTCCTTATCTGTATTACCCAGGGGTCAGGCAGGTTCCCCTGCCAGCTGACTGTGCTTAGCTATAAGATTGCAGGACAGAGAATGGAGAAGACAGAATGTTTCTCCCAGCTTCCCTGGGTCTTGAGCAGTCTGCAAAGACAAAGGGGCATCTCCAATGTCTTGTTTGGTTTCATCATAATCCCATCTTCCTCTAACTGGTATAAATCACACAAGTAATACTGCTTTCAAATGGCAGATTCTGCATTTTGGAGTTGGCGGGTGATTCTTGTTCTCACTAATATTTGGATTTTCTGGCAATGCCATGTGATGGCTCAGATCTTCTTCACCTGAATAATAAATTAAGTAATTAAAATGATTTTCTTAATTTGGGGGCCATTATATTTTTATTTCTTTAGAAGACAAAACAGAGAAATGGTTTTTATAAAATTACAAATGTGGACCCAGTAATTTTTAAATTGATGACTCTTGAATATCACATAATACTCTCACTTTTGTGGGGCTAGGATATTATATGATAATATAGGATATTAGGCTTCTATATGTTTCTTGTTTCATAAACAACCATTCCCTATTAATATACTATCATGATACAAATCATCCCCCAAAATACATGGACACGGCTTTTCCCAACTATGAGATTTCTGGTCTACATAGTATGTGCCTAAGTAGTCATTAGCATGGCTTCTTGACCTTTCCTGAGTACCTTAAATTCATTGTTACAACTTGAAAATGTCATGACCTTCTGGAACTGAGCACCAATTCCTTACAGAGCAGGAGTACCAGTGCCAGGTTTGACAGTATCTTTTAAATGACTTCCATCCTTGCTCTCCATTAAGTACATATTTATTCAGTAAGACATTCCTCTTGCACTCTGCCTTGTAAAGTGTCAAATAGTCAGTCATACCTTTTGTTAAGAGTGGTTCTCTTATGCTACCTGCTCTAGACTTCTAACAAAAAACAAACAAATAGTGAACACACAGAAATGGATAGTTTAATTACACACAAAAATATACTCAGTTTTAATTCATCTTAATTTCTATACATTTTTATATTTTTATACATACATTTTCTATAAATACATGTTTTCTATAGAGAGTAAGTCATTTATTAAATTAAAAAGTTATACATATATATGTACAGAAATAATTTCTAGCAAAGTTTTGATAGAGTTTACTCAGTATTAACTTCTTAAAATTTAAAATAAATCCAATTGACTTATTGATTTTTAAAATAATAATGTCAACCTGTGAAAAATGAAGAATGTCATAAAAATAAAAAAAAATCATTAGAACTTAAGAGAAAACCCCTATTAATTTTGTTTCCTTAAGAAACCTTTATTTTTACCTATTAATAGGTAATATTGTATATAGTTTATGGTTTTGTCTTTTTTTAAATTGACATTATATTTCATTTTCTTTACTATTTAAATAAATGTAAATGTTCACACTTGTTAAATAGTTGCATAAAACTAGGAAATAGACCTCTCATAACTTTGTCATGCTTTGAATCTTAGGTGATATGTAGCTTTTTAAAGTATTAGTAGTATTTCTCTGATCATCTCTTTAGAAAGAGGAGCAAATTCTGGGTGTTTCCCTTGGCTAGATTTCTGAAACAGGGTGAATTTCTAAAAGTATAGTTATTGATCCAAGGGAGTATGTTTAAATGTTTGAGACATGTCACAGAACTGTTTTCCAGAATAATTTGAATTTCCATATAAATGATAAAAATCACTGAAGTGCTTCTAAAAACTATTCATAGGCTCTAAAACTTGTTTTCTTCCGGGGAACGTCTTGTTCCTATTCACTGAATCAAGTACAAAGCTACTTGCTCAATTAAGACCTTTGAATGGATGGATGACTCTTGTTTTCCTTTGCTTCTCTTTTCCTTCCCCTTTAAAATCTTACAAGAACAAAGAAATGGAGAATAAGTATGCAGCATGCATCAATTTGTAATGGATTTTGAATTTTCTCAGAATGAATTTTCCATTTTCATGAAGTTCATGGTAATGATGTCTTTTCTTTTTTGTTTTCCATTTGTCATATTCCTGTTATACTTTGGGAGAAATTGAACTAGGACATCCTCCTTGGTGGTAAGTGGCTCTGACAGTGCAGGGAAGCTGTGGGACCCGTTCACAGCATCTTAACACAAGTTAAAGAAGATGCTCTGTTGATGTCCAGGCAGTAGTAGGCACAAAAGGAAGCTACAATTTTCCTTCTCTGTCCGCCTTGCAGTATTTTAGAAAAGTATTCATATACTGTTCTCTAATATCTCAAATTACCATTATTTACCACCTCTTATGAAAATGACAGGAAAAAATTGTTCAATCCATTTTCCCTGGTTTTGCAAATCACCATCCTAATATGCATAGCTGTGCCCAGTGCATTGGACAGTCCTGATGATTCACAGTGAGATATTAGGTTACACTCACAAATTGGGATGTGTATCACCTGGCCCGAGCTCTGCCACTAATCCTGAGATCTAAGCCACTTCCAGTATCTCAGGATCTGGTTTTTATATCTGTAAAATATGAACATTGCTTTCCTAATGCTCAGCAAACATCCTTCACATTTTTTCATTTCTGTTTCTTCTCCTTCCACCTCTCTTATTTGAAAAAACAATTGAGATTATGACATAAATTATTTTATTTTCCCCTTCTCCTTTCTTCCTCCAAACCCTCTCATGAAATGCCTCTTCTAGTTCTCTTTGAAATTTATGACCTTTTTTTAAAAAAAAATATTGTTGTACATACACACACACATGCATGTATATGTGCACAGACACACACATATGCATATATTTCTATATAACATAAATCTAAGAAGTCTGTATGATATTATTTGTATTGAAGGAAAACCTGCAGTAGCCACTTTATTAGCCAGCCTAATCCCTATCTATATTCCAATTATTAATTCTTATATCCACAGATGAGAGACCATGTCAAGAAAGTACAATGGATCGAAGTTCAGAGTTGTGGAACTCATTCATTCCTTCTACTTCCTTGCCTCATGCCTCAAACACAGGGCAGAGGAAAGCCAAGTACCAACCTGCGAAACAGAATGTGTACCCAGCAAAATAATATTAAATAAATGTGTCCCCTAAAATGCTAATATACTAAGAATTTAATATTTTTTAATTATAAAAATCTCAAATATTGAAATGGTCACGCACAAAATTTCATTTAACATGTGCTGGTCTTAGCAGAAAAAGAATTTTCTGAAATAGCCTGGGAACTGTGACACATTCGTTGGTGAAATAGTTATTTATACATTAGAGATGAGGAGTCTTATGAAACAGTGCTAAGCCCAATTTCTCAAAATTCAATTTCCAATTTAATAACCTCTGTGGAACACTACGGTATTTATTCACTTTTCTTCAGCTTGTTTCTCTACTGCAAACACTCTTTAAGGAATTTATATTACTTTTTAAACTTAATATACATTTTAAAGGCAAAAATCTAAAAGTCGTGCTATAGTCTGGATGCTGAATGTCTGTCCCCCAAACACCTAGACAATAAAGACTTGGAGCCAGAGCGGTGCTAATGAGCGACAGTGGAACCTTTGCACGGCGAGGTCCTGCTGCAAAGGCTTTAGGTCACTCATATGTGCCCTTAGAGAGGAACAGAGCTGCTCAGGTCCCATCCTCTTCCTCTTTCGCTTCTAACCATGAGCTGAACAGTTTCACTTCACTACACACTTTGTTATTACATGATGCCTCCCACAGGCCCAAAGACAAGGGACCGCACAATTGTGACCTGAGACCTTCAAAATGCTGAGCTAATGAGAACATTTTCTCTCTGTCATTTTAATTCTAATCTTCTGTGGCTATTTTGGGATTAACAAAATATATATAAAGAAAACTAAGAACTCAAAGGGCAGGACTGTAGGAATGAAATATATATATTTATATATAATATATATATTAATAATAAATATATATAATATATATTATTAATTAAAGTCTCCAGGCTTTCTCGGCTGTGGTGGATATTACCAGATCTTACAATTATCAGCTTCAACATCTTAGGAAAATCAAAGAGATTGTACACGTTTCTCTAGGTAGCAAACAGCTTATATTTCATATATATATATATATATATATATATATATATATATACATACATACATATCCTTCAACAAATTCAAAGATCAAAATTACATTTCAAACTGTTGACATTTACTATGTGAGGTAGAGATTTTCAAGTCAAAGTTCATGAATGCAATGCGGAGATCAGACTAGACGAAGGTAAGATGGGTCGGTCTGGAATTTAGAAATAGGATGGCTAAATAAAAACCCCGAAAGATGAGAGCAATTTTTCCTCACATCACCATCACTGGAAGATACTGAGATCCTTCAGTAAAGGACAGACATCAGAATGCTAGCATTCGCTAATGTCTCTTATATTTTTTGTGCACTGAAATTAGTGACCTCCAAGTCAGCTTTTAAGGGTTGAAACAACATATTTGCACATGTCAGGCCACTATGGGGGAATGTTTTAGGAAGTGATTTAGGAAGCCATGCTAAACATATGGAGTACAGGATTTCAGTTTGTGGACTATTTGCTTCAGTCCCCTAACTAGTATACAAAGACTTTCCTGGAGATTGTAGGAAAGGAATTCAAATAGCGTCATCTGCTAGAGCAACAACCCTGAAAATATTATCCTGGCCAATTGTCATGTCAAATAAATCAAATAAATAAATACACAAGTAAGCTTAAGCCACCTGTGTTGGAACAACCTGGCTATTGTCCATGCTCACATCCTAGCTCCAGCTTTGTAAACCACAGCTTCAGCAGGAGCCCATTCACTTGCCGACTTGAGATTCTAGAGATTCGTGGATAGAGTCTCATATCTTTCCACAGTTGACCTCCAGTAACCTCACACGCACAAGACTTCAGCTTCCCTCACTTAGGGCGCAACTCTTTCCTCCCAGACAATCTGGCTTCAGCTAAAACCTTTCCAGTCTCTCTGTAGACTCTGTATATCTCTGATAGAGAATCAAGCCCCTTCTCAGAAAGCAGCTGACGTATGCTAACAACCTCCCGTGAGTTTATCTCCTTCCGAATCATCTGCAGAATCATCTGCAGCAAGGGCCACAAAGTTTCACAGGGATGCTGGGCAGGCTCCATAAAGGAATGAAAAGATGGCCAGATAGATCAGGGAGTCAGAGGATGAAGGCCTGCATACAAGGAGGCGTCACTGCTCAGCTCCAAAGGTTTGTCAGCACAGCACACAGAAGTACAGTACCCCTAATGCCACGCCATCCAATTATCCATATATGCTTGTGTATATGTATATATGTATATATTTATATATGTATATACTTATACATATGTACACATTTATTTATACATATGTACAAGTATATATTTATATATATGTATATAGATATGCATATGTGTGTGTATATATATGCACACACATACATACATACACATATGAAATAAGTTAGTTTAAAAATACCAACCATTTTTTTCTTTCTGAAATATTTGGGGCCAAACAAAATATACTAGTTTAGGTTTATGTTGCTCAAAAAGTATATATTCAGATATGGGTTGCTCTAAAAACACCTTTATACACTTATATTTTTGTAATCCCAAAAACAAAAGTTGCTGCTGCAATTTCCCTTCTCAGCACTCTGCACGAACTTCAGCTGGTAAAGGCATTTATCTGAGGGCATTAGCCTTGCAAGGTTCACAGGCCCTGTGCCCATGGACTGCAGCTTACACCTGCTCCTCTGTCGACCAATTAAACCCTACAATGGGCAGATGAAAAAGCCTCAGGTGCCGCTGCCTATCTTATACAACTGAGTATAGACTTGGCCAGCTTTGGAGACAATCTCTGGAAATCTCCCCAGCTTCCAAGATCACTCCAAAATAAATGTAAGAGGTTTTGCATAAAAAAAAAATCCATCTGCACAGGGCCTAAAGGCCAGAGTCAGCATCGTAAAGATTCTTCTTGCCTAGCTCAGACTGCATGGCAGAGACCACAAGAGTCTCCTGAGTGTCCACTTTGCTTCTTCCTTTGCAAACAGAACTCCAGACTTTCGCTACACGTATAATTGCTTGCCAAGTAGACAGACTTTCTCAACATTGCTTGTACCGGAGTGAGCCCATATGACTAAATTCTGGCCAAGAATATGTAAGAGAAAGGTTAGTCTGAGCCTCAGGGGAGAGAAAGTCCTTCTGTTTTTCTGCTGATTGGGAAAAAAAATTTCAATAACTAAAAATTCTTTCTCTCCTCTCTTCTCTGTCTTCTCTAATCTACTCCCCATGCCTGCTCAAAAGAGGGCCTCACCATGTTGCCCATAGTGATCTCAAACTTCTAAAGAGAAATGATTCAAATGATCCTCCTGCCTCAGTCTCCAGAGTAGGTAAGAATTCAGACACAAAGCCATGTGCCACTACATTGAGAAGCAGCTCTTCGGAATCAAAAGTTGACCTTGGCAATGGAAGCTACAAACTTAAAATTGCGTACCAGAACTATTAGGAAACTAGGTCCATGGTGACCTTGAAGAAAAGCCATGGCAGTCTCAGACTGCCTATCACAACACATGAAAGCTTTATATCTTTAAGCCACCACTTGTTAACTGTATTACATGTAGCTGAATGTGAATTCTGAGGCAATGCAGCTCCTCATCTTTCCTGGACTTTCTTCACTGAGTCCTTTTATCTCCTTTAAATGTGTGTTGTGATCTGAATTCTCATGAATTCAACTTTTCCAGCATTCTTCCTCCTTAGTCATACACACCGTTTCCCTTCAGGAGATCATTGCTCCAAGGGTTGGGGAATGATCATCCTCTTTATCTGTTATTCAGCTCAGTGGGGACGACAGTTGTTTGATAGATGGCATTACTTTTTCCCCTCTTCTCTCTGAATACTAACTGGAAGGCAGGTCCCTCAGGCATGAAAATGCTGCCCTGACTCTTATCTCTAAGCATCTAAGAAAGCTTTTTTACCACCTTCCTACCACTTTGTTCTCTCGAATGCTGAGCGAGTGAGTAGGCAGGGCAAACAGTGAAGACTGATGTCACAAAAGAGAGCAAAACTAAATCATTTTCCAGATGACAGGAGCCACTGCCTTGGCCTTTCATTAGCCCCATTTCTTAGTGCACAAAAAGCAGTAACCTTATAGGTCCAGTAGAATATTGGTGGTTTAAGTTTCTAGCTGAGTGACAAGACCCAAAAGGCAAAACTGTTCATGGAGAGAGCTGGCATTTCTGCCTCCTCTAACTCTTATAGTTCACACAATTCAATTTTGTTGGGCTTCAAAGTGTAATTCAAAGACCATTTTATAACCAAAGGCCTTGTGGGTCTCACTGAATAGCTCATTGATTAGAGGGAAGGTGTGAAGTTTGTATAGGCATTTTGCAGTAGCTTTGGGAAAGACTTGGTTGTAATGATTATATTTGTATTTATTGCTAGAGCCGCTTCAACAACTTTCCATGAAATAATATGAAACTCAATAGCATACACTGGGACATCATGGAGGAAGGATGTGCCCTGATGGAATACTGGGCATGGTTTAAGTAAAGAAGAAAGACTATTTTCTATTGTTCTAAAGAAAAAAAATAGGAAAACATTTCATACAAATAACTAAATGGAGTTTTCACTGGAGAGAACTGAAGAAATGTGCTTACACCAAGCCATCAGAAGCAACACTCAAGCCACATCACACAACAGGGCCACCATGGCTACTACATCTGGGATTAAGAAGCTGTCTCTCACAGTGCTTTGCCCCAGGATGGCCTTGTCAAACATCAATGGGAAGGGAGGTCGTTGATCCTGTGAAGGCTTCATGCCCCAGTGTAGGGGAATGCCAACTTGGGGAGGTGGGAGTGGGTACGTGGGTGGGTGGGTGAGCACCTTCATAGAAGCAGGGAGAGGGAGGGTGGGATAGGGAGTTTCTGGAGGGGAAACCAGGAAAAGGAGTAGCATTTGAAATATAAATAAATAAAATATCCAATAAAAATATATATAAAGAAATCATGATTTTTAAAAACTGCATTTTAAAAATACTGTAATATATGAAAAGATGTTCAAGGAACTTAGACTTAGAAGACAATACTTAGGAGACAAATCCAAGGAGGGGCACCATGGGTGTCTCCACCCCCCACCAAAAAATATATTGTGCATTAGAGCAATATTTGTTGGAAAAAATCTTTCAATTTCTTACTAATAAATAATTAATTATATACACGTTCCAAGTGATATCTACATATACATATGTAGTATGCTATAATCACATCCAATCACCTTTTTCTAAATCCATCCATTATTTCAAACTACTAAGTAGTTACTCTTCTGCTTTAGAGTCAACTTTTTAAGTTACCATGTATGAGAGCGAATAGGTGGTATTTATATTTCTATAGCTCACTTATTTCACTTATCATAATGCCCTTCAGTTCCATCTATGTTGATATTATACAGAACAGGATTCTACTCTTCTGCACAGCTAGAAATAGTCCATTGTTTGTATTTACCACATTTCCTTCATATAGTCACCTACTGGGTAGTACCAAGGCTGATCTCATCTTTTAGTTTTTTGAAAATATTTCCACAATAAGCATAGGCATGTAAATGACACTTGAGCACGCTGAATTGATTTCCTTTGGCTAGATACTTTTCAGGACCCATCTAGGATAGGCTAAAGGCTAGCAGGTGATTTTCCTGAAGGTATCCAACATTTTTGCATTGTCTGCAATGAGTGCGCTCTAAGAGGCAAGGCCCAAAAGAGATTTCATCTCAGGACTGCTTCTTGTAGCTGATATGCCTTTCCTGTCACTATTAAATTAATATAACAATTCCTGGCATGAGCCCACCCTATTGGGCCGGTTTTCTACAGATTGAACTCTCTGTAATAAGAAAACTGCAATTAGGGTTCTGTCAGCCTTCATGTGTCCTGAGTTAACTGCACTAAAGATAGAAACCAGACATGAAACAGATTTATGATCAGAGAAAACATTCTTTCTGGGCTTGTGGTAAAACCATTATGTAATAATGAAAAATCATAAAAGGAAATGAACAATTTATTATAAGTGCAAGGACAAAAATAAGATACTATCTGGTTTATCTATACAAAACTTCAATAGTAATGAGACAAAAGACAGATGATTTGCCTTTTGACAAAACAGTGCTAACTTAAACATAAGAATTATTGTTTCAAACTCTTAATGAACCTATAAAGCTAGTAGCAGATAATGAATGTTTAGTTAACTAGCCTTAATATAACAAATGTTAACATTTCTGTTGTAACTTCTTATTTAATTTATAATTTGAACTTATGTTTGAAATTGTTGTGAACTTTTGAAAAAAAGATCCTTGAAATACCTTGTGATCATGTATTCTGAGAACATATAAGAACTGAAAACAATAGACAAATGGGGTTTTTCTTAACTACTAGAGAGACATATTTTTTTCTTTTTTATTAGATATATTCTTTATTTACATTTCAAATGTTGTCCCTTTTCTTGCCCCCCCCAACACTCTAACCCATCCCCCCTCCCCCTGTTACCCAATCCACCCTCTCCCACTTCTCTATCCTGGCATTCCCCTATACTGGGTCATCAAGCCTTCTTAGGACCAAGTGCCTCTCCTCCCTTTGATGTCCAACAAGGCATCCTCTGCTACATATGCAGCTGGAGCCATGGGTCCCTCCATGTGTACTCTTTGGTTGGTGGTTTAGTCCCTGGGAGCTCTGGGGGTACTGGGTGGTTCATATTGTTCCTCCTATGGGGCTGGAAACCCCTTCAACTCTTTGGGTCCTTTCTCTATTTCCTCCATTGGGGATCCTGTGCTCAGATCAATGGTTGGCTAAGTTTTTTCTTAATGACAAAAGCAAGTAGTTTCTCTTTTAACTCTTAGAAACAAAGATTAGAGTCTCACTTCAAGGTGAGTTTTTCTTTCTGAGACTCTCTCTAGCTGACAAGGAATTAAGAAACTCACAGCCTGGGGCCAGAAAGGACCTGGAGGAGGGGGGGCAGAGAACAAAGAATTCCTTTACTCAACAATTAGGTGTTTAACATTTAATTGCTGTTTAACAATTAGGTGTTAATCTGAAGCTGTTGGCTTCTGGCCACAGAATAACTTAGAGTCAAGAAAGGTAAAAGTCATTTAAAAATAAGCAACACTACTCTACTGAAACCAAGTTTCGCCTTCCCCAACCCTCCCATAGTTAAGAACTATTATCAAAAAAGGGATCTTAAGTTTTATCAAATACTATTTCTGCATCTATTGAGATGGTCACATAATTTTTGCCCATCATTCTGTTGGTATTGAGTATTAGGTTTATTGATTTGTATATATTGAACAATAACTCTACATCCCTAAATTAAAACTAACGTCATAAAAATAAATGAACTTTTTGAGGTACTTGTCAACAAGATTTGTTAGCAATGCTGGTATTATATAACAGATTTTCAAAGTGTTTACTGTTTTCCAATTCATTGAAATAGTTTTAAAAAAACAAACTCTTCGATCTTTGTATTTTTGCAATGATCTTTTATAATTAGTAAGTGTTTCTCTAATCCTTCCTAACCTTCATTCTATTTCCACCTCACAAATAATCCCCTTTTGTCCCCACATACATACATATGTACACATATATATATATATGTGTGTGTATATATATGTGTGTCAGCATGTGTGTGTGTGTGCGCGCGCTCGCGTGTGTTTAAATCTAGATTGTCTACACTGGTCTTTGCTGTTTCTTTTCTTATACTAACTTGAAGTTTAGTTTGTTCTTGACTTTCTAAATTCCTGAAGAATATCATAAGTTGTTTCCACATTTGCTCTTTTATATGGGAACTTCAGCACTGCTTTGGCTGTATTTCATAAATTTTCATATACTTTGTTTTAATTTCACTTGTTCTAACAAGGTTTTTAATTATCCTTTAATTTCTTTGTTAATAAATTGCTCATTTGTGTCATTCAGTCTCCATGTATTTGTGTAAATTTTAAATTCCTTTCATTACTAACTTCTATTTCATATCATCAGAAAGGATACAGAACATAATTTTGAATTTGTTAAGACTTGTTTGGAAATTAATATATGGGTTATTATAAACTTGGTTTCTTGTGCTGTATATTTTCTAGCTTCTGGATAATATGTATGTGTTAGAAATGTCTGTAAAGTTCATTTGATATCAATATAGTTCAATTCTCATGTTTTTCTGTTGGTATTTTGTCTGGATAATAGTTCCACTGATATAAGCAGAGTATTAATAGAAACCTTTTGCCATTTTATTAACACAAGTTTCTATCCTTAGATATAACAATAGTGTTAATTTTGAGTGTTACAGGGAGTAATATGATAGAGTCAAAGTCTACTCCATTCAACTCTATAAATGTGTCAGATTATGGAAACCAAGAAAAAAAAAGACAAAAGCAGCAGGAAATAACAAAGGGATGTCAGAGCTTAAATATTCCAAGACAGAGAGGGAAGGAGGGAGGGAGGGAGGGAAGGAGGGAGGGAAGGAAGGAGGGAAAGAGAGAAAGGAAGAGGGAGGGAGGGGAGAGAGAGAGAGAGAGAGAGAGAGAGAGAGAGAGAGAGAGAGAGAGAGACTGCAAAAGAACAAAACAAAAAAACAAAAAGAAAAACCACACACACACACACAAGACCATACTTCCATCGCTGGCTTCCCAAAGGAGGAAGGAACACAAAACCACAACCACAAACCACAGACAACATCAACCAGTACAGAGAAAAAGGCAGAACCACAACGAATTACAGCTATCCACATCATGCCCATGAGACCTATGAGTTTGTATATAGAAATACTATTTACAATAAACATATTAATTTCAAAACAGGTCTTAACAAATTACAAAAAAAAAAAGATTCATACCCTATATCCTTTCTGATCATGTGGAATGGAACTAGAAGTCAAGAGAAAAAGAACTCTTAAAAGAACACAAACCTGTGGAGATTCAAAATTAGAGGACACAAAAAAATAATTTTTCTCCTTTTTACTGTTCTCCTTTTTTACTATGTTTCAGAATGGTGTTTTCTTCTTTAAGATTCTTATTTTTATTTTACTATTCTTCATGTCTCTATCTAATGTTATTTACAATTTTCCTTATTTTGTAACTATGTGGTTTGGTCTTGTTCTTTCCTCTTCTCTTCACATTTGTTAATGGGGGTATGTTTGGGGAGCACTGGAGAGGGGATACAGATACTATGGAATAAGAATGGGGAAAATGGTGGTATTAACTGGAGATAAGTAAACAAGGATCATACAGCGATAATCATCTCCACTCTCCATTCATTCAGTAAAGTGATTGAAATCTTAGAGCAATGAGAAAGAAATAGTGATGCAAATAGGGTACAAAAAAATCAGATTAGTCCTATTTGTATATCATACAGTCTTATATTTCAAGTATTCTAAAGACCACCAGAAATCTGGTGAACAATTCTAAAATTCATATGGAAGTGCAAAAGATTCTAACAATCCAAAGTAATCTTAATAAAAAGTAAGAATACTGAATAAAGATATAACAATGCATAGTTACAAACTATGTGTCAGAGCCACAGTAATCAAAACAGTATGACACTCCTAGGAAAGCAGACACTTAGAATAAGGGAATAGAAGAGCAAGGACTGAGCCCATCCTGACACTTTGCTGAATGTATGTACTCACAGGGAATTAATATCCAGAATATACAAACAACTCAAAATAAAAAGAAGAAAATACCAAAAGTATAAATAATCCAACAAGAAATTTGGAAAATGAATTGAGAGTTTTCAAAATAATTACAGATGCCCAATAAGTTCATAGAAATGGTGTTCAACATCCTTAATCACAGTTTTAAACAGTTAAGAAAAGCAAAGATGACCCCCTGATGGCTAGATGCCATAGTACTGAAGAGATATGCAGGCTGCTAGGAGAGATATGTCATCAACAGTCCTACCTAGCTGTGAACCCTGTGGGATACCATAATGACTGGCTTGACAATATATAGACATGGCTGCAAAAGTGCCTTTCTCCTTTTATTTAATATTCCAGCACACATCAGGGAGTGGTACAGAGCCCTCAGCCCTAGCTGAAATGCTATTAACAGCTAATGGCTACTAGTAGGACAAGAGTCCATTTTATTTATGTGGATAGTCCCTCATATGTCGCCCATGCTCCAGTAGATAGCCCCTGGATTGATCTATCTATCTATCTATCTATCTATATATCTATGAGCACTAACTGGACTCAGTAGATTATAAAAATATTTCAAAAAGAGTATATGAACTGGAAAGATGGACTTGGTGGGATCTGGGAGGATTTTGAAGAAGACAGTGGGAGATATGATTAAAGTATATTGTATTCATATATGATATTCTCAAAGAAAAAATATAACACTCTTAAAAACTATACTGAGATCTTTGCTCCAGTGACTGGGAAGTTTGGACAGCCAGGTTCTGAGACAGACAGGCATAATATCGCTTGGGTCTCAGGCAGCTTGTGTGTATGCGGCTCCCAAGTGCTGGGCTGATTTGCAGTGACCAGCGCGCCAGCTCTGCTGTGGGACTTCTGCCTGGCAGAGGGACCCCGCACTGGGCGGGAGCCTACCAGCTTTCCTTCTGCGACCTCTGTTCCCGCAGACTGCACTGAAGCAACAGGTACCCAGGCTCTATCCCCAATATAACATCACTTGGGACACGGCCTGTTGGGGCCTCCGTCTGCGCCCGAGAACGGGTCAGCGCTGTGGTCGTCTGGGTGCCAGATCGGCGGGCCATCGCATCTGCAGGGTGAGCGGCACCACTGAGAGTGCCCTCCGCCATCTTTGCTCCAGTGACTGGGAAGTTGGGACAGCCAGGTTCTGAGACAGACAGGCATAATATCGCTTGGGTCTCGGGCGGCTTGTGTGTATGCGGCTCCCAAGTGCTGGGCTGATCTGCAGTAACCAGCGCGCCAGCTCTGCTGTGGGACTTCTGCCTGACAGAGGGACGCCCCTTCCCCCCCACTCTAGGAGAGATCACACACCCCTGCACAGGGCAGGAGCCTACCAGCCTCCCTTTGGCGACCTCTGCTCCAGGAATCCACTAGGCTGAGCCTTTGGATGTGCCAAGCCTCCCCAATATAAGATCACTTGGGGCAAGGCACATTAGGGCTCCAAAGTCACTCAGGAGCAGGCAGGCCCCAGAAATCGGTGCCAGGGGAATCCTGGTAATCCACGGGGGGCAGAAATAGCTTTGCAGGCTCACAGGAGGTCCAACCAACAGCCAGTGGCAGCAGGACCAACTAACACCAGAGGTATCCAGATGGCAAAAGGCAAACGTAGGAATGTTACTAACAGAAATCAAAGTAATGTGGGACCATCCGAACCCAACTCTCCAACAGCAGCAAGTCCTGGATACCCCACCACACCCGAAAGACAAGATCTGGATTTAAAATCACTTCTCATGATCCTATTAGAGGATCACAAGAAGGACACAAATAAATCTCATAAAGAGTTACAGGAGACCATGAATCAACGGTTAGAAGCCCTTACAAAGGAAACACAAAAATCGCTTAGAGAAATGCGGGAGAACATGGATCAAAAGATGGAGGCGCACAAGGACACAACACAAAAATCGCTTAACGAGATGAATCAACGGGTAGATGCACTCACAAAGGAATCACAAAATTTGCATAAAGAAATGCAGAAGAATATGGGTCAACAGATGGATGCCCATAAGGAGGCAACACAAAAATTGCTTAAAGAAATGAATCAACGGTTAGATGCCCTTACAAAGGAAACACGAGAACTGCTTAAAGAAATGCAGGAGACGATGGATCAACAGATGGAATCCCATGAGGAGGAAACACAAAAATCGCTCAGAGAAATGCAGGAGAACGTGGGTCATCAGGAAGAAATCCTGAAAGAGGTAATGCAAAAATACCTTAAAGAAATACAGGAAAATACAAACAAACAAGTGAAGGATTTCAGCAAATCCATCCAGGAACTAAAAAAGGAAGTAGAAACAACTAAGAAATCACAAAGGGAGACAACTTTGGAGATAGAAAACCTTGGGAAGAAATCAGGAGTCATAGATGCAAACATCAACAATAGAATACAAGAGATGGAAGAAAGAATCTCAGGTGCTGAAGTTTCCATAGAAAGCATCGACTCAACAGTCAAAGAAAATGCAAAATGCAAAAAACGTGTAACCCAAAACATCCAGGAAATCCAGGACACAATGAGAAGACCAAACCTAAGGATTATAGGTATAGATGAGAGTGAAGATTTGCAACTTAAAGGGCCAGTAAACATCTTCAACAAAATTATGGAGGAAAACTTCCCTAACCTAAAGAGAGAGATGCCGATGAACGTACAAGAAGCCTACAGAACTCCAAACAGACTGGACCAGAACAGAAATACCTCCCGTCACATAATAATCAAAACACCGAATGTTCTAAACAAAGAAAGAATACTAAAAGCAGTAAGAGAAAAGGGCCAAGTAACATACAAAGGAAGACCTATCCGAATCACATCAGACTTCTCACCAGAGACTATGAAAGCCAGAAGATCCTGGGCAGATCTCATGCAGACACTAAGACAGCACAAATGCCAGCCTAGACTACTATACCCAGCAAAACTCTCAATCACCATAGATGGAGAGACCAAGATATTCCATGATAAAACCAAATTTTCACAATATCTTTCCACAAATCCAGCCCTGCAATGGATAATAGGTGGAAACCTCCAATACAGGGAGAGAAACAACACCCTGGAAAAAATGAGATAATAACCTTCTTGAATCAAACCCAAAAGTAGATAACCACTCAAACAAAAAGATAGCATCAAGAATAGCAGATGGCAATAATCACTATGCCTTAATCTCTCTTAGTATCAATGGTCTCAATTCCCCAATTAAAAGACATAGACTAGCAGACTGGATACGTAAACAGGACCCAGCATTTTGCTGCATGCAGGAAACGCACCTCAGTGTCAAAGACAAACACTACCTCAGAGTAAAAGGCTGGAAAACAATTTTACAAGCAAATGGTCCCAAGAAACGAGGTGGAGTAGCCATCCTAATATCAAATAAAATTGATTTTCAACCTAAAGTCATCAAAAAAGACACAGAAGAACACTACATACTGATCAAGGGAAAAATCCACCATCAAGAACTCTCAATCCTGAATATCTATGCTCCAAATGCAAGGGCACCCTCATTTGTAAAAGAAACTTTACTAAAACTCAAAGCACACATCGCACCACACACAATAATAGTGGGTGACTTCAACACCCCGCTCTCTGAAATGGATCGTTCAGGAAAGCAGAAACTAAACAGGGACACAGTGAATCTAATTGAAGCCTTGGACCAAATGGAACTAACAGATATATATAGAACATTTCAACCTGGAGCTAAAGAATACAACTTCTTCTCAGCTCCTCATGGTACCTTCTCCAAAACTGACCATATAATTGGTCACAAATCAGACCTCAACAGATATAAGAAGATAGAAATAATCCCATGCCTCCTATCAGATCACTATGGAATAAGGGTGGTCTTCAATGGCAACAAAAACAAAAGAAAACCCACGTACACATGGAGACTGAACAATGCTCTACTCAATGATAACTTGGTCAAGGTGGAAATAAAGAAAGAAATCAAAGACTTTTTGAAAGTTAATGAAAATGAAGGCACAACATACCCTAATTTATGGGACACAATGAAAGCAGTGCTAAGAGGAAAATTCATAGCCCTGAGTGCCGCCAAAAAGAAACGGGAGACAGCATACACTAACAGCTTAATGGCACACCTGAAAGCCCTGGAACAAAAAGAAGCAAATACACCAAAGAGGAGTAGAAGGCAGGAAATCATCAAACTCAGGGCTGAAATCAATCAAGTAGAAACAAATAAAACCATACAAAGAATCAACAAAACGAGGAGTTGGTTCTTTGAGAAAATTAACAAGATAGATAAGCCCTTAGCCAGACTAACCAGAGGGCACAGAGACAGTATCCAAATTAATAAAATCAGAAACGAAAAGGGAGAGATAACAACAGAAACTGAGGAAATTCAAAAAATCATCAGATCCTACTACAAAAACCTGTATTCAACACAACTAGAAAATCTTGAGGAAATGGACAATTTCCTTGACAGATACCAAGTACCAAAATTAAATCAGGATCAAATAGACCATCTAAACCGTCCTATAAGCCCTGAAGAAATAGAAGTGGTCATTGGAAGTCTTCCAACAAAAAAAGCACAGGTCCAGATGGTTTTAGTGCAGAATTCTATCAGACCTTCAAAGAAGACCTAACACCAATACTCTTCAAACTGTTCCACAAAATAGAAACAGAAGGAACACTACCCAACTCGTTCTATGAAGCCACAATTACACTAATACCAAAAGCACACAAAGATCCGACAAAGAAAGAGAATCTCAGGCCAATCTCTCTTATGAATATCGAGGCAAAAATACTCAATAAAATTCTTGCCAACCGAATCCAAGAACATATCAAAACGATCATTCACCACGATCAAGTAGGCTTCATCCTAGGGATGCAGGGATGGTTCAATATAAGGAAATCCATCAATGTAATCCACTATATAAACAATCTCAAAGAAAAAAACCACATGGTCATCTCATCAGATGCTGAAAAAGCATTTGACAAAATTCAGCATCCTTTCATGCTAAAGGTCTTGGAAAGATCAGGAATTCAAGGCCCATATCTAAACATAGTAAAAGTAATTTACAGCAAACCGGTAGCCAGCATCAATCTAAATGGAGAGAAACTTGAAGCAATCCCACTAAAATCAGGGACTAGACAAGGCTGCCCTCTCTCTCCATATCTTTTCAATATAGTACTTGAAGTTCTAGCTAGAGAAATTAGACAACAAAAAGAGGTCAAAGGGATACAAATTGGAAAGGAAGAAGTCAAACTATCACTCTTTGCAGACGATATGATAGTATAATTAAGCGACCCAAAGAACTCCACCAGAGAACTCCTACAGCTGATAAACAACTTCAGCAAAGTGGCCGGATATAAAATCAACTCAAGCAAGTCAGAAGCCTTCCTATACTCAAAGGATAAGCAGGCTGAGAAAGAAGTAAGAGAAATAATACCCTTCACAATAGCCACAAACCATATTAAGTATCTTGGCGTGACTCTAACCAAACAAGTGAAAGATCTGTATGACAAGAACTTCAAGTCTCTGAAGAAAGAAATTGAAGAAGACCTCAGAAGATGGAAAAATCTGCCATGCTCATGGATTGGCAGGATTAATATAGTAAAAATGAGCATCTTACCAAAAGTAATACACAGATTCAATGCAATCCCCATCAAAATCCCAACTCAATTCTTCATAGAGTTAGAAAGAGCAATTCAAAAATTCACCTGGAATAACAGAAAACCCAGAATAGCTAAAACTATTCTCAAGAGTAAAAGAACCTCAGGGGGAATCAGTATCCCGGACCTCAAGCTGTACTACAGAGCAATAGTGTTAAAAACCGCATGGTATTGGTACAGTGACAGACATGTAGATCAATGGAACAGAATTGAAGACCCAGAAATGAATCCACACTCCTATGGTCACTTGATCTTTGACAAAGGAGCTAAAACCATCCAGTGGAAAAAAGATAGCCTTTTCAACAAATGGTGCTGGCTCAGCTGGAGGTCAACATGCAGAAGAATGCAAATTGACCCATTCTTATCTCCTTGCACTAAGCTCAATTCTAAGTGGATCAAAGATCTCCACATAAAACCAGACACACTGAAACTAATAGAAGGGAAACTAGGGAAGAACCTTGAACACATGGGCACAGGGGAGAATTTCCTGAACAGAACTCCAATAGCTTATGCTCTAAGATCAAGAATAGACAAATGGGGCCTCAATAAATTACAAAGTTTTTGCAAGGCAAAAGACACTGTCAAAAAGACAAAGCGGCAACCAACTAACTGGGAAATGATCTTTACCAACCTTACATCCGACAGAGGGCTAATATCCAATATATACAAAGAACTCAAGAAGTTAAACTCGAGAGAGGCACGTAACCCTATTAAAAAATGGGGTACAGAGCTAAACAAAGTGTTCTCACCTGAAGAATATCTAATGGCTGACAAGCACCTAAAGAGATGTTCATCGTCCTTAGTCATTAGGGAAATGCAAATCAAAACAACCCTGAGATTCCATCTCACACCAGTCAGGATGGCTAAGATCAAAAACACAGGAGACAGCAGTTGTTGGCGAGGATGTGGAGAAAGAGGAACACTCCTCCACTGCTGGTGGAATTGCAAGCTGGTACAACCACTCTGGAAAGCAGTCTGGCGGTTCCTCAGAAAACTGGGCATGACACTCCCGGAGGATCCGGCTATACCACTCCTGGGCATATACTCAGAGGCTTTCCCTGCATGCAATAAGGACACATGCTCCACTATGTTCATAGCAGCATTATCTATAATAGCCAGAAGCTGGAAAGAACCTAGATGTCCCTCAACGGAGGAATGGATTCAGAAGATGTGGTATATCTACACAATGGAATACTACTCTGCAATTAAAAACAATGAATTCACGAAATTCCTAGGCAAATGGTCAGATCTTGAAAATATCATCCTTAGTGAGGTAACCCAATCACAAAAGAACACACATGGTATGCAGTCACTGATAAGGGGATATTGACCCAGAATCTCGGAATACCCTAGACACAATCCGCATATCAATAGATTTCTAAGAATATGGAAGGAGAGACCCCTGGTCCTGGAAAGACTGGATGTAGGGGAACGCCAGGACAGAGTAACGAGAGGGGTTTGAATGGAGAAGAGAGGGAGGGAAGGGGGCTTATGGGACTTTCGGGGATGGAGGAAACGGGAAAGGGGAAATGATTTGGAATGTAAATTTAAAAAAATAAAATAAAATAAATAATTAAAAAAAAACTATACTGAGATTCTATCTCATTCCAGTCATAATGGCTGCTAAGGAAACAAACAACAAATTATGGTGATGTTGTGTATAAATTATGGTTTATTTGGTGTTGGTAGCCATGTAAATTAATCTATTTGGTACACCCAAGTAACTATAAAATAGAATTAGCATATTATGCAAACCTATATAACTCTCCTAAGTATAGAGATGAAGAAATCAAAGTTAGCATACTCGATAACTGAATACCCATATCTAATTTCAACCTTAACTATTAGCAATTTCCAACTTATGTGAATAGTCCAGCTTCTGTTCAAATAATGTCTGGATGAAGAAATTTAGTATATGCATATAATGAAACATTAGTCAGCTATAAAGAATAAGGAAATAATGTCTTTTGCCAGAAAATTGAAAGAACTAGTGAAGCAAAATAAGCCATATTCAGAAAGCAAATAAAACATTTTCTTTCAAATGTGTCATTTACACATTTGCTTTGAAAGGCACCAATGGAGATATGGAACTATTTAGAAAGAAGGTAGCATGAAGAAGGGCAAGCAGGAACAAGAAGGGGCCTGGAGAGATAAATATGACCAAAGTATTATATCGTTTTTATTTATCTATTATGTGTGTATATGCACACACATATGCATAGCATCATGATGAAACTAATTATTTTATGAAACTGACATATGCCAATACAATTTAAAAGGAGATTCCCCAAACATTAGTTATACATAAATTTACAACTGTATATCTCCCTGCTAAATTGATATTTTGATTATTATGTCATGATAATCTTTGTTTTTTTGGGTTTTGCCTACTTTTTCATACATATATATGAAGTGAAATGTGTGTGTGTGTGTGTGTGTGTGTCTGTGTGTATACTGGTGAGCTGCATTTCTTGTAGGTAACATATTAGTGAGTTTTGGATTTTTGTGTGTCATTTGTTGTTATATCCTTTTGACCTGTCTGTATCTATTAATTGTAGATTTCAGTTCATTTAGATTCAAGGTCACTACTGACAGATAAGGAGTTCTCTGTTGTAGTTTGTGATTCTCTCCTGACTGTTCGGCATATTCTTTGCTCTTCTCTTACACTCTTGTTCTTCGTTCTGCTCTGACTTAGCAGTGTGTTGACAGTACTGATTGCTTTGTTTCTCTTTTGTGTATCTATTTTTCTAATGGGAATCGTATTTTCACGATTTCATGATTTCCCTCTTTGTTCCCCTTCTGAATGTAGCACTCCTTCAGGTGCCTTTTGAAAATCCTGCATAGTGGTCTTGATTTCCTTCCAGTTTCTCTTGTCTTGGCAATATTTTATTTTGCCTTAACTTCTGAAGTATATCTTGCTGCATGTAGTATTACCGACATGATGATTGATGGAAAATGTCACCTTTACAGAATCTAGAATCAGCATGGGAGACGGGCCTCTGGTAATGCCTGTTGGATTATCTTGATGGCATTAATGGAAGTGGAAAGATCTGCCCACTGTAGATGTCATATTTCCTACCTGGGATTGTAGACTGTAAGAGAAGAAAGTGAGCTGAGTAGTGACATTGGACAACCCTGTCTCATGCCAACTGTTATGTGGCCTCGGGTTTCTCCACTGTGACTTTCTTGCAATAACAATCTACAATCTCAAGCTCTGAGTTAGGAAACCCTTCATACTCTGGTTGCCTGTATCTGGCTGTTTTCATCAAGGCAACAGAAGAGAGGTTAAGTTAGTTGGTAGGCAGTTACTTTGAATCAGATTTTCAAAATTTCATCCCAAGGGTTTCCCTGAGAAATCTATGGCTGTGTTAGTGGAGAAACCCCTTGAGTGGGACTCAGTATTCTTCCCCTTAGTTATTTTAGACTTTCGTGAAAATTTTCTTGAACTTTTAACAATTTCTAATGTGGCATATGAACATCTTTCCTAGCCATGTCTATTTTGGGTCCCAGCCTTCTCTTTATGGATATCCATATCATCCCCATGTTTTTGTTTTTATTTTTGTTTTTTGGCAAGTTTTCTGAAACTATTTTATTGAACTGGTTTGCTCTAATTTTGGCAATTTTATTCTTTAGCCTCAAATATTTAAAGAAAATATCACTATTTGTTTGATGAAATCCCAAACATCTTATGTGGCCCCTTCATTCTTCTTTTTTTATCTGACAGGGATTTTTTTTTAATTTTAAAGGTTTATATTATTCACTGTTCAAATATAGACATTTGTATTATGCTCTTTTAAATTGAGTTCTTCTTTTTAATGTCTCCTTCACTGTTATGTTCAACCCATGCATTTTTTTTAAAATTTTATTTTCTAAGTTTTTTTTATTTACATTCCAAATCATTTCCCCTTTCCCGTTTCCTCCGTCCCCGAAAGTCCCATAAGCCCCCTTCCCTCCCTCTTTTCCCCATTCAACCCCCTCTCGCTTCTCTGTCATGGCATTCCCCTACATCCAGTCTTTCCAGGACCAGGGGTCTCTCCTTCCATCTTCTTAGAAATCTATTGATATGCGAATTGTGTCTAGGGTATTCCGAGATTCTGGGTTAATATCCCCTTATCAGTGACTGCATACCATGTGTGTTCTTTTGTGATTGGGTTACCTCACTAAGGATGATATTTTCAAGTTCTGACCAATTGCCTAGGAATTTCGTGAATTCATTGTTTTTAATTGCAGAGTAGTATTCCATTGTGTAAATATACCACATCTTCTGAATCCATTCCTCCGTTGAGGGACATCTGGGTCCTTTCCAGCTTCTGGCTATTATAAATAATGCTGCTATGAACATAGTGGAGCATGTGTCCTTATTGCATGCAGGGAAAGCCTCTGAGTATATGCCCAGGAGTGGTATAGCCGGATCCTCCGGGAGTGTCATGCCCAGTTTTCTGAGGAACCGCCAGACTGCTTTCCAGAGTGGTTGTACTAGCTTGCAATCCCACCAGCAGTGGAGGAGTGTTCTTCTTTCTCCACATCCTCACCAACAACTGCTGTCTCCTGTGTTTTTGATCTTAGCCATTCTGACTGGTGTGAGATGGAATCTCAGGGTTGTTTTGTTTTGCATTTCCCTAATGACTAAGGATGATGAACATCACTTTAGGTGCTTCTCAGCCATTAGATATTCTTCAGGTGAGAACTCTTTGTTTAGCTCTGTACCCCATTTTTTAATAGGGTTACTTGCCTCTCTGGAGTTTAACTTCTTGAGTTCTTTGTATATATTGGATATTAGCCCTCTGTCGGATGTAGAGTTGGTAAAGATCATTTCCCAGTTAGTTGGTTGCCGCTTTGTCTTTTTGACAGTGTCTTTTGCCTTGCAAAAACTTTGTAATTTAATGAGATCCCATTTGTCTATTCTTGATCTTAGAGCATAAGCTATTGGAGTTCTGTTCAGGAAATTCTCCCCTGTGCCCATATGTTCAAGGTTCTTCCCTAGTTTCCTTT
Source organism: Tokudaia tokunoshimensis (assembly GCA_036184795.1). Taxonomy (NCBI): domain Eukaryota; kingdom Metazoa; phylum Chordata; class Mammalia; order Rodentia; family Muridae; genus Tokudaia; species Tokudaia tokunoshimensis. The sequence goes on along the minus strand of BTHU01000009.1, from coordinate 36,528,546 downwards.
CTATTAGTTTCAGTGTGTCTGGTTTTATGTGGAGGTCCTTGATCCACTTGGAATTGAGCTTAGTGCAAGGAGATAAGAATGGATCAATTTGCATTCTTCTGCATGTTGACCTCCAGTTGAACCAGCACCATTTGTTGAAAAGGCTATCTTTTTTCCACTGGATGGTTTTAGCTCCTTTGTCAAAGATCAAGTGACCATAGGAGTGTGGATTCATTTCTGGGTCTTCAATTCTGTTCCATTGATCTACATGTCTGTCACTGTACCAATATCATGCAGTTTTTAACACTATTGCTCTGTAGTACAGCTTGAGGTCCGGGATACTGATTCCCCCAGAGGTTCTTTTACTCTTGAGAATAGTTTTAGCTATTCTGGGTTTTCTGTTATTCCAGATGAATTTTTGAATTGCTCTTTCTATTTCTATGAAAAATTGAGTTGGGATTTTGATGGGGATTGCATTAAATGATCATTCACTATGATCAAGTAGGCTTGATCCCAGGGATGCAGGGATGGTTCAATATAAGGAAATCCATCAATGTAATCCACTATATAAACAATCTCAAAGAAAAAAACCACATGGTCATCTCATTAGATGCTGAGAAAGCATTTGACAAAATTCAGCATCCTTTCATGCTAAAGGTCTTGGAAAGATCAGGAATTTGAGGCCCATATCTAAACATAGTAAAAGCAATTTACAGCAAACCGGTAGCCAGCATCAATCTAAATGGAGAGAAACTTGAAGCAATCCCACTAAAATCAGGGACTAGACAAGGCTGCCCTCTCTCTCTCCATATCTTTTCAATATAGTACTTGAAGTTCTAGCTAGAGCAATTAGACAACAAAAAGAGGTCAAAGGGATACAAATTGGAAAGGAAGAAGTCAAACTATCACTCTTTGCAGACGATATGATAGTATAATTAAGCGACCCAAAGAACTCCACCAGAGAAATCCTACAGCTGATAAACGACTTCAGCAAAGTGGCCGGATATAAAATCAACTCAAGCAAGTCAGTAGCCTTCCTATACTCAAAGGATAAGCAGGCTGAGAAAGAAGTAAGAGAAATGATACCCTTCACAATAGCCACAAATCATATTGGCGTGACTCTAACCAAACAAGTGAAAGATCTGTATGACAAGAACTTCAAGTCTCTGAAGAAAGAAATTGAAGAAGACCTCAGAAGATGGAAAAATCTGCCATGCTCATGGATTGGCAGGATTAATATAGTAAAAATGACCATCTTACCAAAAGTAATATACAGATTCAATTACAGGGATATTTTAAAAGACCTGTTTCTCCCACTCAGTCAGGCTGTTATTGAAGCTTTCAGTTGTATTTTTATCTCACTCACAATCTTTTTTGTTTCTGTTTCTGTTTGATTCTTTCTAAAAGTCTCTCTCTCTCTCTCTCTCTCTCTCTCTCTCTCTTTCTCTCTCTCTCTCTCTCTCTTCCAACTCTGCTAGTCTTTCCAATTCATAACATGTACTGACGGGTTAATTTCACTTAACTCCTTGTACTCTCTTGGATATTATTGTGCTTTCTTACAATGCTTCCTTCACCTTCTTTATCAAGCCCTTCATCCAATTCTTTGAAATGTGTGGCAAGAATGAACATGTTTTTTTTTTTAAACCACCTTATTACTTTGTCATATTTCTTCTTTTCCTACATCTTATCTTATGAATTAGGTACCTCTAAACACTCTTATGGAATAAGCAGCTTAGCTTGAAAATATATCTTGATGTCTAAGTTTGATAGACAATGTTGGCTATATTTACAGCTACGCACCATGGTATAGTCATTCTGTGGTTTCTTTGTCTGAAAAATGACTTTGAGTATATATCCAAGTCAGAGAGACCAGCTTCCACTGTAGACCTTGCAAGTATACTGTCTAGCAGCTCCAAAGTGTGTGGCATAGGCAGCAGTAAGTGTGGGATGATAAAAATGTGGTTCACTTGTAAAATAGGACTGGTAGCACCTATCAGATGACAAGGGGTTTATTAGGAATTTTCATAATAGCTTTGTTACTTAAAAGAGACTCTGTCACTAGCAGTTCAAAAATTGGTGAGGGGGCTGGCATACTTGTTTTCTGACAAATCAGTGCTGTGGTCAGTGCCAAATAGGGAGAGGTAGTGGTAGGAGCTACTATGCCCTTGTCCTGTCTTCATTTCAAATTCTGATATCAATGTCCTATCGGACAAGGCAGGGGGACAAGGAATTGAGCCAGGTAGGTGGAATGATACTAGGAACCAGGAACCACTGGGTTCCTCTCTAGCATTAGCAGTTCACACTCAGAAACAGAACTTTCTTCTAGAATAAGTCCCTCTGGACCCTACTTTGGTCACATGTGCCCTGGAGAGATGACAGTTCTATCATCTCATGGAATTCCCTCTCTCATTTCAGCTGCAGCACATTTCTGGTGGTAGAATGACAGCCAGAGCCAAGGTTTCCTTACCAAGCATCTGTAGACAGATGTCTGCGTAGCGTTCTTGGCACTATGAACATGATGCCCATTCCCCATCACTAAAAGCTAGTGGCCATCACAAAGAAGAGGGGGCAGTGAGAACCATATGGGTAAGCTGGCATCAGGAGCCTGACATCTTACTGTACTGTTTCCACAGTACTGATCTCCTAGGAGCAGAACCTTGGCTACAGCCAGGGAAAGTTATGCTTTCCTGACCCCTACTCCTACCTACCAAGGTCATGCAAGTCTGGGGGAAGAGCAATAGCTAGAGCATCAGAGTTGTTCAAGATTACCTCATCATGTCCCCAAGGTCAAGCATGCAGTAGGACCAGTGTTCTGTTTGCACTGTGTCAGTAACAGATGCCTATGTAGCACAAAGGTGGCAGGAACTGCATGGAACTTGTTTGCAGACTTGGCAGAGGCACAAATCTACACACATATATGGCCTCATCTCTACTCTACTCCCTTGGACCCTGAGGTTGATGCCTTCCATTCCCTTCCATGCCATAAATGTCTTCCCTACAGAGCAGAACACTTGGTGGCCTCATGGCCTCAGTTTGCTGAGACAAACTGAGTCTGCAAAGCAGGCCCCCAACCCCTCAAGCCCATGTAGTGAAATATTTGTAGAATCCCAAAGATGAAGATAATAGCTCAGATCTCAGATGATTCCTGGCTATGGTACATGGGGATTTCCTAAATGATAAGATGAGATCCTGTCCCAAAGCATAGCTAATGTGCAGATACCAGGGTACTTATCTAAGTGGGCTATAAGCCCATGGGGATTGTGAAATTGCTAACAGCTAGGATCACCAACATCTCTACTGATAGAGTACTAGCATGTTCCTTGACCCTTAGCCATGCAATGGGGAATTTCTCCTTCCACAGCTCTCAAGCTGGGAGGCAGTGGTAGGGAATTTTGTTTCTCTAACTATGCTATTTTCCCAGGTCTCTGAAGCTTCCTAGGTTATAGTCAGTCTCTCCATCTGTTCCTCTTGCCCTGCCCTGGCCCCATTTCCAGCATTCTTCCATGGTCACTTACCTTAAAAAGAACATACACACTTGGTATTATCATTCTCTGGTAAGGAGAGGAAACCGGGCCATCTCTATCCAGGTATCTTAAGTCTGGGAAATCTTTGCACTGCCAGCTAGACTAAGTGTTCCACAACTGGACTAGCTGGATGGTGAGTTGACTCTATCTGAAGTCTCCTGGCTGGCAGCCATGCAAACCTCTCAGTCAAAGCACTATTGCCTTGACTCCTTGGAATTCAAACTAATGCTAGGTTTCCAGAATATGGGCAGATGCAGAGGACTGTTCTACAGTGGGCAGCTTTTAATCTATTACTTCCTCTTACGTTCATCAGGAACTCTAGTCTGGTTCTAACCCCAGGAAAATGAAAAATGTATGTTCCATCATCCCACCTTCCCACTACTTACGAATGAAGAGAGTTCTCAGGAGAAGAGCTAAGAGTAAGTCCCTCCCCTAAGAGAGAGGAGAGACTTCCCACAGACCTGTAATTAGCAGATCAGGAGACCTCAGAGGAGCTTGTCACAGTTGCTAGCTACCTTCTTATCAGTCAAGAATCTTGAGTACTAGGCTCCCATTAATATTAACAGTGTTCTCACTAATGCATACAGGTAGTTACATCTCCACTGGCATGCTGATAAAGTAGGCTCAAAATAACCTGGAGCATTTTGTTACCAAGATGAAAGTATAACATTTTACCTAATTAAGATTGCCCGTACTTTTCTTTAACTACCATTTTCCTACCTTGTATTGTCCTAAAAATACACACTGTTTTGTGTACATTGCCTATTTTAAATAATTTTATAAATTTTGAGAGATGCCAAAATAGTGTTCTTAGACACATTGCAAGTCCAATGTCTGTCAAAAATAAAAATTAGTTTCCTTATGCCATATGCATGGCTTCGAACTTTTGCTTTTCCTTTGGGAAATTTCTAATGTTTTTTCTATTTTTTCTTTCTCTCTACTTTAAAAAAAAACATTTTTCTTGGCAGGCATGGAGGACAAACACTTCTAATTCCAACATGTGGGAGGCTGGGGAGAAAGACTACCACGAGTTTCAGGTAATCCTGATCTACATCTATATAAGGAGTCTGAGGCTAGCCTCGAGTATATAGTAAGATTATCTCAAAAAGAAAGATATAAATATACATGGCTTACATACTGATGAAAATAATAAGAAATAATGAAGGGATGAAATACGAGTGAGTGAAGTATGTTGGTATTAATAACTCACATTACATTTGCTTCACTTTGTATGACATTCTGGACTCATGTGACTAAAGTCTACAACACTCAGGGCCCTGTGGCTGAGAAGAACAAGGAGCCAAGAAATTGGCATGTTAGAATGTGGTATTTGCCAGGCTGTCGGTGTCTCCTGAGTTCCCTCACACTGCCTTTATGCTGGCATACAGCTATGGAAATGAACGCCCACATCTATCAACACAGCTAACGTTCCAGTGCCACACACTCACAAGTGATGGATGCTTTTACAGGTTTGGAAAACATGACTTTGACAAAGAAAAGGTGCTTCTTAGCAGAGAGCGAGAGGAAAGAAGAGGATTTCACAGAACGGGGTTTTGTCCCCATGGAATGCAGGCAGACAGGAAGGGGTCCTGGAAGATAGATGTGTCTCAGCAATATTAATAAGGAGAGAAGAGGCAAGTAGAAGAACGGGAATCAAAGGTCGGGGAGCTCTGCTGTATTGGAGATGGCGCCCTAAAACTAGTACTTCCTAATGTCCCTGACTCAAAGGATCACAATTTGTATTAGAAGGCTCCTCTCATATGTTTCCACTGCAAAAGGCTTCTTTGAACTTCATTATATTTATGAATGCAGAATCAAGCTGTGTGGTGAATTCATTTTTAAACTGCATGGGCTATTTGCTGAGTTTATCTTTGTTTTGTTTTTTTTTAAAAAAATCACTATTGCTCTTTTAATACCTATTATGAATAATCTCTGCCTTGGCACCCTTTCACATTTGCTAATCTGTACATCTGCCTTTCCTTTAGCTGTGATTTGAATTCGTGAAAAAATTGTATCAGCCTGGGATTCACAACCGATTCCTATATTATTTTAATGCCGAACCAATTGCGTCTCAGAGCATACAATCTGATGTGCCTTTCAACTTAGAATTTGTGTTAGACTCCTGGCTCTTGACTTATCAGTGCTGCTGAGATGAGAACAGAAACATCTGATAAACACAAACATCCGAAGATGAGAGTTTTGGATTGTTTAGCTCACCACATATGTAGAGAAAGATCTGTAGCATATACAGAAATATATCCACTCCTTTTCACGATAACATCAATAACAACAATAGCAATAAAAGGAATAATAGTATCTTTTCCTTCATCTAGCATTTCTGACAAGTCCGTCCCAGGTGGCCAATCACATACATTTTTACTCACCCATTCATTACTTATGTGTAGTATTTCAGGACACATTGTTTATGATTATTCATAGTTGCAGTATCCTGAACAGCAAGTATGTATAATTCCAAATAATCTTCACAGCTCTGTGAGGTAGTATGTTTTACCATCTCTGTCTTAGAAACCAAAACCTTAAGGCACTGAGAACTCAGCGGTAACATGTTTGGTGACTGTGTGCTCAGGTGGGGATCCAAGCCAAGTTGTCTGGCAATGGAGCCTACATATACAGCTCCCATGCTGCTCCAAGGCATTGCTTTGCCTACTTCCCATCTACATGGGAATAATATCCCAGGATGCATGGATAGGAGTGAGGGTCAAGGGCTAGTAAAGGTGGCCTTCCAGCTTAGAAGAAGATGAACGACTCACTAAGGTCAGGCAGGTTAGCACACTGCTCATTTCTAGGCAATGCAGATGAAGACTGAAAACCCATCAATTCCTCTTTCTTCATCCTTCTATAGCAGTGGTTCTTATCGCTCCTAATGTTGCAGCTCTTTAAGGTTCCTCATACTGGGATGATCCTCAACTATGTTATTTTTGTTCCTACAGCATAATTGTAATTTTGCTACTGTTATGAATTGTAATGTAAATATATAGGATATTGGATATGTAACCTCTGTGAAAAGGTCCTTCGATGCCCAGAAGCTTCATGACCCACAGGTTAAGAACCACTGTTCTATAGCTTTTACTTTCCTAGCACTTGCTGATGAATGTATTTGGCTTTTGAATCCTTTCATCGGCATGGAGAGATGTCAAAGCCATTAATAAATGATCTTGTCTCAGTTGTCTATATCAGACACATTATGGAATTATGATAACCCAAGAAACTATCTCATTTTAATAGAGTATAAACTGAGCAGTGATACTGTACTCTTGGCAAACTGTTCGTTAGGGGCAACGGGCACAAAAGCTTTCCACCTTTCCCAGCCTACATCAGTACGGTAGCACAGACCTGCCACGTCAAAGCCTGAATCTTCCACCAGTCACAAAATTTACTCAAATAAAATACCAGCACACTCTGATAAAACCTAGGAGTTCATTTTGTAGTCTATTTAATATCAAGTTTAATTCCATTTCAATTTTGAGATGTGATATGAAATATTGAACTATATGAACATTTTGTGCTTGATTTAAATCGGTAAGAAATAAATAGTCTGGACCAGGAAGACAGCACAGCAAGTTAAAGTGTTTGTCACCAAACCTGACCACCTGAATTCTATCTCTGGAACCCACATAGTTAAAGGAAAAGAAGTATTATCTCTGGAACCCACACAGTTAAAGGAAAAGAAGTAACTATAATAGGAGCACCTTGTCCTCTGATTTCCACACAGGTGCTCTCTCTCTCTCTCTCTCTCTCTCTCTCTCTCTCTCTCTCTCTCTCTCTCTCTCTCACACACACACACACACACACATACACACACACACACATACACACACACACACACACACACACACACCTACACACACATACTAGTGAATACAATAAAAATATTTTTTTAAAAAAACTACAAAGTTATTTTAAGGAGATAAATAAATGAAGCGAAACACTAGCAAAGATGATATATATGACTGTACTGGATGAAATACCCAATAATATTACTATAGAACCACAAACAGTAATAGGAACCACAAGCATTAATAGGTTTGCATCCTCCTTTTGTGGGTGTCTGGAGTCAGGACTCAGTGAGCCAAAGCCAATGAGTCAAAAGTTTTCAGCTGAGGTCTAGAGAGATGGCTTAGTGAGTGGAGCACTTGTAGCACAAGTGGGAGGACTTGAGTTTGTATCCCCACAACACACAGAGATATGGGTAGGATGTCTACAATACCAATGCTCCTACTTCAAGATGAGGTGGGAATAAGAGTCTTTGGAGGCTTTCAGGCCAGCTAGTCAGGCATATTTAGCAACATTTTTAAAGACCCTGTCTCAACCAAGGTGGAAAGTAATGACCAACCCTACCATTGCTCTCTGACCAAACCTGTTGTGTGCCGCAGCATGTGAGTGTGTGTGTGTTTGTGTGTGTGTGTGTGTGTATCTGTGTGTATAGAGAAACACAGAGAGAGAGAGAAACACAAATAAATAGAATTTTTATTAATGAATGAAATAATTTTCATCCCAACCTTAGTTTCCCCTCCTGCATCTTTTTCAAGTCTTTCTCCCCTACACACAATAAATAAAATGTTTAAAGAGGACCTTAATTGGGCACATACTACATGGAGATCCAGTAGTGAAACATTGTCTCTGCTTCTGGTTTAAGTGCTGACACAGAGCACACGTTTTCTTCCAGCAGACACACAAGGAAAGACAGAACTCCAGATTGATTGCCAATGCAACCTAAGCAGACGACTATTAAAACTGAGAAATGCATTTCAAAAGACAGAAGTCTTAAAAGCAACCCACCGCTGACTTCCTAAATCAAAAGCACAGAACATCCTATTCCCGGCCCCCTCTTACAGTACCAAGCAAAAGGAAAAGTGTTTATTCTGCAAACACTTCTCCAAGCCTTTTTCAAGAACAATATTGCGAGTCAAATAAATCTAATAAATTATTCCATGGCCTTTATTCCAAGTCAACTCACATTGCCCACCACTGTAGAACCTTTGGTAAGCAATCTCTCATCTTTCCCACCCTCTCTCTTCTTTGCTCACCTGCTCACACACACACACACACACACACACACACACACACACACACGAGTGAGTCTCTCAGGTTTCTAGTCACATATCTCCTCACCTTACAAGACAAGCTTTCTTCACACTCTCCTTCAAAGGCTTTGGTAAATTCCTTTAGTTCATTCGAGGACAGGTAGTGAGTGGACTGCTGTTGTCGGCAAACGTGTATGTGATTTGTTGCTAGGGGACAGCTCTCCTCTCGCTAGAGGTTTTATCTGGGACCTGAAGGCAAGCAGAAAACAGTGTAAGCAGCAGCTGAGATTGCTCACATGAAAACTAAATGAAGAAGAGTTGCATTTCTTTGACGCCAAGTACTAAAAATGTACCCATCCTGGTTTTTCTTCAAACAAAGCCATGGAAACCCTGAGGAACCAAAAGTCCCAAATACAGATTTGACCAGGGTGGAATCATCCTCAATAAGCCTTGTGCTGAAAGCACTAATTTGAAATAAACAACAACCTATAAATAGAGAATTTTTACATTCAACTGATATTTAGTTAGCTCTGGGGAAAGCTAACAGAGTTTTATTTAAGAAGTAACTCCCAATCTTCATTTAGAAGATTTGCCTTTTATGATATAATAGTGCAGGGAGAAAAAAAAAATCAACCACCCACAGAGAAACTGTGGCAGTGGAGGGGAATCCTTGAAGTCAGGGAAATGCTAAAAAGCAAACCCTCAAGGGACAAGGAGTAGAAGATAGAGCTTAAGTGTCTCAGTCACATAAGCCTGTATTTAAGGACTTCTACGCATATGGTGAAATTATGTGAACATTATGGTGAAAAGGTCTCCTTTAGCCATTTCACAGGAACAATGATGAACAACAACGCTCCTCCCAGAAGCCAGAGCAGATGTGATTGGCATCAGTGCTGCTGTTACTTCAAGTCTCCCAAATCAGAGCCATGGCTAGAGAATAAATGAAAAGCTTCCAGGGGAGATGTTCATGACTCCATGACTGTAAAGTAAAACTTATTTTAGGAAATAGACTCTAAAGTTCTAGTTGACCGTTAATGTTGTGGTCAACATCACTAACTATTCTCAGTGCTGGACATTTTCAAAACATGATCTCCAAGGCTCTCCAAGAACCTACAAAGTAGGTAAGCCTCAACAGCACTTGAAAGCACAGGAATGTACCCATTTCTGGGGTCAGGTAAGCAAGCGATGACAGTAGTCCTGCAAGTCCATGCCACATAGTAGTTAGCATATGAATTAAGTACATAGTATATTCTCAATAAACGTTCTGTAGACTAAGGAATCAATGCACTGATCAGTAAATCAATAAGATAGACAGATAGAGATAGAGACAGATATCCAACCAAATCAATCAAACACTGATGCAAAATAGATTAAGATGAAAATCATGGTTAGAGGGAGTCTCTTGGACTATTCTGACTAACTTGGAAAGAGGTTTTCCATGCCTGGCACTGGAGTTTTTATTTGATAGTCTAAGGATTTAGGGAAAACAATGTAACCCCAAGTGACATAACTTCATTTAATATATACACATGCACATTGTATGTAGATATATATGTAAATATATAAATATATATGTATATACATATATATATGTGTGTAATTTTAAATAAACATAAAATAATATGGTTCTCTATGGCATTTTCAAACATCCTTAGTGTTATTTTTCTACCTCCTTCCTTGTCCCTCTGTCCATCTGTATTTCCTTCCTTCTCCCTTCCCCAGGTCAGCCTCCCCTCCCCCTTTCTTATTTTCCCCTTCATAGCAACTGTGCCCTTCTAGTTCCTTCCACTAGAGCCTCTCCCCTTCCTGACCCGTGGCTACTTTTTACTTTTCTGCATCATCTGTTATTCTAGGCGATAGATTCACATGTAAAGATCCAGAGCTAGGATCCAGAAATAAGAGCAAACATGCCACATTTATAGACTATTGCCATTACTCCTGGTTTCTTCCCAGAAGCTAAATGTCAGACTCTTTTGCTGAAGACACCATGTATCTAAGACAGAGGACTTGGGGGAATTGAGCTGACACTGACCTGGAGTCTCCTTCCCTGAGACCTAGTGTAGGAGAAGCTATGCATGCTGCCAAGGAAGAAAAACAATCAACAGGCCTATGCAGCTATAATGTCTGCTAATGACAATAACCACCTAGGCATAATATCCCTAAAGGTGCAGTAGGGGCACTTATAGCATTGGGTACCCAACAGCCATCTAATTAGACTTAAGGTTCATTCTTGGTACCGTAAAGCTAGTAAACTACTTTAAAACTACCGGTAGCTAGTGAGGCCATGGACCCTGGTAGAAGAGTCCATACTCTTGCTATTGCCACTTCCCTAAAATAGTATGATTACCAACTGCTTTCTAAATATTTATCCTTATACCCCAAAGTAAGTATAGCTCTCACTCTTTGTTGAAAAAGCATGTTTTAAGAGCAGAGACCATTACAGAAAATCCCACCTTGTCAAAATGTGGAAACTAACTGACTAGAGGGTAGCAAACCCTATTTGCTACATCTACAACACAATCCCTACACATAAGTTCTGGGAACAGTTGTGGAAGAGGGAGCAGAATGATTGTTAAGAGCCAGGAAGAAAGTCCAGGAAAGGAAATCTATTTCAAGTTAGTGTCTTCTATATATGACAGGAAGCCAAATCCAGGAAACCTCAACAATATGATTACCTAAACAAGACATTAAGATGATAAAGCCAGTGGATATGCCAATGTAGGTGGAGGAATGTTCACAAGGTTTAGCATTCAGAAGAGCTACAGACATTTAATGGTTGCAGACAGTAAAGAATTACTCTCACCCAGGGATGATCCTCCTGATAGATTAACCAATACCCAGAGGTCAGTACTAAACTTATAGAAGCAACATTAAATGATCTCAGCAGGTTGTATTTATAAATTTATACACACAAAACTCACACATGTACACACACAAATGTGTGTGCTAGTTATTATTAAAGAATACTAGGTCACTAATTTGAGAAGGCATGGGTGATATTGGAGGAGGGAGGAATGTAATGTAAATACAGTATTTATATATAAAAGCTTAAATGCAAAAATTAAAAAAATAAAATCATAGTTAGATAAATCAATAGTAATTCTAAATAAGAGAGATAAAGTATCTTCTGATAATCAATTTACCCCTGTGGTCTAGATTTATTTTTGGTGCTGTAACAAAATACCCTGAGCAAAGGCAACTTTGAGAGAAAGGGGTTTGTTTAGTTTAAGACTCTAGTCTATAGTCCTTGATTGCCTGGAAGTCAAAGCAACAACTTAAAGCATCATAACTATACTCAAAACCAGAAAAAGAATAAATCTATGGACGCTACTTCCCTTACTTGATAGCTTGCCTGGCACTAAACTCATTCCCTCTACTCATATACAGCCCAGGACCAGCCTGTGATATGGTACAGCCCACAGTCAGTTCAGTAACAACTAAGAGAATCCCCCCATAGACATGCCTATAAGGCCAACCTGATCTAGACAATTCCATTTATGACTCTCTTCCCAGGTGATTTTAGGTTGCATTATATATATATATTTATAATTAAAATGAACCTGACATGCAAGATGCTAGCCTTGAACTCTCAAGCATAATCTTGCCCCAGCCTCCCAAGCTACTGGAACTACAGGCGTGCCCCACCATGCCTGGCTCACTTCAGTAGCATATATACTAAAATGAATCAATACATCCTCTATACTCTGATAAATCAATCAGTGCCCCAAACAAGCAGGTAAGCACTAGGTGGATGTCATTAATTTTGTTCATAGTTGCACTTTGAGACCTGCCAATTAGTCATATAGGCCATGCCTAGGGAAGTTTGGGTTCAAACTCCATACACCATTTAAATTCTTTTAACTACCTAGGATGAGACCTTAAAGTTTATGTTCCCCTCAAGATGGTAGTCATCAGAATTTAAGACTGTGGATGCTCTATCAATCTCCTTGAGTGATGTCATCAAGCATAACACCCAGCTACAGAACCACAATGGAAAAATAGCATGAGTTATATAGTTCAATTGACTATTGCAAGAGCATGTCTTAGACCATACTAACTAATGGAGTGAACAAGACTCCAAGATTCTGAAACTTCTTCAAAATTGGAGGGAACTGGAACAGCACCCTAGTACAGACTGGTAATTAATGGTTTTACCCTCTCCTAAACACAATGCTGTGTCCTTATCTGTTGACACCTTCGCCCTCATCTCTCTTGTCCCTCCACCCCACATCAACACCCTTCTCTGACATGTTTAGCAATCTACAAACATAAAATATTGCTCCTGTTGATGATTTCAGTCATGTTTAGAACAGAGAGGAAAGAAGGAAACTATACTCCATAAGCATGCAACACACACCTTATTAAAACTATTTTATTTTTGTCAGTAGGTTGCATTTTATAGAATTCTATATTGTTGTTTCCATGTGGTAAAAATGAAAATGATGTCTTGTTCCTTAATAGATCATTTTTTATATCAGTTCAAATCTCATCAACTCTGTGGAGTATCTCTTGTCCAGCATTGCTTAGGATACATCGAAATATTTTTTTTCTTGTTGTTTCATGCTTTGTATTTAAAGATTAATTCTGTTGGCCTTGTCTCTGATGAGTCATCCATAAATAAATATACAAATCATTATACTATATCTTGGTATAAGGGGAAGGTTCCTCTTTTTTTGAAGAGTTATTTTACTTGTAATTATGTGTTTGGGGAGGGTAGGTGCATTTGTGAGTGCTGAGCCTCTGGAGTCCAAAGAAGTCATGAGATCTGAAGTTGGAGCCACATGCTCAGGCTGCCCAGGATGGATGCTGAGAAGCAAGCTTCAGTCTTCTGCACATGGAGTGGCAAGTGCTCTTGTCCAGTGGGACGACTCTAACCTGAGAAGTTTCCTTTTTAAAGACTGAGGAACCTAGCAGAGACGGTGGTAGCATGCACAAGGCTTGCACAGGTCCAAGCCGTATGAGGTCCCAGCACTGAAAAGGGAGAAATAGACACAGGCTTCCGTTCCAATCTATACCCACTGACAAAGGATGAAACCTCACTGGATATATTAACCACACTTCCAGGTAAGCCTCATGCCCAGGAGTTGCTGGCCAGCACAAAAAGAACTCAATGGTATTTTTATAGACTTTTTGTATCAGTTTACTTTGTTTGTGACTTATTTATTTGTGTGTTCATTTGTTTGTTTACTTATTTTTCTTATTGGTCTTTTGCTTTTATATTTGTTAATGAGTGTATCTTTCTTGTTTTGTTTTTTTGTTTGTTTGTTTGCTCGCTTGCTATTTTTAGAGAAAAATAACATAAAGATGGGTGGGTAGAGAGGCAGGAACTATCTGGGAAGGATTGAAGAAGGGGGAGACATGATCAAAATTTTTTTTATATGGAATTTGTTTTCCAAGAAAGAAAAAGGAGAACTGATGCGATGGCTCTCTCATTGTTCGTGCATGTGAGTGAACACGCAGAATCTGCACTCTGGTGGTTTAGCTAGGCTGGCCAGCTGGCAAGCTGGAAATTGTTTGGTTCCTATCATAAATGAAAGCCCCCACTTTTCTATTAGAAAAGCATTACCAGCCATGCAGACAGTCCAAAGTAAACTTGAAGTCTACCGTGCCAGCTGAAGACAGTTTACTTTTGGAAGTCTGGGGGATTCTTGAGAGTATATAAATGCCAGAACCCAGAGAGGCTGCAGAGGCGGCTGCCCCGACTGTTGCTGCCCCCACTGCTGCCTTAGCAGCTGCTGATCCCTGTTGCTTCTTGTCCCAGCTGCTGGTGGTTCCTGCTGCTGCCTTTGCTCTTTTGCTATATACTGGGTTGCTGATTGGAGATATCCTGACTACAAAGATCAAACTTGCCCCTAGGAACTAGACTCCCCTAATCAGCAGGAGGTAGTCTAGCAATATTTATGTTCCCTTTCCCCTCTAATATTTTTCTCACCTAGCTTATGTTGGGTTTGGGGGATTGGAAGGGATTGGGGTGGAGAAGGATGGTGGGTGAAAGAACCCAATAAAGTAGCCAAAATGTAAGGTTACAGAAAGGTTCTACTCTCAAAGTTTATCTTCTGATGAGAAACAGATACAAGATTAGATCATATCAGGGCTTCTGGGAAGACAAAAGGGGGTGTTAGGATCCACTGAGACCAAGGACACCAAAAGAGACCTCTCTTAAGAAGACCTCAGAAAAAGCCAATAAGTGACAAAGAGCTTAGCCCAGGTATGGGAAAGAAAAGGCCAGAGAAAGAGGAGAAGGAAGACAGGGGCAGCTAGCTCAAGGTGAGCCGCATACTTCAAGGTTAAGACTTGTTCCAGATCCAGTAAGAAGCCACTGATTCGTATTACATAGGAAAATGGCCTCAACTTAGACCTGGGAAGTAACGCCCCAAACATCAGGCAGAACTGCTCAGATCTCTGCTCTATCATTCAACCAGTGAAGCACAGGGAGAGCTTCCAGAGTTTTGAGCAGGGAACCCCAGATTCCCAGGTTCTTCTTGAGTTCCAGTGCTCAGATTTGCTGCTACCTAAAACACCCCTACTACAAACACTTACCAGTTAGGAAGGGCACCACACTGATGCCCCACTGAGATACCAGTTCCTGAAGTCTCACTTGGTCGGAGACAAGTGTTAGCCAAGCCAGGATCTACCAGAAAACAGCTGTTGATTCCTCTATGGGAAAGGAAGGGAAATCTGAAGAGGAGAACCTGAGAACTTCATCACCAATGGCCTGGCAAGTCCGTGGGTTCTTATGTAACCTCTTCAGCAAGGCATTGGAAAATTGACCAGCTCTATTGTAAACTATTGTATTATTTATATCAAAATACAATGTAAAATATAAAACATTAAATGCTATTATAAACTAGTGTAAAATTTTGTGACATGTTTCATTCTGACACTAATAGAAGTTTGTAAAACTTTAAAAGGTTTTCTTGCATACAATCAGCAAAATGCCTTTTTTTAATCAAAACAAAACAAAACCTTTATGAACCATACATTTGCCATTTCCATGAGATACCAGCTTGATTAAAACCTGCCTAAACATGTTTTCAACTTGGCAAAGACCCATTCGAGTTGTCACTGAAATAAGCGGCACTCCAATGAAGAAGGTTCTCAAGTCTTCAGATTAAAGCATTTCACACAACCCAATATTTAAACTTAGCATTGACAGAAGAGCCATTTTCCAAAAAGCAGAAACATGAAATCCCTTCCCTCTCGGTTCTTCAATGCCAATCCCAAACCCTGCAGCCAACCCACCAAGGGACAAACAAGTCTTGAGAAGCTTGTAGGCTTGCTTAGGAAGATTTTGAAATAACCCAAAACCATGGCTATCATATACTGCATAAGTGATGCAGTTAGTCTATGCTCCAATGACAGAAGGGTGAAGAGATCATAATTAGAGAATAGAGAAGTGATCCTCAGGGGTTATGATGTAGGAATACATGTCTAAGATTACACACATATGCAAGCACATGTACACACACGCACACACACACACACACACACACACACACAGAGGTAACTACAAATGCTAGAGAATAGGTTACTAACTAACACTAAACCACTAATATAGGAACATCATTTCCTCACTTTGGAATGTAACAAGAAGGTGTTTTTGCAATATTGTTGCTGTAGCCATTTTTAAACATTTGAGTTGTATCTTAATATTTATTAATTAGGATATTTTCAGCTTCTCTTTTAAAAAGTCCAAAGGACCCTGGAGCTTCATACTTATTTGTTTCTTGTGGCAGGGTCTCTCTGTGTAACAGAGAACTAACTCTGTAGACCAGGCTGGCCTCGAACTCACAACGATCCACCTTGCTCTGCTTCACAAGTGCTAGGATTGTTTTTTCATTTTTTTTAATTTTATTTTATTTTCTAAGTTTTTTTTTATTTACATTCAAAATCATTTCCCCTTTCCCATTTCCTCCCTCCCCGAAAGCCCCATAAGCCCCCTTCCCTCCCTCTTTTCCCCATTCAACCCCCTCTCGCTTCTCTGTCCTGGCATTCCCCTACATCCAGTCTTTCCAGGACCAGGGGTCTCTCCTTCCATCTTCTTGGAAATCTATTGATATGCGAATTGTGTCTAGGGTATTCCGAGATTATGGGTTAATATCCCCTTATCAGTGACTGCATACCATGTGTGTTCTTTTGTGATTGGGTTACCTCACTAAGGATGATATTTTCAAGTTCTGACCATTTGCCTAGGGATTTCGTGAATTCATTGTTTTTAATTGCATAGTAGTATTCCATTGTGTAGATATACCACATCTTCTGAATCCATTCCTCCGTTGAGGGACATCTGGGTTCTTTCCAGCTTCTGGCTATTATAAATAAGGCTGCTGTGAACATAGTGGAGCATGTGCCCTTATTGCATGCAAGTAAAGCCTCTGGGTATATGCCCAGGAGTGGTATAGCCGGATCCTCCGGGAGTGTCATGCCCAGTTTTCTGAGAAAAAAAACTTTCCAGTTTTCTGGAAAGCTGAACCGCCAGACAGCTTTCCAGAGTAGTTGTACCAGCTTGCAATTCCACCAGCAGTGGAGGAGTGTTCCTCTTTCTCCACATCCTCACCAACACCTGCTGTCTCCTGTGTTTTTGATCTTAGCCATTCTGACTGGTGTGAGATGGAATCTCAGGGTTGTTTTGATTTGCATTTCCCTAATGACTAAGGATGATGAACATCTCTTTAGGTGCTTCTCAGCCATTAGATATTCTTCAGGTGAGAACTCTTTGTTTTGCTCTGTACCCCATTTTTAATAGAGTTACTTGCCTCTCTGGAGTTTAACTTCTTGAGTTCTTTGTATATATTGGATATTAGCCCTCTGTCAGATGTAGGGTTGGTAAAGATCATTTCCCAGTTATTTGGACTTGTGCCACTACTATCAGGCTCACACTTGCTTTTCTGGAAGAAAAAAAATATCCTCAGACTGAGTAACAGCCCTTCCTTATGGAGGATTGATCACTCTCTGAATCATTAGTAAACAATAATGGCCTTCCCAATGAACCCAAGTCTTTGATGCTAAATGATCAAAATTTCCTAAATGATAAAGTTACACAGTAGGCATGCTTACAACAAGTGTGCTTAGATTTTAGAACTTCGAATTATTTTCTTCAGATTAATCTTCTTTTCTTCAGAATCAAGCACAGCCTTAAGTAGCTCAGGCTATCAAAGAATATGGCCACTTCTAAAACTCTGGATGCTATCATCATTTCTTCCTGCCCTGCACCAAAACAGCAACAAGAACTTGAGGACCTAAGTGGTCAGGGAGCCCCAAAGCCATTGAGACACGATCCCCACCCCACAAATACCTTTCCTCTGGCTTAGACCTAACGGGCTTTCTTCCATTTTCAGGCTTTTCGGTCTAAGCTCTTTTCATTATTTGTGAAATATCAAACAGTGTGGTATACATTTTCCTTAAAGCATAACCTTAAAAATTGCAAAAGATAAAAGAGCAGAACATAAACGAAATATCTTCTAGTGATGAGCATTGCTGACTCGTCATACATGAGGTACTCTGGTGGCAAAGTACACAGTGTTCCTACTGAGTTGGAAAATCCCCAGACTGCCATCAGAAGCATTTATAAACCAGGTAAGTACATGAAGCAGTGTACCAGGCTTATCTCAAGCTGCTCTTAGGAGTAACCAGCTACTTGTTGGCTCTTTGAGCATCTTGGTGTAAAACAGAAAAAGGTGCCAGTTCCTCAGGGTTAACACAGGCTCCCAATACAGTCAACAGTCGAGCTAGTTGACTATGTCTGCCTTTCTACCTCTATTCACCCCTGAAGCCCAATCTACTTGTTCAGTGAATGATCTGCATGAATACATGCAAACGCACAGCCCAGGAAGCAGACTTTAAACCCAGCTGAAATGAAATAAAGAGTCCTATGAAATTCAAGCAAGGGGAAATCCCTGACAAGATAAGAAATTTAAAAAAACATGAAAGCTTGTTTTTTGTTGTTGTTGTTGTTGACTACTGGGTTTTTTAATCTCTTGAAAAAAAGGGAAACTTGATGAGTATCATATAAGACCAAGAGAGGTGAATAGGAAATCTAAGCCTCAAGCACTCATTTTAATCTCTAAGATCATTCTGTCCTGTAGCACATGCCTTCTGGATCAGTAAATAGACAAAACATGTAGAAAATCAATTCCTCATTTGCTAGGTGATAAAAATAATTGATAAAAATCTCTGTTTCGAGATATGCCTATGCTGAATAAAATGCTTAAAAATATGTTCTCTTTCCCTCACTAGCTAAATAACGCACCGCAAACCATCCCTCCCATTATCTTAAAAGAATGTTAGTTTCAACATGCTGTCCCAGTCTTTCTGACCTGCCATTTCTTCTGCTCTGTCTCGGGTTAAATGTCTTGCTCCCTCTCCTTTATGGGACCTGGATGACCTGGCAGTTCAGTGGGAGGCCTGATGCCCTGGCTCAGTTTGTTCATCCTTACAGTCTTCCATGCTGAAGGCTAAACACTTAACACCAAATTGGTTTTCTCCTGACCCATTGGAAATACATATGTCAAGTGCCCTCTGACTCTGTAGGAGGGACGAGTAGAGACAAGTCTCCAGCCCCTGACATAACCCTATGCTTCCACTTAGGAAAATTAGTAGACTTGCCCTGCCCTATAATGAGAAAGAGCTATCCCCAACCTCTCTAGAGGTGCTTTTAAATTATGTTATGTCCTTGCTGGGAGATTTGGGGGGAGGGGCATATGGATAATGAGCATGAAGGAAGTATGATGGAGAAAGAGATTCATTTTGTCCACCTGAAGTATTTTTTTTATCTTAACTCATTTTCTGATTTTTTTTTCCTAAGCTGCAAATGTTCCAAAATTGGTAGAGGCAACATGCACATGAAATTATTTCTTCTCCAGGATGAGCACAGGATAATTTTTTTTCCTTATGTTAATATCAAGGGCAGTGAGCTCTTCTGAGGACTGAAGGCTCACACTATGCCCCCGACTGGTGACAGGGGTGTGGCATCACCTTTCTCAGACAGGCATTAGACAGGATTGTCCCTGTGACCCTGTAGAACTCTGCCTGAAAGACTGACTAGGAGCATTCTGGCAGGTGCAGGCTCTGTGATACATGGCAATGTTTTATGGGTAATATCAGGTCCGTGTCCAGAGAGAGAAAGAGGAAATGGTGGGAAGAACATTAAGTGCTGGTACTGATGAGGAGTTGTTCTCACCGATTCTAGGGCCCGCTTGCTTCCTGCCATGGGAATGGAAGGGAAATCTTTGCTTTTAGGAAAAGAAACAAGGTAAGTTTCTCATATCTCAGCAGGCAGCAAGTCTCCATTACTGTGTTCTCTTTCTCCCTCCCTCCTTTTTTTTTCTATGCTGCCCCACACTCCTCTTTTTTCTATACCTTTTCCCCCTTTTCCTTACAGGTATTCCTGCTGCTACCTTCATCTCACACTTCTTTCCACTCTGACCACCAGTCTGAGAGCACAAGGGCTCCTTGGTCAACTCCCTTCTTGTAAAGCCCCTGGGGTGGCCCTGCTGTTTTTGCTTGTGTTGGAATACAAGAAGGAGAGAAAACAGAGCACTGCATTCCAAGGCAGCCCACGATTCACTTCTGACTTCTCCATCAGTTCAGAACCCACAGGAAGATGAGACGGTGATTAAACACCTAGGATTCCCAGAAACTTGTAAATCTGAAAACAGAATACATGGACAGAACAGAGGGTCAGCTGACCAGAGAGCCCAGCAAGAGGCAGGCAGGACACAGTTGGAGAGAGAGAACAGAGCTGCAGAGCAAAGCCTAGAGCTAAGCAAGCAGTAGAATGCCAAAAGCAATCTACAGATTCAATGCAATCCCCATCAAAATCCCAACTCAATTCTTCATAGAGTTAGAAAGAGCAATTCAAAAATTCATCTGGAATAACAGAAAACCCAGGATAGCTAAAACTATTCTCAAGAGTAAAAGAATTTCTGGGGAAATCAGTATTCCGGACCTCAAGCTGTACTACAGAGCAATAGTGTTAAAAACTGCATGGTATTGGTACAGTGACAGGCATGTAGATCAATGGAACAGAATTGAAGACCCAGAAATGAATCCACACTCCTATGGTCACTTGATCTTTGACAAAGGAGCTAAAACCATCCAGTGGAAAAAAAAATATAGCCTTTTTAACAAATGGTGCTGGTTCAACTGGAGGTCAACATGGAGAAGAATGCAAATTGATCCATTCTTATCTCCTTGCACTAAGCTCAATTCCAAGTGGATCAAGGACCTCCACATAAAACCAGACACACTGAAACTAATGGAAAGGAAACTAGGGAAGAACCTTGAACATACGGGCACAGGGGAGAATTTCCTGAACAGAACTCCACTAGCTTATGCTCTAAGATCAAGAATTGACAAATGGGACCTCCAAAAATTACAAAGTTTCTGTAAGGCAAAGAACACTGTTAAAAGGACAAAGCGGCAACCAACTAAATGGGAAATGATCTTTACCAACCTTACATCCACCAGAGGGCTAATATCCAATATATACAAAGAACTCAAGAAGTTAGACTCCAGAGA
The DNA here is from genome assembly GCA_036184795.1 of Tokudaia tokunoshimensis. Lineage (NCBI taxonomy): Eukaryota > Metazoa > Chordata > Mammalia > Rodentia > Muridae > Tokudaia > Tokudaia tokunoshimensis. The sequence continues at coordinate 36,507,479 of BTHU01000009.1, read as the reverse complement.
GCCAAGTAACCCTATTAAAAAATGGGGTACAGAGCTAAACAAAGAGTTCTCACCTGAAGAATATCTAATGGTTGAGAAGCACCTAAAGAGATGTTCATCATCCTTAGTTATTAGGGAAATGCAAATCAAAACAACCCTAAGATTCCATCTCACACCAGTCAGAATGGCTAAGATAAAAAACACAGGAGACAGCAGTTGTTGGCCAGGATGTGGAGAAAGAGGAACACTCCTCCACTGCTGGTGGGATTACAAGCTGGTACAACCACTCTGGAAAGCAGTCTGGTGGTTCCTCAGAAAACTGGGCATGACACTCCCGGAGGATCCGACTATACCACTCCTGGGCATATACCCAGAGGCTTCCCCTGCATGCAATAAGGACACATGCTCCACTATGTTTATAGCAGCCTTATTTATAGTAGCCAGAAGCTGGAAAAAACCCAGATGTCCCTCAACCGAGGAATGGATTCAGAAGATGTGGTATATTTACACAATGGCATACTACTCTGCAATTAAAAACAATGAATTCACGAATTCCCTAGGCAAATGGTCAGAACTTGAAAATATCATCCTTAGTGAGGTAACCCAATCACAAAAGAACACACATGGTATGCAGTCACTGATAAGGAGATATTATCAATTCTCATATCAATATCAATTCGCATATCAATAGATTTCCAAGAAGATGGAAGGAGAGACCCCTGGACCTGGGAAGACTGGATGTAGGGGAATACCAGGACAGAGAAGCGAGAGGGGGTTGAATGGGGAACAGAGGGAGGGAAGTGGGCTTATGGGACTTTCGGGGAGGGAGGAAACAGGAAAGGGAAAATCATTTGGAATGTAAATAAAAAAACTTAGAAAAAAAACAGAAATCCTACTGGAACCTAGATCAAGCTACCACTTACCTTTGCTGCTAGAGACACAAACAAAAGCCCTAGGCTCAGTGAGACTGAGATTTACCTGCTCAGCCATGAGACCCTAGGAAATTTAAGTAGGTTGCAGGAATCAAAGACAGGGCACCAGACTTACGCAGAAAGATGCTTTACCCACTGAGTTATCTTGTCAGTCTCTCACAGGCTTTTACTAGAGAAGAACCAGAAAGTGGTACCTAAAACCCAACCTTCTGTATCCTTAGATGATTTTCATCATGGAGCTTTATGACTCTCTTTCCTAGTGTTAGATCTGTTTAGTTCAATTACTGTCCCTATAAAGTCTCAAGTTGACAATCTCCCACAGGGTCCACTCTAGTAAGGATTTATTGGTGCCTAGAGGGCAAGATGGAAAAGCAATATCCAGAGCGGAGCTTCCCGAAGACCAACTCCCACCTAGGAGGCTCTAGATAGGGTTGCCATACATACCAGACTGCCCAAGACAGTGAGTGCCCTAGAGTAATTAGTAACAACATCCTTTGTTATTTGCAAAAGGTCTTGATTTGCATGTTGAATTATATAGTCTCTTTACTATGTGCCCTAGAGTAATTAGTAACAACATCCTTTGTTATTTGCAAAAGGTCTTGATTTGCATGTTGAATTATATAGTCTCTTTACTATGTGCCCTGTAATAGCACATAGCAAACTTTAATTGTAATTCATGATGTGTGTCTTAAAAACATGTCATTGGCTGCATTCCATGCATCACTTAGAACTGAAGGAAAGTCGTAAGTGAAATTACTTAGAAACTCTCTTCATGAAATCTGAGACAGATAAGCAATATATAAGGAAAGGCAAGAATACAAACCAACACTGCAAATAAGGAAGCAGTAAAATGAAAGAAAACTCAAGCTTGAACTTAATTTCCATGCTCCTGTGAACAATAGTTGTGAGGCTCCATCAACAATGACATTTGGAAAGTAATCTCAGAAATGATTCTTTAAGAACAGTCTTTACTGATTGGTTCATAAGAAAAAAAAAAATCCAAAGACAAGGATCCCAAATTGAGTTGTCTGAGTTCCAGAGAGACAGACACAGAGAGAACTATTAGCAGAATTTGTCATAACAAGAAGCTACTGTGTGTCTAATTCCGTGATATTTACCCTCTATTTCTGCATCCTTGGCATCTCTAACTTTCCTCAGCCCTCTTCTATCCATATAATCAGGGTCAGGTACAATGTTCTCAGCTATACTCACCAGCAACTTACTCAATGACTTTCATGATCATACACTCCCACCCAGGGAACACTTTTGCATATCTTCTGGTATAGAGATAAGCACATTTCTCTCTAGAAACAGACTTACTAACTTATTTTTTATTAGATATTTTCTTTATTTACATTTAAAATGTTAACCCCTTTCCTCGATTCCCCTCCGAAAACCACCTATCCCATTCCCCTTCCCCCTGCTCACTAACCCACCCACTCCCTCTTCCCTGTCCTGGCATTCCCCTACACTGGGGCATCCAGCCTTCACAGGACCAAGGGCCTCTCCTCTCATTGGTGTTCCACAAGGCCATCCTCTGCTACATATGCAGCTAAAGTCATGGGTCTCTCCATGTGTACACTTTGATTGGTGGTTTAATCCCTGGGAGCTCTGGGGGTACTGGTTGGTTCATTCATATTGTTGTTCCATGTATGGGGCTGCAAATCCATTCAGTTCCTTGAGTCCTATCTCTAGCTCCTCCATTGGGGACCTTGTGCTCAGTCCACTGATTGGCTGTAAGTATCCACTTCTGTATTTGTCAGGCACTAGCGGAGACTCTCAGGAGACAGCTATATTGGGCTCCTATCAGCAAGCACTTGTTGGCATCCACAATAGTACCTGGGTTCGGTAACTGTATATGGGACAGATGCCCAGGTGGGTCAGTCTATAAATGGCCTTTCTTTCCATCTCTGCTCCACACTTTATCTCTGTATCACCTCCTATATGTATTTTGATCCCCCTTCTAAGAAGAACCAAAGTATTCACATTTTGGTCTTCCTTCTTCTTGAGCATGTGGTCTGTGAATTGTATATTGGGTATTCTGAGCCACACAAGGACCCAACAAAGAAAGAGAACTTCAGACCAATTTCCTTTATGAATATTGATGCAAAAATACACAATAAAATTCTCCCAAACAAATCCAAGAACACATCAAGACAATCATCCATCATGATCAAGTAGGTTTCATCCCAGGGATGAAGAGATGGTTCAATATAAGGAAATCCATCAATGTAATCCACTACATAGATAAAATCAAAGAAAAAAAACACACATGATCATTTCATTAAATGCTGAGAAAGCATTTGATGAAATCCAACACCCCCTCATGATAAAAGTTGTTGAAAAGATCGGGAATTCAAGGCCCATACCTAAACATAGTAAAAGCAATATACAGCAAACCAGTAGCCAATATCAAACTAAATGGAAAGAAACTTGAAGCAATCCCACTAAAATCAGGGCCTAGACAAGGCTGTCCACTCTCTCCCTAACTGTTCAATATAGTACTTGAAGTCCTAGCCAGAGCAATTAGAAAACAAAAGAAGATCAAAGGAATACAAACTGGAAAGGAAGAAATCAAAATATCACTATTAGCAGATGATATGATAGTATACTTAAGTGGCCCCAAAAATTCCTCAAGAGAACTCCTAAAGCTGATAAACAACGTCAGCAAAGTAGCTGGATATAAAATTAACTCAAACAAATCAGTAGCTTTCCACTGCTCAAAGGATAAACAAGTGAAAAAGAAATTAGGGAAACAATACCCTTCAAAATAGCCACAAACAATATAAAATACCTTGGTGTGACTCTAACTAAGGAAGTGAAAGACCTATAAGACAACAACTTCAACTCTCTGAAGAAATCAAAGATCACAGAAAATGAAAAGATCTCCCATGCTCATGGATTAATAGGATTATTATAGTAAAAAATACCCATCTTGCCAAAAGCAATCAATATTCAATGCAATCCCCATCAAAATTCCAACTCAATTCTTCATAGAGTTAGAAAGAGCAATTTCCAAATTCATCTGGAATAACAAAAAAACCCAGGATAGCAAAATATATTCTAAACAATAAAAGAATTTCTGGTGGAATGATTATCCCTGACCTCAAGCTGTACTACAGAATAATCATGATAAAACAAACAAACAAACAAACAAAAAACCTGCATGGTATTGGTACAGTGACAGGAAGGTAGATCAATGGAATAGAACTGAAGACCCAGAAATGAACCCACACACCTATGGTCACTTGATCTTTGACAAAGGAGCTAAAATCATCCAGTGGAAAAAAGACAGCATTTTCAACAAATGGTGCTGGATCAGCTGGTGGTCAACAAGTAGAAGAATGCAAATCAACAAATTCTTATCTCCTTGTACTAAGCTCAATTCCAAGTGGATCAAGGACCTCCACATAAAACCAGACACACTGAAACTAATAGAAAAGAAAGTGGGGAAGAGCCTTGAGCACATGGGCACAGGGGAAAATTTCCTGAACACAACACCACTAGCTTATGCTCTAAGATCAAGAATTGACAAATGGGACCTCATAAAATTGCAAAGCTTCCATAAGGCAAAGAACACTGTCAATAGGACAAAATGGTAATCAACAGATTGGGATAAGCTCTTTGCCAATCCTACATCTGATAGAGGGCTAATATCCAATATATACAAAGAACTCAAGAAGTTAGACTCCAGAGAAACAAATAACCCTATTAAAAATGGGGTACAGAGCTAAACAAAGAATTCTCAACTGAGGGATACCGAAATGCTGAGAAGCACCTAAAGAAATGGTCAACATCTTTAATCATCAGGGAAATGCAAATCAGAACAACCCTGAGATTCCACCTCACACCAGTCAAAATGGCTAAGATCAAAAACTCAGATGACAGCAGATGCTAGTGAGAATGTGGAGAAAAAGGAACACCCCTCCATCATTGGTGGGATTGCTAGTTGGTACAACCACTCTGGAAAGCAGTCTGGTGGTGCCTCAGAAAATTGGACATAGTACTACCTGAAGACCCAGCTATACCTCTACTGGGCATATACCGAGAAGACGCTCCGACATGTAATAAGGACACATGCTCCACTATGTTCATAGCAGCCTCATTTATAATAGCCAGAAGCTGAAAAGAACCCAGATGTCTCTCCACAGAGGAATGAATACAGAAAGTGTGGTACATTTACACAATGGAGTACTACTTAGCTATTAAAAACAATGACTTCATGAAATTCTTAGGCAAATAGATGGAACTAGAAAATATCATCCTGAGTGAGGCAACCCAATCACAAAGGAACACACATGGTATGCACTCACTGATAAGTGGATATTAGCCCAGAAGCTAGGAATTACTAACCTATAAGCTCTTCTATGTGTCTAATTTTCATAGACACTAGTAAGAGTTTTCCATTTTCAATTTACCAACTAATATCCATGCCAAGAGCCAACAGATGTTCTGACTACCCCACATCTGCAACAACATATAGTATTCTCTGCCTTTCCTTTTAGCTATTCTGGTAAAAGTCAAAAGGTATTGATGTAAGACTGTAAATTCCGTGTCCATTTCTGGTGACTAATGAAGTTGAATTGACAGGTTTCTTAGATTTTCAACTTACCGCAGTCTTTGGACACTCAGCTGCTCTCTGGACACCACCTGTAGGTGACACTGAGTAAGAGCCAAGGGCATGTACACTTATTCAGCTCAAAGCCAGCTTTATAATCTGGTGGTCTATATCATTGTCCACCATTTGCATATCATGTCTTGATCTCTTAGACAGGTTCCTCTGGTGACTGCCTTCTTCTCTTCTGCAGTAGTTACTCTGACCTTCTTCCTCCTTATAAACGTGCTTTTGGATGCACTAGACAGTCCTGCTAGCTATGCCCCCTACACTGCTTGGTTTTATTCAACTTTATACAAAGCTAAACATATCTGAGATGAGGGAGTCTTTAAGAAAATGTATCCATAAGATTGGCCTGTTGGCAAGCCTGTGGGGAATTTTCTGGATTAATAATTGATGTAGGAGGGCCCGGCTCCCTGTGGGTAGTGGCACTTCTGGGCACGTACTTCTGGGTTGTATACAAAAGGCCAGCTGTGCAAGCCAGTAAGTGATATTCTTCTACCGTTTCTGCTTCAGTCCCTGCCTCAAGTTTCCTATCCTGCCTGAGGTCCTTCCGTGACTTCCCTCAGTTGCAGACTGTTCTGGAAATGTAAGATGAATAAATCCTCTCCTCTTCAGGTTGTGTTTGGTCATGGTGTTTTATCACAGCAACGGAAACACTGAGATGCCCCTACCGTGTAAGCCCCTGCATAACCGAGTAGTCCTAAATATTTCATTCTTTTTCTCTTGCTTCAAAGGAAGCACGGCTACTTCACTTCTGCTAATACACTCAACCAGGAAGAAAATCTGGGGTTGTGCTTACTGAACAGGTCCCATCTGTGTGACCAAGTATGATTTATCTGGCCTCTTCTCATCCAATTTCTTGGCTAAAAATAAGAATGTTTCTTACCTTATATCATTGATGTAATATTTAAGTTACATACAGAAAACCTTTGACCGAATGCCTGGACTATAACGTGTGCCTGACAAATATTAATTATATTTCTTCCACTTCCCCATTTACAGCCCCACTGCTATTCATCATTTCCTTAGAGGCAGTGAGACAGGAGGAAAAAAATTACAAAGACAATAACAACAACAACAAAATCCTTGGCTTTTGAAATCAGACACACTATGACTTAAAATCTGATGCTTACTATTGACTAGTTCAATGATGAACATCCTTGAATTAGTTTCTTGCCGTCCAAAAGAATCTGAGGGTGTTACTCAGAAATATAAGGATGACACATCTCTCTGGCTGACTACGGGGTTAGATTAACAGTATCAAAATAAGGGCTCATGGGCCGAATATCCATCCCTTTGTACTTGAGTTTAGACAGGATTTGTTTGGCTGTTGGCTGAGTAGTATTCAAATGGTCTAGAGTGAAGTACAGGGTAAGTTTCATTGAAATCCTACAACTCAGACTTCATTTGAAAATGGAGGATACCTAGCAAGCATACTCATCTTTGCTCCAATCACCTTATGCCACCATCCCCACTGGCCTTGTCCCTCCTGGTCTGTTATATGCTTCTCTCCTCCCCAGCCCGGCTACACCCCCATACTCTGCCATACTACCCACTTCTCTATATCCTCCCCTCTGACTATATTCCCCTAATCTTCCCTACTCCCCTCCAGCCCCCATTCTTGTCCACTAGGCCAGTTTCCTTCATTAATACTACCTTCATAGAGTTTGGTCAGTTTGTTGTGTTACTAAGATCCACAGAATAGTTTCTAATATTTTCCTTTACAAATATAAACCAAATGTCCTGTAGATTCTTAGAGTTTACACTCATCTACTTCTTTGTGAAGCTCCTACCTTCTTTTCCCATCACCTCTTTAAGGAAGGACCACAAACAGGGGACTTAAAGACTTACAGACTTATCCTGCAGCTGTGTGTTCAGAACACCAGAACCATATCTTACCTGCTTAAACTAGATGTGGACTTATCTGAAGGTGCAGTCTTATCTGAAGGCTCTAGGTAAAAGTCTGGCTTTGTCCCTGCTCCAGTCTCTAGAGGTATGCTTGGGTCCTTGGTTCATAGCCAGCTATTTTCAACTTAAAAGCCAGCTATGCTGATGAAATATTCCATGTGACATAGTGTACTTTCACTTAATCATCTCCTTTTCCCATTTAAGGGTCCTTTATGAGGATGCTGAACCCATACTGATAATCCAGAATAATCTCCCACATCTCAGCTGATTGTCAACCTTAATTCCATCTTCAACCTTTTTTCTTACTTATCAGGTAATAATGTAACATATCCACATGGTCTAGGGATTAAGTTATCTATATCTTTGGGGGGCCACTATTCTGACTTCCATAGCTTTAAAAGATCCCAGATTGTTGATTCCCTAGATAACACTGCTGAACATCATCCTTCAGTTCAAAACCAAAATCAAAGCACCAAACACAAACCACCCAGATCCTGCAGAGAGGCAATAGCAGAGCAGTCTCTTTACTGGGCACCTATAACTGTATCAGTGTTCAGCACCTCCTCTGCTATGCGTGTTGACACTTGGTGTTATTAGGAAAAAGGCAGGAAGAAAAGGGGGGCAAATAGGATTGGTGCTCTCTGCAGTTTCCAGTGCCTCTGGGCTTTGGATAAAGAAGGAAAAGAGTAGAGATGCTCAGAAGCAGATCAAAGAAATACCTAGAGTCCTTTAAAGCTCGGCAAAAGCTCAGAATAAGAATCTAGACTGAGAGTCTTCCTAAAGGACTGTGAGTACACACGAGCATTCCACTGTCTCTGGTTTTTGACAATGCTTTCCTTAACCACTGGGAAAGCTTAGCTGCCTTACAACAGAAGCAAAATTAAACAGGATGAAGCAAGAAAAACACTTGAGGGTATGATAACTGCTGTCTCTTCTCCACAGATCATCAGGGCATTGTTTCCAGACTTCTTAAATACGATAAACCAAATCCAATATTTGGATGCCTTTAATAAGCTGGGGTGCAGACTTCATTTGCTTCTTCAAAAGTTCACATAATAAATCCTGTAAGTTACAAGAAATCCTTAAGATAAACTAAATGTCTCTTTTTTTCCCCTAAATGCATCATTTTTAATGAATCCAATGAATTCTAGATACATTTCTATGTATCTTATCGTATTGCTGAGCATGTCTGACAACATATATAAAGTTAGCTAGGAATACTGATTCATTCTCAGGATATAGCTAGGAATTGAGACCTCCCCTTCTTGCCATCCCAAGTCCATTTCATCATTATCCTTTTGTTTTTATTAGACATTCTCTTGATTTACATATCAAATGTTATCTCCTTTCTTCGTTTTTCCTCCAAAAACCCCCTAACCCATATACCTCCCCTTGTTCACAAACACACCCACACCTGCTTCCCTGTTGGGCCTACCCCTATACTGGGGCATCGAGCCTTCACAGGACCAAGGGCCTCGTCTCCCATTGATGTCCCACAAGGCCATCCTCTGTTACATATGCAGCTGGAGCCATGGGTCCCTCCATGAATACACTTTGGTTGGTGGTTTAGTTCCTGGGAGCTCTGGTAGTACTGGTTGGTTTATATTATTGTTCCTCCTATGGGGCTGCAAACCCCTTCAGCTCCTTGGGTCCTTTCTCTAGCTCCTCCATTGGGGAACCTGTGCTCAGTTCAATGGTTGGCTGGAAGCATCCACCTCTGTATTTGTCAGGCACTGGCAGAGCCTCTCAGGGGACAGCTATATCAGGCTCCTGTCAGCAAGCACTTGTTGGCATTCACAATAGTGTCTGGGTTTGGTAACTGTATATGGGATGGGTCCCCAGGTGAGACAGTCTCTGGATGGCCTTTCTTTCAGTCTCTGCTCCACATTTTGTCTCTGTATCTTCTCCCCTGGGTATTTTGATCCCCCTTCTAAGAAGGACAAAAGTATCCACACTTTGGTCTTCCTTCTTCTTGAGCTTCCTAAGGTCTGTGAATTTTATCTTGGGTACTCCGAACTTCTTGGTTAATATTCACTTATCAGTAAGTGCATACCATGTGTGTTCTTTTGTGATTGGGTTACCTCACTCAGGATATTTTCTAGTTCCATCCATTTGCCTAAGAATTTCATGAAGTCATTGTTTTTAATAGCTAAGTAGTATTCCACTGTGTAAATGTACCACATTTTCTGTATCTATTCCTCTGTGGAGGGACATCTGGGTTCTTTTCAGCTTCTGGCTATTACAAATATGGCTGCTATGAACATAGTGGAGCATGTGTCCTTATTACATGTTGGAATATCTTCAGGATGTATGCCCAGTAGAGGTATAGATGGGCCTTCAGGTAGTACTATGTCCAATTTTCTAAGGAACAGCCAAACTGATTTTCAGAGTGGTTTTACCAGCTTGCAATACCACCAGCAATGGAGGAGTGTTCCTCTTTCTCTACCTCCTTGCCAGCATCTACTGTCACCTGAGTTTTGATCTTAGCCATTCTGACTGGTGTGAGGTGGAATCTCAGGGTTGTTTTGATTTACATTTTCCTGAAGATTAAGGGCATGGACCATTTCTTTAGGTGCTCCTCAGTCATTTGGTATCCCTCAGTTGAGAATTCTTTGTTTATCTTTGTATCCCATTTTTAATAAGGTTATTTGTTTCTCTGGAGTCTAACTTCTTGAGTTCTTTGTATATATTGGATATTAGCCCTCTATCAGATGTAGGATTGATAAAGATCTTATCCCAATCTGTTGGTTATCATTTTGTTCTATTGACAGTGTCCTTTGCCTTACAGAAGCTTTGCAATTTTATGAGGTCCCATTTGTCAATTCTTGACCTTAGAGCATAAACTATTGGTTCAGGAAATTTTCCCCTGTACCCATGTGTTCAAGGCTCTTCTTCACTTTCTCCTCTATAAGCTTCAGTGTGTCTGGTTTTATTTGGAGGTCCTTGATGAACCTGGACTTGAGTTTTTTACAAGGAGATGAGAGTGGATCGATTTGCATTCTTCTACATGCTAACTGCCAGTTGAACGAACACCATTTGTTGAAAATGCTGTCTTTTTTCCACTGGATGGTTTTAGCTCCTTTGTCAAAGATCAAGTGACCATAGGTGTGGGAGTTCATTTCTGGGTCTTCAATTCTATTCCATTGATCTATTTGCCTGTCACTCTACCAATACCATGCAGTTTTTATCATGATTGCTCTGTAGTACAGCTTGAAGTCAGGGATAGTGATTCTGCCAGAAATTCTTTTATTGTTCAGAATATTTTTCACTATCCTGGGTTTTTTGTTATTCCAGATGAATTTGGAAATTGTTCTTTCTAACTCTATAAAGAATTGTGTTGGAATTTTGATGGGGATTGCATTGAATCTGTAGGTTGCTTTTGGCAAGATGGCCATTTTTACTATATTAATCCTACCAATCCATGAACATGGAAGATCTTTCCATCTTCAGTGATCTTCTTCAATTTCTTTCTTCAGAAACTTGAAGTTCTTTGCAGATGATAATGGTAGTATACTTAAGTGACTCCAAAATTCCACCAGAGAGCTCCTAAACCTGATAAACAACCTCACCAAAGTGGCTGGATATAAAATTAACTCAAATAAATCAGTGGCCTTCCTTTACTTAAAGGATTAAGCAGGTTGAGAAAGAAATTAGGGAAGCAATACCTTTTGCAATGGTCACAAATAATATAAAATATCCTGGTGTGACTCTAAACAAGTGAAATATCTGTATGACAAGGCTTATTCTGTTTTACTTACAAACTCTTCAGCTTTCTCCGTCCTCTGTCTCTTGGGCATCAGTTTGGTTATTTACCATAGCAAATTTTTGTTTGTTCCATGAGGACAGGGATAATATTTATCTTTCTTCTAAACTTCAGCCCCTGAGTCCGGAACATAGCTAATATATACCAACCACTAATATGTTGCATATATAAATATAGATATATACCTCATCACCAACTTAAGTGTGAAAGAACCATTATTATCTATCATGATTAGAAAATTTGGCATGAAAAAGTTTATAAATTTGTCTATCCATACAGCAATTAATAGCATAATACTTATTGAATGTTTAACGTGTAAGGCTATTGTTCAAAGGGTAACCAACTTTGAACATGCTACTTTTAGGTTAATGCAGTCAAGAGGCATCTCTTTTTTCAAGACATCTACACGGACTACAAGGTCCAGGGCTTTTCAATGAGATCAGTTTTCTACCTATACCAGACCCACCTCTATCCCCAACCATAGGCCTTTGGAAGGAAGAACAGACTATGAAAAATATTTCATGGTACAACTGCCAAGGACTTCACAGTGACTAGCCCAAGGCAGCCTTTGAGAGGTCATTATTATCACCCCCAGTTTAGGGAAACAAGAAGCAAAGGCAGAGAAGAAAAGTGATGACCCAGAGATGTTCTATGTCATAGGATGTACTTTGAGTGTATTTCTCCCCAACACTCCTCTTATCTGACCTATACTCACCAAATACCTTGGTTCCCCTAGATCATTTTGATACTGCTTTCATGCCACACATGCGTGCATGTCAATCCATTATTTTTACCATAATAAAGTTCTAAGGATCTAAATTTTGTCATGTTTCTTCCATGTTTAAACTCTTACCATAGCTCTCCCATCCTCCTCAAGATAAGATCAAAACTATTTCCTAGGGCTGATGAAGCTCCCTTTAACAGGACACTCCCCACTCCTCCTTCCCTTGTACACTTTAGTGCAGCCAGTGACAGAGCACTGTTAAGTACTCTCCTCTGAGTCTTTATGTCCTTCTTGGCCTTAGCCCTCGGCATGAGATGACCTTGGCGGAGCCAGCTCTATCTTTACCCTCCTCTTTATCACGCCCACATCTCAACTCCCAGCCTGATGTCCTCTCAACAACCAATCGAAGTCACAGCCCCAGGGGATCTCATGCTCATCACACTTCACACTTATCTTTATAAGAATATCACACTTTCACATGTATGTGCTCATTCAACCAGTACAGGGGTTCCCAGGAACAACTTTCACTATGGCAAAGACGATGTCCATTGAGTCAATTAACTGTAAGTTCAGCTTCGAATTGCTATCCTTCTGCCTCTGTGTGCTTTCCCACCAAAGCTCTTGTCTCAATATACTGTAGCTGTCTGGTTACTTCCCTATCCCTCATTAGATTGAAAGTATTTTAACCACTATAAAGTCATAGACTATAATAATAATAATAATAATAACTGACCTCACTGCTGACACCCAGCATCAAGCTGGTGTTCCAGTTATCACTCAAACAGCTGAGAATAAATAAGCAGACATCAGTACCTGTCCCTTTAGCACAGACCTGACATAAATTATATCAATGGATTGTTTTACTTTAAACACTTTAAAGAAATAGAATTTATATGGAATTGAGAGAAAGCTGTCAGCTGGGAAATCTCACCCAGCGTTGTTCACTAGCAACAGGAACCAGGGGACCAGTTCAGGCTTCGGTGAAAAATGACTTGTCAGCTTAGTCAAAAACCTCATGACAAGCCATGAGGACAAGGGTATCCCCTGAACAGATAGATGAGTGACTTCCCATTATTCTGAGAAAGAGATAAGTTCAGGAAGGAGAAGGCTAAGTAAAATTAATTCCCCAATAGGACAGGATGAGATGGAGAAAACTATCCCTGAGGAGGACCAATTGCTCAAAGAAGGAGGTGCCTTCTCTAAGTACAATATTTGAAAGGAAGATAACAGTAAGCCACACTCTGTCCTAGACTCCAGAAAGTCCTCAGACATTGAAACAAGTCCCAGATGCTCCCAGAGCCCTAGAACAGGACTGTGGTTTTTGTCTTCTGGGTCAAGATGACTAGGTAGAGATAAGGGGGTTCTAGGAACAGCTTAGGAATCCAAATAGATGAAGCATGGTCAACTGTCACAGTGATCATGGTGATCCCCAAATGTGACAAACACTAGGTCATCTCACTAGCCAGCCACAATATAAAGACTATTGTGATTTCCTGCCAATTTGTCAGGTAAATAAGCCTTCATAACTCATCAGATCTCCCTTTCTATCCAAAGTGTTATTTGTTTGTTGTTTGCTTGTCTCTGTGGCAGAGGGACAGTGCTCACAACTGAACCTAGGGCCTTGAACATACTAGGCAAGTGCTCTACCACTGAGCCATATCCCCAGTTCTCTTTTAACTTCTTAAGACTTCCTTACTAAATTGCCCAGACAGGTTTCAAACTCATTCTCTAACCAGACTTTAAGCTTGAAATTATATCATCTCAGTCTCCAGAATAGCTGGGACTACAGGCCTGTGCCACTGGGCCTAGAGCACTTTAATGCCAGTATTCTACACATACGAATCCCAAAGTTTGTCTGCTCCATGGACTTTTCAGTGGCCTTCTGTTCATTCTCACTTGGTCTCCAGCATCTCAGTACCAAAGTTTGTCCTTACTATAAATGATACAGATTTTGCTTGGCTTGGCTTTTTCCCTCAGGACCTATGAGCACCTTTACACAAAATAGAAGCATAAATAAAACATTGCTTACAAAAACTGAAGGGACAGCTTGTTGACAGCAGTGCATGCAGGTGTGAGGCTTGCTCGAAGTCACTGTAGTGAACTTAACTAAGCTTTTGCCTTCAACACTGAAGCCCTTCTCAGGCATTGGTAACCCCTCTCTCCCTGCTGTCGTGCCTGGGGCAATCAAAACACTTGTGCGTAGCTGTCTATTTCTGACTCTTGTGCCTGCCAGTGGGCAATATTCCCCTTTGGCACAGAATTTAGGACAGACTGGTTTGGGAACAGTTTTTTAAAACTGTAACGAGAGAAATACCTTAAAAGCCATTCAACCGCAAGAAGTCATTTTGTCTGTTTGCTGTGTTGCCGGGGGTTTTTATTTTTAGGAACTTTTTTTTTTTCATGAAGCATTGCTTTACCTCTTATGAAGCACAGCTGATCTGGATACTTTTTTTCTTCATCTTTATTTCCAGTCTGATATTTTTGGCCTCAAGAGCTACTTTCTCTAGGAAAAGAGGTTCTGTACTAGAGATAAATGAAAGTTGGTTAGAAAAAGGGGTGGGTCCACAGAGCCAGTTTATGAAGCCCAGAGCAGTTCTGCGGGCCCACTCTTGTGAAGATGTCATGAGTCATATACATCTGAAGAATGTAGAGTAGGTGGATGATGACTTATGGGCTCAGGGCATAATGTGACAATTTCAAGAAAGAAGAACCAAAGCAACAATCTCCCCCATATGTGATTATTTCCATAAATATAGTCTTTTGGGGACACATAGTCCCTATGTAGAAAGTGTCTTGCGAATATCCAAAGACCTTTGGGAAAAGGCCACTGTTGCAACTCTTCAGAGCTTGGGGTGAATTAGCAAATGATAGCTTTCTACCACATCCCACTCTAGACTGGCCTTGTGAACATAGCATGGATTGGATTTGAATTTCTGTTCTCCCTGACTTGATCTCTCAGCCCATCATCTCTGACCAGCCTTGTGAACATAGCATGGATTGGATTTGAATTTCTGTTCTCCCTGACTTGATCTCTCAGCCCATCATCTCTGACCAGCACTTGGAGCTCTCTGAAGCAGTGTGGTAGTAGTCATTCATCCATTCATTCACTTGGCGCTTCAGGCATGAAACTATGGGTAAGGTATTTGGGCTCTGGTGACTTAAAGCTCAAACTAAGAAGTCTTTCAGAAAATGCCCCACTGTCTCAGTGACTTAAAAATCACAAGTCAAAGCACAGGTATGTTAAAAATAAAATATACCTGGGGTTGGTGAAATAGTCTGGTCACTAAAATATGGGAAAGTCGAGAGTGATGGAGCTTAAAAGGGGGCTAGTCTGAAAGTGGCATTAGAGAAGGGAACTAGTTTGCCACCACTGAGTTCAGAAGGCATGGGCTTGGTGATGATCAAGGATAAAGTAGAGGAAGGCTGTTGATAAGCCAATAAGAGGCTGGGATATTATATAATTAGGTGACCATCAAGCTTCATCATTCCAAAGGAATATGACTCATCCTTAGTGCATTGACATCAGGACAGGAATTGGGACTTTGGAAGCAAAATGGGAACAGACAGGATATGTGCCATCTCACACCAAAGCTTTAGAAGCCATTGTTGAATTCTATTGTGTAGAATTTCCTTTTTGCCACAATATTTCTGCTTGAGACTGTTTCTTCAGCCTGAATCCAGAATGATGATAGAGAGGAGAGCCACAACTAACTCCCAGTAGAAAAGTAGTCTCAAGACATTCTCCATAAGCCTTGATAACTAATCAAAGCCAGGCTTGTTTATGAATGTAGTATCACATCCTTGACCAACTGACATGGGAATCAAAATACAAAGAAGATGAATTGATGTAGTACTCTATTTAAAAGGCACAGTAGAAGGCTGGATAGGTGGCTCACAGTGGTTAAGAGCTCAACTGCTCTTACAGAAGACCCATGTTTGGTACCCAGGACCAATATCAGAAGTCTGGCAACTGCCTATAACTCTAATTATAGGGAATTTAATACCCTCCTATGGCTTCTGAGGACATGTATTCACAGCACTATACCTGCACACATATACATAATTAAAAATTAAAAATATTTTAAAAGAAAAAGACACAATGATAATACCATAATAACAAGAAATTGCTGCCTAACCTTAATTTTTGTACTTATGTGTCTAGCATTATGACAGCCATATCTCACTTAAATCTCAATGAATCAGAACTCAAATATATGTGATTACCACCATACTGCATATTCTTTCTCAATTTTCCAAATAGTTCATGATGTTAGTAGTTGTGTACTCCTGCACAGGTAGATAGAGTAGGCTTAACTAAGCAAACTTACATTGCTCAGACCATACACTTCTGAGAAAGATCTCTCTTCAAGCCTAGAATTTGAACAGCATCTAAGAATAGGCCCTCTCTGAGCTCTCTAAAATGTTTTATCTGCTAAGTGTTGTGTGACTAAGGCCTTGGGGTGCCAGTGTGATCAGATAATTTATGCTGCCTACATGATTCTTGGTAGATGCAGGATGCCTGCTTTCTGAGAGCTGGGATCAAATTTGAGTAGCTGGAGCAAATCCTGTATTTGGTGCATGCCCATGTGACTGATCCCATTGAGAGTCCCGAAGATCGAGGAGCTCCTATTCCTGAAGATCTGTTACCTGTGTCTTGGAGAACTGAATCCATCTGCTCAACATCCCTGGGAAAGAACTTTTAGAAACCTAGGACATGTTTCTCTTGAACTATGTTCTATGTGCTTTTGCCCTTTCTGGTTTTAACTTGTATCTTTTTTTGTTATAAAATCCCACAACTATAAGTGAAAGCTTTTCTGAGTTTTTGAGTCCTTTCTGGTGTCAGCAAGCCTTGTGGTACACTTGGAAGAACCTGATATAAGACAGAATAGGAACCGAGTGAAGACCCCAAATTTCTAAACCTCCATCACTCAAGAAATGATGTCTCAGAAAGCAAAAATGAAAGGGTGAGGGGGAGTCAGTGAGGTTTGAGGTGGGATAGAGAAGCGGAGAAGGTAAGTGTAGAACAATAGAGAAATTGCCAGGTAGCTTATTAAATTTGGCTTCCACATCCAGCTAGGAAATGTTCACTGACTTACAAGAGACACAAGCTTGAGCCTATCACAGCAGCCCAGCACTGGAATGTAGTTAGTGGTTGAAGATATGAGGGCAAAGTATAGCATTGATAAAAGGATTACACGAAAGAAGAACAGTGACATAAACTCAAAGGGCACAGCACAGGCTGCAATGAGGAAGAAGGCATGTTTTAATTGTTTCTGAGTCACCATGAAGTATGATCTGATTACATTTATGCAAATCCGTATGTAGTCTCATGCAAGTCCATGGTGCCACTTGCCAATGGCACTGCTACCATTCTTTTTATGTGTTCATTTATATGTATAACCATCCAAACCTGAAGCCGAAGAGAGACCATGATAAAATAGCTGAGGGACTATGAAGTTGTATTTTATTTAATCCTGTAATTTTATATATAGATTTATTTTAAATGGCAAACAGAATTAGATTCCCAAAGCCTCTGGCTCCTCTCAAGCCACTCATTTTGTGTCTGCTTCTTCCATGTGTGATTTACTTATATTCCAATGAGGTTTTAGATTTTTTTCTTTTCTTTTTTTTTAATTTTATTTTATTTTCTAAGTTTTTTTTATTTACATTCAAAATCATTTCCCCTTTCCCGTTTCCTCCCTCCCCGAAAGTCCCATAAGCCACCTTCCCTCCCTCTTTTCTCCATTCAACCCCCTCTCGTTACTCTGTCCTGGCGTTCCCCTACATCCAGTCTTCCCAGGACCAGGGGTCTCTCCTTCCATCTTCTTGGAAATCTATTGATATGCGAATTGTGTCTAGGGTATTCCGAGATTCTGGATTAATATCCACTTATCAGTGACTGCATAACATGTGTGTTCTTTTGTGATTGGGTTACCTCACTAAGGATGATATTTTCAAGTTCTCACCATTTGCCTAGGAATTTCGTGAATTCATTGTTTTTGATTGCAGAGTAGTATTCCATTGTGTAAATATACCACATCTTCTGAATCCATTCCTCTGTTGAGGGACATCTGGGTTCTTTCCAGTTTCTGGCTATTATAAATAAGGCTGCTATGAACATAGTGGAGCATGTGTCCTAAAGAGTTCTCACCTGAACTCTGATTATCTAATGGCTGAGAAACACCTAAAGAGATGTTCATCATCCTTAGTCATTAGGGAAATGCAAATCAAAACAACCCTGAGATTCCATCTCACACCAGTCAGAATGGCTAAGATCAAAAACACAGGAGACAGCAGTTGTTGGCAAGGATGTGGAGAAAGAGGAACACTCCTCCACTGCTGGTGGGACTGCAAGCTGGTACAACCACTCTGGAAAGCAGTCTGGCGGTTCCTCAGAAAACTGGGCATGACACTCCCAGAGGATCTGGCTATACCACTCCTGGGCATATACCCAGAGGCTTTACCTGCATGTGATTTTTTTCTTTTCTACAGAGGAATATCAGTGTTACGTTTGAAACTTCTCTGAATAACAGCTCAATGAAAATGTCAGACTGACCTAACCTCTCTCACCTACAGAGGTAGCCCTCCCCCAACACCCATATTTATGACTCTAGTGTATCCTATGTAAGTGTGTGATGTATCACACACACACACTCGTGCCTCATTTTAGAGAGAACGCTGAAATCTATTCTCAGATTTTGCATCAAACAGTGAACCCTAGAGAAATCTGTCAGCCCTGCAGCCGTTCATCCCCATTTGTCCTCCATGTGACAGGGAATTTCAATCCATCACTTAGGATCAAATTGCTGAGAAAGTCACCAGAATGTTGCATTCAAACCAGTGTCTCAAAAGCTCCCCCATGTGCACACAAGAAAAATAACTCATCAAAGGGAAAGGTCATTGAAAGGATTGTAAAATGGAAACAAGGGGCCAACTTTCAGATTTTAAAACATGTGCTATGGTACAAGAAGATATCAATTATGATTTTATTTGCAAGTGTCAAAAAGGATAATTTAGTTAAGTGGATTGAATTTTAACTCAAGCAAGTAAAATGGTTACCTCCAAATACTTATTTTCCTATGAGAAACACTTTTTTCAAAACAACAAAGGAGGAGGAGGAGGAAGGATGAAGAAGAAGGATTTGTTCCAACTATAAATACACTGAAAAAAGGGAAAGACAAGCAAACTAGATATAACACAAGCAACTGATTTATGTACTTGAGTCCATGAAACAAATTATATAAAAATAAACCAAGTCATGTGTTGTACTTTCCAGAAACTATTTGCCTAATGGAAATGTTTTCTAATTTCTCTTCGTTGAACATTTGTCTTTCCCTTAGGGATAAACATGCTATGGTTAAGACTGCTGTGTAAACCAGTACTCTCAAGAAAAAAAAAAGTGTTTTCCACAACGGTCAAATAAAGTGTGGACTCAAAGATTCATTCTTCCATCCTCCACATGTTATAAATGAGATAAGTAAATTCAAAATGAGTGGACCTGTCCAGTCCTACATGGTTGACAGAGAAACTGAGAAACAAAGTCTGGTCTTCTGTTTAGTGGTTGAGTCAGTATTTCTATATAACAATTTTTTCTCCTTCTTTAGTAGCATTGAAAAGTGATAAATATGAAAAGAAATAACACTAACAAATAGTTGGGATACTAGTCATTCTTCTAGTTCAGTCAGTATTCTAGTATTAGCTGTCTCTCCGATTTCAAAAATAGTAAGGAGTAAAAAAATGGAAACAACAAACACTTGTAATACTAAAGCATATTGAGATATAAGGAAATAATGTAACTATTAAGACTCTTTGACAGGTAAGTTTTGATCACACTATATAAATTAACATGTATCACAATCCACTGAGGTTTTATTATCCCCGTTTTACAAGTGAAGAACCCTGGGCACAGAGAAATAAGAATCCTAAAGAATAAGCTGTGGAGGTCATGATACTAGTCAACCAGAATCAACTCTAGACATAGATCTTCCTCCCTCCATCCCCACCCCACCCCACCCCACCCCACACAAAACCACAGCAAGTGGACTATAGAAAGTAGAATTGCTACTCAAAAGTAATAGGACCATCAGACATGAGATTAAACCTTATTCTTTGGGAAAGCATAAAATTAAAATATGTGCTAATTAAAACAGAAATAAAAGTGAGCAACAACAAAAGCTTGGAAAGAAAATTCTTACACAATCACTAGAGTAGATCTAAAGACTTTTTAAGTATCCAATTTCACACAAATCATCTAAATGGAGGGCAGCATTCTTTAGTGTGCCAGCTAAGTCATGCTTATCTATAATTAGAAATTATTCTTATCTAGCCATTAGAACAATTCTTCTCCTAAGCAATGCTTGGTTAATCTGTTTTCAAGTAGTGAAGTTCTTTAAGTGGGGGAGACACTCCTGTATTTCTAATTGGTTCAAATTAATAAGGCAGCAGTTAAGATCCTCCAAATGCAAGCCTTGTGGCAGCTTCCTGCTGCTTACCTCCTCTCCCTCCTGACACAAGTCTCTCTATTGATTTTCTCTCCAATGTGTCCTTACCCAATCTTCCAGACCACACTTCCCTTTGGCAGGTTCTGCCTTATAAATATAACTTTATTCTTTTGCAAACTCTAGAGGCCTGTCCCTGGCGGGGGGGGAGGGGGTTTCTTTCTCCCATTCAGCATCCGAGTGAGCACAGCCACCCCCACAGCTGCTTTGAATACTGTAGACTGAGGCACAGCTTCCAGTGTGGCCACCAAACTAGCCTGTCCCCCAAATCTGCATTACTACCTCCCCCAGAATCACAGATCCAAATCACTCATATTTCACCAGAAACCCCTATTAACCTCCTGTGTTCTTTATTTAGTTAATTCTCAGACAATAAAAAAAAAATACCTTATACCTTGAACCATCTAAGATTCCTGTCCTCCTATTCAGCTTACACTCAGATTGTCATTTCTACACACTATACTTTGAAATCACTCTTGAGTCTGGCACTATCTTCTGTGTTTCTCCTGGTGCCCAAAACCTGTTTCACCAAAACTAGATCCTGAGTTAATAATTCAAGAGCAAGTATTTTTGGAGAAGCAATTCCAGGAGGGAAATGTTGGGGCCATGGGAGCATGGCAGAGATAGGAAGGAAGTCAATACTGGTGTGTACATGATTGAATAACTGTTGTGCACAGTGGGACTAAATCCCCTAGGGCCATTCAGACCAACCACACCTAGCAAAGACTCAAATATGGATCACTCACTTTTGGAGGTCTGCTCCCCAGGAGTTAACTCCTGGTGTCTCTGTGCCTGCCTTAATGTCGTTCTTTATTCCTGTAGTTGAGATAACATTTAGTTGTCACCTTCTGAAAGAACAGTGATTGCCAAGGGAATATGCCAAGCACCTGCCACAAAATCCTCCTAAGGCTCACACAAGCTTTGGATGAGAGTGAATGTCTCTGCCATGCCCTGCTTTCTTCACAGTAATTGGTCAGAGTTTCTGATTTAATATTTCTGTTCTCTGGTGCTTCCCATCCACCAAAATGCCTAATGTCTTTGCCACTACTATACTTAGAATTACTGCCACTGTTTCCCAGAGTCTTCACCTACCACCCAACCCCATCTACATCCAGCTGAAGTGTTCCAACATCTTGACACAATAGAACACTCCCATAGTGTCCTGTCTCAAAGACCCTCTTCATTCTCAGCAACCAGTGGAACACCTTCACCTTTTCCATTCTTTCTCTCTCCCTTATCAAGCAGCATAGTACTCACTGTCCACATGACCAAACCACCAGAGTGTGACCCTTGACCGATCCCAACCTGCTTGCTGATTCTCCGGCAACAAGCCCAAAACTGAGAAGAGGAAAACCTAAACGCCATCAAATAATTTCTGTAGTGTCTGCATGCCACACGTCTTAGTTTGCTTTCTACCATTGTGATCAGCACTGTGACCAAAAGCAGCTCAGGGAGGAAAGGGTTTATTTCATCTTCATTGTGAAGGGAAGTCGGAGCAGGACCTCAGGGCAGAAATCTGGAGGCAAGATCTGATGGGGAGACCACAGAGAAACATCTAACGTACTAGTGTGCTCCCTTAGAGTTTCCTCAGTTTGCTTTTTTATATAACCGAGTGCTATCTACCCAGGAATGGCACCACCCACATTGGACTTGTCCCTCCCATATCAATCATCAATCAAGAAAACATCTCACAGGCTTGCCCACAGGTCAATCTGATGGAGGAGGCATCTTTCTCAATTGTGGTTTTATCTCCTAGGGTAATTCTGCCTTGGGTCAAGTTGACAAAGAAACAACAAAAGCAAGAACAAAGAAAGAAACCTAATCAGAACATCATGAGAAACAAATACAAGTCTGTAGTTAATCTGGTAAACAAAGATAGACCAAAAAGAAACATTTGGAGGAAAAAAATTAATTTTTCCTTTAATACATTGACTTTTTCACTTGTCACTTAGAATTCTCTACCTCCACCCAAGCAACATATGGACCACAAATCAATTTGCTTCACCCTGCTTCAGTCTCTTCAGGATATACCTCTTGATTGGCACTCATTCATTTCATTGCAGAGACTAGAACACTTAAAGACCCTGTCAGGAAGCCCTGAGAATTAACTTTGGGCATTAGTACTCAAAGATAATTCATGACTACATTTCTGCTTCTCAAATTGAGGGTCTTTGTGTGCAAGACACAGAGTTGCCTTCACACTGAACCTACCAGACAACCTTACAAAGAAGGAGGATAATTACCCCCCTGAGGCTTACTTACAGGCTCTTCAAGGTCACCAACTTCTGTCCCCAAACAGGCGACTGACTTCTGTCACATTCAGTGCTGATAGACAGAAAGTCAATGAAACAAGGGACAGGCGGGAAAGCCCTGTTTGGCCTGGACTGATTTCAAGCCACACATTTTCATGCATATTATCCAACCCTGAATAATTATTAAATTCACATTCTGGAGAATATTTTTTTGAGACAAGAAAGAAGAAAAGAAAAAAAAAGGTAGTAAACATTATTTTATGAAGACCAAGTGTTTTATCCAAAATTGACTCTACTTATACAAAATAAGAAAAGAATGAAATACACTGTGGTGCATTTGATCTGAGAGTTTGTGGCACAATTGTTACCAAACAACTGCTGAGATATTTGCGTTCTTTGATCACTGCCATTGATGAAAACTAAGTTCACGCTCTTTTTTGTCTGCCCCATCCCAGGACAAAGGAAGAACAACTACTCTGGGCCTTGCTTGTTGAAGGTCTTAACACTGAGCTTTGCCTCTCATTGTCTGTGCTTTGGGGCTCTTTCTGTCTTGCCAAAGCAGTAACAGTTAACTCAACAAATAATCTTTTCCTCTAAGATGACAGGAACCCACAAATGCACTGACAAGGCAGTCTGTTACATCTGAAAGCACAAAAGGAAACTTGGAACACCCTGTTCCTACGTCAGGTCTGCAGTGTGTGTTTTATTTCATATTTTCAGACCCACTGCAGGCAGCCAAGTCCTGGCTATTCAAAATGTTTTTGCTGACCTCATAAGATACAATGTAAATAGACTCCCTGCCCAATGACGCCAATGCTAAATCTAATGTCTTATGTGCTTTTATATTTTGTGATATTCTTGTGTATACTGCTTCCAAGTCCTGTGCTCATGGGCAGTTCTGCTTTGGTATAAACTGATGCCAGTCTTTGCAGGCTGCTGTTTCTCTTAGTTGATCTACAGTAACTATGAAAGTGAGGAAAACAGGAACTGGGGAGGAGCTGTGGGTGTCTGAACTGCACTGCCTTTTCCATTCCTGCATCCCTTGGATCTCTTCTCCTCCAGACAGTATCCCAGGGTAAAATCTTCCCCTTAAAGGATGAGATACATAATCAAGCATCAACGGTGGGTAACAGCAGCTAACAGTTAACTCAACAAATATTCTTTGAGGACCTCAGGGCACACTGTAACTTTTCCAAGTATTTTATTCCCACCCCTTCCCTACCTTTCTTGCTTCTTCTATTTCCTTCTCCTTCCTTCCTTCCTTCCTTCCTCTCATCTCTTTCTCTTTCTTCCCTCCCTCCCTCCTTCCTTCTTTTTTTATTTTTTCTATTTATTTATTCACTTTACATCCCAATCACAGTCCTCTCCCTCCTCTCCTTCGAGTCCCACCCTCCCATCATCCCCTTCCCCAATTCCTCCTTCCCCTTCTTTTCATAGAAGAGGAGCCCATCCTCCACTCCCACATACCAACCTGAGTCACAGCAGGACTAAGCACTTTCCCACTGAGGCCAGACAAGGCAGCCCAGCTAGGGGAAGGGGATCCGAAGGCAGGCAACAGAATTTGAATCAGAGACAGGACAGCACCCACTCCAAATATTGGATGACAAACATGAAGATCAAACTGCGCATCAGATACAAATGTATAAAGGGCCTAGGTCCAGTACATGTATGTTCTTTGGTTGGTGGCTCAGTCTCTGCAAGTCTCCATAAGTCCAAGTTAGTTGGCTCTGAAGGTCTTCTTATGGTATACATGACCCCTCCAGCTCCCTCAATCCTTCCCCCAACTCTTCCACAAGACCCCCTGAGCTCTGCCTATTCTTTGATTGTGGGTCTCTGCATCTGTTTCCATCAGCTGCTGGATGAAGCCTCTCAGATGACAGCTAAGCTAGGCTCCTATCTGCAAGTATAGCAGAGTATCACTAATAGTGTCAGGGGTTGGCTCTCTCCAAATGGGGTGGGTATCAAGATGTTCTACTATACTGCAAGAATACTTGCTCAACTATATTCATAGCAGATTTATTCATAATAGCCAGAAATTGGAAATAACCCAGATGTTCCTCAACTGAAGAACAGATAAAGAAAATGCAGTACATTTGCACAGTGCTACACTACTCGGCTATTAAAACAAGGACATCATGAAATTTGCAGGCAAACTAGAAAATAACATCCTGAGTGAGGTAACTCAGTCCCAGAAAGACACTCATAGGATGTACTCACTTATAAGTGGATATTAGCCATAAAGTACAGAATAACGATGTTATGTTCCACAGACCCAAAGAAGCTAAGTTAAGTAATAAAGAGTTCCCAGGGGAGGATGCTTTAATCTCACTCAGAAGGGGAAAAAAAAAGTAAATATATGAAGTAGATGGAAAGAGAGAACTGGGTGGGAGAGGGGATGGGAAGAGAAACAAGAGTGGGGATCACCTGGGGTTGAGTAGGGATAGGGGATGAGGGCTGGGAGAGAAAAGGGGAATCAGTTGGAGAAGGCATCTCCAGGACAAGCCATAGACCTGAAACAGGGGAGGCTCCTCAGAGGAAATGAGGGTGAACCTAGCTGAAAATTTGCCCTGCCTGCAAAATGTGCAGGGACAAAGGTAAAGCAGCAGGGACTGAAGGAATGGGGGAGTTTGGGGGGGTTGGGGGAGCACCCTCATAGAAGCAGGGGGAGGAGGGATGGATAGGAGGTTTGAACAGGGGAAACCGGGAAGGAAGATAACATTTGAAATGTAAATAAATAAAATAACCCATAATAAATTTTAAAAAATAAAAGAATGATTTTAAACATGTAATTTATATCACATATTTGAAATAAGAAAGCATGCTCTCACACAAATGACACCTGATCTTCCCTTTACTGGTCAGTTAAATATACATTATTGAAAATGTCCATTATAACAAGCTACCTCAAGATTTATTAGTTTAAAATACCAACAGCCTCTTTGTCTTTCCAGAAATCTACAGACATTTTATCACTGCTCTATGAAGTATTCATGGAAGTTACTGGGCAAAGACTTGAGGGACCCTGTCTCCCAGATGGTTCCAGCAGGAGGTTGGTTATTGGTTCTTCTCTGCATGGGCCTTTTGTTGAAATGGGTGGAGCTCTCTCAGAATGTGGGCCAGTGTTTCTAGAGTGAGCATCTCAGGAATCAAACTAACGTATATTGCTTTCTTAAAGCCTGCACCCCAAAATGGACATGGTGTCATTCAGTCATTAAGTCAGCTATGTTATTTTTCTCCTGTGCTTTTCCCTACTAAGGGCCTCCCTCCCTTTCTTTCTCCCTCTTTACTGTGTGAGAAATCAAGCTGATATTTCTCACATGTCCAATTACCCAAGGAAAGTCTGGTCCCAGCTCCTCTAGCCAGTTGGCTGCCCTTCTTTGATTACATCTGGTTCCTTCTGGTTCCACATGTTCAAATCTTAAAACGTCCACTACAAGTCACACGAAGTGTTCTATGTGCTCTTCTTGTTTAAAGAAAGCTAGCAAATAATATTGATTTGGGGCTGGTGCTGTAGCTGTGAAATCTGTCTGAAGATGCTGAAATTAAGGGTTATTAGGGATTTATATCAGATATAAGCCAAAAAAAATGAAGCAAAAGAGTCTCCCTTTTTCTCACACTGCCTTGGGAACACAGGTAGAATTTAGAACACCTCCCACTATCCCTGAGAGCTAACCAGCCTCCCAATCTCCATGTAGAAAAAAAAAATCAGAGTAAGAATGCATTGAGTAAGAAATTCAAGGAAATGTCAAACGGGACTTTTTGCACCACGTCTCCCATGCACCTTATTAGTTCAAGTGACTGATCCATAAACGTGCCTCTCAGCACTGAGACAGCCTTGCCTCTAGCTCCCTCAGGCAGGCTTTTGGCAACAGCCTGCATATTTTCTGCAGTAACAGGAGGTAGGCTCCATAGCTAGGCTGCAGGGAGGGGCCTACAGCCACTGTTCCTTTGCTCAATCTGGAGCCTGGGAAGGTCTCCATCAATTTGTGCTCACTCAGGTGCCACCTTCCAGGCATCTGCACATCACAGCAGCCCTCCTCAGAACCTCTGCCTGGTGTGTGCTTGCAACATCTTCCCCTAGAAAGCCATGTTGCTGCTTTCTTCTTTCCTGGAGTGATTTCTTCCTCATTTGTTCCATATCATCTTCTCAGTGAATCTACTGAAAGCCCCATCTCCTATACAATTAAGTGCAATTGCACATTCATGCATGTGCGCGCACACACACACACATACACACACCACATTCCATCTTTTCTCCCTACAGTTTCCTCACCATTTACTACTTACTAACAGTTTTTCACGTGTTTATTGCCTGTTTCCCCCTTCTATAATGTAAGCTTTATGAAGGCAAAAATTTTTTATCTTGATTACTCTCCGGACTAGTAGTTTCTGGTATCAAATAGGCATGTAACAAATGCTTATTAGTAATTGAATGAACCACTGATTTGCCCATAACTATCCTTTTTCATTCACAGTTTACTCTGAAGCCAGAGCATTGTGGCTTTAGTTCAACAAATACCCATCAATGTTACTTACCTATTACTACATTAACAAACTACCACACACACTTAGTAGTACAAACAACAAAAGTTGATCTGCTACATTTCTGCAATCAAAAGTTCCAATATAGTCTATTGGTCTAAATGGTGTTCTCAGAGATATATCCCTTTCTGAGAGTTCTGAGGAATCTGTTTTCTTGCTTTTGCCAGCTTTCAAATGTAGGAGTCATGCACACTATGTGACTTGAACCTTCCTCTCTATTTTTAAAAATAACAATGTCACATTCCTCTGATAATTCCTTTCACTACAACTTTCTTTCTTCCTTCTCTTTTAAGAATTACAATGGGACCTCCTGGATAATTCATATTTGAAGATGATCTAACTCACAAGCTTAATCCGCCTCCCCCATCCTATAATCTAGTACGTTCATGGATCCCAGGGATGAGAATGGGGACCATGTGGGGTGGGACATTATTCTATCCTCATCATTCTCTTGCACAACCTATTATGTGGCAAAGCCTCCTCTATGGAGATGACAATTGTAGTGTTTTTCCCAGATCTACATTCAGTCCTCACATTTTGCCCTTCATTAGTTCTGGTTGGTATTCAGCACGAACTTTCCTGACTCAAAGGCAGAAGATATTTCATTTAGGATTCTCTCTAAAATGGTTGTTCCTTTAACCTAGATGACAAAATCAAATTCAATCACTAAAATTCAATCTTCTCCATAGAAATTTGCAATAACCAAGCCACTAACAGGGATTTTATGAGAAATATATATCATATATATATATATGAAAATTCTATAAACATCAAAAGCACAACACAAAAACTCATAATCATAATAGGCCTCTCTAGCACCAAGGACACCCTGAGTTTACTACTGATTGGGAGTTTGTTTGCATTGATTCCTGAAAAAAACTGCATGAATAATCACTTGCATACTTTAGAAAAGTAAAAAGTCAAAATGGACAATATCTCTCATAGCCCAAGCACTGCATGTCATCATTTAATTTGCCAGTAACAGCATAGTATAGACACAGCAGGTATAAACATGAATTTTGCTTCTTCAAAACACCAGATTGGGAACCAGCTACTCCTTACCTTTGATCATTTAAGAAACAATTGCTGGAGTCATTTTTTTCCAGCTCCTTGTATTCTTTTAAAGGAAAAAGGAGACTAGGTCTCCTTCACCCTGTAACTCTAGTGCCAAAAATTTACATGGTAGAAATGTCTAAAAAAATATTTGTTAAAATAATGAGCAAAATAGCACATTAATGACTGAGTAGCTGACTAACTAGAGATGCACATTAGAAGCTTGCCCATGCTACTGGTAAAGTTATAGACTACTCTCTTCACTTTAAACTATCTTAAAAAATAGTTCACTTCAAGGTTTCCAGTTCCAAAAGGAGAATTGTTGGGTTGTTTTTTTTTTTCTGAATTCTACAAAACTACTAAAATTATTTATTTTTAAGGAAACTTCTTTAAATGGAAACTATTAGCCTCCAATAACATGAAGATCTGATGCTGAATATCAATGAGACTGACAGTGGATCTTCCCTGGTGTAAAACATGCATTGTAGAAGTCAGACTGACTTATCTTTAGATGTGCTCTAATAAGTCAAGTGCCAGGACCCAACAAGGAGAAGCTAAAAGCTAGCAGATCTTCCTAAGATGGGTCTGCCTTGAATTAAAATCTATAACAGATTTGCTCCTGTTGGAAAAGCCCAGGAGATATGCTTTTCGTGTGTGTGTGTGTGTGTGTGTGTGTGTGTGTGTGTGTGTGTATCACTAGGTATTAGCCCACCCATTTGAGATTGTAAAACCATTAACCAAAGATCATAAAAAGGAAGCTAATGATTTACTATAGCTGCAAGGACAGAAGATAAAATATTGACTGGGTTTATCTACACAAAACGTTACTAATATCTTAATCACAGAAGTTATGGTTTTTAACTCTCCATGAACCTGTAGAACTGGTAACAGATGATGAATGTTTAGCCAGATAATTGTTCCTAATGGATGTGCATGTAAACATTCTCTGTTGTAAACTTATTTGA
The DNA here is from genome assembly GCA_036184795.1 of Tokudaia tokunoshimensis. Classification (NCBI taxonomy): domain Eukaryota; kingdom Metazoa; phylum Chordata; class Mammalia; order Rodentia; family Muridae; genus Tokudaia; species Tokudaia tokunoshimensis. The sequence continues at coordinate 36,478,245 of BTHU01000009.1, read as the reverse complement.
TTTATGAATTTATGTGTAAACTTGTGCTGAACTTTTTACCATGTAATCATATATTCTGAAAGAGGTATAAGTGCTGAGGACAAAGAAAAGAGACAGCCCTTAACCCCCTTTTTCTTAGAAACCCTTATCTCCTCTTGTCTTAGAAACCTTTATTCCCCTTTTTGTAGAAGCCCTTTTTCCCTATTTCTTAGAGAACTTTCATAGAAAACATTTTAGAGAGAACTTAGAAATAAAGATTAAAATCACTTTTCAAAGTGTCCCTCTTTTCTTTCTGAGACTTCAACTAGCAGGCTGGAAGTTAGAGCTGTGCAGGTCCTGCAGAAATAGAACAAGGGCTACTTTTTTAATCTGTCCCCCTCCCCCATCACTACAGCTGTTTTACGACAAGGTACTAAACAGTTTCTTGCCTCAGAAGAACTTAAAAAGCAGGCCAGCTACTGAAGCAAAGTGACTTATACTTAAGATAGGCAAACCTTTTATTATTATACAGCAACCCTAAATGTCTCCTAAGACCAAGTCTTACCCCCATTGGTGTAGCTCCTCCTCTGCTGCCTCAAGAAAAAGCAATAAGAAAGAACAGCTGAGGATGGCCCCAGCAGTCAAGGCCTGGGCTAGAGAGATGGATTAGCAGTTAAGAGCACCTGCTTCTCTAACAAAAGACTAGTTTTCAGTTCCCAGCACCCATGTGGCAGCTTATAACCAACTGTAACTCCAATTCCAAGGTATCCAACACCCTCTTCTGGTCTCTGTGGGCAATAGGCAAGCAAAAGATACACAAATTCAATGCAGGCCAACATTCATCTCGTGAAAGACGAAAATAAACAAATAAAAGACCTATACAAATCCCCAGAGCTGGCCCTATGGGACTCAAGATACAGCCAATTTAAAGCACCATGTAGTAAAAGCATCTCCGAAATTGACAAACTTCCCAAGAAGGTAGTGGGGGCTGCAGTTTTGCCTTTTCTACCCTGAGTAGTTGAGGAAGAAAGACTTTTTTCTAAGCTGCAAGAATCTTCACATATCACATATTTATATCTAATATTAGGAGCTGGATAGTGAGGCTCAGTTGCATGTTTCCTCTTGAAACTGAAAGACTGGTGAAAAATATTTATGCAAATAGCCCTCTAAAAATAGAAAACACAACTAATTTGATCAAGAAGTTCAAAGAATAAGACAATTGATGAAATTTAATTTAAAATATTCTTGGTACTCAGCCATAAATGAGACAATTTTATCAACAACCTCCCTCCCCCAAACCAAAGTGCAAGGAACAGAGCAGAACAGGAGGCAGAAAAAAATGTACAAACTTGGGGATGGGGAGGAATGCTAAGAAATGCTGCCTTCTGAATATGCCGAGGCTAGTTCACTCATGAACCCATAGCTGCTGTGGTTACTCACACAAGATCAGCCAAAACTCCTGCCTACATATAGGAGATATTCTCCAGAGGAAAAACTTGGAGCTATTGGAAGTTTATAACTCCAGAGAGAGTGAGAATCGTTCTTCTTTGAAGGTATGAACACCAGTAAGCTTATGCTCTAATGAGTGGCCTTACACCCTTGCACAAATACAAAGAACTTAGTGGGTTTTCAAAAGAAAAATAAAAAATATAAGGTTTGGAAAGGTATGTATTGGGGGAAGGGGCTTAAGAAGAGTTCAAGAGGGAAAGTTAGGGATGGATATAATATTTTAGTGTATGTGTGTATGAAATTCTTGAAGAAACACAAATATAATAAATAAAATACTCTTCAATTCCAAAGGTAAAGAGTACTTTGCCCATGTGAGTGTTTCTAGCAAAAGAAAATTCCAGTCCAACAGAGCCCCACATTCATAGCCAACATCTCAGTTCATCCAAATCTAATACAAAGAGGCAGTATTTAAAACCATTTTTCCCTCTTTAGGTGTTGAATTAACATTACATGGTCAGGGCAAGTAATAAGCTGAGTAGCAGCAACTCAATAGTCCCAGGTTAAAATGAGATTCTGGTACAGAAAAAAAATAGTTTCACACACATAAAAAAAAATCCTTCAATGAATTAGGCTAAGGAACTAATTCATACAAGGTAATGAAATTTCTTTTATATAACCTCAAAAATGATTATCTTTCAGTTGTCTGTACATTTTTTTTATTTCTTCTAAGGCTGTGCATCATTTTGAATAATTCAATGTGATTGATGCAATTTTAAGGGCCAAGCAAAACTCTAAGCAGCAAAAAAGTTAACCACTGTCTCTTCATGTAGGCTTCTATTTTGTCAGACAGACATTAATTCAAATCTGGGATCCCCCACTTTTGCTTAGGAAACTCAGGTTACCACTTTACACCACACTCAACTAATTCTGGCTACCAGCTAGAAATCCTGAATTCTAAATCACTTTGTCTATTCATGTATGTTTAGAAACTCTATTCAGACATTATCAGTGGCTCCATCAAGCATGACAAAGCCATGAGTCTCTTCACTTAGCCCTTTGTCTGCACTTCTCCACATATCACTCTGGGCTAGACATTTTCCTGAAGGCAATGTAGGATACTCCAACCCAAAGAATTCCTGTAGAGAAAATCAGCTCTCTTGTAGCCTCATCTTCACAGCAGCTCTGAAGGTAACGCTTGGTGTTTGAGGACACTCTGATGTTCCTGGACTGACCACCCTGCAAGGACTTCAGTACTTCTTGGTAACTCAACACAAGACATTTTCTAGTGCTCCAACTCAGTGGGCAGGTGCAGAGGAATCCCACTGCCCAAGATCCTGTTCAAAATTCTGTGAACTCTCCACCTACATTGTAAGAAGTCTTATATTCACGGAACTCTGGCAGCCTGTATTTGTCTTATAACTTGTTGAAAACCAATCAACTGAAGGTGTTGATTATTCTTCAATCCTTTCAAAATGTAAGGTCTTTTAAAAAAAACTTGACTTTTGCTATTTAAGGTGGCCTATTCCACAACAATGGTTCATAATTAGATCTATTTACTTCAATAGTCCATAGCTCCTGATAAAAAAGCCATCTGCAACATTTTCAAATGAAGGAGTTTTCCTATAAAGCACCTTAGTATTAACCATGTAAAATATTGAGGCTCCAGAAGGGAAATATAATCAAAGACCACAACATAAGATTTCATTATCACCGTGTCTGGGTTTGCCTCCACTCTCTCAATTTAGGAAGGAAGCACTAGAAGGAGGGGCAGTGAGTAGTGAGGCACAAAAGATGGGAAAGTGAAGTCTCTGGGCTAGATTTCAGACCTCTTAAGAGCACAAATTATGTCTCTTCTTTAGCTTTCTTTTGTGTTTGGAAAGCAGTACAGAATCCACGCTGTATCTTATTAATTAATACAAGGTCTCAAAGTGGACACAAACAAAAAACAAAAAGCAAACCCAACTCTCTTTAAAACCTTCTGGCCTTTTACCCCAGCTGCCCTGAACCTTACTTAAGTGCCCATCTCATGAGTGGTTTGAACACCCAGTATTAATGCCTTTATGACTTTATGATTATGCCATTGCCATAGTCAGTAGCATGTATTGTGGTTGAGGTTGTTGAATGCACAAAGGTATTCATCTAAGAAAGACAAGAGAAAGCTGAACCCCACCTCATGGCTGTTATGAGATCACTTTGGGTTTTGCTTTGAGAAAGCCAAAGCTGTGTGCCCTCATACTTGCCTCTTCTCTTACATAAGGCCACCTATCTGCCACTCAAATATCCATATTTATAGTAGAGTGGATAAAATTGACTATTCTTTCTTATGTCACACTTTCCAGATGTTGAAAGCCAATGGGAAGAATCAAACTCATTGTCCATCTGAACTAAACTTCTCAGGTCTTGTGTCTATCAGTGAGGGAAAGTGAGCTGTACTTCTCCCATTGAGAAAAGATTCCATCAAATGATCAAATGTTTCTGTTTACTTTCTTCCTTTACTTTATTAAAATTACTAGACAGGACTATTAGTCCAGACTAGGAGTTACCCCTTCTGAGAAGCCCTCCCTTGCTGGTTCCATCTTGGTCATTTCTTCAAGGAGGGTGAAGAAGTTAAGGTAAGGCTGAGACACCAGGAAGGAAGAGAATGGCAAAGGAAGGCTTCTTCCCTCATGCTAACTAGAAAGCAGAGGACAGTTAGACAGGAAGTGGTCCAGGACAGAATAGACCCTTCAGAAACACCACTTCAGTCACCCATTTCCTACTGTTCCCATCTACTAATAGTCTATTTATCTCTGAACTCATTCATGATCCACTCATTTCTCAATAGTATGAAGGTGTAAAATGTCATCTTCTGGGGATCAAGCCTTCACACATTAGGCTTTTGGGGGACACTTCATATCCTAAGCATAAAATTAAACAATGGAATTCTATTCATTCCTGAAGTAAAGAAAGGGTGAATTATATCATTTTTAGCAATGTAGGTAGGATTAGACTTAGTTGTCAACACTATTAAGTCAAGTGAAATAAACCAGGCAGAAATAATAACAATTTATAATCTTATTAATATATGGAATACAAAAAATGTCAAATTCATAGAAGGAGAGAGTAGAATGGTGATAGCAGAGGCCTAGAGTCTGGAGACTGAATTAGGGAGAGTGGTCATATAACATAAAATGTCAGATAAATGCAATAAATACTTTTAAGGGACCTATTGTACAATGTGATAATTTTGACTTGTATACTTGAAATGTAATAACTATATTGTGCATTTGAAAATTACCAAGAAGTATTTATTAATTTATTTACTTTATATCCTGAAAATAGCCCCCTCCCTCCTATCCTCCCATTGCCAAACTCACAAACCCCCTCTTCTCATTACCAACCCCCACAACAACCTGTCCTGACACATCAAGTTTCAGCAAGACTAATCGAATCTTCTACCACTAGGATCAGACAAAGCAGCCCCCCTAGGCAAAAGTGATCCAAAAGTAGGCAACAGAGTCAAAGACAAACTCCACTCCAATTGTTAGCGGGGCCACATGAAGACCAAGCTGCACATCTGCTACATATGTGTAGGGGGTCTAGGTTTAGCCCATGCATGTCCTTTGATTGGTAGTTCAGTCTCTGTGAGCCTCCCCCCCCCAGGGGCCCAGGTTAGTTGATTCTCTTGTAGGTCTTCTGGTGATGTCCTTGACCCCTCCTTCAGCTCCCTCACTCCTCGAGACTCTTCCACAAGACTCCCCGGATCTGCCTAATGTTTGGCTGTGGGACTCTGCATCTTTTTCCACAAGCCCATCCTGTATACCATTATGAGTAAGCTGTCTTGCTGGAAAAGCATCAAATAATAATCCCTTACAAAATGACAGCATGATACTGTAAGCAATAATGTACCTGTGTACATTAGACTCTAGAGTTTGATATTCATCTGTGTGTAGCAAATCTCAGCAAATCTTTATAGATATCAGACTTTGCAGAACTACTGGATAGAGTAAGATTAAGAGCAAGAATTCCAGGAGAAATTTACAGGATAAATAGCACGTTTGGGGAAAGGAAAACATTATTCTTTTTGCCATTTATTTTCAATGTTGTATTAGCAAATGTTAATTATATAATAAGGGCATTCATTATGACATTTTTATACGTGTATATAATGTATTTCTGTTATATTCACCCAACTACCCTCTCTTGTCCCCCTCCTATTCTTTTTGATGCCTTTCTTTCCAACTATCCCACTTCAAATTTCCTCTCCTCTCTCTCTTCCCCTGTCTTTCTCTTTCTCTTCTTCCTCTGCCTTTCCCACCCCTTTTCTCACTTTCCCATGTGCCTGCATATCTATCCCAATTAATTTTTGTAGAGTTGTTTATAGAGAATATATTCACCCAACTAGGAGTTGTTCAGGTTGAAGAAAATAAGGAGTTACCCATTACTGTTAGCACCCAGTTTGAAAGGTCTCCTATTTATGGGCAAGTTTGCAAGTGCTAGATCAATCTCACCTTTATTAAGGATTTGTCCATGGCTGCTCTGATAGCTTCTTTCAGCCACTGACCATGCAACATATTGGCTACATCAAGTCAGGGAAGGTCAGAATCAGAATGATGGTTTTGACAGAGTCACATTTTTTGAACCTTCTAGTATTTGGAAAAAGCAGAGACCTTCTATCCTGGTAAATGGATGCTTCTTTCTAGATGGATAAGTACTGATATTCTGGGCACAGGCAGCAAAGTTAGTACTTTGACATCAAAATCAGGAGTGGCCAAGATCAGAAAACTAATTATTGCCCAGTTCTTAAGTACTATTATTCCAGAGATAACCATGGAGGGGAGAGAGAAACTATGCCTTGAAAGCCCCTTAGTTCACCCTACCTATGCCACTGTGTAGAGATTCTCTCTACACTCATGACATTCAAGTGTTTTATTGGGCTTGAAAATGGCCCTAAGAGTCTCACTCACTTACCCAGAAGCATCTTCTTTTCTCTGTGCTGGGGATTAGAGTAAGAACTACCATTTACTGAACATTTACCAGGCATTTTGCATGAATTAATTTAGTCCCTACACCAACTTTCTGCATTAACATTTATGTACAGGTATTGATTACAGAAACTTCAAGAAAATAATATTAACAATTTTAATCTTATATTTTCTCCTCCTTCCTGCAAAACGAACCAACAATAAGTCATTTTAAAGAAAACAAGATGCCAGCAGGGAGGAAAATGGAAGGCTTGAAAGAATGCCTTTAGATGAAATTGCTTGACTATGCACAGGTTCAACTTCTGAATCCCTTCCCATACTTGGTGAATTGCCCACCATATAAAGATCAAATGGGACCCAAAACAACTTCCTTTAAAGTTGTTTGAACGGCCAAACCTTCACTTCTCCCACCTCCACTAGTCATGGCACAGATCACAGCCTGGTCATGGACAGATCACCACCCTTACACTTCACATCATGAGCCAATGACTCAGGGAGCAGGGGACTTTCATTCTGGTGACTATGGTAGCAGCAGCCAGGTACCAACTCTGTGTGCCAGGCAGCAATGTCTTCAGTTAACAGCAACTGTGGCCACACAAGCTTCACATCTGGTACACAGCATGACTTAGGCAATAGCTCACCATGATGGCTCTCTGGTGTGGCATGTGGCTCTGACTTGTATTTGTTTCCACTCTATCCCCAGTGATCCCTGTAGATGACTGGAATCTCTTAACAAATTCCTTTTCTGTTTAGTCAGCTAAAGGCAGTTTCAAGTGCTTGCCTAATGACCATATGACGGAAATTCAATCATTTGTACTAAGTTAGAGTCATGGTGAGGGCATCATGTCATTTCAGGAATTACCATTAAGTCCATACCAGCATCTGAGTCTTACCCAACCGTGCATCTGGAAAATCTCAAGGATGGTCAGAGTCTCAACATCTTTTCATGACTGAATCCTGCAATGGTCACTACCCAGAGCCTCACTCACTACACAAGAATGTGGATGGGAAAAACAAAAAAAACAGCAGTGGGTGAGACCATTGGCTCCAAATTTTTATATTCATTTTCTGCTGTATAGGAATGAAATTTCTTATCAAACTCCAAGTACATTTAATAACACAAATTTGTTATGCTAACATCCCACTATAAAACACATTATCTCATGGACTAAGAACCAAGCCTATGTGGACAGAAAGTGGAAGGGAGTTTAATGAATAAATGTCTTTACTTTCTTGTGTATCAGAGAAACATCCAAGGAGGACCACTTGGAATATAGCCCTCTTCATTACTTTAGAAAAAAAAGAGAGTTTTTGTAAGCACTGGCACTCTGTGATGGTGCTACTGTATACTTGGGAATTTACTAGACAAAGCAAAGCTTTAAACAGAGAAAAGGTAAATAGATAACACCTACAATAAATAGCAGGGTGCCTAGGAAAGAGAGGATGTGATAGCCACAACCTTGGAAGAGTAGTTCCTGGAAAGGACTGGACATTGGGAGAGCTTCCTGCTCTGTCGGGCAATATGTGCTTGGGTAGCTTAATTCAATACTAGGCTTTAAATTAGATATGACACAAGTTCTTGAAAACATGGTAACTTTCATAATAAAAATGTGAAGGAATGAAAGGCAAGTGATAAAAAACCATATCTCCAGAACTTCTTTCTTAAGGCTACTCAATAGGGAAGGCCTTGGAGAAGGACCAGCACAGCTGGGAAGAAAACAAGGTCCAGCACAGCCCTGGAGAGAATATATCCTCCCACACTTATCCTAAGACAGAGGAGGGAGTCTGTATTTTCCTCTCAGCAACATCACTTCACAGACAGCCTCTGCACCCGATAATGGCATACAGTGGGCAGTGATCACACAATATTGATCCTCATAGATGTCGATCCCCACAGCTCCCTCACAGTGTCCCACGCCAGGCCCCACCTTGGGGATCTATAAGACCACATTAGTTAGTGTGAGCCTTAACTAGTTCCTCATCTGATTGGCACTGTTCAAGAAACTCCTCCTGTTTGCCCAGCCACCTTCTCCTGAACACGGAAACTGTTCCCAGAACTTGTTTGTAGCATCCACTTCGACCTCTGTATCCAGTTACATCTAGCATAGCATAGTGGTGCACTCTGTGCTCATCTTTGTGACACCTGAATAAGAAACCCAGAGAGCGTCCAGCCTCTTCCTTATCTTTTAAGAACACTGCAAAAATAGGTCACAATAAAACCTCAATATCAGTTCCCATAAGATGGAAAGAAAATAAAAAATTCTAACTCCCAATCTGTGATATATAAGAGAAAAATATCTAACAACAACAATTTAAAAAAGAAAAAAATAAAACACCGACAATCTTAATTTGGAACTCTGACAGCTGAAGAATACAAACTAATGACTTCAAGAGTTCTCACTCAGAGTGGACGATGACAGGAGCTACTGGGACTGATTATTTATTTGTTCCAGAAGTGCCTGAAAATAGCAATAATATGAGAACAATAATTCCATCCACAATGCCCATGGGCAAAGAAAACTGAAGTTTAACAGCAATATCTGAAAAACATCCTGGAGACTGCATGACATACTTGGAAAAGTCTGAATTTAGGCAGCCAGAGATCTTACGCTGAACTCTGACCTCTACTGCTCTTTTCTTTGAACCTCAGTTTCCTTAAATGATGGTGATGATATGATGATGGTGATGATGACGGTGATTGCGTTTAGAGCAGTTGACTGGCTTCATGCCTGATGGCCATCTGTTAGTGGTTATCCAGTAAATCATATGCATGGTGTTTGTGACCCACAGTGCTTCAAACAATACTGTGAAACACTCCTAAAATCTCCATGATGATTCTTGTTCACTATTGGCCCTTTTCCCTGTGTCCTCCTTATAACTCATAGCATGGTCATCCTGGGTAAGTGCTCCTCATCCTTCCAAGGCTATCTAATGCCTTCACTGTATTTTTCCAAGTTCACTAATCCAAGCATCCCCTAAACATTACCACCATCCTTAGCTGCCTGGTACCCCACTCACAAAATAAATAATCTTCCATTTATTGGAAATCTACTCTAATCTCCCACGTAAGCAGTAGGAAAAATGAGGTCCTGGAGCCCAGGGATTTAACACTACCTGCTGACAGAAGCATATTTAGAGACTAGAAGCCCCAGGTCCCAGGTCAAAGCTACTTCCACTTTACTGCCATTGATGGGAAGCTTGGCAGCTAAATCAGAGCCACGTTGCACAAAAAGCTTAATGTATTCCTTCCTAATGTGATACTTGCCTATAAGAGGAGCCTTGAGCTGAATAAAATGAGTAATACTTGATTTATAAACAGCAGCCAAGTCCAGTGGGAAGGTATCTGAGGTTGGCTGCGTCTCAGCTTCCCCCAAATCATCCCACCTACACTCCAAGAGAACGCTGAACTGATGATGGACAACATGGCTTCCATCCTTCCAGCCAGCCATCGACTCAGCAAATACTTGCGGAGGGTGTGAATGGGGCAGGGTGACATTGATGATGGAAGGATTCCTCTTTCCTTAATCACACTCTGCATACTGGATAGCACACTTGGCACTTTGCTCTATATGTCTTGCTCCTTGCCACAATCCCATGAGGGATTATATAGAGGTTTTGTATAGAGAAAGACTAGGGTTAACCAAAGTCAAGCAAATCCCTGCCCTCTCAAAGCTAGTAAGTAGAGGAATTGGGATTTGTGTTCAATCTGCTCACCTTCAGAGCTGGACCTTGGCATGGCTCCAGGCTCTCCCTCTCCAGCAGGTGCACAGCTGGCCTTCGTTGGAGAGCATTGTGTAACTCTGACAAGGAGAAGCAGGCAAAACAGCACAATGCTTGGCATATATCAAGTGTTCTCTTTTTAAAGCTGAACAGAGCATACCGTTTTTATAAACTCATTTTAAGGTTGAACAGGACATACTGTTTTTATAAAGCCTTTGTTTAGTTTGGAATTCAGTGACTCTACAGTTTGAAAATTGCAATAAATGGCAATATTAGTATATAAATGACAGAGAATTTCATCAAGGCCTGGTCATTTAAACTGTCTACAGTCTTGCAAGTAGGAATAAAAGATAGAGATTTTCTTCTTCCTGCAGTCTAATCAAGCTAACTGTTTTTGTTTTACTGGGTTTTTTTTTCTCTCCCCCCCCCGCCCCGTTCTTCTCCCCCTTCCATCTCCGTCTTATTCATTTATCTAGAGACAGAGTCGCATTCATTCCTCATGTAACTAGCACACAGTGAGTGGGTGGTGGTTAATGAAACCATATTCACTGTGTGACTAAGAACTCATAAGAATGGAATGTTGGGAAGCCTTTTTTTTTATTGGAACAATGAGTTTATTAACCTGGGTGCAATTAAAACCTCAAGTCTTTCTCCTATGACTACATTTACTCTACTTAAGCAAATATAAAGGTCCTCTGAGGCCAGATCACTGAGGACAGAGAAGATGAAGTTTCCAGAGCAGAGCTTACAACACATGGGCCATGATTGCAGGGATATTCTTCCTGAGTCGACTCATGACATATTGAGAAGCAATATCACATGTGGGCAAGCAGGTGTCTGACATGATGTGCAGGGAGAAGAACTAGGTTTATTTATTTGATTAATCTACTAAATGGAAATAATTACATGTAGCTGGTGGTCACCACAGTAGGCAACACAGTCCTAAAGGAATTAATCACAAGAAAATCAACTGGTGGAAAACAGGAAAACAGAAAGAACTTGGAAAAGTGATACCTAGGTTTCTTGACAGATTCCTAACTCCCATGAGGTAGAGGCTCCTGTGAGACCCTGCATCAAGTTTCTCTGACACATTCTCTCCCTCCCTATTTCTAACCTTTCCAGCTTGTATATGAATGACCATAGAGGACCAAAGAACCAAAAAAGAGGAACGAAACTGTGACACTTGTTGGGCCATTATGATGGTTGGCTTTTGTCAACTTGACACAAACCTTGTAAAGAGGGAATTGTAACTGAGAAAATTCCCCCGTAGACTGGTCTGTAGGCAAGCCAATGGGGTAGTGTCTTGGTTAATGTCTGATAAGGCGTGGGGTGGGGGCATCTCACTATGAGTGGTGCCATTCCTGAGCAAATGGTTTATCTTTGTGTGAGAAAACTGGCTGAAAAGTCATAGGAGCAAGTCAGTAAGCAGCATCCTTCCATGGATCTGTTTCAATTCCTGCCTCCTGATTCTTGTCTTAAGTTCCTGCTTTGACTTCCATTCATGATTAATAACAACTATACCCTGAAGTAAACTATCCCCTCCCCTGCCACGTCATCAGAATCCCTAAGACAGCCATCTTACAGAGGAAGGAATGAGAGAAGAGATGAGGCCTCCCACAATGATGGAACTCTGGAGGCCACCTGACAAGCCCTCCACCCTCTTTCAAGCAAACCTCCCTGCCACCTCACAACTCTCGCTGTTGATAAACTTTGTTCTTAACCTACTTCTCCTCACCCTCATAACTCTCCTCCTGTTAGAAATAACATGTGTAACAGATAGCTTCCAGTTTGAGGAATTTGTAAACTCTCACAAGGGTAGAGATTCTGGCCCTGTTAGAGACAATGAGGCCACCATTTCATCCTAGGACTCCTTAAACTATTCTACATAGTACTGACTACTATACCCAGACAAAATCTAGCCAAGAATTTCATTGTATCTAATAAGAGTACCAAGAAAAAGACAGCAAGTAACTTCTCACTTAAACGACCTCAAATGTTATAGGATGGTTTCTTATTTCCTCATGGCCTGCATCTACTTCGATGAGATTATATTTGTAGGGTTTCTGACTTTTCCATCAGTAGAATTTTTTAATTGTTAATTTTTAATTCCTAAAACACTTACTAGCTAATGATTACCATTCCTAATTCTTTTTGAACACAGATTATTGAAGTGAAGTGTCTTCTTCAAGAGCACAAAAGAGAAAAATTCCAGAAATCAGATTAAAAAGCAAGTTAGACCCCAGCCCAGCATTCCTACCACATCCTGCCTTTATGGTCACCGTATAAGGCTCCCTGTTCTTCCCAACACCTGAGTTTCTTCCATAACTTTTGGGTTTAGCCTGAACTGACACCAATAGTTGCATTCTCATCACCAACAAAAACAAAACAAAACAAAAAACAAAAGAGCTATGCCTTGCTACATCAAAATAACAGCAAAGTTAGATTTATAACACAATAATTGGCAAGCATTCCCTTTCTAAGTTTATGCCACTTTTATGGTGCGTTGGGGGTATTTCCCACCTCTTCAAAACTTGCTGTTTGTTTCTTTTCTCCTTGCTGTGACAAAATGACCAACAAAAGAGTAACTTTGAAAAAGGGAAGGTTGATCTGGGAGACTGGTTCCAGGACAGAGTCCTAGGTCACAGGAAAGCATAGCAGAAGTGACCTACCTCTGAATGGAGGGACTCTCACAGCTCGGCAACTCAGGAAGCACAACCCACGAAGGCTGCTCCCCATCAGGCTTTTCTGATCCCTCCCCACCTTCTGTTCAGCCTGAGCCCCTAGTTGGAAGATTGTGTTTATTTGTTTTCTTTCCTCAGTTTAGCCTCAATGGAAGCATCCTCATAGATAGGCTCAGAGGTATGCCGCATAAGTGACTCTAAATCTGGCTAGGTTGACAAAAATGATTAACAAGAGTCTTACACTCATATAAGTAATTTGTTATTTTTATCTTAGTTTTGAGATTATATACAATAACATCAATTTATCCTTCACTTCCCCTCCTCACAACCTTCTTGTATACTCCTCCTTGTTCCTTTTCAAATTCAAGGCCTCTTTATTTCATTATTTGTTGTTACATGCATGCATGTGTGTGTGAATTCCTTAATATATTATATACACACAAATATATATACATATATATATATATATATATGTATGTATATTGACTTGTTTAAACACACTCACAAGCTTTAGGATGGCTGACTATCTTATTGTGCCCTGCATCTTTTTAGAACTTTCTCTTTTGTGTTCTTGAACAAGATGCTTAAATTCAACAATTTGTGATCAAAAATTAAGAAATGATAGTAATTAGCTAGTAAAAGTGTTGTAGGAATTAAAATGTAATAATTTTAAAAGTTCCTACCAATGGATATTCTAGTCAGAAACTCAGCAAATATAATCATCTAAGTGGATGTAGATCATGATGAAATAACAAGCTATTCTATAGCATTTGAGTGTGTCTAAGCAACAAGAATATATATAATTTGCTATATATATTACATATTTAGGAATGTATATATATATTCCTAATTATAAACTGCTCTGTATAATGTTACATGTATGTATGTTTTTCAGGGCTGATAATTTAGTATTGGAGTGGCAATTGGTATTTTCTTCCCCAGGGAAAACTATTTCTCCCACTATCATCATTCCTTAATTTTTGTATGGGGTCAAGGCCTCCTGGTCTTTCCCCCATCCAGTTCAGCATGTCTATTGTTTTTAAAGCTAAGAGGAAATAGAAGAGCCCGTGATAATTATATCTGCTATCTCAACTCCTACCATTGTTTTTTATATCTCAACTAGAAATCCCCAATACACTATTTATAACAGTCACAACTCTGCTCTATTTGAGATGACAGACACATCTGCAGTGAGTAATGGGCAGAGTTCAGGGTTTAGAGTACTGTGTGTCCTGATGGCAAATTGATATATAGTCTCCAGCAAATTCAATTTGAGATCATGATTTTTCTGTAAACGCACCTCAATATAGATGCCACATTTCTGAATTCTAGGCAGAATTTATGATTAGACTTCAGGATATATTATCATATAAGAGCTTAATATAAAACTCCCAAAATAGCAACATTGTGATTACTGGTCTTCACTTTATTCCTGGATGCTTAATACTCTCAGTTTCCTATTAGCAGCCTTTTTAATGAAGATTAATTCCATTTTCTATCAGCTGTGTTAATAAAAAGTATTGTTGAGAAAATAGGACTACATGGTACAATTAGCTAATACCCGTTCCTTCTATTTCTTATAAACACATTGAAATAAATGGCAGTATAAATGAGATTGGGGATTTCAATCTGCTTCCTAGTGGCTGGTTGGAAAAGTATTATAAACTCAGCACAATTATCCCTTGGTGCTCTAAGAACCAAGAGCAGTGGGCTCAATGAAATGCTGAAGAGATTCAAGAACAACGTGGAGGGTAGAAGCTACGAGTAAAAGGGGTCATCAAATGGGCTGTAAAAGGTCTGTTTGGAAAAACTCTGAGGAGTGGTCATTTGGAGATAAGGGCATGATGTCATACCCGAGAGTACCTCTTCCTGGTTTACTATGGCCCCTAGAGTTCTAAATGATTGCTGAGCAGTTTTCAGCTACTGAACACACTAGAATGGAGGGAGGAAATTTCCTCAGAAGATCAAAGAACTCCAATTTGGCCAGAAAGCTATTGATTATCACAGCAAATTCACAGTGAATGAAATCTGAATTCCCAGAAGATTCAAAGCTTATCTCCTTTTGAAGGCACAATGATCTAACCTTCTTCACCAATTATTTCTTTTATTCTTGAAGAAGCTCATAACACCAAATTTCTTAGATGCTCCTTGTATGGACAAGTAAGACAGTCTCCCCATCAAGAGAAAGTTTTCCCCGTTGAATCCTGGTGAACTTCATATCTTCTTGCAGCCAGGATGATAGAAGATGGAAGACCATGTGGTCTCAAAGCCTGGAGATGAAAGGCCATGCAGCTTCCATCTTCTCCCTTGGAATACAAGTGCTTGAAGCTCTGAGTTCCACATACACCGAGAGACCAAGCTGAGAAGAAGCCAAGTCTCGTGCAGAGGTCACATGATGAGATCTAGATGCCTAACATGTAAGTAAGAATCTCCAGCTGACCCCAGCCTCAGCATCAAGTCTCTTCTGCCCTTCTGGTGTTCACAGCTGGAGCACACACAGCCTGCTCCCTGCAGAGCCCTCACTGCCTTCTTGACCCATATCTGCCTGTGTGAATATAACAAAATGATTGGCCTCTGCTGCTAAGCTCTCTGGTAATTTGTTCCACAGCAGCAGTTTCAGGAACAATCCTATTACTGAACTGCAACCTCTGATCCTTCTCAGTGGAGATTCTAATCCTGAAATGAGAACATTTCCCTTATGTCTTGACCCCACGTTCCTATGCAAATGAAAATCCCATATATCTCATCGTTGACAGAAGCTCCTCAACTCATAACTTCACCCTTCCAGAAATTAAATATGTGTCCCTCTTATCAATCAAACAGCCTTCCCAGTTCAGCCTCCCTTAGAAAGTCTTCTCAATTTAATCACAGAAAATGCAATTACCTGCAATTTCCTCTCACTACTCCCTACTCTCACCAATGACAGCTAAAATACATCTACTGAATGACTAAATATCATAAAAAATGAGAGAAATATAAACCATGTGTTCTGTTCCCAAAGAATTTCCTATTCTGCCTAGGAAGTACAGTTAAACTATTTTTCTACCACCACCTATAGAACGAAAGAGTTGTGAATGATCCATTCTCACCAATTGCATGAAATATATACACTGAGAATCCTATTCCCAAGCTTCTACAGACCATGTCTGTCTTAGTCAGGGTTTCTATTCCTGCACAAACAGTATGACCAAGAAGCAAGTTGGGAAGGAAAGGGTTTATTGAGCTTACACTTCCACACTGCTATTCATCACTAAAGGAAGTCAGGACTGGAACTCAAGCAGGTCAGGAAGCAGGAGCTGATGCAGAGGCCATGGAGGGATGTTCCTTACTGGCTTGCTTCCCCTGACTTGTTCAACCTGCTCTCTTATAGAACCCAAGAATACTAGCCCAGAGATGGTACCACCCACAAAGGGGCCTTTCCCCCTTGATCACTAATTGACAAAATGTCTCACAGCTGGATCTCATGGAGGCTGAAGCTCCTTTCTCTATGATAACACCAGCCTGTGTCAAGTTGACACACAAAACCAGCCAGCACAATGTCATTCCATGAACATTCGAGTAAGCCAATAGTAGTAATAAAAGTAATTCTTTCTATCTAAAATAAGATGATCTCGAATCACTTTTTCATGTATTCAACAACTATGTGCTGATTTCTGTATGTGCCAGCTCAGAGGACATAACTGAGAATATGACAGGTATAGTCCTGTCCTCTTGAAGCTTATATTCTATTCCAGTAGATATACCATGGGTGTGTAGACATTTCCAATGATTCATGCAGAAAGGGAAATAAAGAATGTAATGTGTGGGGAAGGAACTGTAGCTGTAGCGGGAGGGCTACTTTGGATGGGTAGTAGCCAAATTGATGTTGTAGCACTTAAGATAGGACCTTAAGAGAAGACTCAGATGAACAAGATACAAAAAGTAGGGTTTCAGGACAAAGGAAAATTACAAAAGCTCCTAAACAAAAAAATAGCAGTTTATCTTCCAAGAACAAAAAGCCTGTGTGGCTAGAGAGACAAGGATGGGGAGGGAGAAGCAAGGGTACAAAACATGGAGCTTACATCCATTTGTAATACCAAATTTGCAGTGCTCCAAAGGTTACAAGATGTCTTTGTTTTCATTGTATTGGAAACTATCTGCTTTTCAATGTAAAATGACCAGCAACAAGTAAAAACTATCCAAGCCAGTACTTACTTAGCACTAATCACCAAGGCAGTCAAGTTCGCATTGGTTATCCGGTAACTTCAGTTTCTTATTTGTTTTATTGGATATTTTATTTATTTACATTTCAAGTGTTATCCCCTTTCTCTGTTTCCCTGCCACAAACCCCCTATCCCATTCTCCCTCCACCTGCTTCTATGAGGGTGCTCACCCACCCACTCCCTCCTCCCTGCCCTGGCATTCCTCTACACTGGGGCATCCAGCCTTCACAGGACCAAGGGCCTTTCTTCCCATTGATAGCTGATAAGGCCATCCTCTGCTACATATGCAGCTGGAGGCATGGGTCCCTCCATGTGTGCTCTTTGTTTGGTGGCTTAGTCCCTGGGAGCACTGTGGGGTCTCGTTGGTTGATATTGTTGTTCTTCCTATGGGGTCACAAACCCCTTCAGCTCCTTCAGTCCTTTCTCTAACTCCTCCATTGGGGACCCTGTGCTCGGTCCAATGGTTGGCTGTGAGCATCCACATCTGTATTTGTCAGGCTCTGGCAGAGCCTCTCAGGAGACAGCTATATCAGGCTCCGGTCAGCAAGCATTTGTTGGCATCCACAATAGTGTCTGGGTTTGGTATCTGTATATGGGATGGATTCCTAGGTGGGGCAGTCTCTGAATGCCCTTTCCTTCAGTCTCTGTTCCACACTTTGTCTCCATATTTCATTTAGACACATTTTAAGAAACATCGTTGTACTCTATTTCTGGATTTTGAGTACAAGACAACCTTAGTCCGGAGAGAGGATGGGGTTAATGTTTAGAATATGATTCTCAATACAAAGGCTATGCAGTCTTACTAATGCACTGTCTTAAGGAAGAAAACTTCAACTGACTCATATGGGAAGAACTTGGGTCCAAGAGTCCTCCTTTGATCAGGAGACAGATGTCACAGAGTAAGGAAGTTTCTATGAGGCACCTATTGCCTCATCAGAGCCATAGATTATGAGGTGTTAGGAAGGAAAATGAGCAAGACAACAGGATGTGTGTCTTAATACATGTTAGGTAGCAAAAGGGGATCTAGGGAGGGTGAGAATGCTGCCTGTGTTCTTAATTAGGAGTCTAGAAAGATATGCCCTCTTGAGGTAACCACTATCAATGGTATTTGAAGATAATATGCAGAGGAGAGCCTCAAGGTTCCATTCTTCTGATCAGCTCTTTATTCCCCATGTTAATGGCTGTGGTAGAGCTGAAATCAGAGGATTGTGGGTAAATTAGAAAGTAACTAAGTGAAGACCCAGTATATTAGCCTCGTGAGGTACAAGAAAGTCTTGTAGCAGAGGCTGGGTATAGAGAACCTGTCTAGCATCTCCTTCTGAAATGAATGCTGGATTTAGCATGTCTGGGACACACTGAGAGTGACTACACCATTAGGTTCCAAAAGAGTCAGGGAAACTGTCTGGACCGCATCAGTTCCAAAGACACCAGCTCCCATGTGGCAACAGTTAGAACATTAATCAAGAAAAGCAGTAGGCTAGGGGTGCCTGGGAGAATAAGTGGAGTCATTGGGAACCATGCCTATAGGTCTAGATTCTTTTCATCTCACGAAGAGACTGCTTAAGCTTCCCTTTCCTGTATTCTGGCCTCCATCTCAGAGAGGAGCCATTAAAAAAAAAATGTCAGGAACCCTGAATAATCTGGAAGCCTGTGTGCTTTTCATAGAGATAAAGTGCTCTCTGAAATCAATGTATTATAACAGTACTTTAAAATTTATTTATTTTTATCTTATGTGCATTTATAGGTTGCCTTTATATATGTATATGTACCATAAATGTGCCTAGTACCTGAAGAGGACAGAAGCACTAGTACTTGAAAAGTGACCCCCCGTGAGTGCTAGTAACCTAACCCAGATCCTATACAAGAGCATCAAGTTCTCTTAATCACTAAGACATCACTCCATGCCCTTTAATGCGACTGGGATATTTGATTCCCCCCCCCCCCTTCTAACCAACAGAAGCTTGCTTAGTAGGAAACTCCTGAAAACAGTTAAGGTCACTACTAAGAAATTACACATTCTCATCTCAGCTGCATGATATCAGTGTGAAATTTGCGAATTGGTACATGTCTTTACAAACAGTATCTCTTTTAGTCCCCACATAACTGCACGAGGCAGGCACTATGACCCCTCCCATTTTACAATGATGGAGGAGGGTCTCTGGTTAAACAACCTACCAAAGTTCATGTGACAGCTAAATGACTCACAGGGTCTTCCAAAATATGGACACTCGAGAATTGCCTGTATTGCCTTCATGATCTTGCCAGTTGTCTTCTAGCAAGACTAGGAAATAAGCCTCAGAGCTCACACCTATTTTAAAATGCTCATGAGGGACCTGCCATAAAGAAAATGTTGTTCTTACTGCTTCACCACAATCATGTGAGGTGGATAAGATCATAACCATATCACACGCAAGAACACTGAGCTCGGAAATCTAAATAACTTAGCACAAATCAATTTTGCAGCTAAAAAATGGGAAAACTGACATTTGAACCCAGACTGATGGACCAAAAGGAATGAGAAATGAGCTGGTAACAAATCACTGGGTACAGGGGGAGCCAAAGACCTTTGAAAATCCTAACTCTTCCAAGTCATGATGCTAAGCTGTAGTAAGACTTTTAATGGTATAACCTTTATGGTTCATGAAGAATGAATACAATTTTCAAAAGTATTCACTTTTCAACCACTGTGGTACTCTATCTGAAAATAGTCACAACTAGTTACACACACAGACACACACACACACACACACACACACAGCTGAGTTAAACAACTAGTTTTAGTAGAAAAGTAAGTTACTTACAGACTAAAACTGTCCTGGAATTTTACGTTTATTACTACCAGGGTTATATTAAACAATCAGAAGAAATCCAGACATGTCACAAGAGAAAGTAATATATAAGCATCACTTTGTATATTACTTGTATAGTGGCATTTGCCACTATTGAAATAAATGATTTTTTAGAGTCAAGGAAGGCACTATAACCCATACAAATGGTCATTATGTAAAAGAAATTCAATAAAGTTATACCCTCTAATCAAAATCAAGAAATTTCAAATTTAACTGTATATCTGAACATTTAAGTCCAATTCAGACAATTAAACTCTGAAAGAGAAAAGGTGATCATTAAAGATTGGCTCTAAATGGGGAAATTAAAACTTGGGTTTACATGAAGGAAATTAGTTCTAAAACCAGATATATAGTTTCCACAACATGCTCTTACATAGATTTTTCCCTAGCCATATTACATAAGAATCCCATTTCTAATCTATATTTTCTTATTTGCCATTGATACAACCAAAGGTGGCAGTTAGATAGCTGGGACATCATACATATTTATTGCCTCTCTGAAGATTCCCCATAGCAGGTCATGTTTTAAAAAAGATTAATAGCAGGAACTCACTAACTTAATGAAGCAGGGAAATTCTTAGAGCATCAAGTATTTTTATTACAGTGAAGTTTCTGGTTTGCTTTGGTTATTTCTGTGTCCTTTAGGTCTTCATAATGGCCAAATCTATCTGCATACTCAAAAAGACACCAACAACTCAACTATATATGTCCTCAAAATAGCACTAGGCAAGTGACCTCACCCATCAGTGTTTCCATGCCACCAATAAATCAGCCATGACACCAGGAAGTTAGAGGAAATAGATAGGAAGGAATGTTTTCATCTTATAACACTTAGTTATAAGCTCTGTCACTGAAGGAATTCATGGCAGTATCTGGAGGCAGGAACTGGAAGTATCTGGAAGCAGAAGCTATGGAGGGGACAGAGCTTACAGATTAGTTCTTATTTGTAGAGAGAATATCTTATGTCTGTATGGATGTGGCACCTGTCAATAATAAATCTGTTGGCCTATAGCTTAGGCAGGAAACAGGAGGTGGGACATCCACATCCGGGAGGAGAGAGAATTCTGGGATAGACCCAGGCAGGAGATTCTCATGGGAAGATATGATAGGACAGCCACATGGTACCTGAGCACAGGTAATCAGCCACATGGCACAATTTAGGTTAATATAAATGGGTTATTTTAGTTATGATTTAGTCAGAAAAGAGTATAGTTGTATGACCAAGGTATTTGTAAATTTATTTTGAGTCCAATTATTATTTCTGGAAGCATGGGGCTAGGAAGAAGAACTGGAGTTAACTTCTATACTTATTAGCTTTATTAATTTGCTTTCTTATATCTGCTCAGTCTGTATACCATGCAGGACCCACTCTGCAGGATTGTTACCAAAACCAGTGGGCTGAACTTCCCACATCAATCATTAATAAAATATAAAATGAATAATAAAAATAAATACCTCAGACTTGCTTATTGGCCAGTTTTATAAACACATTATTATAGTTAATATTCCCTCCTCCCAGACACACCTAGGTTTGTGAAAAACTGACAAAAACAACCAAGCTATCTTCCAAAAAGGAAAGTCCTCAAGAACTTTAACAGCACAATTATATGCCACTTTATTGAAACTTGTTTTTGTCTTTATTCCATATTCCTGGATCACATCCTATGGAGTCGGAGTAATTTACATTGTTACCAAAGAAACAGAAGTTTTATCTCAAACCATCCTGGTTATTTCATGCCTGCACATTTTCAAGGTTTCCATGGGTATTTGTAGCAAACACATATCCCAGAATACTTTTCCAGTTCTAAGCAAAGTAAAGTAGCATATCATTGTGCTAACAACCCCAGGCAGTCTCGGGTCTTCAAGCACACACTAGATCAGTGTTTGTGTTAAGTTCATATCCAAGCTCTTGGGTGCTTTAAAGTATGTATCCCACAGATAAGAGCAGATGCAAAGACTCACAGTCACACATTTCATGAAGAGTCTATACCATCAGGTTCCTGGTCCCAGAGCTTGGGAATCTATAGAAGAGGGGTCAGAAGGATTGTAGAAATCAGAGGGAATGGAAGACACTAGGAGAACACCATGCACTGAATCAAATAAGCACAACATATATGGGCTCATAGAGACTGCAGTAGCAAACATGGGGCCTGAAGGAGTTTGCATGGGTCTGCACCGGGTCCTCTGCATAGAAGTTATGGCTGTTAGGTTGGTATTTTTGTGAGACTCCTAACTGTGGGAGCAGGTATATCTTTGACTTGTTTGCCTACTCTTCTCCTCCTGTTGAGTTGCCTTGTCCAGCCTCAGTGTGAGGGCTTTTGCCTTGTTTTACTGTATTTTGTTTAATTGTGTTAAAAGAAGTGCGTGTGATCCACATTAAAATAACAGCTAGCATTTATTTACTAACTTATCAAAACCTATAGCATTATTTCATATAAACCTTACAAGTCCTCTAGGAATGTTTGTTTTAGTAAATAATTTTTTTAGCAAATTTTTTTGCAGATGAATAAAATATACTACAAGAGTATCTTAATTTCTTTTCTATTGGTCTGCTGAAGTATCATGATCAAGGCAACTTATTTTAAAAGGCATTTAATTGGCTTTATGGTTTCAGAGGGTTAGAGTACATTTAGGTGGATCAATGACATGGCAGAAGGAACAGCTAAGAGATGAAATTTTGGTCCACAAGCAAGAGGAAGACACAGAGAGCACACTGGGAATGCAGTAATCTTTTGAAAACTCAAAGCCCACCCCCAGTGACACACCTTATCCAACAAGGCCACACCTCTTAATTCTTCTTAATGAGGAAATACTAAACCACAGCAAGCCTGAAAACCATCAGGGCAAGCATTGAATCCAGGTCTGATGGGAAATGCCTCCAATCCTCCAGTTTTACTCGCTGAAATACATTTCTCTGCTTGGGCGAGTTCCATTTCCTATGCGCAGCTCTCCTTGGCAGATATTCCATAGCTCTGGCATATCTAAACTCTTGGCATCTCCACCATAATTCAGCCTTCATTTTCAGAGCTTCAGTAAATGGCCTTAGGACCTCTATGCACTAGAGGCCATGATGGCAGAGCAAAAACAATTCAGAGTGCATATCTTAATCCACAAACAAGAGGGAGGGAGGCAGGCAGGGAAAGGGGAAGGGAGAGAGGAGGGAGAGAAGAGGGAGAGTGAGGGGGAGAGGAGGAAGGGAAGGGTGAGGGGGAGAGGGAGAGAGAGAACAAACAATGGAAACAGTATCAGTCTTTTGAAAATTCAAACTCCATTCCCAGTGACATACCTTCTCCAATAATATTTTGCCTTCTTTCATACCTTCTAATCCTTCCCAAACAGGTTTGGCAACTCGGGACCAAGTATTCAAATATATGAGCCCATGGAGACCATGCTCATATAAACCACCAACTGTGCTTTATTCTATGTGACAACAAAGTCATGCTCCAAGAATTTAAAACAAGTTTAGTCTGGCTTTACTTTTAAGCATGACATATTATCTCACATCACAGAGTTTTACTATGATATACCTGTATACTTCACTTAACCAAGTTATCTCATGTGTGCACTCTCCTCCTCTGCCTCATCAGCTAAGCTCACAAACACCCAATGTCTGTGCTAGAATGAGTTTCATTTGACACTGGGACATATTTTCTGCATGATGATCTTCCTGATTGCTTTAGCCCTAGTCTATCACACCACTCTTTCAAACACCATCAAGAATTTTAGAGAACAATATGTAATAATACTTCATTGGAGCTGCAGGCAAGAAAAGATAGGGCATCCATTCCATTTTCATTTCATCGACCTTTCGGGGAGGTGAAGCATCTTTTGCATCCATATTGCTCTGTGTTTTGTGTTTCACCCAAAGGTACTAACATGTAATGAGCTTCCAGACCCTTTCATATTCTGGCAATAGGATCAATTGCATGAAACAAAGAGGGTAAAAGAAATAGGAACCAGGAAGACAACACAGGATCAGACACACAGTAGTACACAGTCAGTAAAAGGACACAGTTTAATCTGGTGTTTCTTCTACCTATATAAAACCACATGCTACAAGAGACAAAAGGAATAATCTGTTCTTATAAACTTGCAATGTCACAGATTTGGGAGCAGTCTGTTTAAGAAAAATATTGCATGTGGGGAAAAGGCTGAAGAACTTCATTTTGATACAAGTGTCATTGGGTTTTAATTTAATTGCTTCTGCCCTGCACTAGATTTCAAAGCAACAAATTATGTTAATTTATCATTTCAGAAGACTGAAATATTCCTAGCAAGTTATAAGGTTCTCCAAACTCAAAGAATACATCTAGAGTTTTAGTGGCTTTATTGAAATTATCATTTTTGACAAAATAGAACTGTGTTCTGTGTTACAATGAGTTAATCTCATATACTATTGTTCTATCAAGTTTATTGATAGATGCAATATCTGCCTTGGAAACTGCTCTGAAGGGGCCATGTGTCCCTCACCACTATGTGACAGTCCTTTCTTAAATTTCTTATGATCTGTACTCAGACTAATCAAAGCAATCCAATCCAAATTCTATACACTGAACATTTCCTCTCCTTGGGCTTCATATCTCTAAGTAATCTTGTATACCATACTGCCAACAAGTTAATTGTATATTCACTAATTTTCTCTGTTAACTTCTTCTTTTTATATGTATGAACACAGTGTGCATGGTGTACATATGTTTTACATGTGTAGAGGTTATGTAAAGGAAGGTACATGAGCATGTTTCAGAATACATATGTGAAAGGCAGAGGTTGATATTGTAAACCTTCCTTCATCATTCCCGCATCTTACTCACTGAGCCAGAGACTCTCAATAAAACCCAGAGTTCGTTGATATAGCGAGTCTCCCTAGCAGTTTGGTATAGGAATCCACTGTCTCTGCCTTTTAAGGTTGGATGTACATGTGAACTGGCACATCCACTCAACGTTTACATGGGTACCTGGCATCTAAACTCTACTTTTCTTCTTGGTACAGCAAATGCTTCAACCACTGAGCAATCTCCCTGGCTCCAATCTTCACTAATTTTGATCACATAATTAATACATGTTTCCTATCCAACTATAAAGCCACTGAAAATCCACCTATGATGATAGTGAAGCAGGCTATGGACAACTATAACATATGCCCATAGGAAACTCCTATCTGCATACCTCCAGAGGGCATATAGAAATGAAAGATCAGTGTAAAGTAACTTTTGGGGAGAGAGAAGATCATAATCCAGAACTGCTTCTAATGGTACACACAAAACTGTCATCCAACAGTCTAGGCAGAACAAGCCAATCCTAAATACTTGCTGAACTTTTCTATTGTAAGTACTGTAAGTGCTACTAATAAGGAATGTGCAAAAAAGATATGGTATCTTGCTTGAAAAATCTAGTTTTAATGTTACTATATCAAATTTACCTGGGAGTTATCCAGTGTCATGTTCATAACTCAATCAATATCCTCACCCAAAGATACACCTGTCTATGCATCAAGTATGCCAATGTCTCTATCACACACACATACACACACACACACACACACACAAACACTTCAAATACTCCTATGGCTAAAATGCCATTAAAAAGGACATAAAATTTTCATCCTTTGTGGTCAGATCACTATAATTGATTCAACCTGAACATGGCAAGCAGAAGCTCAAACTTTAGAGGTGCTTCTATTGCACTCACCAATATATATCATTCTTTATTTGGAACAGAACATTTCTATAATGAGTTACAGTGGAAGTGAGGTGCACATATCCAGGCCACATTCCTCAAATCTCAACACTATATCACAAGCACTCAAGCACTCTTTCTTCTATAGCTTGCTGGCTGGATGTAGAGAGCACAATACAAGGCCCCATGTCCCTAGATGAAGATGGTTAAGCACAAGACAGAAATAGCTTGAGAATATGAGCAACAACATAAAGCACACTGTGTTTCATCCTTCCCCAGCCACACTGAGCCATGTGATATGTGGACATCAGGACATTGAGGTGGATGGCTCGCTTTGTTGTAGTCTTTGTGTTACCCTGACTAATCACACACTGTGTAATCCTGTCTACAGATATCCAATATGTCCAATAATTTTTATTCAAGAGATATAAAACAAATGCCCAGGCTCAGTTTTACTATCAGAATGTAAAGTAGTCACAGAATAACAAGAGTATTGGGCAGCCAGATTTTATAGACTGGTCAGCAACAATTGGAAGGGAACACAAAAATCAAATGTGTCCAGGGAAACAACCTGTCTGAGCTCCAAGGAAAAGGCTCCTCACAGATCTACTTTTACTTAAGTTCAGCTATTTGAAATAAGTGTGATCTAAGAAAGTATAATTATTCCACATATGAAACAACAGAGCTGCTTTTGCTCCAGTGACTGGGAAGTTGGGACAGCCAGGTTCTGAGACAGACAGGCATAATATCGCATGGGTCTCGGGCGGCTTGTGTGTATGCGGCTCCCAAGTGCTGGGCGGATCTGCTGTGACCAGCGCGCCAGCTCCTCTGTGGGACTTCAGCCTGGCAGAGGGACCCCGCACTGGGCGGGGAAAGCCTACCAGCTTTCCTTCCACGACCTCTGTTCCCGCAGACTGCGCTGAAGTGACAGGTACCCCAAGCTCCCTATCCCCAATATAACATCACTTGGGACACGGCCTGTTGGGGCTTCCGTCTGTGCCCGAGAACGGGTCAGCGCTGTGGTCTTCTGGGTGCCAGATCGGCAGGCCATCGCGTCTGCAGGTGAGGGGCGCCACGGAGAGAGTGCAGATTGCACTCAGCCATCTTTGCTCCAGTGACTGGGAAGTTGGGACAGCCAGGTTCTGAGACAGACAGGCATAATATCGCTTGGGTCTCGGGCGGCTTGTGTGTATGCGGCTCCCAAGTGCGGGGCAGATCTGCAGGAACCAGCGCGCCAGCTCTGCTGTGGGACTTCTGCCTGGCAGAGGGACGCCCCCTCCCCCCCAGGAGAGATCACTCACCCCTGCACAGGGCAGGAGCCTACCAGCCTCCCTTTGGCGATCTCTGCTCCAGGAATCCACTAGGCTGAGCCTTTGGAGGTGCAAGGCCTCCCCAATATAAGATCACTTGGGGCAAGGCACATTAGGGCTCCAAAGTCACTCAGGAGCAGGCAGGCCCCAGAAATCGGTGCCAGGGGAATCCTGGCAATCCAGGGGGTGCAGAAATAGCTTTGCAGGCTCACAGGAGGTCCATCCAACAGCCAGTGGCAGCAGGACCAACTAACATCAGAGGTATCCAGATGGCAAAAGGCAAACGTAGGAATGTTACTAACAGAAATCAAAGTAATGTGGGACCATCCGAACCCAACTCTCCAACAGCAGCAAGTCCTGGATACCCCACCACACCCGAAAGACAAGATCTGGATTTAAAATCACTTCTCATGATCCTATTAGAGGATCACAAGAAGGACACAAATAAATCTCATAAAGAGTTACAGGAGACCATGAATCAACGGTTAGAAGCCCTTACAAAGGAAACACAAAAATCGCTTAGAGAAATGCGGGAGAACATGGATCAAAAGATGGAGGCGCACAAGGACACAACACAAAAATCGCTTAACGAGATGAATCAACGGGTAGATGCACTCACAAAGGAATCACAAAATTTGCATAAAGAAATGCAGAAGAATATGGGTCAACAGATGGATGCCCATAAGGAGGCAACACAAAAATTGCTTAAAGAAATGAATCAACGGTTAGATGCCCTTACAAAGGAAACACGAGAACTGCTTAAAGAAATGCAGGAGACAATGGATCAACAGATGGATTCCCATGAGGAGGAAACACAAAAATCGCTCAGAGAAATGCAGGAGAACGTGGGTCATCAGGAAGAAATCCTGAAAGAGGCAATGCAAAAATACCTTAAAGAAATACAGGAAAATACAAACAAACAAGTGAAGGATCTCAGCAAATCCATCCAGGAACTAAAAAAGGAAGTAGAAACAACTAAGAAATCACAAAGGGAGACAACTTTGGAGATAGAAAACCTTGGGAAGAAATCAGGAGTCATAGATGCAAACATAAACAATAGAATACAAGAGATGGAAGAAAGAATCTCAGGTGCTGAAGACTCCATAGAAAGCATCGACTCAACAGTCAAAGAAAATGCAAAATGCAAAAAACGTGTAACCCAAAACATCCAGGAAATCCAGGACACAATGAGAAGACCAAACCTAAGGATTATAGGTATAGATGAGAGTGAAGATTTGCAACTTAAAGGGCCAGTAAACATCTTCAACAAAATTATGGAGGAAAACTTCCCTAACTTAAAGAGAGAGATGCCGATGAACGTACAAGAAGCCTACAGAACTCCAAACAGACTGGACCAGAACAGAAATACCTCCCGTCACATAATAATCAAAACACCGAATGTTCTAAACAAAGAAAGAATACTAAAAGCAGTAAGAGAAAAGGGCCAAGTAACATACAAAGGAAGACCTATCCGAATCACATCAGACTTCTCACCAGAGACTATGAAAGCCAGAAGATCCTGGGCAGATCTCATGCACACACTAAGACAGCACAAATGCCAGCCTAGACTACTATACCCAGCAAAACTCTCAATCACCATAGATGAAGAGACCAAGATATTCCATGATAAAACCAAATTTTCACAATATCTTTCCACAAATCCAGCCCTGCAACGGATAATAGGTGGAAACCTCCAATACAGGGAGAGAAACAACACCCTGGAAAAAATGAGATAATAACCTTCTTGAATCAAACCCAAAAGTAGAAACAACAGAGCTTTAATATAACTAACCCAAGACTCTCCATTCCTCATGTGTCTGACTCATCTGAATTCTACACACTCAACCATTGCAATTCTTGATTCTAAAAACCAGGTCACTATTCTCAATGTTTAGTTCCCCTAATACATCACTGTCTAGAATTTAACAAATGCCAATAGTGTGAGTTAATACATTCTCCAAAGGAAGAAAAAAAATCAAGGCATTTGAGAGCCCCCTTCAAGTCATTCAGTTACAGTCATATGTAATAACTTTGTTCAGTAGGTCAGTAAGCATATTTGGCAGAGGTGAACAAAGGTGGTTGGGAACAGGAATCTTAATATGCATGAGCAAGGAGAAATATTTGGAGCTTAGACCATGAAGAATAAATTTTCCTTAGAAAGCTGTTATCAAAAAAATTCTTTTTATTAATTAATGTTGGCCAGCATAGTTTATAATAAGCTTCGTTGTGACATTTTCACACATCTATATCATCAGATTTTGTTCTTATGTGTGTCTCTACTGCCCTCTATCCCCCTGATCCCAAAATGATGAGCACCCACTTACCTATAGGCTCTCCTTTCTGTCACATGCACTCAGTACCTCTCTTATTCTCTTCCCCCCCATTAGACATCCCCTTCCCCATCATAGTCCCTTTTCTATATACACAAGCTTTCTCTCTTCTCTCTTTCTTCTCTCTTCTTTCTCTTTGTTATAAATTTAAATCGATATTCTGTATATTCAAAAAAAAACACGTGACACTTATTTTACTGACCATGTCTTATTTTATTAACATGAATTCTTTTCAAGATTGACTCCAAATGTGCATTACAATACATCTTAGTATGGAGAACTCGGAGCACAAAACACCAATAGATACAAGGAATGATAAATAAATGAAATTTTTCTTTGTCGTGTTTAAACAGGTGAGGTTTAAATTTGATCATGCAGGGAGAGGGTCCAAGTTAGTATTTAAAAAAATATGTATTTCTTACTAAAAACCCAAATTCACTTTCTCACATGGAAAAGAGACAAGAACATGAAAAATCAAAGAGACCCTTAAGTTACCTAATGACAACTTGATGTTCCAGGAAGTAGGAAAGCTCCATCCATCAAAGTCTATAGAAAAGAAATGATTCAGACTGCTCAGTGACTACCCATACTTTGCAGCAGACATCCTCAGCCTCTCAAATTCAGAATAGCAAATGAGGTAAGGAAAGATAACAAGAAAAAAGCTCAAAGGACATGAGCCCATGAAGAATTAATGAAGCCAGATGATGCATTTGAAAGACATAATCAAGGTCAGGTTGAAGAGCAACCCAGCAAATGCTTTACTCATATTATCAGTGTGCATAAGGAAGAGAAGTCCTTGGAACATTGCTGAGACAGAAATAATATGGCACATTCACAATGGGAATAATCATCAGCTACAATACCAGGCAAATGAACACAGCAATAATAATAATAATAATAATAATAACAATAACCATGATAGCTCCAATTTCTATAAATCATGGTTGTCTATTTCTTAATAAGTCTTATGTTAATAAAAGGGAAATTACTGATTTTGAATAAATTTTGAATGACTATTTGATTATGCCACTTGTGTGTGGGTACCTGTGGAGGCAAGATGTGGACCTCAGATCTCTGGAGCTAAAGTTACACATGGTTCTAAAAACTCATCCTGGGTATCTAAAAGGGCGGCAAGTACACTTAAGCACTAAGCTACCTTTCTAGTCCCAAGAATGGTTGTTTTAAAAGCTATTTTTTTTAGCTCTACCATGGAGAAAGTGGACACTGGAGACACAAGGAAATGTCAGCATCCCTCCGACTCATTTGTACGATGACTACAAGTACTATAGTGGGAAATCTGGCAACATTTAAACAATGTATGCACATACCTTTTGAAGTATCAATTGTACTATTATGAATTTAGCATGACTTATGCCAAATGGTAGTTAAAGTAGTTCATGGATCATTATTTATGATAACAAAAATGTATGCAAAAATGTATGATCATTGTTTATGTAGGCTCAAGTATTTCAAAACTCTGTTTACAACTGGTGGAACTGTTTTGGAAGGCTCTAGAGAAATGGTTTTCAATTTTGATAATGCTACAACCCATTAATACAGTTCTCCAGGCTTGTGGTGATCCACAATCATAAAATTAGTTTCATTGCTGCTTCATAACTGTAATTTTGCTACTGTAATGAATCATAATGTAAATTTCTGTGTTTTCTGATGGCCTTAGGCAACCTATTTGAAAAGGGTTGTTCGAACCCAAGGAGGTCTTGACCCACAGGTTGAGAACAACTGTCCTAAAGACTTTGGGATGTAGATCCTGGTTAGAAGAGGTAGATATATCATTAAGAATAGGCTTTGAGATTTTGCAACTGGGTCCCACTTCCTGCTCACTCTATACTTCCTAGCTACAGATACTCAGCTCCTGCCAGCATGTTTCCTTAGCCAGGATGGATTCTGTCCCTTAAAACTGTAAACCAAAATGAACCCTTCCTTCTTTAGGCTGCTTCTATGAGATATTTGGTCATAGTAACAAGGAAAGAAAACAATAGAATACAAAAATGGATCAGTGAGATGAGTGATGGTGCTCTCAAACAGTTGAATGGTTTTTCCACAAAAAGTGAGGAGATTATTTACTTTTATTACACATAGACTGAAAACTATAAAATTAAGAATGAAAATGTTCTTTACAATTAATAGGTGAATATGCTTATATACTTCATTTGCTTTCTAACCTTTCTGAACAAGGAATATTTGATAGGCAGATGGTCCTCAACTTAGAATTATTTGCCTTATAGTTTTTTGACTTTGTGATGATATAAGAGCAATATATAGTTAATAGGAAAAGACTCCATATTTAGGAGTTAGATGTATCTCTGGGCAAGGAATATGCAATGTGATGCTATTTAACACTCTGGGCAGCTGCAGTGAGATACAGCTCCCAGGTAGCCACAGGATCACAAGGCACTGTCAACAATGTTGCCAGCCTTTTGGGTTGGTGGGTTTTGTTTTGTTTTGCTTTGTTTTTTATTTTTTAATGTTTTTTTAATACCTGTATCCAATAAACCACATCATCTACGTGCTCTTTATTATACAATAAGCTCTATGCTTGACAATTTTGTCCAACTGTATGCTAATAAACTATTCTGATCACAGCCCTATTGGAGCCCCATCTCATGTTAATCCATACCACCACCTGCACTCCTGCTGATCAGCACCCCAGCCCCAGCCCTGCCTGTCTCCCAGGACTGCTCCTATCAGGGACATAGAAGGCCTGGCTCTAACCAGAGACACAGCTCTACCTGCCTCCCAGGAGGCCTGCTCCAATCAAGGACACACAGCTCCATCTGTTTCCTGGGAATCCTGCTCCAATCTGGAACACACAGGCCAGCAAACACAAGAGGCATCCAGACAGCAAAAGGCAAGCACAATTATATAATCAATAGAAGCCAATGCAATATGACAGGATCAGAATCCAGCTCCTCTACCACAGCAAACCACAGATATCCTAACACACCCAAAGAGCAAAATTTTGACCTTAAATCACATCTCATGAAGATGATAGAGGTCTTCAAAGAGGATATAAATAATTCTCTTAAAGAAATACAGGAAAACACAGTCAAACATAGAAATCCTTAAAGATGAAACGAATAAATCCCTCAAAGAAAAGCAGGAGAACACAATGAAACAGGTGAAGGAAGTGAACAAAATGCTCCAAGACTTAAAAATAGAAACAATAAAGAAATCACAAATGGAGGCAACCCTGAAGATAGAAAACCTAGGAAAGAGAACAGGATTACAGATGCAAGCATCACTAACAGAATACAAGAGATGGAAGAGAGAATCTCAGGTGTAGAAGATACCATAGAAAAATTAGTACATTGGTCAAAGAAAATACCAAGTCAAAAAGTTCCTAGCCTAAAACATCCAGGAAATTAAAAAACCAAACCTAAGCCTCAACAGATACAAGAGGATTGAAATAATCCCTTACATTCTATCATATCACTATGGGCTAAGGCTGAACTTCAACAACGGAAACAATAGAAAGCCCACATACTCATGAAAACTAGACAACTCTCTACTCAATGATAGCTTGGAAGAAATAAAGAAAAAATAATAAAGACTTTCTAGAATTCAGGGAAAATGAAGCCACAGCATGCCCAAATGTGTGAGACACAATGAAAGCAGTGTTGAGAGGAAAATTCATAGCACTGAGTGCCGTCATAAAGATCTCATACTGGCAACTTAACAGCACACCTGAAAACTCTAGAACAAAAAGGAGCAAACACGCCCAAGAGCAAATAGATGGCAGGAAATAGCCAAACTCAAAACTGAAATCAATGGATAAGAAACAAAGAGAGCCGGGCAGTGGTGGCTCACGCCTTTAATCCCAGCCCTTGGGAGGCAGAGGCAGGCGGATTTCTTTTTTTTTTTTTTTTTTTTTTTTTCGAGGTCAGCCTGGTCTACAGAGTGAGTTCCAGGACAGCCAGGGCTACACAGAGAAACCCTGTCTCGAAAAACCAAAAAAAAAAAAAAAAAAAAAAGAAACAAAGAGAATACAGAGAATCTAAAAAACCAAGAACTGGTTCTTTGCGAAAATGAACAAGGTAGACAAACCTTTAGCCAAAGTAAGTAAAACGCACAGAAACAGTATTCAAATAAACAAAATCAGAAATGAAAAGGGGCATATAAAAACAGAAACTGAGGAAATTAAAAAATAAAAATCATCGGGTCTTATTTTAAAAACCTATACTTAACAAAAATGGAAAATCTAAATAAAATGGATGGTTTTCTAAACATACCACATACTGAAGTTATATCAATACCAGGTAAAC
Source organism: Tokudaia tokunoshimensis (assembly GCA_036184795.1). Lineage (NCBI taxonomy): Eukaryota > Metazoa > Chordata > Mammalia > Rodentia > Muridae > Tokudaia > Tokudaia tokunoshimensis. The sequence goes on along the minus strand of BTHU01000009.1, from coordinate 36,444,823 downwards.
TATTTAATCAGTCCCATAACCCCTAAAGAAATAGAAGCAGTCTTTAAAAACCTTTCAACCAAAAAAAGTTCAGGGCCAGATGGTTTTAGTGCAAAATTCTACAGACATTCAAAGAAGAGCTAATACTAATACTCTTCAAACTATTTCACAAAATAGAAAAAGAAACAATGCTACCTAATAAATTTTATGAGGATACAGTTACTCTAATACCTAAACCACACAAAGACCCAACAAAGAAAGAACTTCAAACCAATTTTGCTTAGGAACATCAATGTGAAAATGTTCAATAAAATTATTGCAACATGAGTTCAAGAATACATCAAAAATATCATTCACCAAGATTATGCAGGCTTCATTCCAGGGATGCAGGGATTGCTCAATATATCAAAATCCATCAACGTAATCTACTATATAAACAAATCTAAACATAATAAAAGCAATGTACATCAAGTCAATAGCCAACATCAAATTAAATGAAGAGAAAATTGAAGCAATTACTCTAAAATCAGGGACAAAACAAGTCTGCCTACTTTCTCTCTACCTATTCAATATAGTACTTGAAGTTCTGGCTAGAGCAATAAGACAACAAAAGGAGATCAAAAGGATAAAAAATAGAAAACAAGAAGACAAAGTATTACTATTCAAGAATGATATGATAGCACATACAAGCAACCCCAAAAATTCTACAAAGAATTCCTACAGCTGGTAAATAACTTCAGCAAAGGGGCTGTATATAAAATTGACTCAAAGAAATCAGTAGCCCTCCTTTATGCAAATGATGAATGGTCTGAGAAAGGAATTAGGGAAACAACACCCTTCACAATAGCCACAAATAATATAAAATATCTTAGTGTAACTCTAACCAATCAAGTGAAAGACCTGTATGACAAGAACTTCAAATCCCTGAAGAAAGAAATTGAAGAAGACCTCAAAAGATGTAACGATCTCCCATGCTCATGGTTAGGTTGGATTAAGATAGTGAAAGGGGTCAAGTATTATATTAAAAAGATATGGAGAGAGAGGGCAGCCTTGTCTAGTCCCTGATTTTAGTGGGATTGCTTCAAGTTTCTCTCCATTTAGATTGATGTTGGCTACCGGTTTGCTGTAAATTGCTTTTATATGTTTAGATATGGGCCTCGAATTCCTGATCTTTCCAAGACTTTTAGCATGAAAGGATGCTGAATTTTGTCAAATGCTTTCTCAGCATCTAATGAGATGACCATGTGGTTTTTTTTCTTTGAGATTGTTTATATAGTGGATTACATTGATGGATTTCCTTATATTGAACCATCCCTGCATACCTGGGATGAATCCTACTTGATCGTGGTGAATGATCATTTTGATGTGTTCTTGGATTCGGTTGGCAAGAATTTTATTGAGTATTTTTGCATCGATATTCATAAGAGAGATTGCTATTCCACAAAATAGAAACAGAAGGAACACTACCCAACTCATTCTATGAAGCCACAATTACGCTAATACCAAAATCACACAAAGATCCGACAAAGAAAGAGAATCTCAAATTTGTTGTTTTTAATTTTGTGTTTGCTGATACATTTCTACATGCCAAGCCTATTTAAAGAAAAAAACAATAGTGCTGTAACCTTGGTAAATAACACTGGCACAGAAATAATGTCCAATAACCCCTAATATATACTCAACCAACAGCTGTAGAAAATGAATAAATAGCAAAGAAGAAAAAAATGGCCTAAAACTATGGAGAAAGCAAAATATGTAAGCAAAGAAACTTGAGCCTGGGTCCTTGATATTGACAAGTGAGATTCCCAAAGGCCATAACCCAGGTGAAAATACATTCAGTCTGCACAGAACAGTGTCAGTTTATAGTTATTGTCTCAGTTTAAATCTCAATGGTCCTTCGACCCACTCTTGAAAAACCAAGATGATGAGTTGCACTCCAGCTATAAGGTCTCATAGTAGAAAGGCATGATCAGTAGTCTTCATTTGAGAGATAATTTTTGAAGGTCATGTTTATATGATAAATGGAATTGTTAGACCAAAAAAAAAATGAAGCTAAAGGGTAAAATGAGTTCTTGGGTTTAGAGAAAATATGATACATTAATTTGTAAATTAAAGTGAAAGTTGGCACTACAAGATATGTCTTAAATAAAAGCTATTTTTCCATAGACTTTCATACGTGATAAGAACTGGAAATCTAGAAAACTGGGCATGATAATACCGGAGGACCTTGTTATACCACTCCTGGGCATATACCCAGAGGATTCTCCAGCACGTAATAAGGACACATGCTCCACTATGTCCATAGCAGCCCTATTTATAATAGCCAGAAGCTGGAAAGAACCCAGACATCCCTCAATGGAGGAATGGACACAGAAAATATGGTATATTTACACAATAGAATACTACTCAGCTATTAAAAACAACGAATTCATGAAATTCTTAGGCAAATGGGTGGAACTGGAAGATATCATTCTGAGTGAGGTAACCCAATTGCAAAAGAACACACATGGTATGCACTCACTGATAAGTAGATATTAGTCCAGAAGCTCAGAATACCCAAGACACAATTCACATATCAAATGATGCCCAAGAAGAAGGAAGGAGAGGCCCCTGGTCCTGGAAAGGCTCAATGCAGCAGTGTAGGGGAATACCAGGACAGGGAAGCTGGAGGGGGTTGATTGGGGAACAGGGGGAGGGGAGAGGGCTTATGGTACTTTCAGGGAGGGAAAATTATTTGAAATGTAAATAAAGAATATATCTAAGAAAAAAAAAAGAATTGGAAATCTAAGCAATCAGAAGCCAAGCAGATAAGACAGAGAACTGAGATGTCTCTCTCTTGCCTCAATTTTTGTGTCTTAAAAGACACAGTAGATAGCATGAGTTGTGCAGCACACCCTAATTTTTAAAGATGAAGGGAAAATACATATGGTGAATGTAAATGGATACTGAAAGAGGTAATCTAAATCAACTTAAAGCTCAATTAGATGAGATAAAATTCTGTTTTACTTGCACAAAATGTCGGTAATCTATACACTCTGAAGGCAGAAATCAAGGAAAAGAAAAACACGTCAAGACGTCCACTTAGTGAAGTATTTAGCAACATAGTCAGATTATCATCAATATATAATTACCATTGGTGCATGCTGCATCTGTTGAGCATTTATTATGGATGCAGCATTTATTATGCATTTATTTAAGCATTTATTATGGATTCGTTAGATGTCTTACATTCCTCACTGAATCTTTATGACAATCTGGAACAGTAGTATTATAATTCTATTGGATAGATGCAAAACAAAGTGTACCCAGGCATCATAATAGTCACTAATGGAAGAATCAAAACCCATTCTTAGATCTCTTCAATTCCAACCATGTCTCCATCCTGCCTCCAGGTCTCAATGCACCAGCAATGATCCTTAATACACATCAATAAGTCATCAAGGTAAAAGAAAAAAAGAGTTATCCCTTCATCTCTAGCTGAGAAAGATGGGTCTGTCAGATTAAGCGACATTGCTACTGGAAGGGAAATGGTAATAGTAAAAGAACAACAAAAAAAATGGATTAGAACAATTAGATGAAGAATAATCAATTAGTAGAAAAATAATGAGTTACAAGTAGGACCAAGGTATACTTTCCCCAAAGCACTGAATTTTGACATAGAACATGAAAAGAGAAGAATCATCCGATAATAAAGTAAGAGAAAAAAATGTGAGAGATGTCTGCAGATAGGCTATATAAACACTTTTGCAGTCATTGTTTTCTATGAAATGCCAAAGCAATTCCTCCAACTGTATGGTTAAAAATTTGACCTCGAAACCTAAGCCCATCCTGCACAGATGTTTGAAGTACGACTGTTAAAACGTGTTGTATGGTTTCAACTCTGACTACAAAATCACTCCACGCTAAATTTCTTTGACAGCTAGAAGAACATAAATGAAATATATAAATGATTGAGCCCTGAAAGTACAGCCCTGATAAATGTAGCAGAAGCCAGAATCCTAGAACCAGACCAATGTCTCATTGCAGTGAAGATCTGCAAGTAAAGCTGTTTGGGCAAAAAAAAAGGTACACTGTGTGAAACACAGTGAAAGACTACAGCTTCCACGGCTAGGTGCTTTATGATGATTTTAAATTTTATTTTTTATTTCCTTTTGGCGGGAAGGTTACAAGGTGTAGGGAAGATGTGGAAGGGCTGGGAAATGAACAGGATTGAGGTGCATGATGTAAAATTCACAAAGAATCAAAAACAATTATGTTTAAGAAGTCTTCCCATTTCCTAACATACCTGCTTCATAAATGTTTAAATATCTGGAGAATCTTTTAAGTCAATTGACAAATTTCACTGTTTTAATGTTGTTTTTATTCTAAGTAAAAGTTTCTATTTATATTCAGAAGTTTTATGACAAGCTAAGAATTTAACTAAGCAGGTGGGTAACTGCTGAATCTCTTTGTCTTAGAGTTGCGATTCAGGTTGCTTCCAAGATTTTCTTGAGAAACTAAAACCCATGGTATTATTTTAAATTGGAAGCACCCCCTATCTCATTTCATTTCTAGTTGAATAAATTATGCAATTATTTAGAACAAAAGGAGTACCTTTTCTTAGCACATTTTTTCAGCATAATATCTATTATTCTGGAGATTAAGAATATATAGATCTTCGATTTTATAGAGCATAAAGGGTTATCCTGTAGTCATCAGGACAATAAAGCAAAGACCCATGCTAAGGCTGGTAGAGAAATGGAACACAGCAGAAATAATTGTTACACAGACAATAGCTTAGATTAGATGATAAAACTCTGAAGAGGCTGAGAAAGTGGTTGTTTAAATTCTCTCTCTCTCTCTCTCTCTCTCTCTCTCTCTCTCTCTCTCTCTCTCTCTCTCTCTCTCGGTGTGTGTGTGTGTGTGTGTGTGTGTGTGTGTGTGTGTGTGTGTGTGTGTGTGTGTTTAGTATGAGAATACATTTGAATCTATCAATACAGTTAAATACTGATAATTTGGGTATTAAAGCTCTCTGGGCTTCTAGAAATTCCTTCAGACAAATGTTAATGTGAGGGTTTAAAAGAATGACAAGTCATTCATTGATCTGAAATAATACCGATTTACCAGGATCAAGAAATATGGCTGTATGCTTTGTCCTCAGAATGCATGTAGTGTTAGACAATACAGAATCATTCATTAATATCTCAGACACAAAGTTAAGAGTCAGATCATATCACAAGTCAGTATTAATCTTCAATAAAGATTTTAGAAGCCCGCCAGTTTTCATTTATCTCCCTGAGCTCTCTCCTACACAGAATCCTACACTTGGAGAACAGCACTTGTATTGAAAAATGAAAAATGATAACCAAAAATAACTTGTGCTGTGTTTCAATGTGGATAAAAATAAACACCAGAATTCATCTTTGCAGCTCAACCTTCAAAAGGAAATCAGAAAGCACCCCTCCACTCCAAACTCCTCAGAACTGGCATCTGATTGCCCACTGCCTACTTAGAGGTGACAGTCATCATTCATACATGTTTTGAAGTGGGATAATACATATTTAGAAACAGGCACTTAGCACAATGCCTTACAATAAATACATCCTTACTGCTTCACATCTGACTTCAGACCACAGGAAAAACTAAGAAGTCAGCTTATGGTTTCAATAAAAGTACATAGCTCGCACATGCTCCTATAGTATGCACTGAATCAGATTCTTGTCCCGTAACCCACTAATAGCCTTCATCGCTGCAGTTTTTCTGCTGACCTTGAATATTCTTAGTATACTCGACTTTACATTTATATTAATTCTTTTTCTGTGGCTGTTGAGTTCAAAGAGAATTTGAAAATGGAAGCTCTTTTCTGATCTTGATATTCAATCTAGAACTTCAGTTAGTATTACTTCCAGAAGAAAGCCTTAAAATCTGTGTTTCTGCTTCACCATCTCTCACATTAACAAGTTAAACAAAAGCTCTTGGTCCAGACCAACCTGGTCATATTCAAGAGGCATGCAACCAGTTTTTCCATAGAAAGACTGACTTTGTCTTAAGACTGAAACCCATGAACCAGTTTGTCTTCTATGTTTGAAATCAGGCATTTAAAAGACAACTGGCACTGACTGAAAATGGAGTGTCTTTCAGTAAATAGTGGAATAATCCAGTCTCTTCACACCAGTATTGCTTTTCTTACATTCTCCATAAATGAAATATGGCTCTAAATCCCCTTATCTTTTAAATCTTTTCTTTTAAATTAGCATTTACTAACTACATATTATCAGATTTCAATGGAATATTTCATCACACTCATATAGTGTATACTAATCAAAACCCCTTTCTTCATCCCTTCCCAACCTCTAGTAATTGCTAGAGTTTGTGGTGCTCTGTGGAAATTCAGTAGTACTTGTCTTTCTATGCCTGGTTTAATTAGTTTAATTTAATCCACTTCATTAAAAGTGGATCCCAAGTCCACTTTTAATTGGATTGTTTGGAATATTGTTGCTGTTACATGTTTTTTGAGTCCTTTATTAGTCAGTCCTTTTCCATTTCATTGTGTTGCAAATGATGGGATTTTATTTTTCTTTAAAGATGAACAATATTCCCCTCTCTGTTTCTCCAACTCTCTGTCTCTCCATCTCTGTGTCTCTGTGTCTGTGTCTCCATCTCTCCATCTCTCCCTCTCTCTCTCTCTCTCTCTCTCTCTCTCTCTCTCTCTCTCTCTCTCTCTCTGTGTGTGTGTGTGTGTGTGTGTGTGTGTGCAGTTTCTTTCTCCATTCATCTGCTGAGGAGCTCTAGGCTAGTTCTGTGCCTTGGTTGTTGTGAATGCTGTTATAATAAAGATGTGTGCAGGAATCCCTCTGGTATGCTGACTTCCTTTCCTTTGGATAGGTATTCAGGAGTGGGACAAGCAGAGCATATGGTAGATCTATTTTTAGTGTTTTAAGGAATGCACACTGTTTGCCGTAGAGTTGATTTATTTTTTGCTCTACCAACACAATGGGAGCTTTTGTTTTTCTCCCCTCCTCTTCACATGCTTGTTTGAGGTTGTTTTGGTAGTAGTCACTCTAAAAAGATAAAATAACACAACATCGTACTTTTGAATTTCCCTAATGACTGATTGTATACGAGTGTTTTTTAATGTATTTGTTGTCCATTTGCCTGTCTTCCTTTGGGAAGATACTTATTTGGATCCCAAGTCCACTTTTAATTGGATTGTTTGGAATATTGTAGCTGTTGTTACATGTTTTTGAGTCCTTTATTAGTCAGTCTTTGCCAGAAGAATAGTTGGGAAATTACTGCCCTATAGATTGTCTTTCCACTTTGTTGTTTTGTTTTCTATGAAGATACTTTTATTTTGATGTAATCCACTCTATTTATGCTTGTTTTAAGTGTATTTCATACTTTTCTACACACACACACACACACACACCATCTCTACCAGTGTCTTAAATATATATCCTTCTTGTTTCTTCTACTGGCTTTTAGTTCCTGGTGTTATACCTAGGTCTTTGGTTCATTTTCAAGTTGATTTTACTCAAGCTGAGAAATGGAAGCCTTGTTTTACTCTCTGCATGGGTACCTAGTTTTACCAATTTGCAGAAGAGGCTGTCTTTTCTCCAGTTAGTGATTTTGCAATTTCTTTAAGAATCAACTGTCTCTAGGTACATGGGTTTGCTTCTGTGTTTATTGTTGTGTTCCTTTGGTTCACACTTGTTTCTCCGTCAATCCCATTCGGTTCTGGTTAATACCGTTATGTATTAAAATCAAGTATTGTCTGTGAGCCCCTGTGAGGTCTATTTAGTTGACTCTATGGGCCATGTTCTCCTGTTGTCCTCAACCCCTTTGACTCCTATAATCCATTCTCCCCTTCTTCAGCAGTAGCTGGGGGTGTCCCTGAGCTCTGCCTAATCTTGGGGTGTGGCTCTTTGTATCTGCTCTCATCAATCATGGAACCTGCATGGGTCTATGCTAAGTCCTGGGCATACATGCTGTGATGGTTCATCTTAGGGTTTTTGTGGAAGTCCTAACAGTGAGAGTAGGGGTGTTTTTGACTCTTTAGCCTAATCTTGGGAGCCTTTTCCTTCTACTGGATTGCCTCATCTGGCCTTGATGTGAGGGTTTGTACCTAGTCTTATTTCATCTAGTTGTGTCATGTTCAGTTGACACCACTGGGAGACCTGCCCCTTTCTGAAGAGAAGCAGAGCAGCAGTAAAACTGAGGGCTGGAAGGAGTGGAAAGGAGGGAGGGTTGGAAAGGGTGGAGAGTGGGAAGGCTTCGGTCAGGGTGTATCATATAAGAGAAGAATAAAGAAAGAGAAAAGAAAAAAATCAAATATTGTCTTGTACTCAGCTTTGCTTTTCTTTATTCAATGTGGCTTAGGCTATTCAGGTTGATTCCAGATGAATTTTATTTTTTTTCCTAGTTCTATAAAGAATGTCATTGATATTTTGATTGAAATTGCATTTAATCTACATACTGACATGATTAGAATAATCATTTTAACAATATTAATTCTCCTCATCGATGAACCGAGAAGATTGTTTTAATTCTTACATGCTATCTTCAGTCTATTTTCATCAGCATATTATACTTTTATTATAGAAGTCTTATGCATTCCTGGTTAGATTCAGTGCAAGGTAATTTGTGTAGGAGTGGGATTGATTTCTTGATTTCTTTTTCAGAAGTCTTGTTAACGGTATGTTAAATTACTGCCAGTTTTCAAATAGTGACTTTTTTTTTAAACTTGGCAACTCTATTGAAATTTTTAATAGTTTCAGTAATCTGATAGAATTTTTATATATCATCTGCAAAACAGGAATAAATTTACTTCCTCTCCCCATATTTGCATGCCTTTCATTTATCTCTCCTCCCTAACTGATCTGGATAAAACTTTCAGGGTTCTATTGGGAAAGAATAGGGAGAGTAAACATTCTTTTCTTGTTGCTGGTCTTAGAAGTAATGTTGTCTGCTTCTCCTTTTAGGGTGGTATTGATTGAAAGTTTGATGTGCATTGTCCTTATTAAACTGAGGTAGACTCTTCTAGACCTGACTTGTTTAAGGTTTTTATCACAAAGAGGTGATGGACTTTGTAGAAAGCTTTTCTTGCATCTATTGAGGGAAGCGGATGGTTTTTACTCTTTATTCTACTGTTGTGACATATTAGAGTTACTAATTTGAATATGTGGAACACTCCTTGCATCTTTGTGAATGATCTTTCTGATGTGCTGTTGGATTTGATCTGATAGATAGTATCTTATGAAGAATTTCTGCATCTACTTTCATCAGTGTTATTGGTCCTGGACTTTCTCTGTGTGGGCATGTGCTTTACTCCTTTCTTCTCTTTAAAGACTTCCTGGGAGGGTAGATTGTTCTTATCTCCTTTCACTCCTCTTCAAAAAAATGTTTCTTGAAGCAATGCTCTTTAAAAACAACCCAAACCCCATGACTTGGCTTTTAAGCTCTAGCATGACCTAGCTAGTATTTCCTTTCAACTTCAACCATGAGGGACACTTTGTCCCATAGTTTTTATGCTACAATTATGTTGATCTTTGTATCTCTAGCTATGATGTGCTCCCCTATCTTGGAGTCTCTGGGCAACAGCCAGAACATTAGTAGTGAAAAACTAGTTACAGCAAAGAATTAGTGGGATAAATAAGAGATAGTAATTGTGTGTGTGCATTCAAAATGCATATACTCATCATTTCTTACTGGTTTGATAAGGATGCTTGTACATTCAATATCCTCACCTTTCCATGTGTGTTTATTTTAAAATGTTTATTATATGTTACTTCAGGTTACAGAACAACATATAATATGAATTCACATGTAGCCATCCCAAAAGCCAGCATGAACTAAGTGAATAGGGACAGTTAAAAATTATACTACATGGTTGCAGAAAAGTAAGCAACCATTCTTGACTGGTAAAATGGGTGGGGTTATCAAAGAAGTTTATTTGCAGTTCACTTGAAGAACAGGTAGGAGCTAAAAGATACAGAATGATAGTGGTTGGTGAGAGATTCCTGGAAGGAGCAAGGCAAAGTGGGAATTAGAAAATGCGCAGTGTGTGAAGGTTTGGAAAACTGAAGATAGGAAGACTCTCACTGAGCACGGGCTCCACCATTCCTTCTATGGGCTGTGGTCCAATCACAGGAGAAACAAATATGAGTAGAACCTTCCATTGAGCCCTGCTTCCTGCTGCTGTTATTATGTGACCAGCTCTGGCCACCTTGCCTTCCCCAACATGATGAATGACACTTCTGAACTGCGAGGCAGAACAAAACTTCTCTTTCTGAGCATGCCAGGTATCTCGTCTCATAACAACAATACCAACAACAAGAATCACAACGTAGCTAATATGCCAGCTGAGGCAAAAAAAGAAAAGTAAAAACTGTTGAAATTTATTGCTATGAAGGATGAATTGGCGACCATAGTTCATTCTAAAATCTTAAGTCTGCGTGTACAAAAATAGAGTTGAGCCCTTAAGGGGAACATTTAAAGTAAAAATTGTAATTCGTGGGGGAAAAAGATAGAAATTTGGCCAAGCTAATACATTCTCTTTACAGACACAGACACAGACACACACACACACACACACACACACACACACAGACAGACACACACATATATATATATTATCATTCTGCAGAAGGAATACAGCAATAAAATGTCTAAAATTACTCCTAATGGCATTCTGCTATATTAGTAGATAGATGTGCCATGCTCACCCGGAGAAGCTTCATCCTGCAGTAAATGGAAACAAATAGAGACCCACAACTGGGCACTGCAGACAGTAACAGTAACAGTCCTACCTGGGATATCTCATTCTGATCCTGCCACCTCAGAGCTTAAGGAACTCTGTGGTAGAAGATTGTAAGAGTCAGAGGGGATGGGGACACCAAGGAAATAAGGTCTTCCAAACAGCACAACTAACACACATATGAGCTCACAGAGACTGACGGCATGCGCACTCCCTGCATGGGTCTAAGCCAGACAGGGTCCTAGTGCTGAGAGCAGAAGTAGACACAAGTAACTGTTCCTAACCCAGAAACTATCTCCAATCGATAACCGCTAATGAAGGAAAAAATTAATTTCTTTCCAATGGAGTCTCACTGGGTATACAAAGCACCCTTAAAGACCTCATTAAATTACAAAGTTTTTGCAAGGCAAAAGACACTGTCAAAAAGACAAAGCGGCAACCAACTAACTGGGAAATGATCTTTACCAACCTTACATCTGACAGAGGGCTAATATCCAAGATATACAAAGAACTCAAGAAGTTAAACTCCAGAGAGGCAAGTAACCCTATTAAAAAATGGGGTACAGAGCTACACAAGAGTTCTCACCTGAAGAATATCTAATGGCTGAGAAGCACCTAAAGAGATGTTCATCATCCTTAGTCATTAGGGAAATGCAAATCAAAACAACCCTGAGATTCCATCTCACACCAGTCAGGATGGCTAAGATCCAAAACACAGGAGACAGCAGTTGTTGGCGAGGATGTGGAGAAAGAGGAACACTCCTCCACTGCTGGTGGAATTGCAAGCTGGTACAACCACTCTGGAAAGCAGTCTGGCGGTTCCTCAGAAAACTGGGCATGACACTCCCAGAGGATCCGGCTATACCACTCCTGGGCATATACCCAGAGGCTTTACCTGCATGCAATAAGGACACATGCTCCACTATGTTCATAGCAGCCTTATTTATAATATCCAGAAGCTGGAAAGAACCCAGATGTCCCTCAACGGAGGAATGGATTCAGAAGATGTGGTATATCTACACAATGGAATACTACTCTGCAATTAAAAACAATGAATTCACGAAATTCCTAGGCAAATGGTCAGAGCTTGAAAATATCATCCTTAGTGAGGTAACCCAATCACAAAAGAACACACATGGTATGCAGTCACTGATAAGGGGATATTGACCCAGAATCTCGGAATACCCCAGACACAATCCGCATATCAATAGATTTCTAAAAAGATGGAAGGAGAGACCCCTGGTCCTGGAAAGACTGGATGTAGGGGAATGCCAGGACAGAGTAACGAGAGGGGGTTGAATGGGGAAAAGAGGGAGGGAAGGGGGCTTATGGGACTTTCGGGGAGGGAGGAAACGGGAAAGGGGAAGTGATTTGGAATGTAAATTAAAAAAATAAAAAAATAAAGCACCTGAAAGTGGGATTGAAAAGGCCATGTGGTAGTTAAAAGCACTTGCTGTTCTTTCAGAAAATTGGAATTCAGTTCCAGCACCCACATCCTCAGCTTATATATAGCTCCAGCTTCAACAGATCTGATGTTCTCTTCTAGCCTTTGTGGCCATACATACCATACATGTACATATTCAGTCACACACAGAGTTAGACACACTTTATACATTACATAAATATAATTATATATAATATATAATTTACACATATATAATTTTAAAATAATAATAAAATAGCTGGAAGTAATACAACAAAGAGAGGAGTCATAGGACCCAGTTTCTGAGTTAGAACAATAAGCCAATCCACAGTGTGGTAAATGGATTAGAATCAGATAAGGCTGGTGGAAGAATGTGACATTACCTGGACTAACGAAACTGCCTGCCAAGAGATTATCAAAAAAGATAAGAGTTATTCAAACCACCAAACATTTAAAGGAAGCATTAGTTCCAACCAATGAGAAGTAGAGAACTCAATGAAATTTTATATTGGTTTTTCAAGATAAAACCTGAAAAGCAAAGATAAATTAGTTAGAGAATTATTGTCAGGATAAATAGAAAACTATCTGGAAGTCACACACAATTATACTGTTAAACTTTTAAACACCAGGAAAAAAATTCCAGATGGGTTAATATTTAAATGTAAAATAAGCAAAAAAAAAAATGTAGTGGGAGAAAATGTAGAAAAGGTGTATATAATTTTGGGATTAACCAGAAAAGCAGAAATATCAAAAGGGAGCAGTAAAGATTTACCTACCACCCTGGGCAAACAAGGAAGAAATGGAAGGACACTCATCAACTCCTGCCAAGTTCCAATGGTGCACAATGGTGAAGCCACAGGGACCTACCACACAATTTCATGCCCTACATACATGAATCTACACATATTGCACATACAGTTTACCACTCAGCATGGCGGCACACCCCTGCAGTGGCATACATACAGGGGGCAGAGGAAAGAAAGTAGCAAGGGATGGTCAGCCTACATAATACTCTGTCTCAAACAATGAAACCAAACAATGCTTATTCTTCAAGCAATTTTAAAGGGGCAGAGCAGCCTAGCAGGTAAAGAAAGGCACTTGCACTACAAGTCTGATGGCTTCAGCTTGATCCCCTGAATCCACAGAAATGTATAAAGAGAAACAACTCCATGAAACTGTCCTGTGTCCTCCAACCATGTGTTGCAGCACGCATGTGCTCTTCTATCATATACACCATGTACACATGCACATACACGTATACATAATTAATAAAGCATTTTTTCTTTAGCAAAAACCATAAAAGATTTAACTCCATGTAAATAGATTTCGCAGGTAAAAATTAGTTAAAAGAAAAATGTCTGAAAGTAAAGATGAAAATATTTACATTGTAGGCAATCCACAAACAGATTTCTACCTCTGTTATCTTCAAATGTCAGTAAAATTAACTGGAAAATAAGCCTCCCAAGAGTAAAATAAATGAAGAACATTAATAGGCAAGTCTCTGGAGGCAAAAATTGCCCAGTCTCACTAACAATTTAAGAAATACAAATAAGTAAGACACTATTTCTTATGGGTCAAGTTGACAGAGTTTTTAGCTCCTTGAGTTATGGGAAAATATATGGAAAAATAAATGAAGGAGAGAAAATGTCTGGAGAACAATTATATAAAAAGCAAGAAACACATAAGTCAGGCTCTTCTTCTAGAAGAGTGTCTAATGGAAACGACCCCAAGTCACCTGCCAGGGACACATAATTTTTTACATAGCCAAGAGTTTAAATTTGATTGGAAAATGAATGCTCTCTTACCATAAGAGCATTCTATTCTAAAACTTGTGTTGGTCGAGAATATTTAGTGGGAAGGAAAGGCATTCAGACTAAGCTTGTTAAGAGAGAAAAAAAATGAGTATAAAGTAGTACCATCAATCAAGAAAACATAGTTGACTGAGATATTAATTTAAATTATCATTCACTTGCATGGATGTAGTCAGTAATAGGTAGACTGTTAGTAGAAATGGTGGCAATCTTAGAGACAACAACAGAAAAAATACACAGCAACTAAGCAAGCAGGAGGTCGACTCATACATTAGTAACAAAATTTAAAGAGTTGGGTTTCTGCAAACCTTCTGCAGCTGTGAGGTGACAGGCCTGGTGACACGCACACATGGTATACTCCCTCAGTTCAGTGTCTTCCACCCAGTCCTTCTCTCTTCCCTAAACTCTGACTCAGAGGACACAGGAAAACTGCCTGGCCTTTGACACAGAAGGGAAGAAGGAAGAAAGTGACTCCGGCTGTGACTACGCTCTCTCAAGGACCTCCCAAGTTCTCCGGGAGTGACACATACAGAAGAATATGAAAATACTGATCCACATCTGTGTGCTGGGAGAACTGTGGTAACAGTCCTGGTGTAATTTAACACAGGATACTCAAACACCTTTTAGTGCCTTCTCTATCTCTTAAGGCACGCTGATAACTAAGAATACAAGTTTGTATGAAACAGGGCAAGTGGCAGGCTCTCATTCATTTCCAATACAATGTTTCCATATGGATCCCCAAAGATCCATATGGAATCTCTGAAGATCTAAAAATAACATATGAATAAGTTCAACAATCAAAAAAAATCATACTCAAAACTGTCTAGAACAGCATCCAGCATCTCTGCCAACCTGTATTTTATTCTTATATTTTTACCTGGTGCTTATAACCAGTGATATTTACATGTGTCAATGGGAAAGGCATGTTTCTATTTAACTCACACTTCCAGGTTAGTTATCTTTGTAGTTGTTAATTCCTTTGCTCTTGCCGCTGTGCTTTCTAAACTACACACATGAGATCATTGAGAAGTACTAACTCTATACTGAAAGTAATTTAATGGGGGCAAGAGTGAGAATAGCTTTCTGAAATGGGAGTAGGGGGAGAGAACATAAACACCCACGCAGGAGATTGTGTGTTTAACAACGGAAGTTACTGCAAAGGTCACAGACTGGGGTAGGAACTGTGCTATTTGCCAATGGTGGAGGAGGAAAAATCCCAAAGATACATAAAGCTCACTCTAAATATTTGCCACTCTATTTTACTTAAGACTGGAGGGCATTAGCAGGGGTAAGTTGAGAACACAGAGGTCTCCAGGCTACAGGATCCAGTTTCCTTAGTCAACAGCATGTAGTTAAGCTAACAGTGCCTAAGGGTTTCAGAAGAACTATAGGACTCTGCTATATCGCTGAGAGGTACCTATGTTACTAAGCACAATCCTTTGGGGATATGGATTTTTATTACACTCTATGCCAGCTCAGTTATTTTAGCTGGTTTCCATCATGATTTTATTTACTATCATTTGTTTGTGGTTTCATTCATAAAAGTCACTTGATTCTATTCTGCTGACGTTTATAGTCACTTCAGAGAGGAGGAAATAACAAAAGGTATTTTGTAAGGAGAAAATGAAATTATTAGCCAGTTTCAGAAGCTTAGATTTGATGAAGAAGGCACCATGCACATTAATTATATCTGACTTCTCTTCATACTCAGAAATTTCAAGAATGATTAATTTTAGAGCAAAGTCATCCACTTACTAGAATAACACAGAACAAACCATAGTGTTATAAGATCTGACAGTATCTCTGGGAGCAGAATTATTAGTTCATAAATTTAAGGCAGACACATAGGCACCTGATCCACAAAAACATTCATTTTACTCTATAGAGAAAAAAAGACCCTTCAATCCTATTTTGACAACATGTACACACACATGCGCGTGCATACACACACACACACACACACACACACACACACACACATCTTTGCAATTACACCAGTCAGAGGCTTAGGCTGTGTGAGCAGGTTTTTATGTATTCAGAGAAAAAAAAATACACTTTCATTCTGAGGATGCTCGCTGGTTCCTCCCACACTCCAGCCACAAACACACTTCCCTCCTGCATGTCTTCTCTCGCTTACCTTGAGCAGAAAAATCTGGAAAGGGAGACCGGCTTCTGTGAGCCAGCATCAGAATGTGGCCAAGGGAAATGAAATCTCAGTTCCTGCCAACAATAGAAATCTTCGACATTCGATAGCAGGAAAATACAGGGAGCTGACACCCCATCTAATCTCAGGGCTTTCATACCAGATATTTTAACGAAAACAATCCAAGCCCCTGACGCAACAGAAGGTGGCCTTTGCACAATGTTTAGTTTCTAGTGTCTCCAAAACGTATCTGATATTTATTTATGATCCAACTATATTAAGCCTGAAATGGAAAAGCTTCTAAAATTTCCAAAGTGCTTACATAAAACTGCCTGTATAATTATTAGCAAGGAAGTTAGCAGAAAACACATTGAAGTCCAACTTACATGTCTGGTGTGCCTACCCCACCCCTACCCCTGCATCATGAAAGTTTCTTGAAAGTTTTTAATGCAGAAACCATGAATGTGTCTGTCAAAATCTCTCTGGATCCAGTTTTTACAAAATGTCTGGAAAGACTCCTAGGAAAGTTTGTACAATGTCTCAGATTTAAAATCAGATAATTCAACATCAAAAATCCCATGTGACAGTCAGTAAGGGGGCTTTCTTAGTGTGCCAAAAAAAAAAAAAGCAGGTTCCTTGTAAGTGGGATTGAAAAGTGAGAAGCCATTATTAGCACCAATTATAATAAATGAGCAAAACTTCCAGTACCCTAACAGGGTCGGGTGTACAGTTGGATGTACAATTGAGTTGTTGACCAAAAGGGTCCCATGGAAATCCCCAAACAATGCTGAGAGCGGCCAAGCTAATAGATTGCTCTATGCACATGGACAGCAAGGCCCCATTGTTGAAGACAGCACCCAATACAGCTCATGGAACATGGAGTTGTCAAGCTAGTACCTCCATAAAGCCACCACTCTTTTCTACTGTCTTTGATCTGGGAAGGTTCTGTGCAGTCCACCAAAAAAAAGAAACATAAATACTAACCCAGCCACAAAACCTTTGATCTACAATGATATCCTGCCTGCAAAATAGGCCAGCGCAATGGTGGCACAAACTTGGGGAGTAACCAACCAATGTATGATTTGACGTAAGGCCCACTCGAGATAAAACCCATACTTGACACTGCTTGGGTGACAAAGAACCAGAGGCTAGGTAGCCCAGACACCTGGGGTAAAACCAAATACTTCTGCTTAAAAAAAAACCAAAAACAAAACAGTAAAATGAATCCTAATAATATTCTGCTATACATAGATCAGAGCCTTATTCATCTATGTATAGCAGAACATTCTCATCATCAGAGAAGCCTTTTCCCACAGCAGATAAAAGCAAATACAGAGACCCAGGGACAGTTATTACTCAGAGAGAAACCTTGGAACACACAGATCTAAATGGGATGTCTCCATCAAATCCCTCCCGTTAGAGCTCAGGAAATCCCACAGAAGAGGATGTGGAAAGACCTTAAGAACCAGAGGGGATTGGGGACACCAGGAGAACAAAGCCCTCTAAGTTAACTGCGCAAAACTCACACGAACTGAGAATGGAGCTGCAAGCATGGGGCTGAGATGAGTCTACACTAGGTTCTCTGCATATGGCTTTTAGTCGAGTCTTTTCATCGGACTCCTGAATCTGTGGACCTGTGGTCCCTGACTCTACTGCCTTCTCCTGGGGCTCTTTTCCTTCTGCCTGTTTGCTTTGTTCGACTCTGATGTGTTGCCCTTTGTTTTATCTTTACTTAGTTCATTTTGTTATGTTTGGTTATTATCTCTTAGAAGCCTGTGGCTTTTTCTCCCAATGAGAGACATAAAAGGAGTGGATATGGATGGAAGGGGAACTGGGGAGGAACTGGGGGAAAAAGAGGGGGAACTGCAATAAATCAGGATATACTGTATGAGAAAAGAATCGATGAATGTTTTTAATAAAGGGGGAAAATAAAAATAAAATAATAAAATTCTATTGAAGTGGACTCTAAACAATTGTTCCATATACCATAAAATTATCATATTCAGCTTGGCAGCTTGACACAACCTTACTTTTGTGTGTATCAAAACAATTTTCGCATTGTGATCAAGGTTGCTATAACAGTATTTATATTAATTGCATTTTACTATTCTTCTAATTCTTTTAAAGAATTGGTATTTTTACCAATTTTTTTTCTTTTTTTGGTTTTTTGAGACAGGGTTTCCCTCTATAACCCTGGCTGTCCTGGAACTTACTCTGTAGACCAGGCTGGCCTTGAACTCAGAAATCCACCTGCCTCTGCCTCTGCCTTTCGAGTGCTGGGATTAAAGGTGTGCACCACCACTGCCCGACCCAAAATTTTATATAAGCTCTGATCCAAGTTAATTATGATATGTAATTATGTAATTAATCCATCCCTAGACTATTTTGCACCAAGTGAATCTCATAACAAGATAATGAGGGTCATTTAGTTTATACAGCAGGGAAGGGAAGAAAAGGAAGTCAGAGCAAACCACTTAAAAGGATAAATTTAAAATTCAGTTACTTTGTGATGTGTTTAAATGAGAACACAGGTTGAGGCCTGAAAACTGCATTTAAAACTGGTATCATACATACCAAAAAAAAAAAAAAGTAAAAGAACTTAACTCCAATTTTATCTAATGTCTCCTTACACTGATTTTATTTCCTATACTACAAAACTCCAATGTAAGTATAAAGTTCATTGATCTGGTACAATTGAGCTACGAAAAGGCGGCCATATGCATAATATCTATCTTCATCTGCAGGCTATTGTTCTGACTGTAACATATAGCTATGAACATCCTATGTCTCTCAATAACTAGAGAACTTTAGCCTTTAGCAAGTCATGATAAATCTCTTACATTATCAATCCTCAGGAGGAACAAAAGGTTAATTTGACTAAAATCTTCTGGTGTAAATGATGCTGAAATCACTCTACTTCTAAAAGGACAAAATTTCCAAAATAAATAGAGTTCAGTTTCAAATGCCAAAAGAAAAGTTCTCTTTCATCTCTAATTCTACTGAACCAAAAGGGAGGACAGGATCAAATGCACTCTTAGGTCTGTAATGTTCTGCAGTGTTACTGATAAAAGCATCTTTTAAAATAATAGTTTTATTAATTCTTTAAGAATGTCATACAATGCATTTTGATCTTACTCACTTCTCTTCCCCAACTTATTCAAGATCCACCTCCCTACCCACCCAGTTTCATAACTCTCTCTCTCTCCCCCCTCTCTTTTTATCTTTCTCCCACTGCTTTTCTCTCTCTCTCTCTCTCTCTCTCTCTCTCTCTCTCTCTCTCTCTCTCTCTCTCTCTCTTTCTCTCATACTGCTCTTCTCTCTCCCCTTCCCCTCTCTCTCCATGAAATCCAATTGGTTTTGCCCCAAAACTTTTGGGAGTGGGCCCAACCCTGGAGTGTGGTCAACAAGGGGTCACACTCTCAAATTAACTCTTGTTCTCCCAGTAGTTATTAAACACCAATAGCTCCTTGCCCTTGAATGGGATCTCATGCTTTCTGCCTCCTCCATGGTAGGATTTTTGTCAAGCTTGATCTTTTATAAGCCTTGTGGATGCGGTCACAATGATCATTAGTTTATTTATACAACTACCCCTCTGTGTCTGGAGGACTGTTTCCTTGTAGCTATCTATGAACTCTAGCTCTTACATTCTCTCCTCCTTGAAGATCCCTGATGATCTTCACATGTCACGAAGGATATGATAAAGACATTCTATTTAAAACTAGGATTCCATAGTCACTTATTCTCATAGTGAAGCAATTTTGACTTCTTATGTTAATGCTCATCTACTGTGAGAAGCTTCTCTGATGAGGGCTGAGAGACACACGTATCTCTGGGTATAGCAAGAAGTCATTGTGAATCATTTTATTGGTATGTCCATTTATTAAAATACTAGTAGGTTTTCCTCTAAGGCAATGAGGTTCTTGGTATAAGGTACGAGTTCCATCTCATGGAACAGGCCTTAAACCCAATCAAAGGGTAGTCATTCTCATAATGTTCTGCCACTGTTGCACTAGTGGGTATGTCTTGCCAAGACAGTCATCATTGTATCTCCTAAGATTAGCAGCTAATTAAGGCAAAAGATTCCTTTCATCCTTCAGTAACATGCATAATACCTTCCACCACTATGAATGTTAACCAATAGAGATAAAGCTTCCAGGTCCCACCTGATTTCTCTATTTGACTCAAGGATGTGGTGTCTTGTTTGCTGTGAAGTGATGTCTTCTAGTAACTTCGGATGCTACATCTGTAAAGCCTGTCCAATATGATTTCTCAAATGAGAGTTGAACAAGGATGATACCAATACCATGCCAAACCGGATGGGAGGAAGCCCACTAGGCACTGATGCTACACACAAGGAACTATAGACAATGAAGGATAGCTGGGAGTGGAGAGGTGCTCTTCCCCATGGAAGAGCTCACCAACTGGTTGTCTAGTGCCAAGTGATCAAACCTGAAAACATACATATAAGTAATGTTATATGGAACAAGCAGTTCATATTTAGGAAATATAATATATATGTCAAGTTCTGGAGGAAAATCAAGAGCAGTGGCAATAGCCTACAATGTTTGGGAGGCTATGGGAACCCAGTGGCCAATAACTCAAAAAGAGGTAATTTGCTCCACATACTGGGTCTTTATTTGTTAGCATTTGGTATTTAGTTTGAGTATCTGTCCCCCAATATTACTGACCAGAAAACATACATGTTGTTTTGCTTGCTGAAATTAATGTTGAACTAAAGCAAGATGGAACAGACATTACTGTAAAATACAGTTTACAATAACCAGGAATTCCTCTAAACAATACACAAAGCCTAGAAAGGTGATCAAACAGGGTTTGGGAGGAGTATCTATTAAGGCCAAAAGAGAGTTTAAACAATTGCATTATAAAGTTCAACAGTAAAAATCATAGTTATGTTTCTTATTCCTTCTCTTAAAAAGGTTAACAAGCAGTTAATTAAGAAAGAAGAAATAGCCGGGCGGTGGTGGCGCACGCCTTTAATCCCAGCACTTGGGAGACAGAGGCAGGAGGATTTCTGAGTTCGAGGCCAGCCTGGTCTACAAAGTGAGTTCCAGGACAGCCAGGGCTATACAGAGAAACCCTGTCTCAAAAAAAAAATTGTTCCTCAAGAAAGAAGAAATAACCTCAGAATATGGATGTGATATAATGATGAATATTCAGCTCCTGGGCTTTTATACATACCTAAGAAAATAAAAAATACTACTTGTCCAAAAGTCCAGAATTCTCTTCTTCTTAAGTAAGTGCCCTCTCATCGTCAATGCAATCAATCACACTGAGTAACATTTTCATCCAAGCTTGGAAAAAAGAAAGAGGCTAGAGCACAGATCCTTGATTGCACTCCATCCATCCTCCAAGAACCAACTGCAGAGCCTTTTCTCTGCATCCATGGATGGGTGTGGCCAGCCAATCCGCTAGCCAGCAACAGGCAGACACACATTTGCTCATCCTTGGAGAGCAGTGTATATTTTCCCTACATTCCCAGACTCCACAAATATCACACCAACCAAATGAAAAGCCTAGGTAAAGAAGACTGACCTTGTCATTGGAGAGTTTAAATTTCGGTATGGAAGAAACATTTGCACACCAAATTTCTATAACATTAAAAAAAATGTAATGCCTACTATAAATTTGGTTAAAAAGAAGAGTCACACATTCATAGAATTCCAGAGGCAACAGCTACATCATGAAAGAAAAAAAGAGTTGTGAACATTTTAATAATCACTCTTGGAAATATCACAGATTTTAAACAGATCTGAGAAAAACAAAGCATTACAGCTAAAGGTGAAAAAAATCGACATTTAAAAAAATGAATTTAAAGTAAACCTTGCTATGTTTTACTTTAACTATACATACCCCCAAAAACTCCACATGAAAGAGCCAAATTTCATGAATAAAACATTGTCTTTACTCTGTAAGAGAAGCATTTTCCAATAACCAATAACCTTTAGATGAAAAGAAGGGAAGAGATATCACTTTATTAGACATGGACACTCTCAAATTACCCTTAAGATTCAAAGTCACATTTTATTTTGCATGTAAACATGCATGGCAAGGTTCCTCTTACCTTTGCTGTTTGATGAATCATTTCACTGAAGCTCAGTCCTGTTACAGCCAAATCGGGAGAAAATGAGGCATCTGTGCTAAACCACATATAGCTTGTCTCTTCAAGCAGAAAGTTGACTAAATTCTCCTAGACTAGGAAGAGACTGGCATGTTTGCTCAGGCACATCAGAGGATTTAATTGCAAAGCTGGGAATTATTCCACAGATGTGAATAGATATCTAATTTATGTCACAAAGGAGAGATTATACTCTCAGGAGCGGTTATTTACATAGTCATTTCCCTAACTAGATTTCCACACACATGAGGATTTCAAGTCAGGAAAGTGTTGCCAAAAATGCCTCACCATGCCGACCAAGAGGAGAACATAAATGTCATGTTAGCTGTAAATAATGATAAAAAGAGATCTTTGGGAATAGAATTACAGCTGGCTTATACTGGAGTTTTAAGTATATATTAGCCCAAGTAAATGGCAGCATGTTAATCTTAATTAATCAAATAAAATAGGTTTGTTGTGCATGTTTCTATAAATTTCAAAATAACTAAAGATGAAGGAAAGATCATTTCTATTTTTCTTTCAAAATTCTTTTTCCTACTCTAAAATCCATAAACCATCCTCTTCTGTGTATGTTAATGTAAGTACTTCTGTCCTCTCCACACATGTGCAATGCTTCCCACAGTAATTTTTCTGAACTTACTTATAGAGTGTTCACTAGAAAGGTTTATGCTGATCTTCGGAGAAAATGGCTTATCAGGACATTTGCAACATTTTCTTTTTCTTGTCTATTCTTTCTATAACTCGTAGTAGCTTATTGTCTTTATCTATAGTTCTTTAGAAGCTATTCTGACAGTAAAGAGGATTGGACAGGAAGTCGGAAATATGAAGGCTGGCCGCGTCAATGGGCAGGTTATGTCATTACTGAATCTATCTAGACCTTTCACCTTGGGCTCAAATGAGAAGCACCCTGCTACGTGATCAGTCACTTTCTACGGTCCTAACAAGGATGAAACTAACTGAAACTTTGGCTTTTTTAAGTAGGAATTCACAGTTAGCTATCATTCGTCATCTTTAAAAAAAAAAGTCAATCTTTCCCTTGGTGGGTAGAAAGTCAGAAAACTGCAAAGAACACAGATGTGAAGAAAGAGATGGAGGTGGAAAAGACAGAGAGCCGAGAGAGAAGGGAGGAAAGAGAAGAATGAAGAGAGGAAAACAAGTACCCAGCAGAGTCAGGGTGTTAATCAGGAAAAAAGCATTTAAAGAAAGAGAGGAGATACTACTGTTTGGGGGCAGAGATTGGGACCATGTCTCTGCTTTGGAAATTGTCTTATTCAGTTTCGTCTCCTCCCTCTTTGTGTGGGGAACCACAAAGCTGCTTTTCATGATTGACATGTACACTGCTCAGTAGTCTTCCTTTAGATTTATGGGTCTCAGAACAAGTGGTGACCTTTGACTAGTATCTGAATGTAATTATTTAATCCTGTTCATCAGCTGTTACAAAGCATGGAAATTGCTGTGATGGGTAATCTGCAGGAACGTAATATATCTGTAACAAGCCCAGTGAGCTCTGGATTGACTAAGTAAAAGTAGAAAGAGGTTCAAGTTCCATAACCTCATCACTCTTACATCTCGTATGCTCCAAATTCTCCCATGTTCTTCCAGCCAACCAGTTCTGTGGTCCTAAAACTCATGGCTGGGTTTACTATAACAACCCCACGCTACAATACCAATTTTCTGAATTATTTACTTTTACTATTGCTTGGACAAAATATAAGATGGAAGCAACTTGGAGGAAGGTTTCCTTGGGGTCACATGTCCATAACAATGGAAGCAAGCTGCCTAAGACTCGGTTGGTTGTGGCAGGAGCTTCCAATGTGACCTACCACAGTCTGGTAGATCTGGAAATATAGACTTCATCCAGAATGCACTAGAACCACCCACATATCCCTAAATTTCCCAGGTACCTAGACCCATTGTCCAAAAGTTTCCATAATCTCCAAATACAGCACCACCTTGGGACCAACTGTTCAACGTGAAGGCTTGTAGGGATATTTCACATTTATATTCTTGTATTTTATCCCCTGAATATAGGCTTTTAAGTATCACTTGTAAGTATTCAAGCAGAAAATTTAAAGAGAATTTTTATGTGGTTAAAAAAAAAAGAGGTCTAATAACAATACAACACAAAAATTGTTCACATGCACCTTTTGCAAACTAACAATAACTATGGGTGTTTTGTTGCTATTTAATCCTGGAAAAAAATCAAAATATTGGTACAGTAAAATGGTAACCTTAAATTCTTTGTAAAGATTTACAAAGTGCAAAACTATTTTCTATTATGGTTTACTAGACCATAGATAACAACAGTTTAAACATTGGTGTTTTATCATAGAAAAATTAGATCAAGAGGAAGTCTAACACTGTTAGAGTAAGAACAGGGACAGATAGAATAATAAAGTCTTCTTTTTTTTTTTCTTTAAGGTGGGGATTTCATGGAATAACCTTGGCTGATCTAGAATTTGTTACTTTGATCAGACTGGCCTCAAATACAGAGATTTGCCTGCTTCTGCCTCCCAAGTACTAGAATTAAATGCATGTGCCATCATGCCTGGCCAAAAACTACATTATAAAGAGGTATATAAATCATTTGGACCCTGAAGATACTACATCATAAAACAAAAGATGGAACGAGGGGTAAAATATGACCTGTGAAATCTCTTAAACTTTGAACATGCACCAAGAATTAATTTCAATAAGAGGTTAAGTAACCATATCTTAGCTAGCTACAACCCTCATTTTATTAGAATGACAAACCTAGTATGCAAGGAAAGAAACTAATTCATAAGAAAACAGAAAATTTCAGAGTCTATGAAAGAATAACAGCAACAGCCACCAACGCAGGAAGAAAGACTCTGGAAAACCATCACACCTCATTCATATGCTATTGGCATTTACAAAAAATTGCAGTTGTAATCCACCAGTGTTCCACGTGTAGACTAGGGGAGGCGCTCAATGATCAACTGAGGTCTTATCACTTAATGTCGTGTGCTTTAAAACCCAGAGAAGAAATTGATTGTTTTAAATAATTTGCCTTGAAAAGTTTAAAATGTTAGCTCATCCCTGAATTTTTGGAGCCAAGGTCTCTAGGTGATACCTTGAACACTTACCATTTTTGAAATTTCAGATCCATCTTGCAATGTAAGTGGACTTGCAGAAAGTTGTGAGCGTAAAATACAAAGTACCACAAACCTACTTCCTTTTTTGTATTTTTTATTTTATTAGATATTCGCTTTACTTCCATTTCAAATGGTATCCCCTCTCCTCATTACCCCTCCAAAAACCCCCTATCCCATCCCTACCCACTCCCCCCTCCCTGCCCTGGCATTCCCCTATACTGGGGCATTGAGCCTTCATAGCACCAATGGCCTCTCCTCTCATTGATGTCTGAAAAGGCCATCCTCTGCTACATATGTAGCTGGAGTCATGGATCACTCCATGTGTGCTCTTTGGTTGGTGGTTTAGTCCCTGGGAGCTCTGGCGGTACTGGTTGGTACATATTATTGTTCCTCCTGCAGGGCTGCAAACCTCTCCAGCTCCTTGCGTCCTTTCTCTAGCTCCTCCATTGGGGATCCTATGCTCAGTCTATTGGTTGGCTGTGGGTATTTTATCCACCTTCTAAGAAGGATCAAACACAAACCTACTTTCAAAGAATAAGCAAGTACAAAGAGTGTGAGAGACAGTTTGTGACTAAGAAAAGATTCTTTCTCTGCTTTTTCTTCCTTACTTTCAGGCTACAAGACCAGGGGGTCAAGAATGAACTAAAGCCAAAAGCCATATTTAGCAGTAAGCCTTCCTGTAACATCTCACATTGAGAGGAATTATTCCTGTAGTAACATAAATCTACCCTATTAACAAAAATGTTCTGTGCTGTTATTTCTCTCTCCATACTGCCAAAAGTTTTCTTATATTGTTGTATTTATATCTAATGAGGATCAATTATCTAGTAGAATAAACAGTCTGCCATTTACCAATAGACTAGTAACTACTATCAGCAAAACTGATCACTTGCCCAAGTTAATTAACACTGTAAACAGGCCCTCTTGAGAACACACTACTCTTTGACTTATAGAAAGATCTTCAACAGAACACACAATGCTTTTGAAAATGGGGTCACCCTAACAGTGATATTCAAGTTTCTTGAAATACCACATGTATATTATACAGGTATTGACCACCCCACTGGGAAGCCACTCTCTTTGAACAAAGTACAAGGAATTTATAAAATAAAGAGAAAGCTTGAGGTGACAGACTCCAGCATATGTCAACAGACGGACTTTTTAAAAGAAGTAAAACTATATTACAAAGCAGCACAAGGGTTCAATCAGATAGCAAGACCTTCCCTTCCTAGTTTCTCTCATAGTTCTAGAAGTCTCATTCTGCCATAAGCTTTCCTGAGAATATCAATTAAAAGGCAGAAGACTTGACCTAAATATCAAAAGAAATCACTTGAAAGAACGTAACTATCAACCCATCCTTCTCTGTTTCCTTCAGAACATGCACCTCACGGAGGCTACTTGGGAGTGGTTGAAGTGGCAGCCTTATCCTCACTCTAACAATTGATGGTGACTCTGGGTCAGTGCTTCCAGATGCACATTAGACTGGCTTGTGACATCAAAAAGGCAGGTAACCCTTGAAATCCAAGGAAGAACCCCAGGATGCAAGGTAGAAAGAGTGAGTTCCATAGTAATACATCCTGGTCCTAATATTCAGTTTCTAGGAAGAAGAGGCTTAGCTATCCTCTGCACCTAAATAGCACCTGTAAAGTGGGATTTCTTTCAGAAATTAACACATCAAAATGGGAATGGGAAACTATGTGATACAATGGTGTTCAACAGTTACAAATGCTGTAAATATGCATTAAAAAGAATTCCCTGCTTCAAACCTCACAGGACAACCCACTTGTTTATTCTGCTAAAGTATTTAGTTGTACATTGAATGTGCCCCAGGTCTTTCAGTGAACACTTGGAGGAACCACTAAAGCTATGCACTGTCTGGTTACTACTGTATTTTTTTTTCTTTTCAAATCACCTCTCTTCTAGAGCAATTTCCTTTTGGAAAATAGTTAAGAATGTGTGTCATGTTTGCCTGCTTAAACTGTAACTACTCACAGCATTTTGGAATGAAGCCCATTACTGGGCTTCATTACGCATAAAAATTCCCACAGTTGGTATTCTTTCAAGATGCAGAAGTCAGCACAGTCTCCAAGAAATGTTCTCTTTAGCTTTGATAAAAGAGAATTAAAATATATCTGGACTTCATCAAGCATGGTTTTAGGCTCTTGTGGGAGGCTGCAGTTGGTAGAAAGAAATTAAATTATTAAGAAGGGAAGTTTCCAGTAGTCAAAGGAGAAATGTAGTCATGAGAGTTACATAAAGATCATGAGTACAGCTGTACACCTGGACACCTATGATGTCTATTCTGCAATATGAATGTACCCTTCCTTATTCTGTGGTCACTGCAAACCAAAATATCTAGATGGTGGTTCTGCTCAACTGAGCCCCTTGCTGCAATAAAATAAAGGTAGACTAAGTTTATGTGATATTTGAAAGTACAGAGTATTTTACTTGTAGATAAGTAATCATCCCAAAGGAGTTTGGGTCAATGCAAGTTTTATTGGTTACAAATGGGCAATAATGTGAGCATTTGCAGGATTCTATTTATACTAATCTTGGGCAGTTACGTACTAAACTACCAACAAGAATGAGAAACTCATAGCTTTTCATACAGTTATGGTATAAATACTAAATCCCATCCCCTGCAGAAATGAGGCTCCCTGGCATTTTAAGACTGGGTCCCCAGCTGATGGATTCGATCTCTGAGAGTGATTGAACCATGAGGGCTCTAACACAGTGCACAAGTTAATCCTACGGTGGATTCATAATCAGATAGCAATTTATTAGACATTTTCTTTATTTACATTTCAAATGTTATCCCCTTTCCTGATTTCCCCTCCAAAAACCCCCTATCCCATTCCCCTTCCCCCTGCTCAACAACCCACCCACTCCTGAGTTCCTTTCCTGGCATTCCCCTATACTGGGGCATCGACCTTCTCAAGAACAAGGGCCTCTCCTCCCTTTGATGTCCAACAAGGCCATCCTCTGCTACATATGCAGCTGAAGCCATGGGTCCCTCCATGTGTACTCTTTGGTTGGTGGTTTAGTCCCTGGGAACTCTAGGGGTACTGGTTGGTTCATATTGTTGTTCCTCCTATGAGGCTGCAAGTTTCTTCAGTTCCTTGGGTCCTTTCTCTAGCTCCTCCATTGAAGACCTTGTGCTCAATCCAATGGTTGGCTGAGAGCATCCACCTCTGTATTTGACAGGAACTGGCAGAGCCTCTCAGGAGAGAGCTATATCAGGCTTCTGTCAGCAAGCACTTGTTGGCATCCACAATAGTGTCTGGGTTTGGTGGCTATATATGGGATGGATCCCCCAGTAACTTTTACCAAGCTCCATCTCAACTCTGAAATTCACCACTTCTCAATAATGCTAACATGTTAACATCAATGGACTCAGAAAGCATTTTTTTTGGTAAAAGTCACTGGGAATAAGTCCTTGAAACATCTTGTCCTGAGCTTCTGCCCACCGTTGTCATGAGGTAAAATGCTTTCTTTCAGCATCATGTACTGCCCCACTACATACTTGGAAACAATGGTCAAAGTAAACATAAACTGAGCCAAAGTAAATCTGTCCTCTTTTGACTTAACTTTCCTAGGTATTTTGTCACAATGATGAAATCCAATGAATAAAAATCCCAGTAACATAAACTGACAAAGTGTTTAAACATCGTGGTATACTCACTGGAAAATCATTGGTTATTATTTGGTTTATTATGTCCCCAATGGCTTCTCTTTCTCTAGATAACATTAATGTCTAAAGAAAGAGCCAGATAAATAGCATGATTTTTAAGTGATGAGATGTACAGAACACCAGACAGCTGAGGAGATCTGTATTGAGGGAGGACTCACATGCTTATGCAGGGCTACTGCTGTTCTACATGATCCATGAATACACTCTGGAAACTATACCTCTAGGACTGTATAGTGTCCAGTCTGTGCGATATACCTTATAATTCTACCTTCAGGAAAGTGTTCCAAACTGGGAAATATCTTGTCGCCTTTGAGTTAGTTCAATGCTAAGAAACTATAAGAAAAGAAAAAGCATCTTGATAATTATTTAAGAAGTGCTATAATTAGGTGTAGACATATCTGAGACATTGAAAGATTTAATTCTGTAATCACAGACAGGAACATTTTTTCCAGTTGGTTGATCTTCAGACAAACGAAACCACAGTGGGAATGATTGATCAAACAGTCTTCCTGTCTTCATATCCACACATCCGGTGGAGCATATCAACAAGCAAAAACTGTGTCATCAAATTTCTATCAGCAAAATATACTGAGGAGACATATCTCCCCTTTGGCAGACTTTTACACATTAAGCCTCATTATTTGTTTTATTCTCAATTTAAGCAATGGGATAATAACCTAAAGTTGCCCTTTATGGACAATATTGCTAGACATTGAATAAAGGATTTCTAGAAGACCTCAGCCACAAGACCAACCACTATCTATGGGTGAAGTTTTCTTATCTAAATGCTTTAAAATGTCACAGTTAGTTTAGCATGCTTGAGACTGCACTAGAAGCAGGATCTCTGAACAGTATAAATAAAAAGAACAGGACGACTCTGGATCCAAGAAACCCTAACTGGGAGATGCTGATTTCCAGTCTTTTCTCTTTGCTCAAGCCAAGCCTCTACATGGGGTCAGCAGTCTGTTTACAATATAGAATGACATACCTGCCATGACATCTTTTCCCCTAGGTGATTCCCAGGCACTCATGATTTTGTATGATGGTTTGTATATGCTTGCAGGGAGTGGCACTATTTGGAGGTGTGGTCCTGTTAGAGTAGGTGTATCACTGTGGGTGTGGACTTTTACACCCTAGTCCTAGCTACCTGGAAGCCAGTCTTCCACTAGCAGCCTTCAGATGAAGATGTAGAACTCTCAGCTCCTCCTGCACCATGCCCGCCTAGATGCTGCCATGCTCCACCTTGATGATAATAGACCAAACCTCTAAACCTGTAAGCCAGTCCCAATTAAATGTTGTCCTTTATAAGAGATGGCAACTCTTGATGGTCATGGTGTCTATTCTCAGCAGTAAAACCCTTACTAAGACATTTTGGAATTCTATACTTCAAATGCATGGGATCCAACAGTGTGTGTGCCTGTTCTCTCTGTGAGCAGTCCACTCCACAGCCAGAATACATGTCCCAGCCATACAGTGTGGCCATGAAGGACTGTGGATATGGGTAAAGCATAAATACTCAAGCTGGTATGTCCATACAAACTCCCTGAGAATACCATGGAGTCAGGGCAGGAAGAGGAAGGGTAAAGCTATGAGTTTCATGTATTGATCTACAGGTATTAAGATAGGCCTCAATTTGGTTCAATCATACAATAAAATGAGTGTTATTCAGGGTCTTCAACAAAAGTCTCCTCCCCGCCCCCATTCTCTCTCATACTTCACTTTTCAAACCACAGCTCTATGGGACATGAAAGGACCTAAACTAGATGAATGAATGAATGAATGAACGAACGAATGACAGCTCAAAAGATAAAATTAAGACAGACCTGAAAATTGGGTTGTAAGAGCAATCTATCCACACTGAACTATAGCAGTCCTCCCTTGAAATGAGCCCTTACTGAGCCCTCACTGACACTGAACCACGGCTCCATGAAGAACTGCCATCCATTGCCAGGCAGCCTTTTCTTTTCCTATTAAATTTTCTCCCTCATTAGACAATGTTAAGCATGATAAACCCCAAGAGGTAAATAAAACCTCGTTCTTTCCAAGTAGAGTGGTGCTTTGGGATATAACAAAAAGCATCACATGTTTGCAGTTTCTGTGTGCTTCTGTAAGGGTTAATCTGCTAAAATGGTAGGTTAGCATCCCAAAATAAAGCATACAAGATGAGAAACCTAAGGAGACCAGAGAACCCTCAGGAAGCCTTACAAATGCTCCATAGAGGACTGGAGGATGGATTCCCAAAAGAGAAAAGAACCAAAAACAAATAGTAAGCAGACATTTATAGAAAAACATTGTAGGTGGCCTTCCTGGAGCCATGCCTGCCTTGGCCTCTGAATTTAATCAGAACCAGATGGTGCTTTGCAAAAGTTCACACCCTAAAGGAGGGGGTTTCTGGGAAAGCCTAAGGCCATATCCTCAGCACCTGGCTAATATGTCTTCCATGCTGCGCCTTGGTTGAATTCCAGTAGAGGGACTGCATCCCACAGAAGCCATACAGCACACCACGACAGAGACACACAATGCTTCCAAGCTGTCCCACTGAGGACCGCTGTTTACTCCAGCAGTTCTCAAACCCAACTGTCTGTCACAATGGCTCTGGGAGCATCTCTATAACTCAGATTCCCAAGCAGCACTCCCACAGAGCCTGAATTGGGACATCCCGAATAATGATGAGATAGTCCCACTCTTAGTAAATAATCTGGATGATTGTGAAAGCAAAGTCATTCAAGCCCAGCAGAACTCTGTCCGACCAGGATATTGTCACACCCTCAAACTCTGTCTGACCCAGTGGAGTCTTTGGAGAAGCATCTGAAGATGCTCTGCCCCCACGATGCAACGAAGAAGCACTATAAATGACCACCCTTTCCGGTCCTGGTTAAGCTGCAATTTACTGCCAATTCTAACACATCCTGGAAGGTCTTTCTCTTCATTCGCACTCATGGAAATGACTTGAGCTTTATTTTATAACAAATACAATAAAAGTAAAGTAAAAGATAAAACTAAGTGCTTGCTAGACAAGCATGAAGGTCAGTGTTCGGATCTCTAGCATCCACAGAAAATAGTTGTACCCCAAGTATTATGGGAGAGGTAGACATTGGTGGATTTCAGTAGCTTGTTGGCAAGCCATCCTTACCAATTGGTGAATTCTGAGTTTAGTGAAATATTGTCCAAAACAATTAAAGGGGAAAAGAGTAGAAAAATATGATACATCAACCTCTAGCTTCCATATCCCCACACACAGACAAGCAACACACGTACAAGTGCACACGTGTGCACACACACATGTAAACACACATATTTAAAAAACATAAATTACATACATGCAACAACATAAGAAAATTTCAGAATGGACTTACTGACAGCTGTCATTCATAACCTATTGACAAAAGCATTTTCATCAATGAAATTGTACCCCAGTTTTCATCCCTCCCTCCTCCTCCTCCTCCTTATCCCACTAGCAGGCATACTGCAATCCATGATATATATATATATATATATATATATATATATATATATATATATATTTTATAAAGTAATGATTATCAATGAATTGGTGCACTATACTTCTAGAAGAATATGCTTCTAAAACAGTTATATCTCCAGGAAATGATGAAATTTTCTATTTTTGAAAATGAGCCAAGTGTTTTCAGGGTTAAGGAATACTTGCTTCCTTTGTTCTTGGATACAGCAGGGAGGAAATTACAGCAATCAATCAGCCTAAATTTTATGTTTAACTAATAATGTAGCACAGTCATAAATAACTTTAAATACACATATTGCTGTCTTCAGAGAATGACTAAAATAGGTAAAATTGGAGAAATGTGACCAGATCAAAGTCCCTCCTTGTTTGTGAAAGGCAGACCATGGGAAGCCAGGCATCATTCAGGATAGCAAACTGAGGATGTGTGCACTGTTGACAAAGCAGAAGTTAAAGAGCCCAACACCCCCCAGCATCCTTCTGAGGCTCAGTGGTACCCAGCTTAGTAAGGTGGGCAGTGCACTGATGGACAATTCCCCTACCCCTGAGGCCCCAGGGAGCAGTCACTACCTATCTGGATCGCCTACAGATCTCAGGAACCGAGCCTTTCTGTGACTGCCCTCTGATCCTGAGAATCTAAAATCTCAACACTGTGGGATAATGATCCCTGCCTGTTGATGGAACAAATCAATGCTCTAAGCATGTTATACTGGATCACACTCAGTGCACTGACATGGCTTAAGATGCCGGGGGTGGGGGAGGATGGAAAAGTCAAACAAAAAGACCAGATTCGAGTTTGGGCACTGTACCCACTCACTTCCAAGTGAATGGCCATGCTCAGGAAGCATCTCATTGGAACGCTAGTCCTCACACTGCTGCTCTGCTGACGTATGGTTCCTCTCTCTTTATCATTCTTCTGTGCTAAGCTTCACACAGTTCTCCAGGATAATTTTTTAAATGAAGCTAAATGTTCCCCTTTTGCAATTACACAGGAACTGTGCATAATTCTATCAATGTATACATCAAGTCATGAAATCACTTGAAACAAGTTTTAATAAAAATGCATGATATCTCGCATCGGTCAGTTTGAGATGGTCAAATATTTCTTTTCCTCCTACTCCCCACTCTATTTTGAATACTACCTATGTGCTCTTTGACCTTTGAAACAAGGTAGAGGTGAAAAATACTAAAGTTATTTACCAGTGGGAACAATCTACACCAGCTAGTATTTCAAAATTTTAAGAGTAAATGAGTAACACCAGACATTTGACCACATCACTTCTTTTAATGATCCTGTCTGCTGTTCATGCTCTATTTCATTGCTAAGCTCCACTCACTATGATGAATAGAAATCTATATCAGCAACATGACTTTAAAACATGGAAACAAGATAGGCACAAATGATAGCTTACTCTTCTGAAATAGCCACAAATTCCATAAGTCACCTCATCATTATTGAAGATATCTTCACAGCCAAAGTAAATAAAGACTTCTATCGATGAATTGAAAATGTGTTTCTAAAAACCCCTCAGTGTCACAGATGACATTTCAATTGCATAGGTCTTCCTGTGTCTACCCTTAATGGCAACTACATAGCAAGTGGCAGACATTAGATGCATCCCCTAAGAGGATTTAAATTGGCTCTATTAATCTCTGCCTCTTACGCCAAAAAAGATGCTGAAAAATTAATGCCTGGCTTAATATCTTACAAATGCTCCCTTTGAAATATTAATTTTTCTTCTGTTTCCCTCAAGAGAGAAATCTAGCACTGAGGATCTAAACAGAAAACAACTCAGTGAAATTAAAATTACCCTAGACAGCCTCCATCTCCATCACTCAACTGTCTCCCTGATGCTGATTTTGAGAGTCTCAGCACATGAAACTGTCTCAATTTCAAGCTGACATGTTGACATGGCCCTTTGTCTACAGCATCAATATTCTTCTGTACCTATTCCTTCCTAACCCCTGCCCTACATTGTCCTTTCCCTGTGATCCTGTTCTTTCTTTGCTTTTCTCTCATGGATTTTAAATATGAAATGCATAACCCCATCCCCAACTCTACACTATCTGCCCTTAAATGGCAAAACAAGGTATACATTTTTTATATATCTGTTTTATCAAGAGCCTAATACTTCATTTTAAATTAAAATAGATATGTGAAGACATTTTAAATCTTTTTAAAGTAAAATTTAAGACATTGGAATCTTTAGACTTCTAACGCACTACCTTGAGTCATGCTCCCATACCTCGAAGACAAGCTTTCTCTCTTTTTCTGTTACTGGAACTATTTTGAAAGAAAAATTCAGGGAGCATTAACATAGTCAGCACAGCCTCCTCTTGTCTTCATAGTCTACAGCTAACTATTTCCAAACAAATTCTCCATGAATTCTGAGGTTTCTCAGTATTGTCGGTCTTCCTTCCAAAGTTCTTAGTTAGCCTGACTCAACCCATTCTACACGACTTCCAAGTTGACACCAGGGAAAGCCCCATAGCACTAGCCAGTGGAACCACACAACACACTTCCCCACTTCTAAGCACAGGCGACGCCCAAATTATCTCCAACCAGTCTCAGATATATTTGCTTTGTAGTAAACCACTTCATCCTTCACTTCATAGAGATTGACATGAGTTTAAATAAATTATCAGTGTTGTCCCTAAAGAAATGTTCTCTTCTACATATTTTTATTTTATTTAAGATTTATTTTTTTATTTTATCATATTTTAAGTTTTTGACATATTCTTTCTAAAGAGAAACTTCCCCAACTTCCCCCACATTCTTCCTCTCTTCCATATCCATATGACCACTTTAGAAATCAATTTTTCTCAGAAAACTGAGAACAGTTCAACCTCAAGACCCACCTATACCAATCCTGGACATATACCCAAAAGATATTCTACAATTCCACAAAGACACTTGCTCAACAATGTTTATAGCAGTTTTATTGGAAATAGGCAGAAACTAAAAACAATATAGATGTCCCTCAACTGAAGAATGGATAAAGAAAATTTGCTCCATCTACCCAATCGAATATTATTCAGGTGTTAAAACACAGACATCATGAATTTTGCAGGCAACTGGATGGATCTTGAGAATATCATCCTGAGCGGAGTAACCCCAATCCCAAAAAGATATGCATGGAATGTACTAACTTATCAGTGGATATTAGTCATAAAATACAGGATATCCATGCTAAATCCCACAGACACAAAGAAGCTAAACAAGAAGGAAGGTACAAGTGAGGATGGTTGAATCTCACTTAGAAGGGGAAATAAAATAGTCATAAGAGGAAGATGGAGGGAGGGAACTGGATGGGAGAGGGGATGGGAGGAGGAATGGGAAGGTACAGAATCAGGTGTGGGAGGGACAGGAAGGATGGCCAGATGGCTGTGAGAATGAATGGAAATCTGCAACTGATGGTAGTGGGTAGTTATGGGGTATCTCCAGAAAGAGACAGAAACCTGGGATAAATAGGGAAGAAGCATAAGAATCAATGGGAGTGTCCTTAGCTATAAGTAACAGTATTGAGGATATAGAACCTGAAGAGGCCATCTCCTATAGCCAGGCAGGAACCCCAATGGTGCGATAGGGACATCAATCCACCCACAGAACTTTTGACCCAAAATTTATCCTGTCTACAGGAAATGCAGGGCTGGGGAATGGAGCCAAAACTGAGAGAACAGACAACCAATAACCAGCCCAACCTGAGTCGCTAGCACCAGGCCCCGACTAGATTATGCTTGTAGACAGAAGTCTAACATGGCTGGCCGCTGAGAGGCTCCAACCAGTAGCCTACTCAGACAAAGGCAGATATCCACAGCCAAACAGTGGCTGGAGCTTGGGAACTCTTATGGAAGAACAGGATGAAGGATTATAGCCTCTAAGGGAATAGGAACTCCATAGGAAGAACAACAGAGTAAACTAGCCAGGACCACTGGGGCTCTCAGAACCTGAAGCACCAACCAAAGAACATATATATGTTTGACCTAGGCCTTTCTGCACATATAGCAGATGTGAAGCCTGGTCTTCATGTGGGTCCTGAACAACTGGAACAGAGGCTATTTCAAAAGCTGTTGCCTATATGTGGGATACGTTCTTCTTGCTGGGCTGCCTTGTCTGGCCTCAGTAGGAGAAACGTCTAGTCTAGCAGAGACTCAAAGTCCCGTGGTAGGGGGAATACCTAGTGGGGAGCCTCACACTCTCAGAAGAGAAGGGGAGAGGGGAAGGGAAAAGGATTGTGGGAGAGGGTGACTGGAAGGGGGAAGTAAGTAGGATGTAAAGTGAATAAGTAAAGAAAAAATAGAGAAAACTCATTTTCACTTTGCCAGCAAGATACCACTTACAAATAGTTTCCTGGTTAAGAGTGAGAGCCTCAAGTGTCAATAGGTATATCAGTCACATTCCAGGCCAGGCCTCATGCCCAGGAGTAGTTGGCCAACACAAAGGACTGCCATGGTTTTGTTTTGGGTTTTAGTGTCTCTCTCTCTCTCTCTCTCTCTCTCTCTCTCTGTGTGTGTGTGTGTGTGTGTGTGTGTGTGTGTGTGTGTGTGTGTGTGTGTGTGTATGCGTGCGTGCGTGCGTGTGTGTGTGTGTGTGTGTGTGTGTGTGTGTGTGTGTGTGTGTGTGCTATGTGTCTTGGCATTTTTTGTCTTTTGCTTGTTTATTTTGATTTTCATTTTGGTGTTTTTGTGAGTTTTATTTGTATTTTGTTTTTTCTTTGTTTTGTTGAGAGAGAGAGAGAGAAACAATATTAAGTTGAGTGAGTTGAGCAGTATGGAGGAATCTATGAGGAGCTGGAGGTAGGGAAAGGACATGACCAAAATACATTATATAAAAAAAATAATTTTACTTTAAATAAATAAATTAATAGCCCAAAACTAAAGGCTATCAATTGTAAATAGCTGCTTGGTTAGGGGAGAGACTTTGTTCTCACTCCCCCTTCTCTATGCTGGGATTTTTGTCTGGCTTGAGTTTGTCTAAGTCATGTGCATGCTGTCACAGTCTATGTGAATTCATCACAGAGCATCAGCCCTGCAGTGATAGAAAACTTCTGTTTTGAATTCAAAATTTGAATTTTGAAGCTGTCCATTATCACCTTTGACCTTTACAAGCCTCTGCCCCCTTTTCTATATCAGTCCTTGATCCTAGAAGAGAGACATATAATGAAGACATCACATTTAGTGCTGGTATTATAAAATCTCTCACTATGAATGTTGCCTAGTGGCAGATCTCTGACGAGAGCCAAGTACTGCACTGATCTATGGGCATGTGGCATTGGGAGTCCAATAGTGCTATGTTCCTTTAGACAAATAAAAGTAATAGGTGCTCCCCTAGAACAGATGGCCTATATAATCTCAGGTTCTTGACCTCATTAACAGTATCAGGTATGGGTTTCATTTCATGGAATACCCATTAAATCTATTTTTTTTAAAAAGTGGTTGGTTTCCCATGACATTTATGCCACTATTGCATTGATGTAAGTATCTTGCAGGCAAGTCACTATTGTAGTTCCAAAGATTTGTGGCTAGGTAATATTGATCACTTTTCTTATCCAGTAGTGTGTATAGTATCTTCAAGTACTATGAATAGTATTCAGTAGGAGTGACACTTTCAGCTAAGTACCAGTTAGATTTCTCTGTGTTCTGTAAGTATGTGGTGTCTTCAACAATAGATAATCTCAGTATCTTACTCTCAGGTTGTAGAAGGTAACTAATAGTTTTCACAGTAGCCTTTAATAGTTGGGGAATCTGGGGGTTGTCTGTTGGACCCCATGACCAAAGAAGCTCGAAGCTTTTAACCTTGCCAACCTAGTCTCCACAGTCTTCCTTCTACTCCTTGGGTCCTAAGGCCTTGGCCTTTCCCTGTTGAATGACAAAGGAAATCACTTCTACCAGAAAAGAATCCTTTCCTTACCCAGCTTCTTCCAAAGCTCTCCAAACTCTTACTCACAAGTGTCTTGAAAGAGGTACTAACTCCTCAGGAAATCTTACTTCTCTTTCTATTCTCTCCCCAAGCCAGTGAAAATAAGACTCTGCCTTCAACAGTGACAAGGATCTCATTACGGTCTCTAAGGAGCCCTCTCAACTCTTGTAGATCTCAACTCTGTCTGTATCTTCTCCAATTCCCCCCAAAACCTTGTAAACACCTCTAGACCCTCTCATCCTGTCCTTTCTGTCAATCCTGTCTTGTCCCCCAGCTCTGTGGCTGTTTCTTCTCCGCTCTATCCACTAGTTCTTTATTTTCCCATTTCATAGGCAACCATTTGCGGTATTCAGTGTCACATACAGCCTCTCCCTTAGCAAACACACACATTCCTATCGTCAATTATTTTTTATGTAGAGGACTTTTGACTCTGAGGCCTCTAGCCTCCAGCCTATTAAGGAGTTACTAGCTCATCTCTATTGCCTGGTAGAGAGCCTGAAGAATAGTGTTTTTTTATGCCAACAGCTACATGACTTTGGACAACCCACTTGACATCTGAGACCTAGCTAGGACTAATAATAATAGTACTTACTTCATAAAGTTAATGATAAAGATACAGTATATAAGAATAGGAAAGCCATTTACTTATGTTGATTTGTCAAACACCTATAACACTAAATGTCAAGGATGCTCGCAGTACAGCAGTTTGCAATTATACTTCCTTTGATCCTCACAAGAGCCCTGCAAGGCAAGCTGTTTTATTATTCTCATTTCACACATGGAGAAACCACATCACATGTACCTTCCTCAAATTTCACAGTTAATAAATAGCAAAACCTGAATCCAACCTATGTAGGGTTGCTCTACCCTGAACCAGTGCTCCAAGATGCCTCCAACAGCACTGCATTTCTTGCTGTAAAACCACTGTAGAAATCTCGTTACCATTATTAAATGAAAAACTAGGAACATGAGAGCATCCTTGTCTTTCTGGTTTCAATTCTCATTATCAGCTTGACTTTGCCTCTTATCCCCAGAATGCAGTATTGCCAAGTCCTGTGAAAAGACGCCCTTGTTCCCTAGGTCTCCTTCTCCTCTCCTTCTCCAAGGCATATCTTGTTCCCATTGCTGATGTTTCTATTTGAGCTGTTTCATGACGTCAATAAAGAAAGAGAGGAGAGGCATCAAGGTAGAAGCAGGGAGAGAGAAATACATGGAGGGGAGGAAAGAATGAAGGAGGTGGGCCTTCTGTCTTTGGGACAGTTCATAAAATGTGAATAAGGTCTTCAACTCAGACAACACCTGTATAACAATATTAAAGTTTCTGATTTTTATAATTGCTTTCAAGTTATACACAGGAAAACTTGCTGTTAGCTTTTAGGAGATATTTAGAGGCAAAAGCAGCATCATATTCGTGACTAACTCTCAGATGCTCTAGAGCAGTGGTTCTCAACTTGTGGGTCGCAACCACTTTGGGACTGAACAATTCTTTTGACAGGGGTCCCATATCAGATATTTTGCATACCAGATGTTCACATTGTGATTCATAAGTGTAGCAAAATTACAGTTATGAAGTAGCAATGAAATAATTTTATGGATGGGGGCCATCACAACAATGTGAAGAACTGTACTAAAGGGTCACAGAATTAAGATAGTTGACAACCACGGCTCTAGAGGAAAAAAATCATATATGTATGAGAGAGAGAAAAATAGAGAGAGACGAGAAAAGAATAACAAAGGAACATACAAAAGCATTAGCAAGTACTAGATCTAGCTGGGAAGTACTGTAAAGCTACTGGGTGGTTCTTATGTGTTCTTTTTCTAAACACAAGATACTTCAGAATAAAATTGTCTTTAAAAGTTAGCCAATCTCCTTGCCCATGGGCCCAGGCAGACATCATCATTGCCCTTGGCTGCTACTTTTCCAGACCCAACTGAGCATTTTCCCACTGCCTCTGTGCTTAGAGAAGAAGGTTCTTCTGTTAAACGTGCTGGGCCCACTTTCTTCCTAAAGACCAATATCAATTTCAAATCTTCCCTCCAAGACCTGCCTTGAATACTACTTCTTCCAAATGGCTTCCAAGATCAATTTCAATTACAACTTACTTAATTGATTCTGTCAAAGCAAATATAGGCCTCTGTCTTTGGCTCACTGTCTTAGTGCATTTGAGATACTGTAATGAAATAGCCTGTAGTAGATAATTAATTTTTAAAAAAATGTTATTGTTCAAAGTTCTGGAGGCTAGGGAGTTCTAGATCATTATTAAATGAAAAATCTATAACATAAGCATGTTCTTGCATTTCTGCTCTCTGTTTTAAATTCCTTACCAGTTAATACCAGTAGAAGAGCCTGTTTCTAACAGTTATCATCTTCTATGCATTTTAATATAGAACGAGAGCAAAAGATATCAATTTTCCCAGGATATTCCCCTTTCTCTCTCTCTCTCTCTCTCTCTCTCTCTCTCCTCTCTCTCTCTCTCTCTCTCTCTCTCTCTCTCTCTCTCTCTCTCTCTCTCTCTCTCTCTCTCTCTCTCTCTCCTCTCTTATCTATTGACCATCTAACACATTGTAGACCCAAGGTCATCATATATTATCTCATTTTAAAACTTCCAATGAACTGACATATAT
Organism: Tokudaia tokunoshimensis; assembly: GCA_036184795.1. NCBI lineage: Eukaryota > Metazoa > Chordata > Mammalia > Rodentia > Muridae > Tokudaia > Tokudaia tokunoshimensis. Next base: position 36,403,769 of record BTHU01000009.1, on the reverse strand, counting down.
TATCCCCACTCAACAAAGCAAGATACCTAAGTTCACATTCTCAGTGACTTGCCAAAGATCACCCAACCAACAAGATCCGTCACAGTGACTTCATATCCCACATTTAAATTACATGATGGGTGTGTTCTACACCTTTTTAAAATGCATGTTTTAGTCAAAATTGAATTATAGCAGTTCCTCAAGTGGTGAGACCCAACTGTAAAAAATATTTTTGTTGCTACTTCATATCTGTAATTTTGCTACAGCTATGAATCATAATGTAGATGTATTTTGGAGATAGAGACTTGTCAAAGGGGTCATGAACTTAAGAACTACTAAATGAAGCTCTGCCCCTGCTCTCCATAGCTCCTGCCTCAACAGGGCAAGGCCAGGGAGAAACATCCATGTTGCACCTACCCTAGAAGTATGCTCTTTTAGGATGCTCCTGCTGCATTTCTGGAACCTCTTTTTCCAATCACTTGAGCTTGTCTCATTCTGTCTGCCTGCAGTCACCTCCCGGCAGGTTATGCACACCATCGACTGTGTATCAAGATTCCCTACTGGCTGGCAATGCAAGGACTTGGCTGGACTCTTAGAACTTGGTCCTTTCTTTATTTTTCTTTCTATTTCTCCTCTTTCTCTCACTCATTCCTCTTTCTCCTCTACTTTTCATCCCCCTTATCTTCTCTCTCTCTCTCTCTCTCTCTCTCTCTCTCTCTCTCTCTCTCTCTCTGTGTGTGTGTGTGTGTGTGTGTGTGTGTGTGTGTGTGTGTGTGTGTGTACATGACTGGTACCAGGGAATCAACCCCAGGGCTTTGTACTTACTGGTGTAAATTCAATCATTGAGTTATATATCCAGTCCCTAATATGTTAGGATAAAAATAATCTAAGCCTTTAAAATATTTTTTTAAAAAAGTATGTCTGATTCATTACAAAGTAAATCACTTCCACATGCCCTTAGGTCTTCTTACACACACAGCTGCTTTCCCTGAGCGCCTGGTCCCTCAACCTCCACTGGACATGGGGCTCACACACCTCTTCAGTTTCTTTCTGGCACTGACAGAGACTGAAGCTCAAAGGAGAGTAAGCCATGTGTTTGGCAATACCTTGCCTTAGAGTGGCTCCAAGGTTGTTAGTGAAGTCATCCCTCTCCAACTAGAGTTTAGGATGCAAATCAGAGGTTTGAGAGTTGCACATCCAACAGAAGAGGAGCTAAACTGTAACTAAGACCTGGACACACATGAAACATGTAATTAGGAAGGAAAGTAAGTCACTTAGAAGTCTCCAAATGTGGCCTCTTCTCTGAGATTCCAGGCCATTGTCTCTTAAAGTATCCTACTGTGAGAAAACAAAATCCCAGCCCCCCACCCCGAGAGAAGGAGATCAGTTTCTCTCATCTCTTTAATAAGTTTGTCCACATGCAGGAACTACTTGAGATCCTGAAGATACATTGCTCTGGAAACCAGATTAAAACCTTATTTCCAGAAGAGTCATCACCAGATCAACACATCACTCTTGCAAGCTCGCCATGTCTGAGAACCCAGAGGAGACTTGTTTAGAACAAGGTCTAATTCTCTGTGAGTCACTTCCTTATTATTATTATTATTATCATCATCATCATCATCATCGTCATCATTATCATTATTATTATTATTAATTCACTTTTCATCCAGATTACTGTCCCCTCTCCTGGTCTGTTCCTTCCCAAACACTCCCTCCCCTTCTCCTCTGAGAGAATGGAGCTCCCCACCCCCAATATCCCCTATCCTGTCACATCAAGTCTCGGCAGGGCTAGATGTCTCTTCTCCCACTGAGACCAGACTCTTTTTTTTTTTTAATTTAATTTTATTTTATTTTTTTAATTTACATTCCAAATCACTTCCCCTTTCCCGTTTCCTCCCTCCCCGAAAGTCCCATAAGCCCCCTTCCCTCCCTCTTTTCTCCGTTCAACCCCCTCTCATTACTCTGTCCTGGCGTTCCCCTACATCCAGTCTTTCCAGGACCAGGGGTCTCTCCTTCCATCTTTTTAGAAATCTATTGATATGCTGATTGTGTCTAGGGTATTCTGAGATTCTGGGTCAATATCCCCTTATCAGTGACTTCATACCATGTGTGATCTTTTGTGATTGGGTTACCTCACTAAGGATGATATTTTCAAGTTCTGACCATTTGCCTAGGAATTTCGTGAATTCATTGTTTTTAATTGCAGAGTAGTATTCCATTGTGTAAATATACCACATCTTCTGAATCCATTCCTCCGTTGAGGGACATCTGGGTTCTTTCCAGCTTCTGGCTATTATAAATAAGGCTGCTATGAATATAGTGGAGCATGTGTCCTTATTGCATGCAGGTAAAGTCTCTGGGTATATGCCCAGGAGTGGTATAGCCCAGAGACCAGACTCTTAAACGACAAAATGCTAAGGTTTTACCATTCATATCTCACAGAGTTATAGTGAGACTGAGTAAGATATCATCTAATATGGAGCCTACAATTCAATAAACAATGAATAAAGTCTAATTTCTAATGATTCTCACATGGTATAAAACTACCTGAGGTATTGCTCTCCCTAGGAAGTAAGCCTTATCAATGGTCCCATCAGTATCCAGACTACAGACAGTCAATATGTCCCCTAATTTTTACTACCTCTCCCATAGACTCAATACTTCATACTTACTACAAACAAAAACCGAAACTACAGGATTTACGTGCAGGTTTTAAGTTTTCTAATGCGCAGCAAATTCCTAAGTAGCAGTTAAAATGTAGAAATCCACTCATATGACAGAGTACCTAAAATTAGCTCAGATGTTGCCGGATGTATGCTGGGTCTGCTTTGGGAGACACTCTCCATATGCTCAGCTTTGCAAAGCTGATCATGGTCTCTAAATTTAGATTATTTAAATGAAACACATTTTAAAGGATCTGCCCTCCTCTCACAGCCTCCACTCCAACTCGCCCAACAGCCCCCTCGGCATCTCTCTCCAAAGTAACTATCACAGACTCCCAGTTTGAAAGCTTGACTCCCTATGGTAGCCTATTTACAACATTCACAACAGCAGACAGACATCAGATCAGATCTCCTCCCTGCCCCCAGCAGGACTTACAGATTGCCACTGAACTCAGAGTCTAAGTGCAAAGATGTTACTATTCAAAAGGGTGCTGCATGCATGATCTGGACCCTAGTTGTCTGCTCTCCATGATCCTTACCTTTCTTTCCATTGCAAGTTCCAACAACCTTTGTACCTGCTAATTCCTCTGCTGAAAATGCTTTGTTCAGCTCCTTGAAGCTCACCCCCTCACTTCAGAGGCCTTCCCTGGATACCCAATCTAAATTCACCTCCACTATTACCCCATCTATACATTGCTTCATTTTCTCCACCCCAGGTACTGCTGCTAGACATTAATTTACATATTCAAGCATTTGTTTAACATAGTTAGGCCCAGCAAATTGTAGGCTTCTAAGAGACCTACATTTTGTCTATTTTTACACAACTGTATTATTCATGATTGAAATGGTATGAAAGCCACTCAACAGGCTCCCATTCGAGGGGGTTGGCAACCGAGAAAAGGCAGACAATGAGTCTTCTTTGCAACATGCTCATTTGAGGTTTCTCTAGGACACATACAGTGGGCAGTAATAAATGCAAATATGGAATTTAGAACAGAAGAAAGTGAAACAATTATACATGAAACCAAGAGCCAAACCACGGATTTCCTCCCCAAAGGCTGCCCAAATATAGGCCCCTAAATACTGGAATTGCTTAGCATAGACTAGGGCTCAGGATCAGGTACAGCCAAAATGGGAAAGAAAAGAACTTTGGAATTAGAGAATTTGTACCATTTGATACATATAGTGGGTCCACAATTAAACCAAGATTTTTATTTCATGACCTACTAACCCCTCAACAAGCATTGAGGACAGGCAGTGTGAAGAAACTAGGTGGAGAGCTTTTTATTCTTTTGTTTTGTTTGTATTTTACCAAATCTTTAGAGATAGTGTAAAACAAGACAACTGGAAAAACAGAAGCTTTGTGAGTGTCAGGAAGCTGGGTGAGAGAGAAGCTTTAAGTATATTTTCCTCCTGTGTGCTGTCTGCTCTGTTACCCATTTCTTTAACATAGAAGCTGCTGCTTTCCAAGGGAGCTCCTGGGAGGTATGCAAGATAAAGGAAAGAAGAAGCTAGAGTGACTTTGGTACACTGAATGTGTGTTAATGGCCTTCAAATCCCAACCGCCTTGTATATGCACTGCAACTCATAACTTGTCCTCCTTTCCTAAGACTGGGAGATCCACCATGCCTTGCCTTGGCCTGTGGGGCTGTGGGGTGCTAGCAAATGTGATACCAAGACTTCAAAAGGTGTGTGTGTGTGTGTGTGTGTGTGTGTGTGTGTGTGTGTGTGTGTGTGGTGTCCACCTAGCCTCTTTACGTAACTGGACCTGCCTGCTCCTAGACCCTGAATATCCTTTTTGAGAGCCTGCCTAGAGACATCAGAAATATATGGAGTGCTGGATTCCCCAGTCAAGGCAAGCTCAGACTGTCAGTTAATAATCACAGCTTGGTTTACACAAGTAGTCCTCCCAAGCTGATTAGTAGCTTGAGAAAACAATCCTGGCTGATATTTTAAGACCTAGGCTTGGGGAACCTTGTTATACAGACATAGGCAAAGAACAGAACTTAGTCCTCCAAACAACCAAGAGATTAAAAGCAGAGACGTCAGGGTCTCTCAAAATTCAAATTCGAGACCATAATTTGAAGCATTTTCTCTAAATTAAAATGGCAAGACATTTATGCAAAGAGAGGCAAATGTTCCCAGGAAGGTTTTTTCAAATCAAATGGAAACAATGTATCTCGTGTGATTACAATTCAAAGCAGTGATCTCTTAAATACAGGAATGTCTTAACTGAGCAAAATGTTGATTTTTCTTTGTTCAGTTCAGTACAAACAAAATGGAGTCACATATGTTACTCTCACCCTTCAGAAACTGCTCCAGCTTCATGGGGGAGACTTCTGATCGCTACAACTAGAGTCTATTTTTAGTTAAAAGGAAACATTCCTTCCTTTATCTTTAAGAAGTTGACAACTTCACTGGCTACGTGACAGATTCACGTAAAGGAACTGCTTCTGAAATAGACCAGCAGGATTTTGTTTCCCTTCTGTCATTCGCTTTGGAAGAAACACAGCCTTCTTTCCTTTCCAAGGCTACCATCTTTCCTTTATCTTTGCATACCTCTCAGGAGCTCCCCAGGAGAGTAGTAGCAGCCCCCATGTTAAAGAAGTGAGTAACAAAGAAGACAGCTCGCAGGAAGAAAACATACTTAAAGCGTCTCTCTCACCCAGCTCCCTGGTGCTCAAAAACTCATAACCCACCCAGCAGAGCTGACAATTTTAGTTCATGCCGAGTACATTTACATTCTATCCCACAGACACACACACAACCCTGTGTGAGAAGAAACCAGTCCTTTCTGAGAATATTGTTAAAGACACGAGAAAAAAAGCATGTCCTATATACAGTCTTCTGTACACCGTGTCTTTGATTCCCCTTAGGTAGAAAACAGAGCTGGGCATTTCACCTCTATTTCACATGCTAGGAAACCAAGGATGCTGTTGCCAATACAACTTCTGGCAGCTTCTCTTTTGTAAAACAAAGGTGTCTGAGTGCACATTCGTGTGCACTGTGCTCCTGCACAATACAGTGATGGTGGAGGTATATTTCATGGGAAAGAACAGAAAGATACTTGAGAAGAAAAAGAATAGAGGGACATGGAATAAAGTTAACAGAAGCATTTACATTTCCTTTGAATAATTATGTAAAATAATCAGCCACCACTGGTAACATTTCTAAGGCAACTTTCTGCAGAATGCAACAGAATGCTATATAACTTGACGTGATGTTAGGTACCATAGCAGCAGAGCAACAGATGCCAAAGTGAAGATTCCCACACAATATCACTTCTCATTGACATTCTGCCTCTCATTGAATTTCCCTATACATGTTGTTGTGGGCTCTTTGTTCCAGACCCAATGAAGACCACTGAAATAAATTCTTACCTATCTAAAATACACTTAAGGGATATAATATCTGTTAAAGATCATTGAACTGGTAGACAAGAATTTGGCCCACACATAGTAGTTTATCAACCTTTACTCTAAAATATAAGGAAAAGGTACCTTTCACACAAAAGGAAAAGTTGCCTCTGTGTTCTTATTCACACTTGGGGAAGTGTGACTATTCTAAGTGACACCTATTCTTTCCTTTTATTCATGAGTTTTAGAAATTTAGCTATTGGGGCAGGGGAAGTCTGGTGGTATGGCTCAGTGGGTAGAAACACTTGTGCAAGTATGAAGACCTGAGTTTGAATTTCCAGATCAGAGGTAAAACTGAATGTGTAATACAGCTGTCTACAAGCCAAGTGCCCTTTGTATAAGAAACAGAGATGGGAGACTTCCTGGGAGAGCACAAGCCAGCTATTCTGGCTTCTGTAGTAGAAAAACAATTAAAAAATAAAAAGACTCTGTCTCAAAAGGTAGAAGGTGAGGTCTATCATCCAAAGTTGTCTTCTGATTTCAATACAAACACCAAAGCATGTGTGTACTTTTACACAGAAAAACGTGCGTGCATATACATGTGTAATTACAACATACACACACACACACACAAGTACATGTACACACACAGAGACAAAGGAAAGGAAACAAGGCTATTTTCTTACTTACATCAAAGCAGGAATTTTACATGAGTGCTGTTAGTATAAGCCAGAATAGTGAAGATCAAAATCCTTTTGAACATAATGAGAGGATTGGAACAGTAATCTTAGCCAATGAGTATGAAGGAAAGACTACACCTGGACCTCTAAGTGTCCCCTAAACAACTCTGCATTACCTCAATGCAGTAATAACTTTGATGCACAATGATGCATCTGCAACTTGGTGATGGAATTAACAAAGGAAAAGTTCCATTTAATCTCTGTGAATCAGAGCCACACAGAGTTATGCAAGATCCATGTGGAAAAGCCCAGAGAAATAGATTGCTTCTGGTTTTGAAACTAGCTTAATTAACTTTAGTCGACATACTCTGTGAAAGAACTAATTCCTGAGATAATACCAGCAGGACAACAAACATTTACAAAGCAGTTCATATGAGATACACATCATTCCAAGTGTTTTATGAATATTAATTTACTTAATCTCCACGTAAAGTACTCTTAATTATTCCATTTTTTTTTAAAACAAGGACATGAAGGCACATGAAGATTAAAGAAGTTTTCAGAGTAACAAGCGACTAAGTGGCAGAACTGTGGTCTAAACCCAGACAGTCTGATTCCCAAGATCATGTATTTAAGACTGATACTGTATTAAAATATTGTCTTAAATCAAGATGATGACACCCTACTTTACAGAATAAGATGATAAAATATCCCAGACACAGGAAGAGAAATTCTTCATGTTCTATCTCATATGTGGATGCTAGCACCAATTTTCAGACTTACATAACTGATGTAAAGTTATCTGTGAAAGCTAGGAAACTAGAAAAGAGCCATAGGGTAAAAGAGCCATAGGGTAACAGAAGAGACATTTTAAGAGAGGGAGCCTAGGATAGTGAAGATGCTATACAAGGGAAAGGAAAATGATGGGGGTGCAAAGTTCAAGTGGAGAGGGGAAGGGAAGGGAGGGGAGGAGAGAGGAAGTGAAGGAGAAGAAAGGAAAGGGAGGGAGTGTAGGGAAGGAAGGAGAGGGGAAGGAAAGGAAGGAAGGGGAGGAGAGAGGAAACGAAGGGAGGGGAGGAAAAAGGAGGGAAAGGGAGAGGGAGGGAAGGGAAGAGAGAGGAGGGGAGCAGAGAGGAAGGAAGGGAAGAGGATGGGCAGGGAGAGGGAGGAAAGGGAAGAGAAAGGGAGGAGAGAGAAGGGGAACAAAGAGGAAGGAAGGGAAGAGGAGGGGAGAGGAGGAAAAGGGAGGAGAGATAGGAGAAGGGAAGGGGAGTGGAGGTAGGAGGAGGGCAGGGAGGGGAAGGGAAGGGAACAAGTTGAGGAATGTTAACTAATACTAAGTGATAAATGCCATATAGAAACCTAGCATCTTGTAAGTTTCTTTATATTATACACAAAGACAGACAGACAGACAGACACACAGACACACACACACACACACAGAGAGAGAGAGAGAGAGAGAGAGAGATGGACTTTAAATGGAGCTACTCTGTAAAGGAGGAGGATGGTTCTCCCAGATGCCATTGGTTATACAAAAGAAGAAGAAGAAGAAAAGCAGTGCTGAATGTGGAATGCAAGTGTTAACCAGGGTAGGAACGCAGACCCACCAAAACATTACAGTCTATTGCCATTGATCTTGGTCACCCATAATAACTTCATAGTAAGACCCTATTGTTGCAGATATTACATACTTCAGTCATAAGCTGTGAAGAGCTGTTACATTCCCTACTGGCTAATCTTACTAGTTTGGGAAGGAGCTATGAAGATTTCTAGGGAAGAAAATTCATTAACAGGTTGACCCTGCTATGAACTCTGAAAAGTATAATAACAACCGTCCTGGCAAACTCTGCCCGTTGCTGCAATTATGGCATTCACATTATGAGTAACAATGGCTTTCTGTTTAAACTTAAGGTCTGTTCCATGAAGAAAGTTGTGCCTAGTACTGTAACTTGGCCAAGAATCCATGCCTGGAGAAGTCTTACATCCTAGAAGAGAAGATCCTACTATTAGTTTGCTAAATCAGCACAGCATCAAACTGCCTTCTCAATGTTTATCTCTGTCCCCATAGATTAGTACAGCTCTCTGTCCGCAGACATTTCTCAGTCTAAGAAGTTTCTTTATGCAGTGGATAGTGTTGACGACAAAGACTCACAACTAACAGAAGACCAGAGAACAGGAGACTGTGGAGGGCTCATCCCAAATGGAACAGAGCTATCACACCCCTCCCTGCTCAGCAAACATTGTAGAAGATGAGCGGAAAGATTGTTAAGAGCCAGAGGTTGGGGAGAGTTGCTGGAAAATCGTGTCGTCTGTACATGATAGAGATATTACATTCATGAACTCATGGTAATTGCAGATCAAGCCAGTCAATATTTCAGGGTGGACAGGAAGGGCATATGAACGTGCACCTGTCCCTACTGAGTTGGCAGTTAGGGGCTGCTACAATAGGAATATATAGTTTTCTTCAGGAGTGTGGCTCCTGGTAGTATTGCCCATGCTCTATCTAGTATATAGTACTACAGTCATGTGCATATGGGCAGAGACGAATGGAAGGTTTAGTATGTTTTATTTTTAAAAAGGGGCACAGGATTGGGATGGAGATATGGAGGTGAGTCTAGAGAGAGTTGGAGAGGGAGGTAGAGATGATCAAAATACATTGTATGCTTGCATGAAATTCCCAAGACATGCTTTTAAAAGAAATAAATGTGATTAAAGTCTTTATTAAATATAATTTATTCTTCAGGTTATCAGATTTGAATTTTGAGTCATGTCAGTATTTTTCAGGGCCTTAGGGTAAAGATTCTAAGTGTCTTTTGTTTTCTTTTTTTTGTTTTTTTTGGTTTTTTTTTTTTTTTTGGTTTGCTTGTTTTTTGTTTTTGCTTTTGTTTTTAGCTCTGACAAAATAAAAAGATTGCTTGGATAGGTTGAGATCTTCCTCTTTTGCAGTGGTGCACTTAAAATGTTTTTGGAATGAGCCAAGAAAATAAACAAGTATCTGGAGTGATGGGAAAATTCTTTCCAGGCACTTTTAGTTCAATCAGATAAATTTGAGGATGTTAAAATGAAACAATTCTTTGGTTTTCTAGGTCAGAATATAAAGCTTAAAAGGGATTTTTATTTGTCATCTTTATTTCTTAAATAGTCTGATTGTAAATTTGCTTTACAGGAAAAAGAAATAATTTGGTTTTTAGAACAGCTGAAGTTATGATTGGCTTAACACCCAACAAAATATCTGATCCTGCTACAACCAAGAGAAGCGATGAATTTAGTTTATGGGATTTTATTGAAAGAAAATTAAAAGGTTCTAGGGGGAATCTTTAAAAGCAACTATTTGAAAACTATCTTTTATTCACTGAGTAGATGTCTATGTCTTTTATATTTGTGGTATGAATATGTTTGTTAGACACTGAGATTTCAGAGTAGAGACAAGCTTTAGCTTCCCGAAAACAGAAAGGCTTTGAACCAAATGTAAGTTAGTTTCAGCACTGGCTGAAGCTCATGTTAAAAAAAAAAAAAGTAGGATGGACAAGAGCTTTGCAATAATCTCCAGCAAAAACTGAGCAGTTTCTGCCCGTGAGAATCCACACAAAGTCTATAAAGAAAAATCGTAGTGAATGGCTCCATTTTGGTAAGCCATTTTAACATTGTTAATTTTCTCCAAACTCTTTTTTAGACAACAAAGTAAGCCATTGAAATAACCATACCCATGGGAGGGAAAGGTAGGGAGAGAGAGAAACATCCCAGAAACACTTTCACAATAGGACAGGTTCCTTAAATGGTAGCAACCTTTGTAATCATAGTGTTATTTTTACTGGCCTTGGAAAAAGACATAGCATATGGATAAAAAATTTAAATGTTAAATTATAGTCCTGATTTTTTTTCTAAAGAAAAAATATATTTTTCGTTTAACTTACTATGTATATAAGAGTTAAATTCTACAAAGATGTAGTAAACAATTAGGAATAAAGAGAATTTTTAAAAATGAAGGTATGACAGAAATGTGTTAGTGGATGACTGCTGTGAATTGACTGTTTATTTCTCCCAGAATTCATATGTTGCCATCTAATGCCTAATGTGATGGCATTTGGAGATGAGACCTTAAAGAGGTAGTTACATCGAATAGCAGAGCCCTCCTAAAGGGCATTGCCTTATAAGAATCCAGAGAGTTAACTTTCTCTTTTAAATCTGGGATGATACAATATGTCATCCATCTGCAGCCTAGAAGGTGGCACCCAACCTTGCTGGCACCCTGTTCATGGGCAAGTGAGAAGAAACAATTTTCTGTTGCATATCAGCCACCAAGTAGCTCTGACACACCGGTACCTTGATAGATACATTCCATCTTAAAGAAAATACCAAACCAACTTGCTTTTTCTCCCTGCCACAAATGAGTCCATGGCCCACCCACGAGGTGAGACAGGTGACCAAGCTCAGGAGGTTGCTTCCTTGCCAGAGCAAAGCACACAAGAGCGGGCGGTGACATGGGCTGAGAGTGGCATTGCAAGAGCATCATTTGAATAAATGAGAGAAATCCATTCGAGTAGCTGCATTTAGTGGAGGAGTGGCTAGTACAGGTGAAAGGTCTAAATGAGGAGAAGGGCAGGGGGTGGAGAACGTGTGGGCATGGCAGGGAGAGCCAGATGAAACAGGAATGCATGGCAAAGAAAGCTACCTAGGAACGAACTACTTTGTAAGCTAATCAAAAAATTACAGGAAGAAGTTGAACAGAACTCTCTGGCATTCACAGATAATATTGCTTCCAGAAGTAGTAAGTCAGGGTGGGGGCTTTGTGGAGGGAAGACTGGGAAGGGGAATAACATTTGAAATGTAAACAAATAAAATGATTTACGAAGAAGTAGTACGTCTTTAAACAAAAACCCCGTTGCCAAGTACGAGATATCTCCCTATGAGTTGCTGGTCAGGAAATCCCCAGAGGACCCAGAGGCAATACACTGCTGCCATTGCTTCTTGTGGCCCACTAAAATTAGACAGTAATTCTGAAATTACTGAAAATGCTGAAAACAATGAATACTTAGATATGGAGAATTCAGCTGTGACTGAGCTGGAGCCTTGTCCCTGTTGACTCAAATTCATAGCGATACAAGTCTTAAATGAAGGTCATCAAAAACGGAATCCAACCTTGGGCCCCATGTTCTACAATACCAACCAGTCAGTCAAGAGATGCCCACAGATAGAGTAGTGACATGATTGCCCCAGGAACAACCAAACACTTCCAGAGTAGATCGGAAGCCATGGGAGGAAATACTTGACTGACACTGTACACCTGGTCAAAGCCTGTGTCTAGTAATGCTACACAGAGGCATCTACTTCTGAAGTTTCACAGAATGGATGTGCAATTAAACTGCCTTCAAAATTCTTCTGCTTATACCACACATTGGGGGAAGTCTCCGCCTTAGAGAAGTCTCTTTTGGCAGTGTGCTTAAAGCACAGACTCATAACTCATCAGTGCTAAGAATATACTGTTGAGTTGTCAGCCCCAAAGGAGACATCTGTATCATCTAATTGAAGGCCAGATACCACAGAAGGGGTGGAGTGTCTATTGTCATCATCCTCATCATCGTCATTAAAGACAGTTTTTAAATTTAAATAAATATTGATGGAGTGTCTTCAAGAGCCAGAGAATAGGGAAGGAGCACCACAAGGTAGAGTCTTCTGGAGACAACATTGCTATTGCAATCACAAACACACAACCTGCATAAAACTTTCGCACATGGGTGTACACCCACACAAACCCATGCACCACACACACATGCCCAAACACATATACATGCATACACAAACACACAGTGTTTGTGACAGCCTACATAAAACTTTCATGCACAGGTATACACACACACACACACACACACACACACACAAGCATATGCATCACATATACACACATGTCCATATACATGTACATGCATACACATGTATATACATATGCATACACATATATTTTCTCACATACACACATATGAGCTTACACACATTGCACTCATACATGTGTGCACAAACACATGTGTACATGTAGGGTATACACAAATACATACAAATATGCCCATTCACCGACACATGTGCATACATGTGTAATCACACAAATATACACATATACATGTACTCATACACCCATGCTCACACACACTAACATGCACATACACACATACCAAACACACATGCCCAATCACACATGCATATACACACATATACACAAACTCACGTATGCACACAGTGCACAACTAATGTGGTCACCACACATACACAAATGCCCACACAGATACACATTCACACACAGATGCACATACACACACGCACAAATACACACACTTGCATGTGTGTGCACATATGCTCCCACACATTCACACACACACAAGAGCATATTCACACACACAGGAGCACAAACACACACACATGCATTTGTATGCACACACTCCCATATTCATATACACATCTGCATACACAAACCCACACACACTCATGCACACACCAAAACATGAAAGGAGGAACAGCTGAGACAAAAAAGGTAATGAGTGAGCATGTGCGAAGGAATGATCAAAAGTCAAAAGCTAATTGTTAAGAAGAATATGGCTACAATGCACTGCACACAAGTAAGAAACCATCAAAAATTAAATCCTTACAAAGATACCATGTGGAAAGGGTGATACCCACTTTGGGCTTTAGAGGAATGAGAAACTTCTGGGCAAAACTACTGAGATTGCAAATATTGTTATAATAGCTAATGTTACTAAAGTTGGTGTGCAGAAACTAAGCAAATTTCAATAATAAAAGTGGGATTTTCCTGGAATGGTAACATTTTACTCCTTTCCTGTCAATTTTTAGATCATTATTAAATATCTTACATTTTATGCACTTGTATTAAATATCATGCTCACAAATGGTTATCATAGCTACAAAAGATGCAAACACAGCTTTATGCAGTAAGTCTATTGTCTGGTATATGAGATCCTAAAACAAGGCAAGAGATCCGAGTTATATTATACTGAATGGTCCCTCCCTGCATTCATAAGACATGCACTGTATCTCCATGACACCTGGATACTGGGAACTAAATAGATGTCAAACCTTATTGCACACTGTTTTTTTCTATACATATATGCAAAAGTATAACACCATTTTGGTCTTTATTAAGCATATGCCATGTATGGTAACTTTTGCAGTCTGAGATGTGACTACAAACACAGAACAATTTCATTTCTTCATGATTTCACAGACAGGTGATTAGCTCCTTTGTTCTTTGTGAAGACCTCAGTGGCCTTGATATTGCCATTTGCTTATCTCATTTGATAACAAACGTTTACCTTTTCACATGAAGGAAGCACTTTATGGCTTCTCTTTGGTATATTCAAATTTCCAACAGCACCGTTCTTAACACCCTGAGACCCACATCAGGTCAAATAGATGTTACTTGAACAGAAGCATTGTAACATCTGAACAGATGTCCTAGAAGCAGGTGGAGTACTGGCTGCCTGCTGGGAAGGACACATGTCCAGCATGAGCGACTGGACATAGGAGAATGACATCCTGGGGCAGAGCAGAGCATGGCATCATGCTATTTGGTGTGTGTGCAATTTACAATTTATGAACTGTGTATTTATGGAAATTTCATTCAATACTTTCAGACCATGTGAAGCCATCAGTAATGGAAATCATACAAACTGAAACCATGGGTAAGGAGAAAATTATTGTACTGCAGACTCTGTGACACATTCTAATGTGTGTGAAAAGTAAACAAAACCAATGGCATGTTGGGCTTGCCATTCCTTGGACTAAAAAAAAAACATAGTAATAGGACTAAACATAGTAATAGGACTAGATCTTCAGAAAACATAATTTTATTACATATTTCTACAAAGCATTACAGCCTCACTAAACACTTAGGCAAAGAACTATAAATCCAAAGAAGCCAGCTCTTAGAGTTACCTGGAAGTTCTGCAAACACGAAATAAATGTCTACTGGGTGATGCTGCTTAAGAAAGCCATGTCTTATTCATTTTTCTATTCCTAGCATGTAACTACTGATCACTGTAAACTAAATATTCCTGAAAAGTCAGTACTTTTTTTTTACTTCACTAAACTTTTTAATTAATAAAGAAAACCTCATATCATCACCAAGAGAATAAGAAAGCCAAGACAATGTGACCCCAGGTCCACTTTTCAAACTACTATTAATAAGATCTCTCCATTTCTAGAAAGTTCCTCACATCACTGAAATATAGGGCACAGCTACAGCTAGTGTTTGAAAAAGGGGGGTAACCTTCCAAGATAGAACTGACTAGAAATCAAGGGTTCAAAGCTGCTGACTGAGGTTTCTAAATCAGTTAACTAAAAGGGGCGAGGAATAAGTCTGGCCTTAAAACCTCCTTGAGCATTCTATTGGAGAAATTTAATAAAGATCAAAAATGGGAATTTAAAAAAAGAAATCCAAGAACATTTCTCATTCTGAGTTCTCAGACTCAGTTTTTCCTGTGAGGAAATGATGTCCTTTCAAACTATGTCACTAAGAGCTCTAAGCTCAGGCTGCAATGGAATGCTCTCCCAAGTGCTATCATCATGGTTTATCTAAGGAGGAGAAAAATCATCACAGAAGTTTACCAAAGAAATCCATTCTGTTTGAGAGCAATAGACATAGCACAGAAAGTTAATCAATAAGAAATCTGATAATCTCCCTTTTAAAGGTGATAAATTATGAATTGCTTCTATTGACATACTAATAATCGTTGCAATGGGTGACGTTCGTGTGTACCGCATTAAGTATGTTTGCACACCAGGCCCACATTTACTTAGCACAACAAAGGTATTTGTGATTTTAATACTCAGGTGGTGGACAGATAAAGACCATAGCCCCAAAGCTTTATAACTTTTCAATACCAAAGGAAGCCTTGCTTTGCTCTGACAGTATCCCTCATTCCCAAGACTAAGCTTTCAGGAAGAAAAGACATTGACCCTGGTGTGACAGGCCGGCCGCTGTAATGATAACCGCATGTGGTTGTGCTGTGCATTACAAATTATGTGTTACAATGCTCTCTGCAGGCACTTTCTCATCGCCCTGTTGAAATTCAACAATCCATTCACATTCCAGAACATTTATCCTATTTGATTTTACAGGCAGAGACTGAGGCTTAGAAAGAGTTCGTGACCTATGTGTGGTCCCACTGATACCAAGACTGCTCCTTGAAATTAGATTAATGCAGTTTGGGCTGCATGGTCATCAATATAACTGGAAACTGTGTCACCTGATGACATCATTAAGATGGGCTGATTGGTTGCCAAGAAGTTAAGCGATAGCTCCTCTTACAACAATGGGTAGCAAAAGAGAGAGCAGGGTGGGATGGGACAGGTTTGAAGTATTTAACATTTGATAGCACACATTACTTTGTAAAGCTGAGCTGTGCACTGCATTTGTCTTGCTCTGTTTTCTTTAATGCATGCTCAAGGTGGGATGGCGACTCTTGGAAACACTCACTAGAAATCATTAAATCCTCATACCAAAGCAAGCAATCAGATTAGCCCTCTGTATACCAGAGGGAAAGAAATGCCATAGGGAAGAGCAAGACTTTCCAAAGACAATGTTTTAAATAACACTGGAAAAAATGTAGTTCAATCAAGAAATGATATTTTTTTCAATGTGGATTTATGTCATTGCACTAGTAGGTAGTGTTAATAGTTTCCAAATGCCACTTAGCAAGTTCATGATGTCATACATTCCTTCTTGGATACATCTTTTGTCAAATCCATCTGTCTGTGGCAGACACGCATAGTTTTACAGAAACCTCTCTGCAACAGAAGTTTCAGAGTCAGCCAAGAAGGGGTGGACGGGAGCGGCGGGGGAGGGGACTTTAGAAAGGAGAAAAAACAGTGAAAAAATATCAATTGCTGCTTTTGGAGAGATATTTTATTTTTCCCACAGCCCATTGTCCCCTGGGCCCCTGGCAACTTTGAATTCCTTTTGTTAATCTTTTGCCCTTTTCAAAAGGGCTGGGCTGGGACCCAGACATGCCCAGGAGAACTAAAAGGAAGGTTCTAGAATCTAGGATCTAGAGAAGTGCCAACACAAGATGCAAACGCCCATATAAGCCCATCAGAATCTCTGTGATTCCTGGTTTTAAACGCTCTGTATGTTGAAACGGAACCAAGTAATGTTTGATAATTAGTCATAAGTTATTTGATTTACACTAGCAAGAGCCCAAGCAAGGTAATGTAAAGAATGAAGGCAAGGAAGGTAAGAACACCAAAGTTGCCATTATTTTCTGTAATGGTTTCTTGTCTGTTTCAAGTACCCAGGGAAGAGTATACCAGTTGATCATGCAAGAACACCAGATGCTCAACCTTGAAAACAAACATACAACTAACATTACACAAACTGAACAAGTTACATACATTTAGGAATAAATGGACAGACAGATATATATGCATAAAACAACAATTAATGTAAAAAAGGATATATAGGAGTGGTTAGAGTGAAGAAAGAGAAGAGAGAGATGGTATAATTATATTATAATCTATAAAACAAAACAAATGTCTTTTAAAGACTGCCATAAAAGGTATGCTGTGACCCTAGGCTGAGAAGGGAGCTGAACAGAGTCTCAGAAGCCAGTTCCATTGAGGTAGCTCCCACCCACCACTTCCCATTCTTAGATGGCCACAAGTGCCCAGGGAAGAGATGGTTACTGTCACAGACATTCATCTTCCCACTGATATACTTGATACACTTGATTAGGAATGAATAACTAAATGTGAGTCAACCATCTTTCCTAGCATCCCTAACTATTTTAATGAAAGAACTCTCTAATATTCCACAATAAAGGATCTCATTAGAGCATTTCTTCACAAAGTAAGTGCATTTATAGTAACTATATTATATTTCCATTTTTAAAAAAAACTATTTTATATACATCTGGTTGATACAGACAAGAATTCTATGTTGACAATTTATCTTTTGATGGATTTTAGCCTCTGATTTGATCTAAAAGGGTTGGCAGTTCAGACATCAAATATATAAATATACATATATATATACATATACATATATGTGTATATATATAAAACAAATTCAATCTAAAATTAAAAATTTTAAAACCACAATGAATATGTCTCTCTTACAGGCTAATCATGCCAGCTGTTTAAATAGATACAAGCAAAATTAAACTGCTTTGAGTCTGTAAATGCTATTTGTATAGGACTTGGCAAGTAATTACTATAGTTATTAGGAGTTTATATTTGCCATGGAAACTCGGGGTGTTAAAATTCTTCAAATTATTGGTGCTTAAGACACACGCAGCACAAATACGTGGATTTGAATCTACAATTCTAAAGAGGAAAAATTGGATGAAAAGCAAGCTGGAAAGCCACCAAAAACTGCAAGAAATATCCTTGCTTTGAACTGTGTGTGTGTGTGTGTGTGAGAGAGAGAGAGAGAGAGAGAGAGAGGAGATAATAATTTGAGAGGATGAAAATTTTCATAGGCACCAACTCCAAAAACAAAGTCTCGTTATCACATTTTTGGATGTTAAAGGTCAGGAGAGATCAACAGTGATTTACAAGTAAACCATGAACTGCTTACATGTACCAGTTCATACTCAGTGTGATTTAAGTGGCCAAGTATGTATTGCAGGAGAGAACTGAGGCTGAAGTCTTATAGTTTCTCATGTCAGTCTGCTCCAGCTTTACCCTAAATCTTCTTAACAAAAGTTACCCCAGTAATTACAAAAAAAAAAAAAAAAAAAAAAAAAAAAAAACCCAGCAAAGGCTTCCTACTGATAATTTGATCCGCTCCAACCACAAATTCCAATCCACAGAGTTTGCTCCCTTGGGGTTCTGTGTGTGTTTAATCTGCTTCTCACACAGCATTTGAAATAAGCTCCTAGTTTCCCATTCAGCCTTCTACCAAATAAACAGACCCACCAAAGCATTTTTACACAGATATAATTCTGTTAGTTACTTGTGGTGTGCGTCTTAAATGAACTTCGTCTTACAGAGGAAAAAACACTCCAGTCCCTGTTTCCCCTCTCTCCTTTCCGGCGCTCTAACTGCTATACCTATGACCCCGAGTTGGGGTTCCTTGTGGCTCACAATTTTGAACAGGGCAAGTGGGAAACCCTGCAGTTTGCCTGCCTCCGATCTCTCTGAACCTCTGCTTTGAGATCACTGCCTTCTGTTTCAACCTGCTGGTCTTGGACTTTATCACTTTATAGACCCCCATAAAACAAGCAGGGTTAACAAATGCCTCTAACACCGGCTGCCTTCAAATGCAGCTTGGCTGTGACTCGCAGTGAGAAAAAGCAAGACTAACCCTGCCAGGTCCTAGAACCTTTCAGTTTCCTCGCGTTGACTTTGATACATGCGGCAAAGCACCTTGAAAATGAATCATCTGTATTTTCTCCTTACAATCACTCCCTCCCGGGGCATGTAATTAATTTCCTGAGCTTTGAAAAAAAAAAATCTGGATTACTCACACGGTCTTGAAGATGCAATGTCAGCTATTTGGGCCGTGCTAGGACTCAATTACAACAACATATGCATTAAGACAGGAACTGGCAAGCCTCGGGAATACAGCAAGTACAGGGCTGGTGCTTCCCAACCGCCGGGCTATAATCTATGAAACTGAGCCCGGATCCAGCCAATCAGTTAGCTCCTCATAACAGGTCTAACTGGCTCTGGACAGCTGAAGGGCTGCGCTGGAGCACAGCAGAGGAGTTACTCGCCACAACACTGCATATCTACAGTCTCTTTGCCTGTAAAGGCCAGAGGGGGGAAAATATTACAGCTTCATTGTCTCGGGAAGGCAGTGCAGGTGATCTGGCACAGACCAAGTCTGAAGCTGGAGCAAGATCTCCTACTGTGGCAGTCCCAGCAAATACAGACCAGAGCCACCCCAGACACCAAAGGGCGAGCCTACAGCCAAACCCTGAGGTAACTTATCTTCTGCTTCCCTTTTATTGTTAGCAGGAATAATGCGGAAAGGAAATGATACCCACTAAGTTGCTTAAGCAACTAAATAAGTTTCTATTTTATTTTCTTTTTTTCTCTATGACCTAGGCTTTTCATAGGCCATTTGTTACTGAGTCCAGGGAGGTTTATGTCTCTGAAATAACTTGAGCTGGAGTAGGAAAATAGGTAATTTTCACAGCCTGTTCATGTACTGCTGAGAACGGGGGTCAACCAGGCAGACAGGGAGGAGAGAGACCCAACTTCATGCTTCTGTAACAGAGGAAATAGCTGTGCACAGGCTGAGCCGGGAAGATAAACTGTTGCCTGGCTCCTCTGACTCTTGGGACACAAGAATATTCCATGGAGAGAGAACTGAAGCTGAGAATATTCCGAATCAGAATCGGGGGACTTTGCAATGATCCTAGAAGCAGGGTTTTACTATCTTCCTCTATAACATCTCTCTTATTTAACCACTAAATCCCAGTGACTAATTACACCTGATATTTACAATGCCATACGTCGATTTCTTATTTATTAAGGATCCTATGAAAATATTTGAAATTACTACAAAGATGAACAAAAAGATTTTAAATTCAAAAAAAAAAGAGAAGAAGAAAAAAAAAGACACACATAGCTCACACCCTTTAAATACTTAACATCCTTTTCCTGGTAAGAAATGTAAATGTGAATTTTCAAAAAAAAATTATAGCAAATGTAATATTAGCAGCAGCAAAAGTTTTTACCAAAAACAAACAAACAAACATAACCTTTCAAATCATTAAATGTTCAATTTGTGTTTTGATTTAACAACCTCCTAAAGGGAGAAGAAAATTACTTCATTGGTAAGCAAGTATAAAGGAATACTAATGGAAGAGACACTTGCATGCTTCTGGTCTGTTATAGATAATTGACTGAATTCAACTTGAGATGTGAAAATAGGAAGAAAGTAGCAGAATACAGGGCAGAAAAATATATCCACGGGCAATTCCTTCCCAGGACTTGTTCTTTGATTTGTCCTATTTATGACTAGCCAGAAAAGAATATTTTGTTGTTTAAATATTTTTTTAAATATTTAATTAAACTTTTGACAGTGCTGCTGCCTATGGTAAGCACATGACAATGGGAATTTCTAAGTAGGGGTGTTAAAACTGTTGTCCCTTTAACTCAAAGAAAACATAAATTAGTTTGAAATGAAAAAACATACTTTCTTTTGTTGTTGTAGTTGGTTTTGTTTTTGTTATTTGAGAAAGGCTTTCTCTGTGGAGTCCCGACTGTCCGGGATCTCACTGTGTAAACCATGCTGGCCTTGAACTAATAGAGATTATTATCAACTTAATATTGTTGACTCTTCCGTTCAAACTCCCTGATTTTACCTAGTAATAAAATCTCACGAGAACTCTTCATTTCGAATGCCCATTTAATCAGACAAGGCCAAGCCTGGTCCCCAGGTCTGTTCAACCTTTTGACATTGCTCAAAATTCATACTCAAAAACTACACAACTGAGTTACAAAATAAAGTGGCAAGAATCATAAAATGTTTTGAGTGCAATGCCAATCTTGTGTTGGGCCCCATGCATAGCTATCCCAGCATGCATGCAACCCCACGGGCAACAGGCTGAACATACCTGGTGGCAAACTGAGACATGGAAGTTAGAGCATGTTTATTTTCATCCAGAAATTTCCAACTGGAAGAGCTCACTGCCTTCAACTTAGCAGAACACTGTCTCACCAGCCAAGACAATGGCCAACAGTCATAGAGCAAGTCCAGGAATGGAGCTCTAACAGCTGTTACACATTCTCCTCTGTCAGCATATAACTAACCCCTGGCTCCCTGACCCTCACAGATATTACAAGCATTGGCTGACTTACTTCCAAGTGGCTCATTGATTAATAATTAACATTCATCCCAAAGACACTAGTGCTAAGAGCTTTCAAAACTATCTCCATAGCCTTCTCCTCCCAGAACTGTAATAATCATGATACCATGAGATGGATCCTGCAACAGGAGATTTTTCTGGGGACTTAAAAGTGTTAAAGTTAGGGGACTCAACATTGAACAACAAGAGATGTCTTGGTATGAAGTATGATCCAATTTGAGCTGATTGTATAATAACATTTTCCTGTACCCTATTGAGACAAACCAGGGAAGAAGAAATATAAAATACATATATCAGTACTATCATTTCTTTTGCCTAAAATTATTAGCTTAACATGTCAGAGTCAGCTATCTCAGGCATCTCTCTCAAACCAGCAGGCCTTATATTAGAGAACTCTTGAAGACTGGTTTGATGGCCCTGTCACCGCCATCAATTCATGTCTGGTGGCTATTGCACTCGGTATTGGGTAACCAAGGGTCACCCAGACAGCTGAACTCGGTTTTTGTTCATATTTCATTGATCTCCACTCTAGAGACGTGATGAAGACAATCCTAACAACTGAAGATCAGGGACATAAATTCTCTTCTGACCAAAGAGCATCAGCAAATCTCAAACATTTGAGCTATGGCTGTCTGAAAAATGTCCCAAAACTTGGGCCAAGAATGATGTATGGGCTCATAAACTAATCTGTCTAGTACTGTACTTTATAGAGCCAAAGAAGTTGCTCGCAAGTGATTGATAAATTCCGATCCACCATGTTGGCCCAACAAACCAATTAAAACCTGCAGGTCACTAACTCCATTCTATGTGACAGGGACAAACAGCCATATTGTTATCACAATGCTAACCTCATTACCAAGAAAACTAGACATCAGAACCTGTTATCCAGTAGGAAACCGCTGACAACCAGCACCATATGATATAAACTCAAAGGAGATTTTTACTTGAAAAAAAAAAACGTCAACAAGACTTCCTTGCCATAACAATAAAGGTTGTAATTTAAAGTATGAACACTAAAGATACAAGTCTGTGGTCACCTTGGGGACTGACAAGTTCTTGAATTATATAACACTTCATCTAGGCATAGAGATTTCAAATCAAATGTACACTCATCCTATGGGGAGACTTTTGAAGAGGGGCTTTGTTTTTATTGTTTATCTTTGTTTTCTCCGTTTATTTTGTTTTCTTGTAGGAAAAGTGACAGAATCCAGGCCCCATGCTAGGCAAACACTATTCCTGAGCCACAATCCCAGCCCTAAAGTTGATTTTTAATTCATTCTCTCCTAACAGCATAAGCGTATGGAATCACACCAATAATCTATGTGACAAATTTCTAAAATACATTACACTTAAGCTTAACAAACTCATTTTTGATTCAATTTTTTCTAAAAATGTGAACATATGGAATTATAGTAATAATGTATATGAAAAGGATTTCACAATAT
This sequence comes from Tokudaia tokunoshimensis, assembly GCA_036184795.1. Taxonomy (NCBI): domain Eukaryota; kingdom Metazoa; phylum Chordata; class Mammalia; order Rodentia; family Muridae; genus Tokudaia; species Tokudaia tokunoshimensis. The sequence goes on along the minus strand of BTHU01000009.1, from coordinate 36,380,818 downwards.
ATTACATGATAGATTACACATAAGCTTAATGAGAACTGCCATCTTTTTATACTTAAACATAAATTCATGGTAAGTCAAGAATTCTTCCTCAGCATAAGAAGACCTGACGTGAAGGAGAGAAATCTGCTTTTCTGTGGCCCTCCATGTTCTTTTTGCCTCTCTGAGGTGTTATGTAATGAGATATGAAAAGTCTGGAGATTGAGTAAGGGGAAATGTTGGGGGTACATTACTAACATATTGCTCAAATCATGTCTGTGCTTCCAGCAAGGCCTCAAGCACTACCACAGACAGAGGAGGAATAAGCTCTGAAGTCAGACCGTCGAGGTTCAGATTCCAGCTCTGGTCTTTCACTGAGCGTTTGAGCACAACACCTAACAGCACTTTAAAAATAGAATTATTGTTTTACTGTAGCTCCTGAGATGAGCTTCTGGAAATGCAGGTTCCCTCGACACATCCCATCAGCAAGATAAACGACGACGATGAACTCCTTCACCATGAGCCCACTCCTTTTCACTTCTTATGAAAGATGGTTGGTTACCCCATGCTTGTGAGGAATTAAGGAACCAGTACTTCTCCCCAGAATTTAATTCTAAAAGAAAATAAACACACTTGGGAAAGTGAAGGCCATTTTCAATTTAGGAGGAAAAAAAAAACTTCAAAAAGAATACAGAGAAATTCTAGAATTATAGTGAAATCAATAGACCTACCAGAAAATTCTTTGCTAGAGTTAGAAAATCTGGTTTTCTGGTTTTTCTCAAGTTGATAAAGAAATGCCATGACGCTCACTGTATTTGCTAGAAATAATTACATATTTAAAGCTTTGTGAGGGGCCTGGCAAAGAGTAGAATAAACTAAGCTAAATCTCATTCATTCTCATTATCCTGCTCCTGGCAGAACACACTGGAAGGTCAGGGGTGGCTCGGACTCAGAAGCAGGCAATTAGTTCCCACTTCCCCTCTGTTGGTTTAGATGTTGTAAATCATGAAGTTTCTCCTTCTGAAACTCCCACTTGTGACCCTGAGACATTACCATCTGAATGGTAATATTGTTACAATCCACGGACCTAAACTACCCACACTGGATACCCACTGAAGGAGAGGATTGTATGAATGGCAGAATTTTCTAAGAATTAGGTATAGTGGAGAACAATCACTATGGGTTAGATGAGTTTTCCCCAGGGGTCCATATAGACTACCTTAGTCCCCGAGGTAGCAGTATTTGGTGGTACTAAGGGCATTTAAAATGACATTCAGTAGAAGGTTCTTGCGTGCAACCAAAGTGGATTTGTGTACGTTCTTTCTGTGACTGCATGATCTTGAACTCAAATGTTAAAAATATAAGTGAAAATACATATCCCTTTACTAACTAAAGAACTTGTGTCAGGAATACAAAAGTAATACAGAAATCCCATGATTAGAACCCAAGTAAAAACTGCCTTAGGAACCTCTCTTAGTCAATTTATTCCCCCAAAAACATAACCTCCCTATGTGACCTCTGCCTCCACCAAAAGAGCCCATGAGGGGGCTTCTCTGATCGTCTCATCAACTGAATCAATATGTGCCTATCCCCAGAGCAGTAGAGAACGCTAGCCTAGGAAAATACAATGAAATGCTTCTTCTAACTTCCAACTTTGTTTTAATTGGGTCAGGTATGACAAGAAATCACACAAAAGGCAGACAGGTCTTTCTGAGACTGGGAATCATGTTGCAATATCAGAAACTTTCTCTTAGGAGCAAACCTGCCCTGTATTCACAGCTCCGGACCAGGAAAAATGTCCAATTTTTACCTCTCCATGAAAGGCCACCTCAGAGAGTCCTACATAGCTCTGCTTTGTCCCTATGACCTGTGAGTCTTCCTCTCCACAGTCAACAGCACCATCCAGCCAGAGCAGATTTCTCGCTCCTATAGTAAAATCAGGTATGCATCTCCTAAAAGGTAACTTAGCTGAAGAAATACATTTGCAAGCATGAGCAACTGAAGGAGATATGATCTGATCCCTGTCAAACACTTTATGTGAGTTTATTTTTAATTCTTTGGGGTTGTTGAAATGTAAGCACAAAAATCAGGAAACTGGAGAGAAAAAAGAAACAGTAGACTACGTTTGAATGACATGTATACTAGAAAATAACAGAAGCCTTTAAGCGTCATGTGCATAAGGATGTAACAAACACCAAAGTATTTCTTAAATGGAAAATCCCTGGTTCCCACTACAGGATGCCAAGACCACTAGTCTAGAAAACAAGCATGAGGAGGCCACCCTTGAGAAATATCAAGACAACATGTGCAAACCATGGAACACAAAGCCTGAACATGTTCTTAATACTGACTAGTGATGAGACTAGTGACTAGGAATCAAAAGCAATTCCAGCTTCACAGATTCACCTTAAACTTGACTGATTGATAAGCAAAAATTGCACATAGGTGTGGTGGTATGGAAACAAGCCAGGGGTGGTTTTGTACAGGAGAGAGAAAAACAAGAGGAGGAATATAGAACCCAGGACCCTGACCTTCTAATTCATGTTCTGCTAATGACCCTTTAACCACTCATGAAAAGCCTTGAGTCCCAATTGTCCCTCCCTGTCAACAAGTCCAAAAAGATTATGCAAATTGCCTAAAATAATTATCCTCAGACCAGAACGTTTAAAAGTAAAAGCATATAATATATTACCATTTCATTTTCAACCTCAGATACAGACAGAGAAAAGGGGGATGCTAGTTTGTTGTTCTTTGAAGCTAAATGAACCCAAGGAGAGCTAGCTGGTGGCTGAATCCACTAACTGCAGCACTAGAGGACAGAATTGAGTCCTACCCCTGCTTGGCTGGTGTGCCTCCATCTCCCTTTGTGGATGATGTAGGCCCTCTGCAGGTGGTTGAAGGCACTTAGAAGAGCTCTTTCTATTAGGTAGGATGGCCTGTGAGGACTTCTTTATTTTATATGCTCTTTGGCATAGGATACAGCTCTGTTGTGTAAGAGCATCAATAACAAAAGCTTTGTTCTTCCAAACCAAGAGGGGAACAGCAGATCTATGTGAACTCACTTGGTCCTAAAGTGCCTAAGAATGGCAAGAATGCAATATTATTTTAGGCTGTCCATCAACGCCAGTCACTCAAACGCCTCTCCTGGCTCCAGAAAACAATGATTCAATATGGCTATTTTCTGGCGGGCTATAGCCTTAGGAAAATACTAGTCCACATACCTGGAACTAGGACTCTTCCTACATTAAAATAAATGGAAGCTATTCAAACCCCACTTAGCTTTCTCCCTTTGAATCTTGAGCATAAGAACACAGCTGTTTGTACTTACATAATGAAAAGAAAATTGAAACTCTGAATGAACGGGAAATCAAAGTACTTATTTACTCCCTCCTCCCAAGTGCTTGACATGTGTTTTATTCTTTGATTTGCACAGTAAACCTCAAAGAGGATGGTTTTATTATCTTCATTTTTACTAAAAATAAGAGAGTTTATGTAAGCCTCCCTCAGGACAGAGTGGGTAAGGCACACAGCTGGGAGTTAAGTTGGAAAGGAAATACAAATACTTCAATTGTTCCTGTTGAGATTTAAGTGGACATGTCACATTTCTACTAACATCGCCTTAGAGGAATGAAGAATGTGATTCTGTTTAACACCCTGCTCTGCATCACTGAATAATTTCCCATGGAAATATAAAAAAGTGCTACACTACGGGTTTTGTTAACCACATGGGACTTTTCAGTAGGTATTGACTACACTATATTATACCAATCCCCAATTGATAAATATTACTTCTGCTTTTTCTACATGAATGCACTTCTGCAGACACATCATATGTTGTACATATATTGTGTAGTTATCTTCTACAGATAAGTCCTAAACTAAGAATTGTTGAGCAAAGAAGCTATATAATTTGTGGGCTGTACTTATCAAAACGACTGTACCTGGCAGCTGCCACAAAAAAAAAAAAACAAAAAACTAATTTTCTCAAACTGAGAGCATGTTTGGCCAACATTTACATTCCTTTAAAAAAAAAAAGAAGGATGGGGGAGGGTGATCCCATTTATCCACATTGTACTTTCTTTGTACTTCTTTGATTATTAAGGAAATTGGGGCATCTTTTCCTGGGCATTGACCACTCACAATGATTCCCCCAATTCATTATCTTTGTTATTTTTCTACCTTTATATCAGAGTCTAGAGCCAAAATTCCTTACACATACTTTCTCTGGCTCCTTACTGAGCCCTTATTGTCTGAGTTCTCAGAGTTCATGTGCTGGAATAGTAGAGACTTTGATCTACAGCCAAAAAGACTTTGGAAACATATTGCCAGGGTGATTAGTCAGGTCCCATAAAATATATGCCACGAAGAAAAACTGGTTATGTGGAAAGAGCAAAAGCCATAAACTCCTCCTTGTCTGCTTCAGAAGTAGTTGATAAGCTGCCCTTATCAGCTGTTGTTTATCTCACAAGAAACAATGACCCATTCAAACATCTTCTTTTTATGCACAGAGAAATTTGGATAGGAAGAGAGGCCAATGAGTTTGGACGAACATCCCTAGAAATGCAGAGCTAGAGCAAGACAGGGACACACACACAAATGCATGCGTGCACACATGAACAGGCACATACACCTCTACCCCAGACAGAGGTAATCAAGAAACTTACCTGAGATGCCCTCGCTCTGAGGATGATAAAGGCAACACTCATTAATCAACCTGTCTAAAGTCAGCTGACAGAGAATTCCCTGACTCCCTGAGCAAGGCTCATTCTACCAAGTGAAACTGGTCAGAGAGAAGGCAGAGCTCAAATTGAGTCTCCAGAAATTAAGACATTAATTCTACTGCCCAAGTGCAAAGGTTTATAATTAATTTTTTTTAAAGTTTTCTGTAAGGAATACCTTTTCCCTAGGACCAGGAATTTGCACAGAAGTAGGCAAGCCATACAACAAACATCTTCATTTCTAAGGTATGACACAGTTCTGACTAGCTATGGAAAGAAAGATTGGGGGACAATGTAAAGTTACCTCTTTGATCCTTTACTCAAACCGAGTAAGCAAATACACATAGCCAAGTGGGAAGGATACTCACCATTTTCTTTGTAAATATCACTCCCATAATTAATTTTGTTTAGTCTAGCTTGTCTATTAAGATTCAACCAAATTCAAGCTCTAGATGAAGGAAAACTGAGCTTGGTTATACAGCAGATCCTTCCAGAGAATCTCATGCCTCAATCATGGACTGAAATGTAGCCAAATCCCTGACAGAACTGAACAAAGCTGTGCTATCCCATCTCACCTACAATATTTTTAAAAATTTATGAATGAGTGGCTCCAACATTCACACAACTAAAGAGACCCAAAATAAGTATCAAGTCAGCTACCAGTGTCATTATCTCTCACTCGGTTAAGAATCATGCTGGCTGATACTCCCGGAGGATCCGGCTATACCACTCCTGGGCATATACCCAGAGACTTTACCTGCATGCAATAAGGACACATGCTCCACTATGTTCATAGCAGCCTTATTTATAATAGCCAGAAGCTGGAAAGAACCCAGATGTCCCTCAACGGAGGAATGGATTCAGAAGATGTGGTATATCTACACAATGGAATACTACTCTGCAATTAAAAACAATGAATTCACGAAATTCCTAGGCAAATGGTCAGAGCTTGAAAATATCATCCTTAGTGAGGTAACCCAATCACAAAAGAACACACATGGTATGCAGTCACTGATAAGGGGATATTGACCCAGAATCTCGGAATACCCTAGACACAATCCGCATATCAATAGATTTCTAAGAAGATGGAAGGAGAGACCCCTGGTCCTGGAAAGACTGGATGTAGGGGAACGCCAGGACAGAGTAACGAGAGGGGGTTGAATGGAGAAAAGAGGGAGGGAAGGGGGCTTATGGGACTTTCGGGGAGGGAGGAAACGGGAAAGGGGAAGTGATTTGGAATGTAAATTAAAAAAATAAAATAAAATAAATAAAAAAATAAAAAAAAAAGAATCATGCTGGCTATGAAAAACAAAGACATCATGATTTTTCAGGCAAATGAATGGATCTTGAGAATATCATCCTGAGTGAGGTAACCCAGTCCCCAAAGGACATGCATGGTATGTGCTCAGTTATAAGTAGATATTAGCCATGAAATACAGAATGCCCATGCTATACTCCACATACACAAAGAGGCTGGACAGGATGGAGGTCACAAGCAAGGATGCTTGATACTCACATGAAAAGGGGAATGGAATGGTTGTGGAAGGCAGATGGAGTGAGGGAACTGGGTGGGAAAGCAGATTGGGAGGGGAGTGGGGGTAGGGTTTCTAGGTCTAGTGTGGGTAAACGCAGGGAAGATGGCCAGATGGCCATGAGAATGAATTGAAATCTCTAACTGATGGGGTAAAGGGCAGGGTAGAAGGGGGCATCTCTAGGAAGAGACATAGACCTGGGATAGGGAGGCACCCAAGAATCAATATGGATATTCTTAGCTGTAACTCACAGCATTGGTGATACAAAGCCTAAGGAGGTTACCTCCTGTGGCTAGGTAGGAACCCTGGTGGTAGGGACACCAAAACAACCACAACACTTTCCATCCAAAACTTATCCTGTCTAAAAGAAATGCAAGGACAGGGCATGGAGCAGGGACTGAAGGAACAGCCAACCAATAACCAGTCCAACTTGAGACCCATCCTATGGGCAAGCACCAATCCCTGACATTATTAATCATACTCTGTTATCCTTACAGACAAGAGTCTAGCATGGCTGTCCTTTGAGAGGTTTCACCTACCAATGACTCAGAGGGATGCAGACAGCCACAGCCCAACAGTGAATGGAGCTTGAGGATTCTTACAGAAGAATAAAAGGAAGAAATGCAGCCCCAAAGGGGATAGGAACTTCATGGGAAGACCAACAGAGTCAACTAACGTGGATCCCTGGGGCTCTCAGAGACTGAACCAACAACCAAAAAACATACATGACTGGATGTAGGCCTCCCTGAACATATGTAGCAGATGTGAAGCTTGGTATTCATGTGGGTCCTGAACAACCAGAGGGTGGGCTATCCCAAAGTTGTTGCCTGTATATGGGATATGTCCTTCTAGCTGGGCTGCCTTGTTCAGCCTCAGTGGGAGAGGAAGTGCCTAGCTTCCCAGAAACTTGAAATGTCAGGGTCAGGGGTGGGGTTGGGGGGAGGTGAAGTTACCAAGGAGGGTCTCTACCTGCTCTGAGGAGAAGGGGAGAGGAGATGGGGAAGGATTGTGGAAGGGGGTGAACAGGAAGGGGGCAGTGAGCGGGATATAAAGTGAATAAGTATAAACAAAAACAAACAAACAAATAAATGAACGAATGAATAAATAAGAAAGATCATGCTGGTCCCAACATGTATCTCTTAAAACACACACATACAAAACTATATTGCATCCATCAAAGATGTTTGATAAAGCCTAGATGATCAAATGTCCTCCACCTTTCTTAAATTTGAGTGCATTTTCTTTTGATCTCTTTAAATATATACACAGGCCAGCAGAATAGAACACACAAGTCTTCAAGAACAACTGGAAGATATATTCAGGAAAAGGGGCTTTGATTCAGTAGTGGGAATTGGTCTATGCCAGAAGACAAACATGTGTTACATATGTAACTTTAATCTCACAACCCCTTCCTCTTTTTATCTGAACCTTAAACACAGGAAGCAGAGCACAACTCACTTCTGGGCTCAGCTGATCTTACTGTCGAGCTTTATTGACTTTCACTGACATGTTAGGAGATCTTGGAAAATACAAAGGGAAAAGCCTTTCTTGAATGTTGCCCTATCGTGGAGGTTAACTCCTGGCTCCCTGATAACCTGACTCCCATACCTTCTTCCTTGGTAAGAAGCAGATATCATATGCTGGTGCCTGTCTATGGAAACAGGATGCTTCCCAAAAGAGAAAACTGTTTTTCCAAACCTCGGTGCTTATTTTAGGGAAGTTCTGTGGATTCCCAGCTGTCCTCACACAGGAAGTTTTATGCCTCTGAATCAAGGGTAAGCCTTTTAAGTAAGTTTTTAACAATCCTGTTGGTCATTATAGACTCTAAAAATAAACAGCCAAGAGCTAGATGTAGTGGGGAGGTTAAACTGTTGGTCAGTAGCATAGACGATGAATGAACCTTCAGCAGATATATGCTGGCTTGTAGAACATTTCTCTGGTCTCCTCTGAAGTTTTTATAACAACACTCATGTTTTGAGGACTGGTACGTGAAGGCTGGGTTAGACGCAATGGGTTTTTATTTCTTAAAACTTTAGTAAATTTGTTTCATTCTTTTCCTCTAAAAACAATGAAACAGAAATGGACGCCTGATCCTAAGAATGGCAGAGACTTTCATTTGGGTATATTTAAATTTTCCTTGTAATACAGCTTATATAATATACATCAGGGGAAATTCCCCACTTCACAGATTACTTAAAATCTGGCTCAGTGTTAAGTAGTGTAAGAAACTCAATGAATACACACTACCCAATTCACATCCGTCAATATCAACACACGCTTTCAGAAAGTTTTGAGGTTTTCAAAATTCCAAAGTTTTACGGAGCGGTTACTGAAGCAGCCTGAGCCTCAGTTTTCACAGCTGTGGAACAAGGCAAGACTATTCCAGTATGCAGAACAGACGAAAAACTTATGACAATGTCTGCCACAAGCTTAGCAAGTAGCTGGCATGGGTCAGGCATTCAGAGATGGAAATGATCACCATTCAGAGACGCGGCAGAAAGCATTTTCCCTTCCTACAGCTGTGCTAACTGAGGCTGGAGGAGACTACGCTGTTTGCCCAGTCACTGCGGCCACTATTGCTGCTGTGGCTGGAATTCTGTCTCCCCTCTCACCTGGGAAGAGCTCCCTGCAATACTTGAAAATGTACAGTGGAAAAAGCACGACTGTCGCAGATCAGGGGTTAATTTCCGGATCTTCAAGGAGAAAAAGTTGATCATGCTTTCAGCACCATGATACTGCTAAATTCAAACTCTGTTTCTACAACATTGTTTTCTTTTTTTATGTTTTTAAGCCGTAGAAGAATATTTATTGATACAGGCAAATGTTAACAATATACTTCCATATGAAATATGTAGGATACAAAACAGTATATACGGTTTGATACCATTTTTATGGAAAGAAAAATAGCCATATATACAAAATCATGCATAATAAGAAAATAAAAACAGTATACACCATTTATGGTCATCTCTTTAGTGGACTGGATGTGATTATAATTCACTGAAATAATCACAGTATTACTCGTCTGCCCTGTAAACAGTATCTGCTTCCTCTGTCCTGTAATTAGTGCTTCCGACAGCCTGTCTTTGATACGGATCAGCTACATCACCTCCAAAAGCCCAAATCGGAAAGGGTTCAACACTGTTTTCAACAGGAACATTATTTAAATAGGAAGAATCTCTCTTCTCATTTGGGGACAGCCAAAGCCTCCTGAGGATTTCGTGAGTATTTGCCTCACATTCTAGCACTTAAACCTTTTGTACTCTGCTTTCAAAGTTTTACTAATACTGGCATGTCTTAGTAGGTGGATCATCTACCCTTCAACTGAGGTGAGAACCATTTCTAAACGAAACAAATGCTGAAGAGCAGTTCAACCCTCTGAGATAAAGTAGACCCATCTCCCTGGGGTGTCAGGCAGGAAATAAACAATGTTAAAAGGTCACTGTTAATGTAGTCTATATTTAAATATCTTTGTAAATATTTTTTACTTAAAATGATCTAAGATTCTGGGGCAGGGGCAATTTGCCATCCTAACTGACAGCTTCATTGAGTGAACACATTCTCTGACCTACCAGTTAACCTGCCTTCAAGACAGTACCAATCACATTAATCCGCAGATGCCTCATGAAAGCTACATGACAACCACAGCTGATTGCTGCTAAAACACAGCCCTGCTTCCTAAGTTGCACACTGTTCAAACCACAGTTTTCTCAAACAGATTGTCCTGGACTTGATACCTTCCCAAGACTCAGTGAAACCTAGATGATCTTGCAACTGGTGAACTTCCCCCTTGTGGCCTAGCAGAAGACCTTCTGTGAGTGTCGCAAAGAGAATGACCCCATGACTGGTATGAGCATAGTGCCTCATTGGAATGGAGGTCTTCTATGAGTGATGTAAACACCCCTTTTCTAGCTATAAATGCAGGTCCACTGTGAGCATACTCGGAGACATTCTGTGCTAAACACCATCCTCCCCTTGATACTATGACATGGGTGCTAATAGAAAAACTTCTCTTGGGTCATCTCTATAGCCTCCTTTGATTCTCATTATCAATAGAGTTATATGTAACATGAAGGAGGATGCAACCGTAGCCATGGAGATGACAGAGTAATAGGGATGATGTAGTAGCAACTACAGCAGCAACAGGTATCAAGGCAAGGGTAGCAGAAAGGCAGAAACAACAGCTGGTACCAGAGGAAGCAACCTCAAAAACGATAGCAGCCACCATCAGGATGGTGGTAGTGGTGACAGGGGCAGCAGTGAATGAAGGCAGCTGAAGAGTTCCAGAGAATGCCCAGGGCAGAAATAAGAAACAGAGGAGATGCTGTAGGCTGAGACGCTGTAATAGGATCTGCTGTCAACATCTGAGAAACCCAGCTTCCTAGACCTGTGTCAGAGCTGCAGTGTGTGTCACAATAGAGCTAAGAATTAAGTACCTCAGAGGCCTGAACCAGAGCAGGAATACCAGAGAAGCAGTAAGCTCTCAGCCACTGACCTTCTGCTGCCAGAAATTAATGGTGAAGAGACTGGTGGGTATCAGGACTGTCTCTCCATCTACCCATAATTCCCACTTGAAGCAACCAAAAGACCCGCAGTTGATCTCTAACAACACGGATGTTAGAGGAGGTCACAGTTCAACTGCCATTTCATACCAGCAGCCCATTACCCCAAAGCAGGGATTTAAACACTTGAAGATTTTTGATGACCTGTGACATGAGATGATCAGAACATTTCCATGTGCATTCTTCCAGTTCTACAGAAAATATAAATTCTGTAATGTGGGGCATTTTCTTTAGAACTTTTTAAATAGTCACACATGAATATAGTAAGTTTTTGTCAACTCTGCCCATTTATAATTCCTCTCCTATCTTCCCTACTATTTCCCCCTCTTACTTCATGTGCTCCTTATGTGTATTCACTGAATAATGCCTACATGAGTATGATTATGAACCATCTAGGCATAGGCAGCCTATCAGGGTGTGTTCCCTGAAGAAAATTGTCTCTCCAAGCAGCTGTCATGTACCAATAGTTCTTTAGATAAGGGCAGGACTTCAGCCTCTTGCCCATCTGTGCTGGGATTTAGGTTGGCTGGATCTTGTATCAACCTTATGCACAAAGTGCCAACGTCTATGAGTTCATATGTTCAAGTGGAACTTGCTTATAAGTTATCAGATGTACTGACAATTATTTTAGACCTAAAACCTCAGGTTAGGACCTTAGATAAGTACAATGTAATGTCAGCCTCCACAGCAAGCATCTTGTGATTTTTCTGAAATCACTGAAATACTAAGGGTGAGTCTTATGCTTCCATACCTTTTATTCATATAGATATAGCATATGAAACACATGAAACAGCATATGAAATTCATATCGGTACTGACAATTCTATTGAATAAAAATGAGAAGAAGAAGGGTATGAGAGAAGCCAGCACACTCTCTCCTCAACTCACATGGTAGAGAACAGGTCAAAACATGCTGGGATCTATCCACGGCTACAAGTATGCCAAACCTGTAAATATTTATTTGATTCTCTGCCCGGTGTGCTATTTATTCAGTAACCATTCCCAGTTGTCAGTTTTCATTATCTTTCTTTGGAACTGTTGCTTTTATATCTGTATTTCACTGCCATTCTCTGTGTTACTTCCACCTCTCCCTTTATCCATCTGTCCTTTGATACATGACAAAGAATCAAGAATCTATAGAAATGTAAGGCTATGGTATCATTCCTGCTATCAACATTATTATTTGTGTTAAGACATAGCTAAATGCCTTCTCCATTATACTCTCACATCTACAAATTTTCCTCCTGCTTCTTGTCTTAGCTGGGCCTCCACAGGTTTCTCAGAATATACCACATAAATATTCATAGAAACAGAAATAAATTTTTTTCATTAATGCTGTTTAAAGTTTTTTTAAAAAAACATTATCCTGTACACTGTACGTATATCACTCCTCCCTACCTCAAACCCCTTCTGTTCCATCTTCCAATTTTATTATCTCTTTTTTTCAATAAGTATTGTTACATGTATGCACACACACACACACATACACACACACACATTCAATGTGCCCTACTGAGTAGATTTGACATTGCCCATATGCACCTGTGTCCAGTGCTGGCCACTTGGGACTTAAAATCCTATCTGGGAGCTCCTTCCTGAAGGAAACTAATTCTCCCTCTCTCTGCAACACTAGCCCCTGGTTGCATTTTATCTAGGGATGAGACAATATGGGATTTCCTGTGTTCACATTAGTGTGTCAACTGCTATTGTCATTATGCTGGTCTTGTTCATGCAATCATACTATTGATGAGTTCATGGGTGTATTTTCCATTTTGTGTCTACAAGACTATTAGGCAGCAGGCATCCTGGGCCTCTAGCTCTTACACAACCTTTCTGTCCACTCCTCTGAAATTTTCCCTGAGCCTTTAGCATGGAGGTTGTATCACAGATATGTCAGCTGGAGTTGGACCCTCACATTCACTTATTCATATTCTCTGCATTTTGACCAGTTCTAGACCTCTGTAATGGTCTCCATCTGTTGTAAAAAAAGGAAGTCTTCTGAAGAAGGGTGAGAGCTATAGTTATAATTAGATAGATAGATAGATAGATAGATAGATAGATAGATAGATGGATGGATGGATGGATGGATGGATGGATGGATGGATGGATGGATAGATAGATAGATAGATAGATAGATAGATAGATAGATAGATAGATAGATAGATAGATAGATAGATAGATAGAGTAATCAACAAATGGATAATAGGATATATATTATCTATGTGTATATAAGTATATTATATATATAAATGTGTTATATATACACACATACATGTATACAATATATTCTTTCTATAGTATATATATGTGTGTGTGTATGTATTTATATGTGTATATATACATATATACACATATATATCAGGGATTATATATATCCATTTTGTGTGTGTGCATGTGTGTGTGTATATATATATATATCATATATATATATATGATATATATATATATATCAGGGATTATATATACCCATTGGTTTGTGTGTGTGTGTGTATGTGTGTGAGTGTGTGTGTGTGTGTGTGTGTGTGTGTGTGTGTGTGTGTGTGTGAATCAGTATATATGTAAGTATTCGGAATACAGAGAAAAAGTTTTTAATCTGGAAGTATTCAGGGGGCCGAACAACATTCATTAAACTTCATCTGTAAATACAATGATTCTAGTGAAACTAGAAAAGAAATTCCAAAGATGTATTTTTTAACTTAAGAAAGCTTAACATCTGGTCAGAGTGACAAGTCACACAATGAGAAGTGGAAGGGCCATCTCCATGGTTAAGAGAGAATTTCTGTTCAGACAGAGAAGCAAATCTGAGGCAAACAGGTAAGGATTTCTTAAAGGAGTGTGAAAAGAAAAGGAGTATTGGAAAGTTAAAGGGACTAGGGGCACTCTGGCTAGCCCATCAAGGGTAGTCCGCCATTTCCAATAGCTTTCACCTTAACCTGGTGACTACTCCATTCTCTGATGGCTTTTCATTTCAGATGGCTCAGCTGTTAAAGGCTAGGCTCACAACCAAAAATATTGTAAGCACCTCTGAAACTTAAGAAAGGCCTAACATATCTTCCTTTGAGCATCTTTTTTGTTTGTTTGTTTGGGTTTTTTTTGTTTTGTTTTGTTTTGTTTTTTTTTTTTTTTTTTTTTTGCTTCTATTAAGTTACATATTGATTTGGTATAATGACAGCCTACTTCTCTACAGCTTTCAAAGGTTTCAGGTTGGCGTTGTTTTCTTAAGTTTGGTTGTTTGGATTTTGGTTCGGTTTGATTTGGTTTGGTTTGGTTTGGTTTGGTTTTTGGTCCTTTTAGGTACGTGTTTTTAGCAAGGACTATGCAAAGCAACTTTTTAAAGGTAGTTCTGCCATCTCTGCCTTTGAGACCTTGTTTCTTCCCTGGCCAAGGCTGCATTCACTCTCTCTGCAGAGATCAGGTTATAAAATAGACTCCTCCATAGAGAAGTTTAAAAAGCCAAAGGGAGATCATGTAGATGAACTCCTGAGTCTACTGGACACTTGATCAGCAAGCTCCAATCCTAAAATACAGCCACTATCACCAGCTTTTCCAACAATTTTCATCTTCCTTTTCACATCTGTTTGGCACAGAAGTTGATAAAGTGGCTGTTGCTTAAAAATTAAAATTCATCTTGAAAAGAACACGTTTTTAAACAAGAAGCCATATCTCCACTGGCAGACGAGTTTCTTTTCATTTACTTTGTTTTCTTTATGCCAGTTACTGGCTGAAGAAGAGGCTACACATGCAACCCCGCCCTAGCCTAGCCACGCCCACAGTGCTCCACACACCTGCCTGTCGGAGACAGCCAACGTCAAAGTCAACTGTAAGTGGAATAGTATAAATTTTATATCGCACTAGGGTATGTTTGAATGATCCTTCCCGAAAAGAATTCTCAGAAAAGGGGCCAATGATAACTGGAAGCAGAAGAAAAGAGAGCGAACAGAAAGAGAGGCGCATCCAAGGGATGACTCGATGGGAGAAAGAAGAAGAGAAAGCAGACAGTAAGATCAAGTACTACGGAAAGAGGAGCAGCCAAGGACAACTTACAGTAGTTTAGAGCCCAATCGGGGTCTGGACCACTCTTAGGGCATTGACATGGTACATCTTCCTGAAGCCCAAGAGCCCCAGTAGCCACCCCTGCACCTTGGCCTGATGGCTTCTACTAGGAAAGCTTTATGAAGCACACATTTGATATCACTTTTGAATTTTAAGAAAATAGCCAGAGGCGACATTTCCATCTTGCTGGTTATATGTCTGTCCACTCATTTTCGTGCTCTAGGTAGTGAATGAAGAGCTTTCAGCCACAGAAAGCCCCTCGGCGTCCATTTTTCTTCACTGCAAAGTCGCTGAGCTCGGCACTATAACACAGTCATGGGTTTTGTGCTTTTCATCATACCTTTGACTCAGCAGGCAGATTTTTCAAGGTTCAGTGCTGATGGAAATGCCCTGGAGCTAACTTCAAAGCCAGACCTTAGAGTTATGGAAATAAAATAAGCATGGTATTTCAATTACCCATACCTACTTTTGAATCCCAGTGAACACTCAAAACTATGCATCCTGTAAATCCCACCATTGATTTTTGGTTTTTTTGATCCAGAGTCTCCTGATTTGACCTTTAGCATTTTCCTCGGAGTGACATTTTAATGCAGTCTGCATTCCTACATATCGCATATGAATGGACTTACACTGCCACCTCTGTCTGTTAAGTGGCAGACTTTGGGGGAGATTAAATGTCACCTGCCTATCTCTGGCCCAGCTGGAAAGCTCGCAGTGCCTGCTCAATTTACACTATCTTCATCAAAATTTCAAAGTGTAGTTGCTAGCTTGCAGATTAATCATCCATGATGCAGTCTGAGGCCCTGACAGCATTCTCTGAGAGTGGAATAAAAGGACAAGTGAGGGCAGCGAGCCTGACTGAGTGCCTTCTCCTGAAGAGTAGAGAGGATACGAAGTGCTCAACATAAAAGAATCAGAACATGTGTTTACATACACTGATATGTGTGCACACGTATGTACACAAACATTAACTCATGCATATTATATCATTCACATATGTATATTTATACATACATACATAAGTGAACATTCCTAATGTAGGTAAATATAATGGGGAATAATTAATGAAAACCAAAAGGGATAAAAACAATTGTAAAAAATAATCCACGTGTATTACCAAGGCTCTGCGGATTAGAGGAGGTTTTTCCATGAATGTTTCCTTTACAAAATAAAGATACAATATATTGAAGCAAGGGCCAGAGGATATCTGCAAAACTAAACCGTGCAAACCACATCCAGACTTGGAAAGAGAACATGCCACTGCCACCATTAAAAAGCAGACAGGAGCTGGGTTTCGGAAAAAGAAATGACAAAAAGAACAGCAGGGGAGTGCAAAGGGTTAAGCTGAAACAATGCGAGGGGGAGAAAAGGAGCTTTATAGTAAGTGAGAAATAACATGGTTCATCTTATATGAATAACAGGAGGTTTTGAAATGTAAACACTAAGTAAGGGGGGGGGGTCACCACATACTGGAGGAAACAGGGCCCCATTGAGACATTTTGTGCCCCCAAGTAAAACCTCTGGTGCTAGGAATGGGTTACTATCTTGTTAAGTTGTTGGTCAAAGTGGTCCCAAAGGCACTCCCCTAAAATGTCCAGGCCATTGGTTACCCATCACTGATTGACAGTGATGTACTACTGCTGAAGATACCACTTACTGACTATGGAGGATGGAGCTGCCACCCAACTAGAAGCTTTACCTCTGCTTCTGGCACCCATGGTACTAGAAAGTACTTTGCATGCAGAAAAAAAATCATTGATTTTACCCAGTTACAAGCCCTAATAACTATACCAATGACCTACCTGCAAGATATACTGGTGCAGTAGTTGCACAAATAGTATGAGGGTACCCAGCCACTATTTAATTGGACTTAAGGGTCACCCAATGAGATAGAACTATACCTAACAGAGCTAAAGTAGCTAAGAACCTAAGGCTATGTGGGCCATTGACTGCAGGGTACACCTATTACTATCATTCTACTAAAGGAACATAGCAATAACTTCTGATGACGTATTGTTCTATCCATAGATCAGTACATTGCTCATCACTCACTGGGGAAGACTCTGCTTTCAGTAGACGGGCATTAAAACAGATCTCACAACTGGAGAATGTTCAGAGATGAGAGACTTCAGAGTGTTCAGCCCTAATGGGATCTCATCATCAAACCCTTCCCATAAAGGTTCAGGGACTGATGTGGAAGAGGGAACAGAAAGACTGCGGAAGCCAAAGGTGATGGATAAGTTCAAGGAGACAGCCCTTTCCAAGTTCAACAGGAATGGTGTCCATATGAATTCATGAAAACTACGACAGCATGCATAAAGTTGTAAAAGCTCAAGCCAGACAAAATCCCAACATGAAGCAGGGGAAGTTTGAGCAAAATCCCATCCATAACCAGTAAACTATTTGCAATTGATAGCTGCAGGAAGAAGAGAACTCATTTTCTTCAATGGAATAACACTATGTATATCAACCACACTCCAGGGAAAGCCCCACGCCCAGGAGTTCTGTTTTGTTTTGTTTTGTTTTGTTTTGTTTTGTTTTGCCATATGGGTTTTTGTTTATTTTGATTTTAATTTTTTGTTGGTATTTTGTCTTAGAGAGAGAGAGAGAGAGAGAGCATAAAGAAGAGATGGGGGTGGCAAGGGCATGAAAGGAGTTGGGAGATGAGAAAGAATATAATAAAATATGTTATGTAAAAAAATAATAATAAGATTAGAAAAAAGTTTCCTCTAAGTAAGTCATAGTTCTATAGTAAAATATAATGCGACTCACTGTTTTTCTGATTATGAAAATATATGATGTCATGCTTGTTTCAACCGTGTTTAAACAGCACTGTTGATAAGGCTTCACAGGTGTAGCTGCTGACATTTTTAGGAGACACAATCTTGGAGCAAACTGCCTTATCCTCTGGCTCTTACAATCTTTCTACCTGCTCTACTGCAAGATCCCTGAGCCTTAGGTGCAAGAGTTGTGTTATAGGTGTATCAGCTGAGGCTGGGCTCCACAACTCTTCATTTTGATTGGATGTGATTTTCTATAATGGTCTCTGTTGCAAAGAGAAGCTTCCCTGATAAGGAGAGAGGATTACAGTTACCTGTTGACATAGGGACAAGTTGTTAGACTGTAGTCACCAGTTAAGCTCATTTAGTAAAGTGGCAGTTGTGCTAATAGATATGCTAGTGTGGAAGAGGAAAAGCTCAGGAGGCCTCAGCCTTAGACAAAGTCCACAGGTAGCTAAGGAATGCTGAGAGCCAGAGAAATAGTCTCCTCCAAAGATGACACCAGTTGGGAATCCAATACCTAATGTATGGTGAGCCCTGAAAAACATATTCTTACAAGTAACATAGTAACAATAAACAGACTAACAAAGTTGGATTTGTGTATTTTAGCAATATCCATACAAAGACACACACACACACAGATACACACACACACCACCACCACCACCAACAACAACAACAACAACAATTAAAGAAAAAGGTCATGAAGGCCATGAGTTTGAAATGAGAGGTAGCATGGAAAGTTTTGGAGTGAAAAAATGAAAAAGGTAAAGGATGTGATTTTAATACAATCTCAAAAAAAGTTATTTTAAAATATATATGATCATTAGATGATTTAAAACTAAAAGAAGAAAAGAATAAGAAAAGAAATATCCATGGTCTCATTAACAAAAGCTAAGCAATCTTTGAAAACTACATTTTACATTAATTCCTAATTTTTACATTACAATGAAAGTTCTGTATCCTTCTACATAATATTCAATTTCTTCCTATTTCTAATTACCTTGTAACCACTTCCTTGGAATATATCATCAAAGGGCAATTTTTTTAATCTGATTTGCTAAAACTTTTCTTTCAACACTCCTAGGGTGCATGTTTTTTAAGTCCTCTGCTAGACTAGGTACAAAATACTTCATTACCCTGAAACCACTCTCCTATATGTAACACAAAGTCACCTTCTGAACATGTACAGATTATTTTTTTACTCTTTGGAATTATGAGTTCCTTGGAGAATCACATAAAATGTATGAACGTCTTCCTGGTAAAATATCCATAAATGGAAAAACAGACTGTTGGCACCCATCATGGAATGACTCGGACTGACTTTTCCACATCAGACCTGGGTGAAATTCTGGGACATGATCTCATGTATACGCAGAGGTGCTAATTGTAAGTTCAAGCATGAAGGCATCAATCACAGGTTGAAGGGAAAGGATTAGGGTGGAGCATTATGTTTGCTTTCCAATTCCAGTGCTACATCTCAACAGACTTAGTTCCCCCTCCTTGCAGGACCTCTGAAAATTCTTCCTTTTGCAAATCCCTGGAATTCTCAGGTAACTCAGCCTTGACTGGTATGTTATACCTCCCTGTCCTATGGAAAATATATGCTTATTTCCTTTATTCACACTGGATTCTTGGATGTCCAAGAATGATTAGAAACTTCACCAACTCTGTCTGTTTAATATTTGCTCCAGAATACAAATGACTTTCAATATACTTTACTGAACATGCCTCCCACCTTACATCATAGATTAGAAGTGTTTTAAGAGCATAAACCTGTAACTCAAATATGCCAATTTATTCTACATAATTATCAGAAAATTTCTGCTAAGATGCACTAGAAGAGTTCCAAACAAAAAGAAATTGCTCAGAATTTTGTTCTCAACAGAGGAGAACAGTGTGTTCTTAATTAAATAAAAGAACAGCATTGCTTGAATTGACTATAACCCCAATAATTATCTACACACACATTATGCTTTGGCCATCATTTCAGCATAAATAAAACATTTACAGAGCTGACTCATGTTCACAGTTGTTTATATATTCTAAAAGTTGCTAAGAATTCTAAATTAGCAAACACTGTTCCATTGTTCCCAGTAGAAACATAAAGTTAGGTTCTCATGAGCCTCTGATCTCAACACTTTAATCAATAATTCCACAAATCAGGCCTAATTCCTGTGGCTTTCTGTTTAAAGATACTTTATTTAACAGACTTAGATAAATTTGTAAATGCCAAAATTCTAAATACAGCTCCTTAACTCACAGCTGAAAGAAACTTGATCAGACCACACATTCTCCTAAAGGGAAACACTAGCCTTCTTTTGCTTAGGGGTGCTTCAGCCATTGTATGAAACCAATCACCAGCAAAAAACAAAAAATTTAATAACATAGGACCAAACATACCATGAAAATGATACTTACTCATAAATAGTAAGAGAACTGAATATAGAATCTGCACAAAACCTGATTCAACCATGGCTGGGGATATGTTTTACAACTCAAATTTTTCATGGCTTTTATCCATGAATGACTGCAAAATCCCGGCAGTCCTAACTTTTGGTGTTATAAACAAACTTTTACAAATAGATACATTCATAAATATGAAATCTGCGAATAAGGAATGACTGGGGCTCCTATGTTAAGTGGCAGATTAGAAGTTTCTATGAATCTCTGCCAGTCAGAAAATCTATGGGGACAGGAAACTTTATTCTAAACCCAGAGTGGAAGAACACTAAGAATGAAGAAATCAGTCACAGGGAAGCTAAAAAGGACAATGAAACAGTGATGCAGAGAAAGGCAACATGTAGTGTGCCGCTGGAATCCTGGATTTCCAAGGACCAAAAGCCGCAGCTACCAGGCAAATAGAGAACCAGAGATCATAAAATTGAGTGAAATAAGCCAGAATTAGAAAAGTCAGGAATTGCATGGTTTTTCTCACATGTACAGTGTTGGAGGAATAAAAAAGACCTGAAAGGAGGAATTAGGGAAGAAGGGGAAGGAGTAGGAAGGAGGAGAAGAGGAAGAGGAGGAGGAGGAGGAGAAGAGGGTGCTGAGAATGAATATAATCAACAGATATTTGCAGGGAGCGGTTCTGATGTTAAGGTCCTGTTCCCCCATTGGTTGTTGATCTGTCAGTAAAGAAAGCCATGGGCCAACTGCTGAGCAGAAGGAATAGGCAGGACTTCAAGGTCCCAGGAGGAAAAGACAGATGAAAGGAAAGAAAGGGGGAATACAGCAGCCACGTGAGGCCTCTGGAGGAGCTGGGGCCTGTAGCTACTACTACAGGCAGGTGGTCAGAGGTGTTTGGCAGGGGATAGAGGAGTTTAGCAACTGATGTTTAGAGCAGGAGGGATAGAATGAGATAAGAAACTGATATGGACATGCTTTGCCAGGAGGGAGATAGTATCATCCAGCAATTGTGTCCTAAGGCCAGTTGAAAAAGGAACAAACTGTGTGAGTCTTTTGTCCAAGGATTCAAGGGAAGCCAGGTGGGGATTGGTAGCAAAATCACCTCCCAGAGCTAAAGGCAGGTAGAGTATAAAACTACCTGCTACAGATATTATATGAACAACAAAATGTCATAAAAAGTTTATCACATGAACACATGAAATGCCATGATATACAATATACACAAATAAAAACATACTGATTTTTTTTCCTCTCCATTTAGCCATTATTACGCTACTTTTAGCCTCTGAGTCCACCTTGAAATGCTAAAACTCTTAGAAATTCTCATTCTTATTTCTGCCCTTTCTCTTTTATGAAAAAGCATGACTATGAACTAGCCTCTTCACTGAGCTCTTTTCCTGCTTCAGTTTTGTTTCGTGGCTACTCTTCTTGCCTAGTTTTGCCTGTGCCTTTTTACCATCCCCAACCCTTCTGGCCTTTTCATGTACTCTCCCTTTTACAGGCTGCCTGCTCGTCCTCACCACCACCATTCTCTCTTACAGCCTCAGTCCTGGACAAATCTTACCCATGAGGTCTCAACCACCATAGGCTTTTGTGTACATCAGTCTTCCATATCCTGCAAATACTGTTCAGATGCAAATAACCACTACCTCCAGCTCTTAAAATCATTCCACCCTATCATCTGCAATCAACCTCAGCCTTGGGAGCAGGGGGGAAGATAGATGTCTCATTTTGATCTGTGTGGCCCTCGGTCTCTTATTCTCTACTTCTAATCTATGTTAGAAACCATTAGGCTAGTTTGTTTTGAGATGTTGAAAGTCGATCGTTACTAGGGGAGGACATAAAGGGAAGAAGAGATTGTATACTGCAGGTGATGTGATGGCTCCACCCTGAGCTTTCCTTTGGTTACTTCTTTTATTTCTAAATAAACAAATGAGAAAACAATCCCTCAAAATATGATCTGAATAGCTTGTGTGATGTGTCTGCATTGTAGACAGTAAACAAGGGCTCAAGGGACATAAACTGTTCTAGAGAAAGTTTTTCAAAATGAAGATTATGTTCGTGAGTTATCAATATATTTTAATAAAACAGGATAAGAATTTGATTTTACAATTTTACAATAAAGCATTGTTTCTCAAGAGTTTATGTATGTTATCCATATATGTAGGCAATAATATATATATATATATCAGAATGCATTTCTTTTTTAAGATTTATTAATTTTTTATATATGTTAGTACACTGTCACTGTCTTGAGACACACCAGAAGAGGGCATCAGAACCAATTACAGATGGTTGTGAGCCACCATGTGGTGCTGGAACTTGAACTCAGGACCTCTGGAAGAGCAGTCAGTGCTCTTAACTGCTGATCCATCTCTCCAGCCCAAATGCATTTCTTATTGTTGAGTAAAGTAAAAAACATTTGTTGAACCATGCTGAAAATAACCAACATAATTTTAAGTGTTATAACCTCTTATAAATTACACATGGTACTTACTGTTTATTGTGGTTTGTATATGAAGCCCATTCCCCCTAAAGGCTCATGTATTATATGCTTGGTTGTCAGGTGATGGGCCTATGGGAAAATGATGGATCATGGTAATTCAAACAACATTAGTATTAATGCATTGACAAATTCATGAGTTAATGGTGTTATGAGAAGGTGGTGGCTACCAGGGATGCATCTGCATGGGAAGATAGAGTTCACTGGGGAAAGTCTTTGAAGAATCTATCTTGCTCTCCTTCCTCTCTTTTTCCCTCCATCCTTCATGCCTACCAGGATGAGAAATCCTTTCTAGGACCCTCTCTTTATGACATTCTATCTCAACTTAAATCCAAAACAACAGAGTCAAAAAAAAAAAAAAAAAAACATGTACTGAAGATTATGGAACTAGGAATCAAAAGAAATCTTCACTTACTAGATTTTGCTGATATTTGCAACAATGACAAAATAAATTGACTCACACCTGGTTGTAAGTATGTTGTAGCAACAGCATTTTCATTTAGTTCAGATGTAAAGACTTCTCTGTGGGTGTCAATTGATGATAAAATAGAGTTTGAATGATGAAAGACTCATAATTAAAGCATCAACTTAAGAAAGACATATTGATCATGAGTGAGTTACTGGAGGAGACTATGAGAAGAGCACTGTAATAGAGATAAGCAAAGGTCAAAATATTTGACAGAGCATGTTTAGGAGCAGTCATTAGGGTACTGGATACAACACACATTGAGACACAGAAGCCCTGAGCAAAGATAAAGAACATTTGTCCTTTATCAAGATCTCTTGGCTTCCATGGATGGGTTACTTCCTATAGACCGTGCTGAGCTGTGTTTCTTTGTGTGTCCTCTCTATTCTTCCAGATCCTTCTTTTGGCGGTCTGACAGTTACCTGACATGACTGCATCCCATCCTTCCATTTCTACCCTCAGGTACCACTTGACCTGTGCACTCTCTACTATCTGCAGCAGAGAATTCCATATCCCAAATGTCTTTCAACCAGTCTCAGCTAGTTTTCCATGGGGAAACAAAAAAACAAACTTGAGTTTTAAGGCATGAGGAAGGGAACAAATTTAAGACAAACTTATAGGTTTGTGCAACTCCACCAAGAAGAAATCTTGCAGGACAAATGTCTTAGTTGAAAGTTTCTATTTCTGTGAAGGGACATCATGACCATGGCAACTTGTAATAAGGAAAATGTTTAATTGGGGTTGACTTGCAGTTTCAGGGGTTTAGTCCATTATCATCATGGCAAGAAGCATGGTGGCAAACAGACATGGTGCTGGAGAAGGAGTTGAGAGTTCTAGGTATGTATCAGCAGGTAACTTTATCCTCAAGAAAAGACAAAGCTTTGGAGCCTCCAAACCAGTCTTTGTAGCAGAGTGCTGGCCAATGAACATCTAGGGGCTCACCAAGACACTAACCCAAGTACAAGGAACTGTTTCATTAGGTGACTAAAGTTCACTCAACCTATTTGAGATGGGCCAGTCCTCAATCCTATCTTGGGAAACCTAGCACAAAGAGATGAGAGATATTCTGGAGACCAACCACATTAGCTGCTGTCCTCAGGTATCCTGGCAGTAGGGTTAAGAAAACTCATCAAAACCCACCTTCAGTGAGCCAACACCCCCAGAGCTAATGACAAACAGCTGTGTTTGATATTGAACACTTAATGAGAGTTTCTCCTCTGAGGTACTTAAGGAACTGAAAAGGTTGCTCAAAGGTGGAAAAACAAAGAGGAAAGAGAGGGGCTTGTTTTGTTTTACTTTGTTTCCCAAACAATTTGAAGCATTTTAAATAAAAGGATAGGACTTCCAGCCCATGATGATAGCCATGTGCTGGCCACAACCACATTAGAGCCCCATCCAAATGTAGTAACTATGGAAGAAACTGGTCCCTAGCACTCTTACTCATGTCTAAAATCAGCAGAGAACTCATTTCTCAGACCCTTTGAAGCTTCGGGAAGCCCAGAGAACTTCATAGAAAAACATTTCAAGAATAAAATGTTCCAAAATTTAACATGCAGTGTACACTGTCTCTTCCTGACATGGCCATTTGGGTAAAAGCCCTAGAGAATGAAAGAGTTAAAGTTCTGCAGTTTAAGAACAACCAGTTGACCTTTAAATGTGCTGGTTTAAGGCCAATCATCTTTCAACGAGCATGATATCTGGCACAAGGCAAACTAAAACACACCAATTATTTTCATGGTGTACATGACTGAGCTCACAGTGTCCCATTTAGCAAAAAGAATAATGTTCATTTTCCAAAAGTCAGACTTAGCGGCTGAGCGCCTCTGTTAGGAAGATTTTCCTTTCCTAGCTACGTCCGAAAGGGCTATTGCACAAGCCTTGCCCCGAAAAAGCAGGAAACCTTGAGGAAGACAGCTTTGTGCTTTTCTTTAAATTCTATATATAAAATAATATCCCCAAGATGTTTATATTTCAGTGTTTATATTTAAGTATGTCTGAAATAAAAAAATAGCTGGGGAATAATTACTAACTTCAGTTATGAATTTTGCAGTCAAACACACGGCAGGAAATAAAAATCCAAAGTTAAGTGTTGTAGTGCATCCTGTGTTCTTAGTAATCTAGAGGCAGAGGCAGGAGGATTGGTAAATTCAAGTCCACCCTGGTATATAGGGTAGGCCCTTGTCTAAAAACAGAAAACATTCCAGAATCTGTAAAAGGGTAAAATGTTGGCCCCTACAGAGAGGAAATTCTTTAAAATCCAGAGATTCAAAGCCAGTCATTGAAAGAGAGCATCTACTCCCTAAAATAAGTCTTTGCTATTAAAGGGTAATACCCATGAGAGTCTTATAAGGGGTAAGATTCCCTAGTGTTTTTAAAAATAATATTCAGTTTACAAACATTCCACCTCCTTCCTTAAACAAATAAATAGTAAGATATGATAAACATTGCGTAGCTATTCGATCTGGGTGCAGAGATGTACACCCTAAATGGATGCTGGACCATGTTGTCTTTTTGCCTCTGATCACTGCAAATACATGTCCTTTCTTTCCTCTTCAGTTTTTAATCCTTGACCTCCTAGTCCTCATTGGTGCCTCAAGTACTCCATTTCCATCAGTCCTTGCTCTCACGTAGGCCAATTACACGGAATCCTAACCTCCACATCTAGACCACGGTCTAGTCCAAATCTAAGTTTCTTTGTTCAATCCTCTTCTTTAAAGTTACAGCGTTTGGAAATGCCAACTCTCAAAATCCTCTCTATGATGCACACTCTAGGGGAAGAGGCTTCTGCCAGGTGTACCTGTGTTTGCCAAACCTTCCTTTCCCTAATATTTAATTCCCCCTTCATCTCCTCTTCTTTTGTAAGTCCAGAAAGAGAAAGGTCAGGATCTAACAGCAACTCAGACTAGCAGCCTGTGGGATGTGACCTCAAGCCAACATCCAGCTCACCACCCATCCACTGCTTCTGCTTTGGGGCTGTGGAGGGAGTGGCTTGATTCAGGAAGAATAGCCACTACTGGGTTAGGGACTGCTCACAGATGGTAGGAAAACATGTCCTGTCCTCCAGTCCTGACACAGAAGGAACTTGGAGTTTACTGTCTATCAGACAGCATAGTTGTATGTCTGGTCCTGAGGTCTGCTCTAGAATCAGGGAGTTCTCTTCAGAGTCCAGTCAAATCAGATCACTTCATAAACGTGTGAGACAGGGCAGCAGCCAAAATTTCTAGAACCTCCCTCTCTGGATTCCTAATAATGGGAGTTCCACCACTGACTTCTTCTATGCAGCCACTAAATCTGATCCCCTTTTCCTGACTACAGACTCGTATTGACACCAACTCACGACTAGCTCCCCACCTTCATTTGCCTTACCAAGACTAGGGTAGCATAAAATGCATCTTGATCTCCAGTCAAACATGTGTGCCATCCAAAAAACAGCATGAAACATGGCCAGGCACTCACCTAACATTTTAGTTTGTCTCCACAATTGCAATTAACGGTTCCCTCAAGACACATCAAATGCAAGTCCATGACCAAAAAGAGGTGGAGAGGTGCTTCTACAATTTGATCGATCCATCTGGGTACAAAATTCAATAGCAGGGGAATCTGCCCACCCTTCCCAGCCCAACCCCTATTTCCTTGCTTCCTGCCAGCATCTTACCAGAAAATCTGTGTCATATGAAGAGAAGAAAACACAAAATGTATGAAGATGGCACATTAGAGACTCATTCTCACAGATGTTATAACCTGAGTGAGCCAGGCTAAGTCACTAAACATCACTAAAGCATCAGTGTCACTATAAAGGGGAAATTAGAACCTCTCAGGGAGGGAAACAAATGAAATCAAGAACCTCGAGGTATTTTAAACTATAGAAAAGAGGAGAAGAAGGGACAGGTTAGAGAAAAAAATACTAATAGATGCCCCCCCCATCACCCCATGTCCAAGGGAGCAAGCATGCCTGAGATCTCAAAATCTGACCAAGGTCATAACCTGAGGAGTAGATTTTGATATTCAGGCTCATAGAAATATACACTGTAGACTTGGGACTTACAGGATAACAGCAAAAGTTTTCCTCATTTCATTCCTAGTATTAAAAAACAAAAAAACAAACTGAAGAGCAAATTCTCTAGGACAGACCCCCCCCCAACCCATGAACTTACTTTATCCCCAGGGCAAATCAACTCCACTAGAATTTTTAGCTTTTTGTGTTCTGCTGGATCCCATTTGAATGGAAAGTGACAGCTCAGAGCACTGGAACAGAAAGCAGGAAATCAACTGAACTGATCTAACTTCCAAAATGCAAATTATCACCACACTGTGTTACCGATGAGAAATACAGTAAGGTATAAATGTAAACCTCCCCTTAAATCATGCACAGAAAAGAAAACTACCCAAAGAGGGACAGGCACCTTCTGCCATAAGACTGACAGAGGGCAAAGCAAAACCCAGTATGGGTTCCCTCAAAACCAAACAGCCACTGTACCTAATGAAATGCCGCACTCGAGTGATCAGATGCTCTTCTCTAGGGAAAGTGGTAGTGTCACTAACAATACTTTTCTTAAGCAGAGTAAAGATAAGCCCCCTTTCCAACTTCCTGTCGTGTCTGCACAGTGCTTGGTGATTCCGGTGGAAACCCTGGGTTCTGCCCAGTATGTGCTGCCAGTTGCATACCTCCATAGACCATCACTTCCACCTGGTTACATCAGTCACACATTCAGTCTATCTTCCAATCTAGTTTGCAAACCCAGCCTCCCTGGGCTGGATTCTCTACTCTCCTGCTCTCCATCCCTGCTCTTTCCCAAAGTTCTCCTCCAGGCATGAAGCACCACATGATTTCCCTTCATACCTACTGATCGTCTCTAAGTTGCTCAGCAAGTGGTTCTCTTCCTGTATACTTAGGGATGATGTGTTAGAATGGAAAGAATATAAGCCTGAGTCCAGATGGGTGCGGTAAGACTCTATCTTGGGTTAAGCTTTATCTCTTAGTAACTATGGGACTCTGATATGTTACAAAAATCTCTTTGTGCCTCAGTTTTCTCTAGTGGGATAAAGATAACAGCTACCTACACAATTGCCCAGGATTAAAGGGGCTATTAATATAAATAAGGTGGTTGGTTCTTGTAGATTTGAATAAGAACAAGAATTAATGTTTGTGAAGTTATTATTGCAACCAAGTTCTACTTTAAGAGTTGTGTGCATGATTGTATGTGCAATCATTTATTATGACTATTATTAACCTTATTTCACTCAAGGAGAAACTGAGGCAAGACAGAATCTACAGACTGAATCAGAAGGCAAGCCAGCTTTGCTCTATGGCTACCAACCTGTGCTCTTTCCCTTCCTCTAGGCATTTGTGTATTGTTTGTGCATTTGTTTGTTTGAAAGAAGTCTTACTATGAAACCCCAGGCCAACCTTGAACTCCTCCTAATTGTTATATCTCAGCTTCCCAAGTGCTCATGCTATGGTCCTCTGCCATCATGTCTGGTTTCTCCTTGGCTTCTGTAAGCAAGCACAGTCCACACAGCCACCTCAGTCCTTCCCATTATTTGGGGACTTTCTCCATATCACAGTGTTGTCAGATAGATGTGAGGAAGATTTTTTTTTCTCTCTCTAATCCAATGCAGGGATATAGTACCTGTATTCTCTTTGTATCCAACCTAATGGCTTCTACCCTTGGCATCTCTCCCATTACATATCAAGCCCTAACTATTCTCTAGTTCTTTCTGTTATTCCTTGAAATGTCTCCTGCCCCAAATTCCAGCAGGTCCAAAAAGAAGTACTCATGTCCTCCAGGGGTCCAGGGACCATTACCCAGGTGCCTCTCCTAACTTGCAATCACTCTGGAAACAATCATTCACCAAGTAGCTGCCATGCCATTGGTGCAGATGAAGTTTGGATCAGCCCTGTCCCCTAGGGGATCATTGGTGAAGGATATGAAGATGGATATGGAAAATCTGAATAGGCTGTAATAAATATAAACGTGTGTCACTGATGTTAGCTCTGTCATTGCCTCTGCTCAGTCTTGTGCTTTCTGTGTCATTTCTTCCACCAACATGGTCACACTGTACCATCTCCCCATGTCTACCATCACCCTGTGGTTGACCAGCCATCATCCCTGTTGCTGAGCTGTTAAAAATCTCCTCCAGGCATGAAGCACCATGTGATTTCCCTTAGACTTAGCCCATCTTCTGCTGACCGATAACACTGTCCCTGCTAAAGTTCATGTTGATGAACCTGATGAACTAAGTCCCGGGACCTGAACTTGTGCAGGCAAAGATGCCTGACTACTTGACTTTGTAGTCATACTTTGTCCCATCCTCAATCTACACACACTTCGCTTCATATGCTACAACTAAGAGAGACATGTTGTGGGTTCTCAAAAGTGACTCGTGCTCCTATTCCCTGCTCCTCCTCACTTAACCCCTAGAATTTAGATCCTGCACTAATGTCCAAGCCAAAAATCACCTCACCTGTGGAGCTTATTTCCATTTTCTCATTGTCTTTAAACAACATATGCATCTCCCTGACAGCATTTAAATCCTACCTTGTACTAGGATAGTTGTCACTATTATATCTAGCTTATGATCTCTAGCTTCAGGACAAGTACTTTGTCTTAATCATATTTGAACCAGTAAACTTTTCTTTGTTCTTGTTTGAAACTTGTTTTCTCGGTGGAGTCCGGATTGTCCTGGAACTCACACTGTGCCCCACCTGCCTCTGCTTCCTGAGTCCTGGGCTTAAAGGCATGCACCACCACTGCCCTCCCGAGTCCTGGGATTAGAGG
This sequence comes from Tokudaia tokunoshimensis, assembly GCA_036184795.1. NCBI lineage: Eukaryota > Metazoa > Chordata > Mammalia > Rodentia > Muridae > Tokudaia > Tokudaia tokunoshimensis. The sequence goes on along the minus strand of BTHU01000009.1, from coordinate 36,351,040 downwards.
TTGTACCACTACTGCCTGGTTAATTATATTTAATCTAATGCCGAGTGAAGTGCCTCAAGCGTAATATTTGTCCCAATAATAATGAAAACATTTTCTTCACATTGTATAATACAGTAAGAAATCTCGTGGATCCAGGTGCTTTCGTCCTTTGTCATCAATGGTAACTCATCAATAGTAATGATGATTTTCATGTGTCAGCTCAGTGGGGCTAAGGTAGACTCGGGTGTGTCTGGAAGAGATTAGCATTTAAATCAATACATCGAGTAAAGAAATAGAGGAAGCCATCCACTGAAGGCTCCAAGTAAAAAGAGAGAGAAAGAGGACCTTTAGCTGAGGTGTCCATCTTCAGAGCAGAGGATCATAAGCTGAGATATGCATCTTCAGAGCAGAGGACCTAAGCTGAGATGTCCATCGTTAGAGCAGAAGTTCTGAAGCTGAGATGTCCATCTCCTTTCCTAGGAATGTGAGGCTCTTGGTTCTTAAGCATTCACATATTAGAACTTCCACCAGCAGCCCAACTGGTTTTTCTGGCCTGAGCCATCAGTTTGGGAATTAGAACATTCTTTCCCTGGTTCATAGGTCTTCAGACTTGGACTCAATTTCACCAACAGCTTTCCTGGCTCTTCAACTTGCAGATAGCATATTGTGAGAAGTCTCTCTCAATCTCCATAATCACATGAGTGAATTCCCATAATAAATCTTCTCTTGCATATCTATATATTTCCCATTGGTTCTGTTTCTCTGGAAACCCTAATATTTCATCTAAGCATTTATCCAACATATCTTTTCATCCCTAAGGAATTTGTTAGTCATTGGGAGTCAAAAATAAAGACAAATGTCTATGCTCAATAAACTTACAGATTGTATCAGAAAGATTGGCACAGGATACAAATAAAATAATTATAAACATAATAGTAGGAACTGCAAAATCATGGCAATTATACCATCAACTAGGTATTTAACCTCAGTCAAATCATACTGTGAGCTAGATGTTACTAAGTGTATACTGTGAACTCCTGGCACTCTGTGAATCTGATGTTAACTAGGTGAATGTATGACCGATCTCCTTTGTTAATGAATGATAGATGGTATTTCTCTTGTTACTAAGTAGTAATGTATTTGCAAAAACATAATGTTATTCATGCTAATTCATTCTAGGGAAATCAGAAAATAGCAGCTAAAGAAAGGTTTAAAAACCAACAGCTGAATTTAGTAATTGCAAAAAGAGAAAAAAAATGTATTGCATCTACTTCACCAGCACCTCTAGATAAATAGATCAGTGAGATCAAAGCTATGAGATACATGGCAAGCTTAGCAGGGAAAGCTATCCCCAGGAGGCATGAGAGAGGACCTCCTTAGGGCCCTGTAGTCTGCCCCGAGAGATCAGAAACTTGCATGTGCAAGTCCCACCCCCAATATGTGGACAGGAATTTCCACTTATTCTTTCTTTCTTTCTTTCTTTCTTTCTTTCTTTCTTTCTTTCTTTCTTTCTTTCTTTCTTTCTGTTTCAAGACAGGGTTTCTCTGTATAGCCCTGGCTGTCCTGGAACTCACTCTGTAGACCAACCTGGCCTCGAACTCAGAAATCTGCCTGCCTCGGCCTCCCAAGTGATGGGATTAAAGGCGTGCGCCACCACCGCCTTGCTCACTTATTCTTTCATCTGGTGCCTTAGAGGTAACACACATTCAATAAATGCTTGTGAGTGAAGCAATCAGTTATCATCAAGTATTGTGTATGTAGAGACTTCTAGAGGAGGGATTGGGATACCAACCCAGCCACAAAACCTTCCACCTATATGTGTCCTGCCTAAGAGATGTGCTGGAGTAAAAAGTTGATTCAGGAGCTTTCCTTCCGCGACCTCTGTTCCCGCAGACTGCGCTGAAGAGACAGGTACCCCAAGCTCCCTATCCCCAATATAACATCACTTGGGACACGGCCTGTTGGGGCTTCCGTCTGTGCCCGAGAACGGGTCAGCGCTGTGGTCTGGGTGCCAGATCGGCAGGCCATCGCGTCTACAGGGTGAGCGGCGCCACGGAGAGAGTGCAGATTGCACTCCGCCATCTTTGCTCCAGTGACTGGGAAGTTGGGACAGCCAGGTTCTGAGACAGACAGGCATAATATCGCTTGGGTCTCAGGCGGCTTGTGTGTATGCGGCTCCCAAGTGCGGGGCTGATCTGCAGTAACCAGCGCGCCAGCTCTGCTGTGGGACTTCTGCCTGGCAGAGGGACGCCCCCTCCCCCCCCCAGGAGAGATCACTCACCCCTGCACAGGGCAGGAGCCTACCAGCCTCCCTTTGGCGACCTCTGCTCCAGGAATCCACTAGGCTGAGCCTTTGGAGGTGCAAGGCCTCCCCAATATAAGATCACTTGGGGCAAGGCACATTAGGGCTCCAAAGTCACTCAGGAGCAGGCAGGCCCCAGAAATCGGTGCCAGGGGAATCCTGGCAATCCAGGGGGGCAGAAATAGCTTTGCAGGCTCACAGGAGGTCCAACCAACAGCCAGTGGCAGCAGGACCAACTAACATCAGAGGTATCCAGATGGCAAAAGGCAAACGTAGGAATGTTACTAACAGAAATCAAAGTAATGTGGGACCATCCGAACCCAACTCTCCAACAGCAGCAAGTCCTGGATACCCCACCACACCCGAAAGACAAGATCTGGATTTAAAATCACTTCTCATGATGCTATTAGAGGATCACAAGAAGGACACAAATAAATCTCATAAAGAGTTACAGGAGACCATGAATCAACGGTTAGAAGCTCTTACAAAGGAAACACAAAAATCGCTTAGAGAAATGCGGGAGAACATGGATCAAAAGATGGAGGCACACAAGGAGACAACACAAAAATCGCTTAACGAGATGAATCAACGGGTAGATGCACTCACAAAGGAATCACAAAATTGGCATAAAGAAATGCAGAAGAATATGGGTCAACAGACGGATGCCCATAAGGAGGCAACACAAAAATTGCTTAAAGAAATGAATCAACGGTTAGATGCCCTTACAAAGGAAACACGAGAACTGCTTAAAGAAATGCAGGAGACAATGGATCAACAGATGGATTCCCATGAGGAGGAAACACAAAAATCACTCAGAGAAATGCAGGAGAACGTGGGTCATCAGGAAGAAATCCTGAAAGAGGCAATGCAAAAATACCTTAAAGAAATACAGGAAAATACAAACAAACAAGTGAAGGATCTCAGCAAATCCATCCAGGAACTAAAAAAGGAAGTAGAAACAACTAAGAAATCACAAAGGGAGACAACTTTGGAGATAGAAAACCTTGGGAAGAAATCAGGAGTCATAGATGCAAACATAAACAATAGAATACAAGAGATGGAAGAAAGAATCTCAGGTGCTGAAGACTCCATAGAAAGCATCGACTCAACAGTCAAAGAAAATGCAAAATGCAAAAAACGTGTAACCCAAAACATCCAGGAAATCCAGGACACAATGAGAAGACCAAACCTAAGGATTATAGGTATAGATGAGAGTGAAGATTTGCAACTTAAAGGGCCAGTAAACATCTTCAACAAAATTATGGAGGAAAACTTCCCTAACTTAAAGAGAGAGATGCCGATGAACGTACAAGAAGCCTACAGAACTCCAAACAGACTGGACCAGAACAGAAATACCTCCCGTCACATAATAATCAAAACACCGAATGTTCTAAACAAAGAAAGAATACTAAAAGCAGTAAGAGAAAAGGGCCAAGTAACATACAAAGGAAGACCTATCCGAATCACATCAGACTTCTCACCAGAGACTATGAAAGCCAGAAGATCCTGGGCAGATCTCATGCAGACACTAAGACAGCACAAATGCCAGCCTAGACTACTATACCCAGCAAAACTCTCAATCACCATAGATGGAGAGACCAAGATATTCCATGATAAAACCAAATTTTCACAATATCTTTCCACAAATCCAGCCCTGCAACGGATAATAGGTGGAAACCTCCAATACAGGGAGAGAAACAACACCCTGGAAAAAATGAGATAATAACCTTCTTGAATCAAACCCAAAAGTAGATAACCACTCAAACATAAAGATAGCGTCAAGAATGGCAGATGGCAATAATCACTATGCCTTAATCTCTCTTAATATCAATGGTCTCAATTCCCCAATTAACAGACATAGACTAGCAGACTGGATACGTAAACAGGACCCAGCATTTTGCTGCATGCAGGAAACGCACCTCAGTGTCAAAGACAAACACTACCTCAGAGTAAAAGGCTGGAAAACAATTTTACAAGCAAATGGCCCCAAGAAACGAGGTGGAGTAGCCATCCTAATATCGGATAAAATTGATTTTCAACCTAAAGTCATCAAAAAAGACACAGAAGGACACTACATACTGATCAAGGGAAAAATCCACCATCAAGAACTCTCAATTCTGAATATCTATGCTCCAAATGCAAGGGCACCCTCATTGGTAAAAGAAACTTTACTAAAACTCAAAGCACACATCACACCGCACACAATAATAGTGGGTAACTTCAACACCCCGCTCTCTGAAATGGATCGTTCAGGAAAGCAGAAACTAAACAGGGACACAGTGAATCTAATTGAAGCCTTGGACCAAATGGAACTAACTGATATATATAGAACATTTCATCCTAGAGCTAAAGAATACACCTTCTTCTCAGCTCCTCATGGTACCTTCTCCAAAATTGACCATATAATTGGTCACAAATCAGACCTCAACAGATACAAGAAGATAGAAATAATCCCATGCCTCCTATCAGATCACTATGGAATAAGGGTGGTCTTCAATGGCAACAAAAACAAAAGAAAACCCACGTACACATGGAGGCTGAACAATGCTCTACTCAATGATAACTTGGTCAAGGTGGAAATAAAGAAAGAAATCAAAGACTTTTTGAAAGATAATAAAAATGAAGGCACAACACACCCTAATTTATGGGACACAATGAAAGCAGTGCTAAGAGGAAAATTCATAGCCCTGAGTGCCGCCAAAAAGAAACGGGAGACAGCATACACTAACAGCTTAATGGCACACCTGAAAGCCCTGGAACAAAAAGAAGCAAATACACCAAAGAGGAGTAGAAGGCAGGAAATCATCAAACTCAGGGCTGAAATCAATCAAGTAGAAACAAATAAAACCATACAAAGAATCAACAAAACGAGAAGTTGGTTCTTTGAGAAAATCAACAAGATAGATAAGCCCTTAGCCAGACTAACCAGAGAGCACAGAGATAGTATCCAAATTAATAAAATCAGAAACGAAAAGGGAGAGATAACAACAGAAACTGAGGAAATTCAAAAAATCATCAGATCCTACTACAAAAACCTGTATTCAACACAACTAGAAAATCTTGAGGAAATGGACAATTTCCTTGACAGATACCAAGTACCAAAATTAAATCAGGATCAAATAGACCATCTAAACCGTCCTATAACCCCTGAAGAAATAGAAGTTGTCATTGGAAGTCTTCCAACCAAAAAAAGCATAGGTCCAGATGGTTTTAGTGCAGAATTCTATCAGACCTTCAAAGAAGACCTAACACCAATACTCTTCAAACTGTTCCACAAAATAGAAACAGAAGGAACACTACCCAACTCGTTCTATGAAGCCACAATTACACTAATACCAAAAGCACACAAAGAGCCGACAAAGAAAGAGAATCTCAGGCCAATCTCTCTTATGAATATCGATGCAAAAATACTCAATAAAATTCTTGCCAACCGAATCCAAGAACACATCAAAACGATCATCCACCACGATCAAGTAGGCTTCATCCCAGGGATGCAGGGATGGTTCAATATAAGGAAATCCATCAATGTAATCCACTACATAAACAATCTCAAAGAAAAAAACCACATGGTCATCTCATTAGATGCTGAGAAAGCATTTGACAAAATTCAGCATCCTTTCATGCTAAAGGTCTTGGAAAGATCAGGAATTCAAGGCCCATATCTAAACATAGTAAAAGCAATTTACAGCAAACCGGTAGCCAGCATCAATCTAAATGGAGAGAAACTTGAAGCAATCCCACTAAAATCAGGGACTAGACAAGGCTGCCCTCTCTCTCCATATCTTTTCAATATAGTACTTGAAGTTCTAGCTAGAGCAATTAGACAACAAAAAGAGGTCAAAGGGATACAAACTGGAAAGGAAGAAGTCAAACTATCACTATTTGCAGACGATATGATAGTATACTTAAGCGACCCAAAGAACTCCACCAGAGAACTCCTACAGCTGATAAACGACTTCAGCAAAGTGGCCGGATATAAAATCAACTCAAGCAAGTCAGAAGCCTTCCTATACTCAAAGGATAAGCAGGCTGAGAAAGAAGTAAGAGAAATAATACCCTTCACGATAGCCACAAACCATATTAAGTATCTTGGCGTGACTCTAACCAAACAAGTGAAAGATCTGTATGACAAGAACTTCAAGTCTCTGAAGAAAGAAATTGAAGAAGACCTCAGAAGATGGAAAAATCTGCCATGCTCATGGATTGGCAGGATTAATATAGTAAAAATGAGCATCTTACCAAAAGTAATACACAGATTCAATGCAATCCCCATCAAAATCCCAACTCAATTCTTCATAGAGTTAGAAAGAGCAATTCAAAAATTCATCTGGAATAACAGAAAACCCAGAATAGCTAAAACTATTCTCAAGAGTAAAAGAACCTCTGGGGGAATCAGTATCCCGGACCTCAAGCTGTACTACAGAGCAATAGTGTTAAAAACTGCATGGTATTGGTACAGTAACAGACATGTAGATCAATGGAACAGAATTGAAGACCCAGAAATGAATCCACACTCCTATGGTCACTTGATCTTTGACAAAGGAGCTAAAACCATCCAGTGGAAAAAAGATAGCCTTTTCAACAAATGGTGCTGGCTCAGCTGGAGGTCAACATGCAGAAGAATGCAAATTGACCCATCCTTATCTCCTTGCACTAAGCTCAATTCTAAGTGGATCAAAGATCTCCACATAAAACCAGACACACTGAAACTAATAGAAGGGAAACTAGGGAAGAACCTTGAACATATGGGCACAGGGGAGAATTTCCTGAACAGAACTCCAATAGCTTATGCTCTAAGATCAAGAATAGACAAATGGGACCTCATTAAATTACAAAGTTTTTGCAAGGCAAAAGACACTGTCAAAAAGACAAAGCGGCAACCAACTAACTGGGAAATGATCTTTACCAACCTTACATCCGACAGAGGGCTAATATCCAATATATACAAAGAACTCAAGAAGTTAAACTCCAGAGAGGCAAGTAACCCTATTAAAAAATGGGGTACAGAGCTACACAAAGAGTTCTCACCTGAAGAATATCTAATGACTGAGAAGCACCTAAAGAGATGTTCATCATCCTTAGTCATTAGGGAAATGCAAATCAAAACAACCCTGAGATTCCATCTCACACCAGTCAGGATGGCTAAGATCAAAAACACAGGAGACAGCAGTTGTTGGCGAGGATGTGGAGAAAGAGGAACACTCCTCCACTGCTGGTGGAATTGCAAGCTGGTACAACCACTCTGGAAAGCAGTCTGGCGGTTCCTCAGAAAACTGGGCATGACACTCCCGGAGGATCCGGCTATACCACTCCTGGGCATATACCCAGAGACTTTACCTGCATGCAATAAGGACACATGCTCCACTATGTTCATAGCAGCCTTATTTATAATAGCCAGAAGCTGGAAAGAACCCAGATGTCCCTCAACGGAGGAATGGATTCAGAAGATGTGGTATATCTACACAATGGAATACTACTCTGCAATTAAAAACAATGAATTCACGAAATTCCTAGGCAAATGGTCAGATCTTGAAAATATCATCTTTAGTGAGGTAACCCAATCACAAAAGAACACACATGGTATGCAGTCACTGATAAGGGGATATTGACCCAGAATCTCGGAATACCCTAGACACAATCCGCATATCAATAGATTTCTAAAAAGATGGAAGGAGAGACCCCTGGTCCTGGAAAGACTGGATGTAGGGGAACGCCAGGACAGAGTAACGAGAGGGGGTTGAATGGAGAAAAGAGGGAGGGAAGTGGGCTTATGGGACTTTCGGGAAGGGAGGAAACGGGAAAGGGGAAGTGATTTGGAATGTAAATTAAAAAAATAAAATAAATAAATAAATAAATAAGTTGATTCAGAAGTTGAGGTGGTGCAGAAATTGTGGAAGTGGCCAACCTATGGCTTAAGACCCATGCCATGAGAGGGAGCCCACTCCTGACACTGCCCACAGTGCCAGCAACCAGAAACCCAACATAGAACCAAACACAAATTGCAGAGTCCTGCTTAGTCATGTGTAAGGGACTACATGATAAGATTTCTACCCCTGAAACAGAGCCAACAGGGTGTGGGACTCCATGAGTATTGATGGTTGCAGTGAGTATAAGGATTATTTGTATAATATTTTCATGTTCCTCCTTTGAGGAGTATCCTCCCCTGTTAATGTTAATGACTCCATGATAATTAGAAACAGCACAAGTCCTAGAGTTAAGGGTGTTTCTATGCCTTTAACAAACGCTAAACGCTGGGACCTTTAAGACAACCCTTAAGGCTGTGGGAAAGAACTCTAAAAACATATGAGTTCAAAAATATATAATTCTTAACTATGTAAAATATAAGGATGCAGCATTAATTGTATAAGGAAATTCACAGATCTAAATGAATGGAGGCAGCTATGTTATGAGCCAATTCATCAGAAAGACACTAAGGAGATTAAGAGATTTAGGGCGTGGCGATCACAGAAGATCCCACCCATCTAAATTTTTTGTTTATGCTTATAAGGGCAGGCAGATTCCTGAGTTCAGGGTAAGCCTGGGACAGAGTAGGAATGGTAGAAATGGCAATTTCAGGGTGGGGTCTTGCCCAGCTAGCTTTTCATCTGTGTTTAACAGAGGCAGACAGATCTCTGAAATCTTTTGCAATGTTAAAAAAAAATTTTTTTTTGCTTGCTGTTGCCTAAGAATCAAGGGGCTGGGGTCATGGGATACTGATTCATAGGATAATCAAAAGGGAACCTGGGGTAAAGACTGAATTGACATGTAAATTAAAAATTGCTCTTTTGATCTGAAAGAAATGAGCTATCCAGAGAACTTTTAGAATAGCAAGAGAGACTGCATGGGGAAATGTCTCGAGCTGAATATAGAGAGAGCAGTCTGGAAAGCTGTCTCAAGCAGAACATAGGTCACCAGCCCATGATTTGACTTCAAGCCCTTTGTTTCACTGCTTTCAAAAACCCCTTCTCTCAGAACCTCTGTCCAAATCAATGCTGGTCCTTGGAAATAAATGGGGGAAAAAAAGTCAATGAAATGACTCCTAAATATATTCTACTATACTCATAGATTGGTGTCTAGCCCAATGGTCATCAAAGAGGCTTCACTCAGCAATTGATAGAAACAGATGCAGAGACCCACAGCCAAACATTAGGCAGAGCTTTGGTAATCCTGCTGAAGAGAGGAGGAAGGGTTGTAGAAGTCAGAGAGGTCAAGGATACCACAAGAAAACCCACAGAATCAACCAACTTGAGCTCATAGGGGCTCACAGAGATTGAACTACCAACCAGGGAACCTGCATGGGACTGACCTAGGCTCTCCACACATATGTTACGGTTGTATAGTTCGATTCTCCTGTGGGACTTCTAACAGTGAGGGCAGGAGCTGTTTCTGACTCTGTTGCCTGCCTTTGGGACAATTTCCCTCTACTGGGTTGCCTTTTCTAGCCTAGGTAGGAAAGGATGTGCCTAGTCTTACTGCAACTTGGTGTGCCATGGCTGGCTGATGTCCATCTAGGCTGGCCCTTTTCAGAAGAAAAATGGAGGAGAAGATGGGGTCTGGGGAAGGACTGGAAGAAGAGAAGGAAGGGGAAATTGTGGTAGGGATATAAAGTAAATAAAAAATAAAGTAAAATAAAATAAAAATTGGGTTTGTAGCTAGGCACAGTGGTGCATGCCTTTAATCCCAGCACCTAGGAAGCAGAGGCAGTGAATCTCTGTAAGTTTGAGAACACCCTGGTCTTTCACCCTACTCTACAAAGCAAGTTCCAGGACAGCCAGCGGTGTTGCACAGAGAAACCTTGTCTCAAAAAAGGAAGAAGGAAGGAAGGAAGAGTAAAGGAGAAAGGGAGGAAGGAAGCAAAAAGAAAAGAAGGGAGGGAGGAGGGAGAGAGAGAGAGAGAGAAAGGAAGGAAGGAAGGAAGGAAAGGAGGGAGGGAGGGAGGGAGGGGAGAGAGGGAGGGAAGGGAAGGGAAGGAAGGAAAAAAGAAAGACAAAAGAAAGAAAAAAGAAAAGAAGGAAGGAAGGAAGGAAGGAAAAAGAAGGGGGACTGAAGGTAAGGGAAGTATTATATATGTAGGGCTGGCAAAAGGACTCAATGGATAAAGATGTCTGATGCTGAGTCTATGTATTGTCTCTGTCTCTCTGTCTCTCTCTCTCTCTCTCTCTCTCTCTCTCTCTCTCTCTCTCTCTCTCTCTCTCTCTCTCTTTCTTTCTTTCTCCTTCCAGGTTTTGTTTTTTAAAACTTTAGAGTGTGTATGGGGGAAGGGGTGCCCAAAGATTTGCATATTTCTGAACATGTACTTTACAACTGAACTATACCTCCTAGCCCTTATCGTAAAGTTTGCTAAAGATCTATGCACACTAAATCTAGAACTACATCACCAAACAATATCAACAACAAAACTTTAAACCTAAGCCATGCGCCACAATTTGTTCTTAGAGATTTTTAGTAAAGTAAAACAATTTAGCTACCAAGAAGAAATTTCAGAGCAACAAATCCTTTCTGGCAGTCCTCAGATACTGAAAGGCGCCTTTGTCCATGGTAGCAATCCAGAAAGCTTCCTTGCTTTTGTGTGGCTGTGCCCCCTCACAGAAGCTTTTTCATGTTCCTCCCTCTCTCTTTCACATCCTTCACCAAAACATCCTTTCCCAGCCCTGACCATCAAATTTCAGTCTTCCTGTGCCTGCATCCTTCCCTTTGATGCTGCACAAAAGTCCCCACAATTGGCAAGGTCCAGCACCCATGAATACACATACACACAGAGAGAGCAAAAACAGAACTAGGACACTAAAAGAACACTGCAAAGTTTGCATCCATGGCAGATACTGGCCTGATTTAGCTGCAGCATAAGGGTACCAAAATAAAAAAAGGAAAGAGTAAAGAAACAAGAGTCTGCAAATTTATTAAGTATCTATACTGTTTGGAAAGCTTCTGAAATTCAAACACTACACATATATATTATATTTATATATTTATATTATATTTATAACATATATACATATGTTATATATAACACAACATTATTATATAGTAATGCTATATAAATATATATATGTTATACAATACATGACTATAATATATTATTAATATATTATATATAATAGCTACTCTAAGAATTGTTTGGGATATTGTGTACTTAATCTTCCATCCCCAATTTGGTTGTCCAATAAAAGGACTCACTCAGAGTTGGAGTTAACTGAGATTTACTACAATGATATAATAAGTAGATCCTAATGGGCTAGAACACAGGCAGAATATGAAGGGTCCCATGTGCAGACTTTGTGATGTTCTTCCCTCCTGTAAAGGATCACACAGATTCCAGACACTAAAATGCAGTGACTTGTATATAATGTTTCAGCCCAGATCTTTGGGAATCTGCACCATCAGCTTTTAGTGGAGTTACTCATGTAGGCACTTTCTGCCTAGCATTATAAAGCAATTCAAGACTCCCAGAAGGAAATCAGCTGTTTATGTGCAACTGTGGTTTGTATAAGAGTTGAGGCATAGTGAACTATAATGTAGCTAACTATTGACTGAAATCACTCCAGGGACCAAGTCCCCATTTACCAGCCCTGGCCAAGTCTTGCAAACAAATATTCCAAAGGGCAAAATCCTCTGGCCTAGTGTGCTAACTCTTTTATGCAAATATACACAAAGACTCAATTTTTATCTCATGGCAACTCAGATTTAGAAAAATAACTATACTAAAGCATACTATGCGTGCAATAGGTGCAACATGCTAGATAACACTAAAACAGTGTTCCCCAAATGTCCTCTGGATACCTTTATCAAAACCATGAGGCAGCTTGTTGGCCTAATGGCTATAATCTAATGTGTGATTAACATTAGAAGAAAGAGGCATGTATCTAAGCCACGGGCTGGGGTGAGATTACAGAAGACCTTGAAAACCAGCACGTGAAATTTTAATTTGTCTTCAGAAGCTATTGGAAGCTATTAGTCTTCAGAAGCTTTTCTTTTTACCAGATATGTTAATGCATCAAAAACCACACACAGTGTGAAAATACATCTAGTCATTTTGTGCAGCCTGTGTTTAAAGAGGTATAGACCAGAAACTCAGAAACCTCGAACTCAAAGAAGGAACTGGTCAGACCTCATGCAAGGGTCACTCACTGAGAGACATATTCTGTTGAGGGTAGTTCTTTCCAAAGACAGTACTGTTGTCCCCACTTTCAAGATAAGCTTTCTCAGGATTACCTAAGTCAGGGCACAGGCAGAGAGTGAGTGGTGAGCAGGTGTCTGTAGAAAGAGACAGGAAAATTTCACCTGGACCTTTCCACCTGTATTCTGTGCCCCCACCCTGCAACACACACGTGACACATTCACTGTAAAAGACAGAGAATGACATCTTTCTAACACCAAACGAATGCCAACGATTACTAGAAGGAGACATTGTCCATGTGTTCTCAATGAGAGAAGAGGGGTAGGTCCTCCTGGACCGGGAAAAGAGAAGAAACCAAGTAAATGCACAACAATGCCTTGACCATGACATATTTATTGATCACTTGACCGCATTAAAAGTGTTACCAAGGGCTGTAGAAATGGATCCGTGGTGAAGAGCCACCTCCTGCTCTTGCAGAGAACTGGGACTTGGTTCTGAGCACCCACATAACAGCGCACAACTGTCTGAGCCTCCGGTTGCAGGAGACCTCTCCTGGTCCTTGTGTGTACGTGATACACATGCATACACTCAAGTATACACACATAAACATAAAATGAAATAAAAAATACATTTTTAGAAATAGTAAACAATAAGAATAAAGTGTTAGTGATACTAGCATAAGGCACTGACCAGGAGCTTGAACGGATGCCTGACAATAGGTCTGCTTGATAACCATCTTCCATCAGAAAGCCCAGAATTAAGCAGGAAGACATAAACCACTCTTTATGGAAAATTATCCACTTGCTTCTTTGGCACTAGACAAATGAAAACCAATACATATTTCAAAATATGGCAACTCTGGAAGGTTGATGACCTTTCTGGGAATCACTCCAAGGTCTTTATCAGCTCTTAACATAAAATCTACAGGGGTAATCTAGATCTCTCTTATTCAGAATTTCTACTAGTCAACTGAAGTACTCAGAAATGTAACCAGAAGTGACAAGGAGGAAAGAAAACTTAAGAAAAAACCTTTCAATTTTAGACATGGAATTGCGAAGATGGCTCAGTTGGTAAAAGTTTTTGCCACACGAACTCAAAGACCTAAGTTCACAGACCCTCGCACAGCTTTTTTTGTGAGTTCTGGGAATCCAAACTTAGATCAACTAAGTGACAGCCAGAGACAGTCTTTCTGGAAATTCCTGGAAAATCGCGTTATAGATAAACAACAAAGACACCCTGTCTCCAACAAGGTGGAGGGTGAGGACCAACACCTAAAGTTGTCCCCGACTTTCACACCCACACTGTGACTGCTGGTATATGTGTGCCAACAGTCACAAGCACAAATGTTTGTGTGTACACATGTGCTGTATAAAAAGCAACAACAACAACGAAAAATCTTAGCTATCACTGCACTCACCTGTCAAATCAACTCTCTGGGCTTCCAAGAATCAGGCTACATTCTAATTAAGATAACCACATCAGTTACAAATTCTATTATCATCCTGGTTAGCAGTTATTTGGAAGGATTTGTTCTTCCTCAGGGTTTGAGCATTGCTGCCTTTAGTCAGCCTGCCTTATAGTTCACACGTGCCATCAAAGGGCAGATGAAAACACAACCTGCTTTTTCCATGAGAAAGGAAGGACAAATGTAGACAACAGAAACACTGGAAGGCACATAGGTAAATTCTTCACCACCAGTGGTTAGACCTGTGGGTTATGGAAGACCAACATCCTAGATTTAAATCCTGGCTCTTGCAAACTACCATTTTGAACAAGTTTTAGGACCCTCTCCAAGCCTCAGTTTCCCTTTCTGGAAACCTTCATGACAAATTCTAACACCCATTCCCTCGGGTTGCTACCAAGAGTTACGAAGATGATGAAATTAAATCCTTAGGAAAAAAAATAAAAGAGACTTAAAACAAGTGTTAGTTACTAGTGTCATCAGAAAACATTGCTTTATTTTTGCTGCTAGAGTTACCCTTACTGCTACTGTTACCAACCTGCTCCTGCAAACAGCATTTTGCTCCATTACCTTATGGAGAAAGTAGATTCCATGCTGCGTGAAGCTGTCCAGTCCAGATAAAAGAATTCATCCTGGCAGGGAGGTGTGGAGGCCCCCAGCTCGTCAGATGTCAGAAGAGAGGATTTCAGAGGAAGGAGTTGCTACAGAGGGAAGTAAGCTTGGCCTGGCCAGATAAGTAAGTTTGTTCTCAATGGCTTCCTGGGCTGAGGGGGGCCACATGCTCACAGTCATATGATGAACTGGAGAGTGTGTTAGAGATGCTTAACTCACTCTGAAGGAAAAGCTGCAGCATTTGAATAGTCAAAAGAATCCTGTGCCTTCTTCTTCTAATGCTATTTGGAATTGTGAAATAAATTTAGTACTGTGCAGGAAAAAAAAAAGTTGGATGCAATGGGAACTCTGAGAAGAATTTTATTTAGCTCCTGCAGGATACATATTTCTTCCCCTGATCATGTGGTAACAATGTGAGCACTGAATGTGCTTGCTCACCACGGCTCCTCGTCCCTCAGGGGTGGGGAGAACAGCCTGGCTCAGGTTACTCTCAATGTCACGTTTAGCTGCTGATTAACATCAAAATCTGGGAGCCCCTCACTCCAGTACTCCAAGCGGACCAGCCCCTGCTGGTCCCTAATTTTACCAAAGGGCAGCATGAAGCTCAAGTGACTTTTTCTTAAACACGTCTAGTTGGCAAAGAGGAGGAGCACAAACCTTGCTGATGGAGAGGAGATACAGGGGAGAGGAGAGACACGACAGCACGGGCTTGAAATAACTTGCTGTGGGGAATCAAATGACGTGGGCAGCTTTAAAGATTTCAGAAAGGCGTTTAAGTAAAATACTCTTTGAGGTGAAGCATGCCTGCTGCTATTTACAGTGCTTGATAAATTAACTGGGTTGGGTTTCTTATCTCTGCACCTTTTGCTACTACTAGAGGCCAAATATCATGTGTGTGTGTGTGTGTGTGTATACACATACATATACATATATACATATATATGTATATACGTATACATATATACACATACATATACACATGTTTAAAAGTAAAATCCAGCTATAATTTTTTTCTTTAGCAATTTCTACTTATAATCAAGACCACCCATTTTAGAAGTGAGACCATGTCATTTTTGCTTAGTGGTTAGAACAAAGTTGAAGTGTCTATGAGCACTGCAGACCTTGGCATTCTTACGGTGAGCCCCAAGTCAGTAGACAGGCTTAAGTTCTGCTTCCCAAGAGTGTGCTTTGGGCCTGGGGTGTCCTCCCCAGTTTAGCTTTCAATTCAGGGCATTCTATAAGATAGAATCCTACCTATTGCAGGGACTTTCGGACACACTACCGATCTATATATACTCTTGGAGGATTTTGCTTGATGATGACTGTGGTTTCCAAGGTCATCAGCCTTCATAACATTTTTCCCAAAAGGCATCTGTGGAAAAGGAACTTCGGGGCTGGAATTTATTCTGTTTAGCATTTCCCCTGTCCCATGCCAAAGGCTTTGCCAGTGGGAAAACTTGTAAAGGGCAATGTAAACACATCCGTGTTTGCCTTCTGAAACAGAAGTTAAACACTTGTGATACTGCCCATGCTAACCAATAAACCAAGCTGTTCCCACTGAAGAAAGTATCCTAAAAACCTGAGAAACAGACTAGGCGTAGGCCAGAGAACTTCAAGTTTCTACATATGGAGGGTGGGGGGAAGGAGAAGGAATCTATCTCCAAAAAAGGACAGGGACTTGCCATTCATTTTCTTTTTATTGTATGTATACAAGATGGTACCTGTTTTGACTCATATATAAATAGTAAAATGATTGTTACAGCCAAGCAATTTGACATAACCCCTCCATCTCACAACAGTGTGCCTGTGTGTTACATGTGTGTGTGTGTGTTGGCAAAAATACATAAAAATTCCATACAAAAAATACATCTACTCTCTTGGCAAATTTCTGATGTAAAATAAGGCTATTAACTCTAGTCTTTAGGCTGCACACTGTCTACATTTTCTTATTCTACATGACTCAAAGTTGTACTCTTTGGTCTCTTGTCTTTCCATTTTCCCCATTTTTCTGTTTCTGTGTATTCAGATTTTGAGTTTCTTTGACTGTTGTCTACTATGAGTGATGCTGTGGCGACCATGAAGGCAATGAATCTCATGGGCAGTGACTGACTGTACTCCCTTTGGATGTATGACTTGATAGAGAGGTTGCTGGCTCATGCAGTTCTAATGGCCATTACTTTATGAACCAATCTACCAGCCCATCAACAGCACACAAGGATTCACTTCTCTCTGTATCCTTGCCAACATTTGCTACGACTTACCTGTTTTATGTTGTAGCCATTCTAACAAGCAGTATGTACTGATCTGCAATTCCCTGATAATTTCTGATGTTGGCTATATTTCTTCTATACCTTTTCTGGGGGAATTTCCACGCCGCTGAATTTTCAAGCATTTGTGCAAACAGCATGTTGGTTGGCAACCTCTTAGATTTCATCAGGAGAGCATCAGCTTCAGTCTAGTGGAACTGAAATGGTTAAAGCTACCAGCTCCAACCCCTCCTGCCCCCTCTGCCTGAGAAAGTGCCACACACAGGGCCAATGGGAATGGGTGAAAAGCAGATGCCTGAGAGTTCCTTGCCTTTGGTCCAGTCTTCTTAAGGTATTCCAGCCTTGGGAGCTTCTAAGCAGTCAGCTGAGCGCTCTGGTCCCTGCTATAATTTCAAGTAAACCATTCTACACTCACCCTTGGTATCTTTGGATTTTGTTTTTTTATTTTTTTTTCAACCTTGTCTACATCTTAAACTGGATTTACAAAATTAAAAATGGCGAATTGCTTTTTTAAAGTGACAACACCACGAATGTTACGTAGTCTGCCAACTATACAAGAGGCTACAATGACGAAAGCAATGCTTGCTCATCCTCCAGGCTCCCCAAGATTGGTCTCTCGACAGCTTCTCAAGCTGCCTGCCCCGTGCGTAACGGTAGATGCGCGGGTTGTTTGTGTAAAATTTGTATCTGACAACCCCTCTGATGTGGATTCCAAAGATAAGTGAACAGTGTCTTCTTTGATTTGAGATAGCTCATGGCACCAGCATCAGGCCGTAGTAACAATTTAACCCTGTAACATTTCTCACTGATGCTGTGAATAAAATTTCTTCCTGGCGATTTTTATTCTTCCATTTTAACATCAGCATCGGCTTCTTGGCCATGTGAACCTTTATGGTGTCATACCATGAACTGGGTGTCTCCATGTATTATTATTTTTATTTTTTTATTTTTTGCATCTAGCTACCCTGCTCTGTTCTCTTGCTATAGTTCTGGCAGTGAACTAATTCTCTGGAATCTTCTAAGCACAGTGATATTATTTCCATACATGTTTATTTTTACCACTACTTGTTCTCTTATCCACAAGAAAGTGACCAGCATCTTAAATCAATGTTAAGCAATGTCAGCGCTGGGCTTTTCCTCATTAGCTGTGAACGCTTCCGTTGTTTGTTCCAATCTCATGAGCTTCTTTTGGCATAAGACAATTTTTTTTAATTATGAAATTATAGATTCAGTTCTGGTTTGTGGTATGTTCTCTTTTTTTGTTGTTGTTCCCTAATCAATAATGGACTTTATGTTTCCAATAAACATTTTCTGTAGTCATGGGTTTGTCTGTGTGGCTTTACTATCTAAATGCTAGCACTGTAAACTATTTCAATCCGTTTCCTAAAAGTAAGCAATCTCTCCTTTCTTGAAATTAACTTCCCGTGACTTGGTCCTGCTGAGCAGACACTACCATGAATGGCACAAAATTTGCAAATGATATAAGAAATTGTTCTTTTGCTGATGCTCTGAAATCTAGTGCCAGCTGACATTCTGTGGAAGACCATTGCACTGATGAAATCAGGAAACATCAATCTGTGGTTTTCTTTCTTTCCTTCTTTTTGGCTTCATTTGCTCTTCAGTAAACTGTATCAACAATATAATTTCAATTTCACATAAAGATGTCAGAAGATTTTCCTTTCCTACATGTTTTTAAAAAAAAAATCACTGCTGTGGTTAATATGGTCGATTCATTAAAGTTTCGAAGAGCTCCCCCGCACAAAGATCTATGCCTGGTAATCGTGGGGAAACTAAAGTTGCCTTTTAACAAGCTCTCTCTCTCTCTCTCTCTCTCTCTCTCTCTCTCTCTCTCTCTCTCTCTCTCTCTCTCTCTCTCTCTCTCATCTTTCTTTCAATTAATATTTTATTTTCAAGATCTCCTGTGGCCAGCCCTAGAATCCTGCCCTATCTAAGAACTATGTATCTTACCCACATTTCTACATTTATCTACGCATTATTGAACAAATTCCTCTCCCATAATCACCTTTAAACTCCTCATCTGTGTTTATTTCTTCACTATTTTGCATCATCTACTTCTGCTTTCTTCATTTTAAAAACTAATGTGTCTCACGATTATTCACAGTAACCAATAAGTGGATGCAATCCAGGTGTCTACAAAAACTAAATGTCTGAGCAACATGTGGTTCAGGCAGGACTAAGTGTATGCTTTGTGACAGAGCTTTTGCAAAAGACCATGGGTTCAATCCTCAGCACAACATACATGTGTGTACCACACATGTGCACACACAAACACATACTTACACACACACACACACAAACACACACACAAATATACATACACTCACACACATAAACACATATATAAATACACACTCACACACACATACACACACTCAAACACACCCACAGTGTGGTGTATATATAAAACATGCAATGGAATATTACTCAGATGTTAGAATCAGATCTGATACAATTTATGACATGGAGAAGTTTTGGAAACATAACACTAAATAAAATAAGCAAAAGGACAAATATTAATTTATATTTTATATATTAATGCACTTACATGAAGAATCTGCTTTTCCAAATTCATAAATATAAAGAGTAGATCAGAGGTTCCCAGGCTCAAGGATTGAGGGGTTTTGTGTCTCGTCTACATGGCAGCAACTGGACAGTACTGTACATACAATTAATGTCACCAAATTACATATTTCAAATATTATGATGACAAATTTAGGTTATATGTTTTTATCACCACCACAACAAAGGAACACAAGGACTAAGTGTAGCAAAGGTCTTCCTTACATGATTCTTTGGACACAAACCTTAGCCTGCCTAGTTCTGCCATTTTAATGGCTTTCTGTTTTGTCTCCCTCTATAGTGTCCCTGATGTCTTCCCAGAGTTTATAATTTGACCTTCTTCATTGTTCATTTCTAATATTTCATGAACATTAATTTTGTCACAATTTTTAACTTCTTTGTGGCAGCTTTTAAAAAACTGGTGAGGATTTCATTCAAGAGAATTCTTTTCCTCTATACCTCTTGTCCATTGGTGTTATGGTATCCACTCCCTCTTCATTAATCATATTTAGGTGTAATGTATTCTTCCTGGCCCTCAGAGATGATGGCTCATCTTCCAGGCCATCACTTCTCGTTGGGTCTAGGAGAAAATCATAGAACAGAATTAACATAACACCATTGTGGTTTTATTTCTAACCAACAGACACGGGCTGCTATGGATACACCATCTCCCCAGGAGACACACCAAAGGGAGCATTCCTTTGTGTTTGTAATTTTGTTTCCTCCACTTTTCTGTGAGGTCAGATGGAGCCCAGGAACATTGCAGTAAGCCAGTGCTTTCCCTGGGTTTCCAAAGAAGTGTATTGGTTTGCTATTAGCATGTGATGCTTAAGTATGTAGTTCTCAACTACCTATGTCTGAGATGTCTACACACAAATGCATCTTCTCTGTCTTTCTGCATCCATATTTGACCTTTATTGCAATATAAGCCCTCTCCAGACATTATCACTTGAGACTTGGTTCTGGAGTTTTGTCAAAGGTGACATCCATATTTTTCTTTACATCTCCCTTATTTATTCTGGCAAGATTTGTGGGAAAAGGTAGAAGACATATTTTCAGTCTCTTCAGTCTCCTATCTTAAATGCACATTCCATTATTTACATTAAGTGAGCTTTAAAGTAGACTGCTAAGCGCAGGGTTATAGGAGAGAAATGTCTTGTTGGAGGAGTCTACATATCTGAAAATTAACCATGAGACAGGTAGAGCGTTGCCTTTACCTGATTAGTTGGAAGTCAGAAAGCAGCATGCAGACTCTGTGAGTACACATTCATTTCTCAGAGAAACTGGGCTTCACTTCACCCTTACCCATTGGGATCCATCAGTACCCACAGTGTGGTCCAGCATCACATGGTAGCTTGTTAGACACAGTCTCAAGCCCCTCCCAACTCCAGACACAGAATGGAAATCTGCATTTCAGCAAAAGTCCCAGAGGATTCATAGGCATACAAAACTGTAGAAGTACCACTCTCCCCCTATTAGACTCCTGCCAGGCTCTGTGATTATCCTTCAATCAACCAATAAGCCTTTGCTGAATAGGCACATGAATGTGTATAATATTATAATTTCTATTTGAGAGCATTTTTAGTGGCACATAGTAATTTCCCAGTCTCCCACTAGCAGACTAAGCCATGCCCTCATCAACCTGGACTCCAGTCCCAGCGCTCTAATTGGCCCTACTTGACTGCCCCTAGTCATGACTTTGGGACATGTCCCACCAGAAGTGAAAGAGTAAAGAAGGAAAGTAACAGCATTACCAAAATCTCTTAAATAATTTCATCAGACTCTAGTCCCCCATTGTCATACATACCTGAAAGGTTACAACGTGATCCCCTTTCCTTAGCGTCGTTTCAGAAAATATGAACATGATATCTGTGTGTTCACCATACAGACATTAGAGCAGTCGCACCACTCCATCCCACTCCCTGCCCACAGAGGCCATGTCGCAAGAGCCAGGTCCTTGTGAGAGGGTGAAGCTTGAGCAGGCTACACCAGCACGCCATGCTCAGGTTATGCTAGAGGCATGAAATTTCTCTTGTTAATTGCCCTCACCAGGTGTAGCTACAATTACCATTGTCAGTCTTGGGGGTATTTTGATGAGCCAGGAATGAAAGGTGATCATTTAAAGCTGGTTTCCCTATGTAGGTCATCAAACCTACACTAAACACAGTTAGTTTAAAATGAACATTTGCATTGTCGAAACAGAACATGACAATTCTAAAAATACACTCTTCCTTACTGTGAAAGTCTTCTCTAGAAACCCAACATTTGAAAAACTTAACATTTGAAATGTAAATAAAGAAAATATTTAATAAAAAAGAAAAGGAAATAAAGAAACTCAAACACAGAGGCAAAGCAATGATTTCATCTTTTCCGGCCGCATCCTGGGAAGCAATTTTTTCCCAAGGCACAAGGTTCAGCACTCAGCAGGGAAGGAGCCAGACTGGTTAGCAAGACTTCTGTGGATTCTCCGGAAGCTATCAGTAGGAAGTCAAGGAAAACTGGGCTATAGGAGGAACACATTCTCTCTGTGGGATCCTGTTCTCTACCAATCTAAACAAATGACTCTTGTAAAGTCTTCTGATACATGCGGAGCACAAAATGGTGGAAGAAGGAACTGTCAAAGATTGCACTACATTGTACTCTGATATAATATACTACAAATGAGAAACACACAAGGAAATGGCCAAGAAAAGAAATGGATGTGACCTGATATTACACACATTCAAGTATTGAAATATCATACCACACTTGAGAAACAAGTATAATTACATGTGCTACTTTAAAGCTGAAGATTTTGAAAGATGGTAAAAATCAACCAATGGAAAAGTCAGTCTCCTTTGAAATACAAACTTACAAGGAAGATGGGATTTTTTGGTTTTTTGTTTGTTTGTTTTGTTTTTTGTTTTGTTTTGTTTTTGGAATGGCCCTTTACTCTATAGGATTAAAATCCCTAATCCAGACATCAGAATCTAAAATGCTTCACAATATAAACTTGCCTTAGCATTACATGATGCCACATGTAGGAAATTCCACATCAGACATCATGTATGATTGTGGTCAGAGTTCAAATACAAGCATACCAAAATATATCATGTAAGATTAGCCTCAAGAAATATGAAAAAAGGTTGACATGAAACACACGAATTTCATATTTAAGTTCCATGTGTGTGTGCATATATTGTGACTTGTGAAACTGCAAACATATATGGTTAGAAGCATTTCAGAGAAGAGACATTCACTTTGTTCAGACTAGAAAACAATTACACCCAGTTCACCAACAAAGCTCTTCCTAGGCATAGAGTACACTTTGAAATTCTACTGACTAATCACAAATGACCAACAAACCTTCATAAGGTCATCTGTTCTTCCCAACTCCCCTGCCTTTCCCTTTTGAATTCACTATAACCCTAACCCCCCCCCCCCCCCCACACACACACACATTCACACTAAGGCCAAAGCATCCTTTATGGTGCCCAGTTCAGGAGTCAGCCCTCCTGTGGAGACAGTTGATGACTGCATTCTTGAAAATCTTGCCTTTTCAGTTTACTTTTTTGTTAATGTTTTTAATTCACATTTTATGGATTTATAACAAACTTCATATTTCTATTTATTTACTAATTTTCATTTGTATGTATTTACATATTTACATATTCACTCCCCATTATTTCAACTAACTCTTCCAGAGTCCATCTCCCAAGCCTCCTCCCAAAGTCATCTCCAGTTTCTTTAGTAACTTGCAGGTTCTAATTAGTGCTTATCATATGGGTACGGTTGCAAGGCTATCTGCACTGCTAACCTACTTCGGACCATACTCCTAAAGGAAACTGACTCTCACTCCCCGAAGAAGCCATCAGTTTTTATTAGCTTTTCAGCTAGGGGTAGAAGCTTATGAGCCTTTAATTTCTTCTCCCAGAATTCCTTCTCACCTAGAAGATTCTTCCTCCACTTCCTACCCAGCTATTGACCATCAGATCTTTATTATAACCAACCAGATAGAATTCTAGACTGCCTTAGGCAGATAAGAAAGAATAATCAAATATTTACAAAATATGAGACTAGTGATGGACCACAGAAATGGCAATACTAGACTCCTACCAGAATTTAGCTCTCTGCCAGTTCAGAATTAACCATTAAATATATAGACATACCTTTATACAATGTGCCCACAAAGCATGATATAGAAGTCCCATTTATGACTGAGCTCTTCGTAGACTTGGCTGCTTTGGTATGTTTGTGAATCACTACGTTAACTACCATCCATTCCATGAAGAAGCTTCTCTGATGAGGACTGTGAGTCACACTAATCCATGGTATGGGGATTTGGATTTAGAGGGCAGGTGAATATTAAATCAGTTTAGGGAAGCAAAATAACAGTAGTAGATTAATTCCTGGAACCTATGAGCTCCCAAGTCAGGAGTTCTTAGTTTATGGTACCAGGTATGCACTTCCTCTGACAGTATGATTCTTCCATTCAGTTTATGTTTGAGCCCTCATTCATTCTTGATTCTCTTCTTGCCTAGGTAGGGGCTCGGCTTGCATAGAAAATCAGAATTTGCTTGTGTGTGATCACATGGACCCAAATCTCCACTCCTCCTCTTCTATTTCAAGAAAACTTCCATTTTCCATTATCTCTATAGCAAAATTGTGTGAGTGGGTATGACAGAATAACACTCTCCTCCCAAGAAAATATGCATATCTTCAACAATTACTGCCTTGGAAAAACTGATGGATGTTTGTTGATTTCTTAGCCCAAGCACATTTCTGTTCTCAACTAAGATGAGCTTACTCTGAGTTTGTTTTCTTCGAGGGAGTCCTCAAGATTTCTGACACTTTCTTCTGTCATTTTCCCCAATGTGATGCTCTACAGGCTCCTTTCTAACAGAAAAACAAAGGCTGAGCTTCAGAATATAAAAATTCTATGCCTAAAGCTTCCGATTATTATAATGAACAATTTTCCAGATTTATTGCCTACAAAACAGCTTCAAGGAAACATAAACATGTCTAATAATGGAGAAACTCACATTTCAAACAAGCAATAATATGCCTATTACTTCCCTATGTTTTGGACATAAGCCTGTCATTTTTGCCCCATGAAGTAAGGTTGAAAGCTAATTCTTTCACAATGCTGGAGATGGCCCTCCCAAGACTATCCCTGGCCACACCCATCAGAACATTTATTGGCATCATTAATGCTTTATTGATTTGATTTATATGCTCTTTCATTTGCTCTTGCTTACTCAAGGGCAGACACTACTTTTAACTCCTCTACACCTTACCCAAATTCACAGTAATTAACAGAAAATAGTGGGTCAGAAAACATTTCTTATATTATGTGGTTGAGTTTCCTTAACTTTCTTTTACAGAACTTTCTCTTCTAGTTTCATACGGAAAGCCATACTGCCTTTCTTTTTTTTAACTGAAAAAGGAAGTAAAAACATTTTATGATAAAATTGAAGATTTACGTGGAAAATATTTCTGATAAAATAGAAGAAATATATAGAAAAACATTAAAATTGACAATTTTCATGGAAACTTAAAGAGTAAAGTGGTAGACATAAAAAATTGCTAAATTAATTGAAAAATGAAATAGAAACATTTTATGATAGAATTGAAGATTTACATGGAAAATATTTCTGATAAAATTGTAGAAAATATAGAAAAACATGTTCAAATTGAAGATTATCATGGAAAATTTTATATAGCTATAATAATGGTAGGCATAAAAGTATTCCTAAGTTGATTGAAAGTGGAATTATAAACATTTTCTGATAAACTTGAAGATTTACATGGAAAATATTTCTGATAAAATTGAAGAAATATATAGAAAAACATGTTAAAATCGAAGATTATCATGGAAATTATACAGATAAAATGATAGGCATAAAAATAATTCTAAATTGAACATGGAATTATAAACATTTTCAGGTACAATTGAAGATTTACATGGAAAATATTTCTGATAAAATTCAAGAAATATATAGACAAACACATTAAAATTGACTATTTCATGGAAAATTATACAGATAAAATGGTAGATACAAAAAATCTTTCTAAATTAATTGAAGATGGCATCAAAAACATTTTGTGACAAAATCAGAGATTTACATTGAAAACATTTCTGATAAAATAGAAGAAATATATAGAAAAACATAGTAAAATTGAAGATTATCATGAAAAATAATGCAGATAAAATGGTAGACAAGAAAAAACATTGCTGCCGGGCGGTGGTGGCGCACGCACTTGGGAGGCAGAGGCAGGTGGATTTCTGAGTTTGAGGCCAGCCTGGTCTACAAAGTGAGTTCCAGGACAGCCAGGGCTACACAGAGAAACCCTGTCTCGAAAAACCAAAAAAAAAAAAAAAAAAACATTGCTAAGTTAATTGAAAGAGGAATTATAAACACTTTCTGATAAAATTGAAGATTTACATGATTTGTAAGTTTTTATTTGTTAGTTTATGTCTTTTTATTGGGGAATTGAGTCCATTGATATTAAGAGATATTAAGGAATAGTGATTGTTGCTTCCTGTTATTTTTGATGTTATTTTTATGTTTCTTTTGGGTTTGTTGGAGAAGATAACTTTCTTGCTTTTTCTAGGGTGTAGTTTCCCTCCTTGTGTTGGTATTTTCCATCTATTATCCTTTGTAGGGCTGGATTTGTGGACAGATATTGTGTAAATTTGGTTTTATCAAGGCATATCTTGGTTTCTCCATCTATAGTGATTGCGAGTCTTGCTGGGTATAGTAGCCTGGGCTGGCATTTGTTTTCTCTTAGGGTCTGTATGAGATCTGCCCAGGATCTTCTAGCTTTCATGGTCTCTGGTGAGAAGTCTGGTGTAATTCTGATAGGTCTGCTTTTATAAGTTACTTGCCCTGTTTCTCTTACTGCTTTTAATATTCTTTCTTTGTTTAGTGCATTTGGTGTTTTGATCATTATGTGCCAGGAGGACTTTCTGGTCTGGTCCACTCTGGAGTTCTGAAGGTTTCTTGTATGCTCATGGGCATCTCTTTCTTTAGGTTCGGGAAGTTTTCTTCTATAATTTTGTTGAAGATATTTACTGGCCCTTTAAGTTGGAAATCTTCGCTCTCATCTATACCTATAATCCTTAGGTTTGGTCTTCTCATTGTGTCCTGGAGTTCCTGGATGTTTTGGGTTACAAGTTTTATGCATTTTGAATTTTCTTTGACTGTTGTATCAATGTTTTCTATGGTATCTTCAGCACCTGAGATTCTTTCTTCTATCTCTTGTGTTTTGTTGATGCTTGCATCTATGACTCCTGAATTCTTTCCAAGGTTTTCTATCTCCAGAGATGTCTCACTTTGTGATTTCTTTATTGTTTCTACTTCCACTTTTAGATCCTGGATGGTTTTGTTCAGTTCCTTCACTTGATTATTAGTGTTTTCCTATAATTCTTTAATAGATATTTTTTTGTTTCCTCTTTAAGGGCTTTTACCTGTTGACCAATGTTCTCCTGTATTTCTTTAAGAGAGTTATTTAAGTCTTTCTTGAAACCCTCTATCAGCATCATGAGATACGATTTTAAATCCAACTCTTGATTTTCCAGTGTGTTGGGTTATTCGGAACTTGCTTTGGTGGGAGAACTGGGTTCTGATGTTGCCAATTGGCCTTGGTTTCTGTTGGTAGGGTTCTTGTCCTTGCCTTTCGCCATCTGGTTCTCTGTTGCTAGTTGGTCTTGCTGTCTCTGGCTGGAGCTTGTTCTTCCTGTGTGCCTGTAAGCCT
This sequence comes from Tokudaia tokunoshimensis, assembly GCA_036184795.1. Lineage (NCBI taxonomy): Eukaryota > Metazoa > Chordata > Mammalia > Rodentia > Muridae > Tokudaia > Tokudaia tokunoshimensis. Next base: position 36,323,984 of record BTHU01000009.1, on the reverse strand, counting down.
GTGTCCTTACTACTGGGAGACCAACTCTCTTCTGTCAGGGTCTGTGCACCACCTGGTTCCCTGGTACAAATGGCAGCCTGAAGACCTCTGTCCCAGCTGCTTCACTGATCTTATGCCCTGTGTGCTCCTAGCTGTTCCCTTCCAGAGAGAAGTGGCCATCTCACCTCCCTGCTCAGAAGTGAAAGCACTGCTGGGAGATCACTCTCTCCTGGCAGGCCATGCACAGAAGGCTCTGAAGCTGCCTGGCTCCCTGGTCCAAATGGTGGAGGGAAGACCTGTCCCAGCTGCTCCACTGATCTTATGCCCTCCCATACTGCCTTAACTTGGCCTGATCACACCATTTCATGCTCAGTATAGAGTAGGTAGAGAATAGTAGCATCCATTTGTCTATCTTTTGTAGCACATACAAGTGTGGGTCCTTTCCACAATCTGTAAGTATATGGAATTCCATATTCTGTACTATAAAAAAAAAAAACTATTTTCCATTATGGTTACAAAAAACCCAATCCCAGTCATCTCCAGGCTACCATCTCAGCCATCCACCAGTAAATACAAGAGCACATGGGATCAGAGAATACATTTGAGATTGTATCTCTAGTCTGGTCATTGGCCTATCATAATCTCAGAACATTGAATTACATTGTCCAACCTAGGTGCTTTGCCACAAAGTGGATAGCTGTTACTCAAAGAGTAGCAGCTGACTCTTCTAGAGCCTCTACCCTACCTCCAAGGCATTGATGCATGTCTAATCCACAGGCACTACTCTCTGGGGGTGCAGGACTCACTTCCTCTGTCCAACATCTCTCCTCTACTTCATCTTTCTTCCAGACCAGTTGTTCCAAAAACACAGATCTATGCAACGAAAGGCAAGGCACAACACATCTTTCTACATAAAACCCTCTGGCCATCCTCAGCAAGTAAAGACAGGGAGTGAAGATAGAGAAAAAGAAAAAAAGGAAGTTAGAGATTTTTTTTTTTAAGGATTCTTATTTCACAAAATAATCTATTTTCACTGTTCACCATAACCACATTTAAAGAGAAGTACTACTCTAAGACTGTTCCATTTAAAAAAAGGATGAAATGGGTATTTTTTTTTCTTTTGTAAAGAATTAGGGCCAAGGAATAAGGATGATGTGAGGCCAAGAGGATTCTATTTTAGTAGTATGAAATGCCGATCTTCTCCTACTTCACAGTTCTCAATATAACACAAACTATCTCCCTTTTTTTGAAGTGGAAAATAATCATGTTCACAATAAGACTGCCTTATCTTTTGCTTCAGCACTGGTAACTTTCTTGACCTGGCCTAGGATTTACCATGCTAAACCAGAATTGACCAACAGAATTCAGGATTGTTCCACATGTTCTGAGAGATCTGAGAAAGTGCATAGCACTTTGGGTTTTGTTTTTTCCAAATATATCAATGAGAAAGTTAGACTTGGGAGGGGATTCGGGTCAGTGCGAGCGAGCAGCCTTTTACCTTTGTGTTCTTGAACTTGCCACCTGCTCTGCCCCGCTGTCGTCCCAGATGGTCATCACTCACTACAATCTGCAAACTTATACAACGTGGAAATTTTCTTAGCATAAAGTACATAAAACACATTGTTAACCTCTAAAATGTAATGGGCATTTTAGGTTGTGTTTACATTTTCCATGAGAGCCAAGAAAGAAGCCTAGCATGTCTGACACTTTTAAGAGATGGGCTGGCTTCATAGTCTGCATCCAACTCAAACATCTAAAGTTCAAGAGAAAATGCTTAAGAGGAAGTGGCTACATGTATTCTCATTTCTTCAGATGATGGGGTTTAGTATATAACATGCAATAGAGTATGTAAAGATATGCAATTTATAACTTGTAGGATTTTAATTACCTAGTGAACGTCTCAACTAGGACAGCTATTTTATGATCTATCAGTTAACAGGTAAAAAAGACAGTTGTGAGATGTTATTTTTGGTTCATTTTTCTCTGTATTTGCTTTAAAATTCAGTTCTTTATTCACTGTCTTCAAGGAGGAGTAAATAGACATAGAAAGGATACTAGGCCTAACTAGGCCTGGCATTCATTCCTGAAGAGTTGGGGGCAGGGGAGTAAGAACTAAATCTTGAAAAATGTTTATAAAATGTCGCAGTCCACTGTACCACCAGCTAGGGAGAGAGAAGTTCCCTAGGGTAGAGGTGAGAAAAGAAAGTGATACAGTGACATTCTGCACCCCCTATCAAGGCACAGAAACAGGAAACCTCAAAGACTCAGCCCCAGACATGGGATATGCACGCAGTGGGAAAAACCACACAAGGTAAGCATGCCGTGCAGAGGGAACTCAAGAATGTCTCAGCAGCAGCCTATGAGCATTAAGGACTAGGGCCAGAGGGGTGGCCAGTCATCTCAGATACTTATCTGCAGAGAATCACACACAGTTCATGCCCAACACTAGCTACCTGTCTAGTCATTGAACTTAAAGTATAAAATGATGGAAAAGATGGAGCCAAGCCTGACTTGAAATATTTCTAATATGCCAGTAGAATGGGGGTTAGCAATGGTGAATTTAAAAGAGGGGACAGTATTTGTACACAGATTTATACCCACTATGAAGAAACTATGTAACTATTATAGTATTTATATAAGCCAAGAGATAGTATGGGCGTTACTAAGAGCCGGACTACTTCAGTGCTATTCGATCACAATGTCCATCACATCAGAAAGTTTACTACTTGGCAAATTAGTACACAAACACAAAAATCAAAATGTGCTTCTACACAATAAAGTGTTAGGAACAGTAGTTTTGACTTGTTTCAGTCTGTAATAGAGCTTATGGTTCTCATACAGGTTTGTAGCCAGTATGCCAGAATAGAAGGCAACATCAAGGCTAACGTGGCATTTAACAAGTGTCGGTCTTTGCCTTGAGTCAGCTTCATTTTTTAAGTCATCTGTTCATTTGGGGTCAAAGCTGCCCTGCATGCAGTAGGAAATTACATTCCTTGTTCAGAGTCAAGCTAGATGGAGAGATGGCAGCCCTAAAGAGGTCGTGCTTATGAAGCAATGCTCCCAAAGTTGACTAACGGCTTCACAATACCTGACACTCAGCCCTTTGGAAGCACCTGAACAGCAGGAACAGAGTTTGTCTTGATGTCTTTAGCATGCATTCTCTCAGTTCCAGTGGTGTAGCCATGGAGATGTATGGGACATGCAAAGATACTCATCCTACTGAGCCTTTAAACAGCACTCCAGAAAATCAACCTTCATTGAACACCTCCCTGGCAGGCAGATTCTTGTGCACCCTGATGACTGGCTCCAGCAGTTCTCACCAGCACAACAGGGTATAATCCTACTTGAAAACCCTGTCCTGCACAGTTTAACAGACCTCTATGCTATCCAGGGACTTGATCCTAACTTATTGCAGAGTTCCGAATCTAACAAGATACGATGACAATGTAGCCAAATCAAAACCAGCCTTGGCTACATAGCAAGACCCTGACTCCAAAACATAAATAAATAAGATATCCAAATGCATCCTTACAAATTGGTCGCTACTCTCTACATGTTATATTACCTTTTCTCTGGTCATATTATACATGCAGGTCCAGCTCCTGACTGATAAGGAGTCAGTACCACTGAAAACATGGAATTGTGGACTCATGTGGGTTGTGTCCTTGGATTCAAGCAATGTTGAATTCCTTATTAGTCAAAAAAAGGGGGGGGGAGAAAGAAAATAGGATATATTTTTGCATGTAAAGGCATATGTGAGTATAGTGAAAGAGAAGGAAGGATGTTTTAAAATTTTGCCTAAGACAATTGAGAAGAACTAGACAATTTAAAATCTGTAGGTAGACCAGCAGGCTGAAAATCATACTAGTTGAAATTTCAGTCTTAAGCCTGAAATCTATAGCCTAGGTTAGAAACTGTGATTGAGATGCTCACACATTATTTAGGGTAATCATGTTCACTCAGAATCAACAAAAAACTTCATCACAATATTTTAATCAGTATTTAATAAAATCACTAGGAACTGTGGGTCTACTATCTTGACATAGAAAACTAACCATCATGGGATACTACCAACCATTTGATGCACTAGCATCATAATTAATTACACTATCACATGTGCTAAGTTCAATAAAGTTATGTTGCAAAATCTGTGTCACAATTGGGAGGTCAGTGGTCATGGTGCTTGACTATCATGGCTGTTACAGTGATTACAAGGAAGATGGGGGTAGATGGAGTTCACTGAATGCCCACAAAAAGGAATGACTGTGTTCTTAACGCTGTTCAGGCCATGCCTTAAGTAAATCTCGAAGGAATATATGTGTGTGTGTGTGTGTGTGTGTGTGTCTTATAGTCACAGTGCTTATTTTGTCAAAAAATCAGAGATACAATTTAATAATGTAGAACAGCTAATTTCTCATTTCACTTTACTTCTCTCCAAAGTCTCTGTATCAAAGTAGAGGTATTTACGTGGAAAAAAAATGGATCTCTGATATGCTGAATGAGAGCAACTGATTATATTTAAATAAAACCAACCAGCATATACTCACAAGTATCTCTGAGTCTTACTTACAAAAAGGAGTAGGCTTCTCTCTCCATTAGCCCAAGGAGAACACAATATCCTTGTAAAACAGACAAAATGCCTAAGATATCACCCAGGGAAGCTGTTTTGAGAGGGCTAGTCACACATTCTCATTAAGACCAGTGACTATTATAACTACTTTTTTGTAGCCACTTGGCCACAATACTGGGCTAAAAATTTCAACATGCTCTAGAGACTCAAGAGATTTATTAGTTAGGCATAGTTACTAAATATTCTGGATTTAATCTGCTAGCTTATTCATCTTCTAGGAAGTCTTACAGTTATGGGGTTGGTTGATTAAATAGTCAATCATAGCCTACAAAAACTTAGAAAGGTAGAAATGGTGGAGAAGAATTATATACAATCTATATACCTAAATGCCCATATGTCTCAAGAATGCCTACATATACCAATTATTTTTCATTTATTCGGAGAAACTCTTTCTTATTTCACATTCATTTTTCAGTTTTTCAATAACGAATGTCTGTGAAACTCAACCCTAAGAAATTCTTAGCATTCCAAACATCATTTTGTGCTATGAAAGACAGAAGACTTGTACATCATGATATTTTACACGGAAAACTTAGAAAGCTCAGTAGTAAAGAACACATATGGCTCTTGTAGAGGACCAGAGTTCTGTTTCCAGCACCCATGTCAGGTGGCTCATAGCTGTAACTTTGTCTCCCTGTAACTCTATCTCCAAAGGATCTGTACTGGCTGGTTTTGTGTGTCAACTTGACACAGGCTGGAGTTATCACAGAGAAAGGAGCTTCAGTTGGGGAAGTGCCTCCATGAGATCCAACTGTGGGGCATTTTCTCAATTAGTGATCAAGGGGGGAGGGCCCCTTGTGGGTGGTACAATCTCTGGGCTGGTAGTCTTGGGTTCTATAAGAGAGCAGGCTGAGCAAGCCAGGGGAAGCAAGCCAGTAAGAAACATCTCCCCATGGCCTCTGCATCAGCTCCTGTATCCTGACCTGCTTGAGTTCCAGTTCTGACCTCCTTTGGTGATAAACAGCAATTTGGAATTGCTAAATAAACCCTTTCCTCCCCAACTTGCTTCTTGGTCATGATGTTTATGCAGGAATAGAAACCCTGACTAAGACAGGATCCAATGCCCTTTTCTGGTTTCATGGACATTCTGACACATACACATACACATACACATACACATACACATACACATAAAGAGAGACACACACAAACACATATACATACATAAAAATAAATTATATAAAAAAAGTTTTGATGGCTGCTTTAGGGTTTCTACTACTGTGATAAAACACCATCACCAAAAGCAACTTGGGAAAGAAAGGGTGGGGTTTTTTTGTTTTGTTTTGTTTTGTTTTTTTCAGTTTCCAATATCAGGTAACAGTCCATCACTGATGGAAGTCAGGGCAGGAACTCAAGCAGGGCAGGAATCTGGAAGCAGGAACTGAAGCAGAAGCCAGCCAGGAAAGAATGCTTACTAGCTTGCTCCCCATGGCTTGCTCAGCCTGCTTTCTTATACCATACAAGAACTTGTCTCAGGGGTGGCACTACACCCATTAGTCTGGGTCCTCCCCATTAATCGTTAATCAAGAAAATGCCAGATGTTTATCGTGGTTTTAAATGTCAACTTGTTGCAATCTAGAACCGTCTAGGAAGACAGTCTCAGCTAAGGGATTTCCTAGATCAGATTGGATGATGAGCCTGGCTAGGGATGATTGTGGCCGAACTGAATACGGACAGCACCATTTTCTCACGTGAATGAGAACAAGCATGCAGACAGCACAGGTGCATGTAGTTCTCTTGGCTTTTGACCATGGATGTGATTGTGACTACCTACTTGTATTCCTACCTTGACATTTCCAAAATGATGGACTGTAACTGGAGATTGTAAATGAAATAGATTTCTTTCTCCCCTTGGGGAAAAAAAAAAGGAAGAAAGGAAGAGAGGGAGGGAGGAAGGAATGAACAAAGAAAGAAGGAAGGAAAGAAGGAAGGGAAGGAAGGAAGGAAACAAGGAAGGAAGGACGGAAGCAACCAACCAAGAAGAAAGCAAATATATGCCCATACAGACATGCCTCTGTGCTGATCTGATGTAGGTGTTTCCTCAATTGAGTTCATCTTTCCCAGAAAACTCTACCTTGTGTCAAGTTTTCTTGTTGTCAAGAAAACTAGCCAGGAATCTTCAGTTCACTGGAAACCCATGTATTTCCTCTATCTAGATTCAATCATGGGAAAGTTACAGAGAGCTGTGATCAGGGCAGCAAAAGCCACAACCGTATGAAATCACAAAGGCTCTGCTTCTGAGGCTTTGTCAAAGCTCTGGGAGCTATTGTAATTAATATTTTCAGCACCAACGTTCTTCCCAGCGGATGCAGAAATGCATTACTGTGCTTCTTCATATTCAATTTATCACTCATGTGGTTAGTCATAATTTACTAGTTTATACTTCTTCATGTTATATCTTCCCTGTCAAGTTACTATAATGATTCTATCCTCTCCCTGGATACTGATTGATACAGACTCCCTTGGGAAAGAATCCTCCTTAGAAAGTTCAAATTTTTCCCACAAGTACATTGATAATATTAGTATTACAGTATCTCACCGAATGTCTCACAAAGTAGGTAGCTAGTAATAATGGGTCACAATGTTTTTGCCAAAAAAAAATGTATCACTATAAACTGTGTGTTTTATGAGGCAGTCACTAAGTGGGAACCTTCCTATGTGGCTGGTGAGACTGTAAAGCTGTCTGAGAGTTGCTCAAACTTTCAAGCATAGAGCTGCCGTATCACCCTGAAATCCTTCTTCCAGACACACACACACACACACACACACACACACACACACAAGAAGCATGCAAAGGCAAGCCACAGGAAAACGCACTCATGTTTACAGCAGCATCGTTCATAGACAAAACAGGAGGAACACTCAGGTGATCAACAGAGACATAAAAAGTAGCTGTGTACATACAGTGAAATGTTTAGCACTAGGAAGGTGAGCTACGGACACATGGTAAGTCAATGAAACCAAAGCCATACCAAAAGACCACATAGTGCATGCAGCAGGCATTCACTTACATGGGTGTCATATGTGGGTGTCAAGAGCAGGTAGTTCTATAGGAAGTTGACAGGTGGTTGCCTAAGGCTGGAGACAAAAAGGGGAGGGGCAAGTAGAAATAGAGCCTACTTCCAATGGGTACAGCATCTCTTTAGGGTGTCACTTGTTCTATAATTAGATTGTAGTGATGTTTGCACAATGACCTGAGTGTACTAAGCTGGGTAAATGTACTCTGAGCATATATAAGTGCATGTGGATTATAACTCCATAAAATTGGTTTTTCATATTGCCTCTAGTTCATGAAATATTCCCACCTGGTACTTAAATACAACCAAGATTTTGGCCCAGTGAGTCCCAAAATCTTTATTGAAAAAAAAAGTTTTTTTGCATGTTTATGTCAGCTGCATTGTCTGTGTTTCTAATGAAAGTTGTTTAAAGAGAGATATGAGAGGTTGGTGGACCATTTTTCTCAGATACCCTATAATAGGCTAGCAAGCTTCTGTATGAGAGTGAGAGTGCCTGTAGGCTGTTCCTAGTTGAGTGTGACTTAATGTGCAATGATTACAAAACAATGGAAAAGGCAGTCACATAAGCAGCAACCTGGGATGGAAATGCCAAGGGCTGTCCCGATTCCCTGTCTGGAAATGGAGGGCTGAGCTCTCCAGCACACCTTCATCTCCTGGGCCCTTTATCCTCAGGGGTAAACAATGCTGAAGCAGATGGTCTCTGCGGGTCTGTAAGACAATAGCTTCTGTGAACCTGAGACTTCATCATGTATGTGTTAATAATTCTTCCACTGGTTCTTAGAGTAAAGACAAGGGTGGTTGAGAGCTAAGCAAATTTTGCATATGGAAACACAATTTTCAGGCTGAATTTTGAAGACTGATGGTTAATGCCATCAAGTATGGCCAGGAGCACAAGCTCTTGGCAGTCACCAGGGCTACTGTTCTTTAAGAACATGGACACATAAAGTCAGAGGCAAAAGAGAGTCAAAAAATAGCGGACTCTTCAAAAATGAAGACCTTTGAGTGAGGTTACATCATCATTATTACAGCCATTAACTACATTCAGTGCCATTTTTAAACTAAGAATAGTAAGAACTATTCTATTTCAATACAGGCTTCTGTATAGCTATTCTCATGGAGGGGGGTAAAAACAGCAACCTGAAAATAATTGAATTCTTTATATGCCTTTTTTCCCATGTTGCTCATCTATTCATTTTCTCCCTGAGGACATCGTGAAGTGTTGTAGTGCAGGAGACGTGCACAAGAGGCATCCGCTTCCTTTCTCATACTTCTTCTGAATGCAGTGAGAGTCCCCAGAGGGCTTTTCCATCACAACTCCAAGTGTACAAGCTAAATCTAATTCTAATTGCTACTTTCATTAGCTAATCTCACATTTAAATCACAGAGATGACATTTTATAGAGGCTAGAGAAATTGCTTAAGCAAATTTCTGTTTACTTGAATGAATTGTAGCCTAGACACAAGGACATTAATGCTGAATTGTAGTCCTGGAAATTTCACCTCATTTAGTTTACATTGTATGTAAAATGGTTAGGTTTTTAAAAACAGATAAAGAAACATCTTTGATTTTCATCTGAATAATATAAAATATAAATTGTATTAAATGACTACAATAAATTCTAATATGTTTAAATACACTACTTTGGAATTACTATAAATGTATATATAAAATATTTGTTACAGGTAGAATACTTTTGATACTATTAGATATAGATATAAAATAATAGATACAATGAATACTTTTTTAAATTCAAAGAATTTCAAGCAAATGTAGACTTCCAGAAGGTAATAGAGACCATGGCCACTTAAAACTAAGCTAAGAAACAATAAAACAATTTTTGTTAAAAAAAAAAAAAAAAAAAAAACAATTTTTGTTGATTAACTGTTGGACACAGTCTAGAAGCCTCTCTCCCTGGAGTTGTAGTTGAATACTCTTTTATCACCATGTCAAATGACAATGACATTTTTCTCTAAAATAGCTAATTAGAAAGCCTTTCTAGTGTTTGCTGTATGTTCTACTTGATTCTTAGTAAATACTATAGAGTCCTAGCTGTGGAAAAGTCACTCAACATCATTTAATGAAATAAACCTCAACACAAACTCTAACAAAAGATGACAGTAATTGTCAAAATAAATGACTTGGTAGGAATTAAGCTATGACTGGCCTTATGGTTTTTCTGTTGACTGCACAAATCAAATTTTCTATTCTCTGTCATATTTTTAAGATGAAAGTTAATATGACTTTATCATTATATGTGGAATATAGGCTCCTTTGTGGAATAATGCTTCTCAAAATTTTTGTTATCAGGTAACATTTATAATAATTTTAAATGTAGTTTTCTAGTATTTCTTTCAAAGTATTATATTCACATTATTCTCATTCTTTCCTCTTACCCCTCCAACTCCTTCCATGTCCCCACTCTCTCTCTCAAAGTCAGGACCACTTAATTATTACCAGAAATATATGCATATGTACAACACACAGACAGACAGACCATACACATACACACACCCTGCTGAGTACATTTATTGCTGCTCTATGTACATGTGTTCAAGCCTGACCACTCTGGATTGGCTAATCTATCAGGGGCTCCTGCCTGGAGAATACATCAGTCATTGGTTGTCTGTATCATTTCCTTTAAGGGCTGCATTTCCCTTCTTTGTTCTGTTTTAGTTTCATGTGCTGTTAGAGAAAGTTTTGTTCCTCATAAAAACCCATCTCTGCCTTCAATTTTCTTATGATAGACCTTAGTGATCTTGCCCCCAACTTCATCGTTTTCAACATCTGTTCTTAGCTCCTATTGTGACACAAGCAAAGACTTTTGATGTTTTGAACCTTCTGCTAGTTTCTTGGTATTGTGCGTATGTTTTGGTTTTTTGGCATGGTGAATACTATAATCATTTCATCTGCGGGTTTGTGTCTGAGTTCCTGTTTTCAGTTTGTTTGGACATATAAGTGGAAAATATAGTTAACTTCTAGAGGAACTTCCAAAGAATTTTGCAGCTCAAGCCTTGCATCCTTTAAAACAGACACAGAAGATAAAGAATAGTGAGGGAGAGGGTGTTGAAGTAAGTGGGAGATGGGAAAATGGAATATCCTATATCAACTCCTCAGTGGTTCTCAGTCCTGGCTGCCCACACTACCAACCCAGGCAACTCTGCAAGGGACAGTGAAATGTGTTGAGAGAATCTGATTAAAACAGAACTTTGGAATGCATATTACTCTACTAAGCACCTTCCCCAAACACTGTATACTGCATTGAGCTCCCATGCAACACCCTTGCAGTTTCTGTGCTGGAGGAAGTCAAGCCCCATCTGATATATATTATTTACTCCGGCTTTGGGGAGACCAGGTGAAAGAGTTTCCCTGGGAACCATTTGAATGGCTCAATTAACATGTTAAAAATATTTTCAATCAAAACAACAGTCATATTTCATCAGGAATTACCATTATATTATGTCTTCAATAAAACACAATACTGATGCAGCATTATCAAAGCTTCATAAGATAAAAAAAAAATCACTTCAGTCTATGTACAAATAATGTACACAAGTGTGTTTCTTGTTTTAAAGTAGAAAGTAAAGTTGAGGGCTGGAGAGATGGCTCAGCGGTTAAGAGCACCGACTGCTCTTCCAGAGGTCCTGAGTTCAAATCCCAGCAACCACATGGTGGCTCACAACCATCTGTAATGGGATCTGGTGCCCTCTTCTGGTGTGTCTGAAGAAAGCAATGGTGGTGTACTCATATGTATAAAACAAATAAATAAATCTTAAAAAAAAAAAAAGTAGACTATCTGAAACTTTAGGACACAAGGTCCTTTAAATAAAAACTAAAGTCAACCTTTCTCCTGGCTGGTGCGTTACTTATGTTGCAGCAGAAAATAAGCCCTAAAATAAAGAATATATTCACAAGTCTGAAGATGGCCACAGGCTATAGCAGTAAGGCAGGAACTTTTTTTTTCTTTTGGTTTGTTTTTGTTTTTTGTGGTTTTTTTGGTTTTTTTGTTTGGTTGGTTTTGGTTTTGGTTTTTTTTTGTTTTGCTTTTTTTTTTTTTTGGTTTTTCGAGACAGGGTTTCTCTGTGTAGCCCTGGCTGTCCTGGAACTCACTCTGTAAACCAGGCTGGTCTTGAACTCAGAAATCCACCTGCCTCTGCCTCCCAAGTGCTGGGATTAAAGGTGTGCACCACCACCGCCCTTCGGGAACTTATAAATTTGCAAAGGCCTCGTGACTGCGGAGGACCAGAATGGTCCTTTCCCAGGCTACACTATTGTCCATGAAAGTAAGCTATGTGGTTAGTTTGGGGCTTTTTGTTTTTATTTTTTGCTTGTTTGTTTTTACCTTTTTGACCCCTGGATAAATGAAAAGGGAATACCAATAGGTCTGATTATCAGATCCTGCCAGAGTTGCCTAAGAACTTGGTTGCTTTAGCTTATTTAGTCTTGCCACTCACTCTTTCGTTTGGAAGATAAAGAACCTGAAGTAGGTTAAGAGAATGGATCTAGGATAAAATAAAGCGCCTACTGAGCATGTGCAGAGCTGAGTTCAATCCTCAGCAGCACAACAAGATGACAAGAAAGGAGAGGAAAAGAGAAAGGCCAAGACTAGGAACACTGAAAGCATTAGCGCTCACCTGTCAAAAGTTAGGAAATTAAACCTCCATAAAACCCACAGGTTAAAAATAAACACAAGAGAAACAGAGTATGTTTCAAGCTGACTCCTAAGGGGAATGCACCAGGAGCTCGCTGGAGGCTCTATTGCTGTGCTAGGAGGAACACGGGTAGCCTGAGAAACACATTAGACAACACCAAACCCTAAATAAGGTCAAGGTGTTTACCTCACAGTGCACAAAGAAAACTAGCCAATCAAAGAAAAGGGAACGCAGCAAATAAAGAGACAGGAATAAGTTTTGAACAGAGACACAAGTTTAACACTGCTTCTTCACAGCTGATGAATAATTTGCCTAAATGACAGAGTTGAGACATGAGTCCAAAAGGGAGACCTTAAGTCAAGCTCTTGGGCCTTAGTTTGAACAGCCGCCCATATCCTGAAGGGTGTGGTCTTAATAAAAGCTACTCTAACCATTTATACAAGACAACCTAAAATGTAAGCAAAGCCTGCTTTATACATGGCATTCAACATGAAGTCATCTTGTTATTGCAACATCCTTAGAAATGTTTGAAACCTACAACATTTCTACTTTAAAGTCTCTCTCTCTCCCTTTCCCCCTCCCTCTCCCCCTCCCCCAAAAGAATTGCTTACAACTTCTGTGAAGTTCAATTTTATAGTTAACAAAAACTATTAGATTGCTATTTTGCACAAAGGGGGGAAATTTTGTTAAACTACCTTGAGTGGGATCATAAAACTTACTTTGAAAATAAAATGTTGTCTTCTAATTGCTAATGAGATTCCAGGTGACTTTTAACTCCTCATAAACAAAAAACAATGTATCCTGTGATATTTAACCAGTATTAATTCTTCTCTGCTTTCTCCATTTTCCCTGGGATTTATTTATCTATCTATTTATTTATTTATTTATTTTTATTTATTTATTTTTGCATGCCTCTTCGAAGCCTAAATCCCTGGACAGCTCTGTAAGCAGAGGGGATCTCTGGGTACATTCCCAGACTGGCAACTTCTGCATCACCCACATGTGAACTGCAGAGACAAAATACCTGTCTGAGAGTCAACTTGGGGGAAACATTTATTTCCCCACATAGCTTCAGAGACTTCTGTACACTCACTTGACAGTTGTTTTCTGGGCCTGTGGTGAGGCAGAATATTCTGGAAGAGAGCAAGAGATATAGGAAACAACATACACAATTTAAGAACATGTACCCTCCAATTAGGCCCCACTTCCCGAGTTCCCACCACATCCCAAAAGGCCAGGAAAACAAAACAAACCGAATGTGTCTGTGTTTTCCACTCTAGAGGTGGTGAGATCTGGGAGAACGGGGCCTAGAGGTGAAGCTGACTGGAGTCTCATGCACTAGTCAACCTAATTCAAAGCCTTAGACAACTTATAGTCTGAGGGATGAAGCAGAACCAGCTGAGTAAAGTGTCCAATAAAAGGGACAAGCAGCACGTGGCAAAGACATGTCTTTCCACAGAAGCCTTCAAACTGATAAAAGTAACCAGTTGTAATGAGGAATCTGAACTCAACTCATTCCTATCTACTACATCTGGGAGGGTCACAAAAACACATTCCCAGAACATTTCCATGTTTTGAAGACACCGAGGTCACAAGACTTTTATCTGCCCCCTCCTCCACCTTGGAGTTTTCGCACAAGCACTCAGAATGCACCTCGTATGACTCCATTCCTGGACCATGTCTCAACACATCTGTATGGTCAGATTCAGCATGGCCAATCATCTCCCAAAATACTGCTCCAGCCCCACCATGGCTACAGGGAGGACCGAGCCTCCAATGCTAAAGCTGTCAGAGGTCATTTCAGACCCAAATCATAACCCTCGGAATGGCTGGACATGCAGATTGTCAGGATGCTCCTTAGACCTACTGACTCTGGCCCTATCGGAAGAGGCACGATGAGTCTTGTGTTTTAACAAGTCCGAGTGATTCTGATAAACCTAAAGTAAAACAACAGTTCAGAAGCAACTATGGATGCTCCCAAGGGCAGGCGCTCTGCTTGTCACATCCTCAAGTGTTGGCAATTTGTGCTGAGTTCTAATGGCTCTGACCAAAGCAGGAGACTAATTATAAAAGACAGAAGTTCAGGGCTCTCACAGAAGAAGAGTTCTATATTTGCAAAATTGGTCCAAAATCAGCACTTCCCCAGCACACAGCACAGAAGGACAGGAAAAAAAATGTAATGAGCTGATAGCGCTGAGATATACTTGCCTGTGCGTTTGATCGCTCTCCTGGGTAGACTGCCCCTGCCCCTGAATGAGTATATTAACAAGAAAAAGAGCAAAGAAGTGATCTCGGGGCTCAAGGACACCCAATTAGAAAGTGGCTTGATAGAATGAAAATAAAACGGACTCATACTTTATCGCCAATTACCCAGAGATGATGACGACTACATTTGTTTTGCACTTTCCCCTGTCTTATTCCTGCACGTAGGTAGAGAAGAAAATGAAGAAAAATTCGTCCCCCCGTCGTCGTTTCCCTCTGCTCCCTGCCGCCATAGCATCAGCAGAAACAAGTTCCCCCGGAGCTCAGAACCATTAGTCCCTTAGCAAAATGGGGCCACACATTTGCCTTCTCCATTTTGAGTTTGCTTTTTAAATTTTAAATAATGTAGGATTTTTTTTTCCTTTCCCAGTCAGACAAAAGGTTAAACTTGAGATGATTGCTGAGTGGAAAGTCGCATGATAGGGAAAAAGGAAAAAAAAAGGAAAGCGAATGTGTTTTTCAGCGATTACTTCTTGGTTTCTCCCACCGGAGTATGCAGGAAATGGAATTTCCCAAGGATCCCAGCTCCATCCCTTGCTGGGACTCTCTGGAGCAGTGGGCTAGAGGGCAATGCTCTGAAACAGACTCCCAATATTCTGATACAGGTGCTAATTCTCTACCTGGCACTTGGAAGAAAAACCTCTTTTAAGTAACCATCCTGCATCCTTCAAGTTATATAGACAATAAGTGAAACTAGAATTCAGAGATTATATCCATAAAATCAATATTTTATGTAAATAAATTTGTAAGAGACATTTGAGTAGAAGCCCTTGGTTGTGACCCAGTGTGAACCCTGTTCTGGTGACGGTGGACGGAAGGGACAAATGAAACACTTTTATATTCCATATTGCACATGTATATTTGTATTTCAAATGTAAAAGAGGAACTACATCTACTGCTAGCTGTGCTCTGACATGATCTTTGATCCTCATAGTGCTCCAGAGGATCTCCAGGCTCTACAGGCCCTGGGAGGATGGGAATCCTACTGCACTGAGAGACAGTAACCAGGGAGCAGGGCAAGTGACAATACAGAGAGAAGCACCAGGAACCACAGACCTGACCACGGGGACAAAAGTAAATTTCAGAATGCTTAGCTGCCTTTCTTCCCATTTGTTGTATGTTACAGGAAATTTGAACCTGTTTCTAGTTAGGGTGTGGCTCAGCCCTTGGCACACACCTTTAATCCCTCTGGCTAGAATACAGACTCACCTTTAGTACTGATCTTTAACCCCAAACAAGAAAGGTAAGGTTAGTTTGTGGAAGGAAGCACCCAGGTTTGAAAGTGATGTCTAATTGAGTGTTAGACAAAGTGACAAATCAGAGAAAGGGTTGACAAAATAAGATATGCCCAACTCTCAATAGAAGAGAGAGGAGAGGGAAGCTACTTAAGGGAGAGACAGGCAGCACGAGAGGAAGAGAGTCCAGTACAGGATACAGTAGAGCTCGTGGAGAGCAGTGCAGTAGAGTTGAGAGGGAGAGTAGAGCAGCTCAGAGGGAGGAGGAGGCAGCTTTACTGGGAGAGTGTTACAGAGACAGACAGAGAGAGCAAGCCACACACAGGTAAAGACAGCAAGCAAGAGAATGAGAAGGAGCCAGAGGATTAGGAAAGATTGCTAGAGTTAGAGGGCAAACAACAATTCAGAGGCCAAGAGAAAAGCCAGATTGAATAAGTCAGCTGGGAGAGGAGTTTCAGCCGGAACAGCTGAGTTGAAGCAGCCAGAGGTCAGAAAGAAGAAAGGGTGAACTTAATCAGCAGTAAGGCTCAGAAGCTGAAAACACTCTAGGCTGAGATTAGATTATGTGGAGGCTAGGAGTTTCCGGGATGAGGCCCAGGTTAGCAGTGAGCCTCAGAGAGGACAATTACACTAGGAGACTAATGAATACTTTAGAGTTATAAAACCTAGTGGTTGAAGACAGGAGTGCATAAATTTGGGGATGCTAATCCTCAGCCTTCCCAGATTGTCAGCTCTCTAAATAAAGTGCACTTTAAAGACTCAGCGTTCTCTCTGCTCATTGGCAAGTGTGCTCCAGGAATCTAGTTACACCGAGTCCTAAAGGATGTATACATCTCCACACCCTGGCGTCTGGTGCATGGCACATGGCTTGGCTGCAAAACCACTCGTGAGTGGGAAGATGCAGCTAGCAAGAATGATTGGAGGCTCAGTTGACAACTGGTACCAGCAAAGGTAATGGTGACCATGCTGGTGAGAACATTCAGAGCCAAGTTGCTTGTGTTGTGACTTCGGCTGTGCCCTCCCCTGTCAAAGTTCCTACCCTATTCCTGAGTTTCAGTCTTCAGTCTTAAGTCTTCCAACCAAAAAAAAACAAAAAAACAAAAAAGTCTTCCAACCAGTTCTGTGCGTCACTTTTTAGAATATTCTGTTTTAACCTTTTGAGGATAGATTTGAATTTTTGGAGAGATAAAGGAATTTTAAGATAAGTAATGGTACTAAGTAATATCATACTTGGACACAAACACACACACACACACACACACACACACACACACTGCATATGCACACAAACATGCACACTGCAGGTTTTCCTGTAGTCAGAAAAATGTTTTGAGCAATAGAAGCATTGTGAAACCACACATTTTAACATTTCTTGACCTCTCTCATCAAAAGATGGGATTCATTAGATTGTTTATTTCTTTATACATTAAGCACAATCTCTTTATTGTCTACCTAGTGTGAAGCATATATGAGCCCAGGCATAATAGGACCTCATGGTGGCACTCAGATCTTTTATAATTAAGAGGAAAACTGTAGTCACAGACTCAATGATTTAGTTACATTAAACCTCATAAATACAACTCTTTTGCTCTGCCTAAAACTCTACTGTCCATGCTATTGTAAAAATAACATGGCTTTGTCCTGACAATTGATGTACATAAATAAAACATGAGTTTGAAATAGTATTCTGTGGCCATTAAAACAAACCAATGCCTGAAAAATACTGTATTAGGTTACCATGCACATTTATATTTCTCAATCATATCTTTCTATTTGCAAGTTTCTAAAAAAAAACAGCAGTGCTGAAATACATATATTTTTCATTTTAGCTCCATATCACACAGTGAGCACTACAGTGTTTTCATCTTATGGTTTTGGAGGTAGAAGAAATCAGCTTTATTGTGATATTTCTATGCCAATTAAATATAAATTAAGTGTACACTTTGGTAAGCTTTATTCCATTATTCCCCCAGCATGACTGTGGCTTAAGGGACATTAACAGGGTCCGGAGAAACAGCTCAGTGGTCAAGAACACTCACTGATCTTGTGTAGGACTTTACTTCAGTTTCAAGAACCCAAATGAGCATCTCGTATCCACTTGTAGTTCCAGCGCTAGGGGATCCAATGCCCTCTCCTGGCCTCTGAAGGCACCTGCACACATTGGGCATAAGCACACACACACACACACACACACACACACACTATGTAAATACTTTCACTTAAAAAAATAAAAATTTTTATTTATATACTATAATGTGTGAGTGTGTGTGTGTGTGTGTGTGTGTGTGTGTGTGTGTGTGTGTGTTCTGGAGGACAACTTGCATGAGTCAGATTTGGAAGGAGTTGCCTTTCTTTACTGGTTGAGCCATCTCTCTGGCCCCAATTTTATATATATAGATGCTTTCTCATCTGATGAAATCAAGACTGATATTTGATTTTAAAATCATGTGAACTGAGAAATCATAAAATATGTATGACATTTCTATTATTAATCATTAAGCCACAAGTTATAGTAAAATTTGTACTATATGCCATTTATTTATTATTCATAATTTATCTTCTAATAAGTCACCAAACTAAATATCCCACCAGTCTATCTTCTTATAAATGATTAGTAATTTCAAATGTCTGAGAAATGATTGATAATCTATATTCATGATTTTAAGACTCAAGATTTCCTACACCACAAGTTTTCCTATAAAGAAGCAGATAGTGAATATTCTGGGCCTTGTGGCCCAATGGTCTTAACTCTCCAGTGTTCAATTCTGTATTATAATCATGCCAAAGCCCTGCTATAAAGATAGGAGCTGCCCCCATAAAACCTCAACAACGTGGCTGCCTAAATAAGAACTTCACAATGACAATACCAGTAGACACGCCAGTGTGGACAGAAAACTTCACAAGGCCCTACCCCTAGTCAAAGAGTTACAGGCAGCCAAGGGCCACTAAGAAAGGGAGCATTAGTGTTCTCAGAGATAAGATCCTTGATGTTATCTAGTCCCAAGTGGTCAGCCTTAAACACAGGTATGTATACTGTGCCATTTAGCAACACTCAATGGTCTCAGAAGGTGTGATGTGATAATAATATACATATATATGTATATTATATATGTAAATTTACATATATTTATAATATATAAATATATATAATTTATATATTATAACATATATTTATAATATATAAATATATGTAAATATATTACAAATATACATATATTATATATATTTATTTACATATATGTACAATTGTTTTATGTATATATATGTACATAAAACAATTGTACATACATGTAAATAAACACACACACACACATATATACATATAAAATAAAAAAGGTCATGAATTTGAGACCTAAATAAAAAGCAACAACAACAACGTATAATTTTCAAAAAAGTTAAGAGCTTGTCTCTGACCTAAACATGAAGTAAGCATTTATGAAAAGTTCACTTGCTTCATTAATGTGGAACCATCGCTGCATAAGAGAGGCTGGCAAAGCTGAGTCAAGGGGTTGAGGGAAGGGAAGAATATAATCCCTGATAAAGAGTCTGTGAGTGACAAAGCACATACAGAGCTTGCTGGTGTCCCACACTGTGTCCCACCCTGTCATATCTTTAGTTTGCCGTTCCACTAAGCAGAATTTATAAAATCGTGGTCAGTTTCGTGTTAGTCACAATCAGCCTACAAAGTTAAAAATACGCCTCTCATTAGCATCTACTGAGCTAATGAGTAACCAGCTAGGGGAACTGGAAAACTCTTGTGTGGATCTCTTACCCATTTCTCCTGCATGGCTAGTTCCAAGTTTGGGTTGTCTTTTTCCTGAACACATTTCACTCCAGTACTAAACTATAAACAGTGACTTTTCCATGAAAAAAAAAAATTTCAACTATATAAAACATACCATTACATTTCATCTTTCTAAAAATGAATTTAAATTTTTTACTATTAAGTCCTGTGGTAAAAACATGACTCTCTATCCTTAAGGCTCATGCGATTTGGCAATCAGAGTGCCCTCAGCATGTGAGTATGGATACACACACACACACAGAATTGTGTAGTCCAGGATGACTATACTCATCTCACGACCTTCTCAATCTTCATGACTTTTTTACATGGTGATTTGCATCTTAGCCCCCATCAAAAGTTGGGTTGTGTAGTCTTTTCTTTTAAAACAAGCTTGTAACTACATAGAAAGCAAAGACATATGACTTCCAAAGGTTAGAGCCTGAAGAGTCATATAGATTTTTTTTTCTGTTTCCTTGGTGCTAAGAAATTTGGAAAGCGTCCAGTATGCTGTAAGCAAGCCCTAATTAACACCAATATAGGGACCACACAGAGAGACCACATACAAGTACTGCAGCTCAGTCCTCAACTCCAAATGCCACAAAGAACCAAGCCGGGTCTGGTGGCTCACACCCATAATCCCAGCACTGAAGAAGCTACAGCAGTGAAATTGTCAAGAGTTAGAAGCCTGTCTGGGCTACAAGAGTGAGAAACTATCTTGAAACAACAAAACGAAAGAAAAGATCCTTCCAGATATTCCAGATCTTGGCTTCCAAATGATGCTGAGCCCACCAGTCTTCCCAGATGAAGACCATGACTTGGTAGAATTCCACCAGTCATATCTACTGCTTCCTGTTCAAATTTATGCCCCACAGTATCATTTGTTTGAGAGATAATATTGATCATGACTGTTTGAAACCACTTTTTTAAGCACAATGTGTCACTATAGACTGAAATTCCAAAAACCATCAAAGTTGAGTTGGAGTAAATCCCTTTTTAAAATCTGTTGATTTCCCAAAATCAAAAACACCTTTGTATTCTAGCTATACTCTATAGATAGTACCATGACTCTAAACAAAGAAAAAAAAAGAATGTTTAGTGGTTTTGTGCTTGCTAGAAATAACTGCACTGCTTCCAGTAAAGGCTTGCTAGCCCTTGACTGTGGCCCCAGGGCAGAGATGAACTGTCCTCTGAAGAACCTCAGCTCAAGTCATGGCCAGAACAGCGAAGTGGATACAGCTTGATTGCCTGGTGGTGCCATAGGATCTGTAAGCCCTCTCAAATTTAAGTTCACATGGCAAAAGACAGCCAGCAACACAGGTGGGCCCTACTGCTGAGAGGAAGAAACTACAAGAAGCTCATTGACAGATTCTGCTCTTAAATCACCCAAAGAGAGAAGAATATTGGGTTCCTATGCGTGCATGCACAAACATGCCTTTGAGCTAATAAGTAAAATCTCACTTCTGCTCTTCCTTTTGAAAGCACACTTGCAAAAAGTGTCCTATGCACTATGGGATGTCCTCCCATCTGCCATTCACTCTCATTACCTTTGAGAACAGCAAGGCAAGTTGTTTCTAGCAGTATTCCGCATACACTGGAGTAAGCTCACTCATTCTCCTCGCTCTCAAACCTGCTATTAGAACAAAGCTATTTTGCAATACCAATTAAAGTAAAATAAAAAGTTCATGCCTTTTAGAAAGTTACCTGAGGGACCGGAGAGATGGCTCAGCAGTTAAGACCATTGACTGCTCTTCCAGAGGTCCTGAGTTCAATTCCCAGCAACCACATGGTGACTCACAACCATCTGTAATAGGATGCAATGCCCTCTTCTGGTATGTCTGAAGACAGCTACAGTGTACTCATACATAAATAAATAAATACATTTTTTAAAAAAGTTTTAAAAAAAGTTACTTGGCAACAGAGCCTGCCCAGATTCTTACAAAACAGTCTTAATCTCTTAGCCTTAGCTCCTTCAACAGCTCTCTTTACTTACATTCATTCACCTTTGCTGTAGAGAAAAGCTCTTGTGTGCTGTATGGAAGCATCACCTGTCAATCAAAAAGCTGTTGACCTATTAGCTTTGGCAGGAAATAGGAGGTGGGAGTTCCAGCAGGGAGAAAGGATCTTGGGATAGAGTCAGATGAAAGAAGAGATTCACTTCAAATGCTGATGTAGATGGTCTCACAGACCTGAGGAGAGGTAATTAGTCACGTGGCAGCACTTAGAATAGAACAAACAGGATAACTGAGTTATAAACTAACGGGCATGAGCCAAAGCTTTAGGCCTAGGCATTTATTCCTAAATAATTCAGTCTCAGAATCATTATTTCGGGAACTTGAGTGGGCAAAAAAAGCCCACGATTACACAAGTTTTTCAATTAAGTTTTTAATCTTAATTTTTATCAAAAGTATTTTTGTATTCATATTTCATAGGGATTTTTATAGTCTCTGGTTGAATTTTGTGAAATAGTAGTAATAGGTGTAACTACTGTTGTAACCAAATTCTGTGACAGCCTCCAGTAGCTCTCTCTTGCAATATATATACCTTAATATTGCCCCCTTGAATGCTGACTAGGATGGCATTGCATAACTAACAGAACATCTCAGAAATGACCGTGCATGGCTCATGACATTGTTCTAGTTATGGCTTTTATCTTGTTCCCTCTAGGATGACTCACTTTGGGATCAGCCAACTGTCACGTCATAAGGGCACTCAGTCAGTTTATGGAGGTGACTCTAGCAAGGAGCTAAGGCCTCCTGCTGACAGCCACCATCAGCTCAGCAATGGCAAGAGTAAATCACATTAGGATGACTCCCATCAGTCCCTGACAAGCACTCAGAGGATTGCAAAACCTCCTGGTAACTTGGTCACAAATTCCAAAAGATTCCCAAGTCAGTTACCCTAATTAAGCTAACAGAACTCCAGACCCATAGGTTCTGACCTATGGGTCAGAACATGCACTATTTGCTTCAGTTAGACTTTTACTGCTTTGAAATACCATGACCAAGGCAAGTCTTATAAGGACAACATTTAATTGGGGCTGGCTTACAGATTCAGAGGTTCAATCCATTATCATCAAGATGGGAACATGGCAGCATTCAGGCAGGCATGGTGCAGTTGTAGCTGAGAGTTCTACAGCTTCATCTGAAGGCAGCTAGAAGACTGGCTTCTAAGAGCTATAGGATGAGGGTCTTAAAGCCCAAGCCCACAATGATACACTTCCTCCAACAAGGCCACACCTCCTAATAGTGCCATTCCCTGGGCCAAGCATATTCAAACCATCACACTATTGTTCTTGAAATCATTAAGTTTTAATCTATTATGAACTAAAAAACTAAGTAGTACAAATGGGTTTAGGAATGAACACCCATTATAACTGCTATGAACAGATTTGGTTAAATAAAATTAGCAAATGGTACAGAAGATAAAACAGAATGGCATGCTAGAGAACAGTCAACTGATTGGCTCTGGTCAGTCAACACTATGCAGTGGGCATGCATCTGTATATTTCTATGGAGAATACAGACACCACTGGTTGAACCAGCAACCCATCAGATTAACCATTTAATCAATGCTGATTAACCATTTGTAGCCCATCAAAATGTAACCCATCAGAGTATCATTAGGATTATAGTTTTGTTTTTGTTCTTGTGTTTTCGCAAAGCAAATACTTGTGCAGTTTTCTCAGTTCCAAACTTCCCACTTCCAAACACTTCCATGCACCTTCCATGACAACGGGTAGAACACCTTTATGTGTTTCCTTTTCTGGTGCTTATGATAAAGCTCTCAGAAGTGTCTCGCCTGTCACATGATACAAGTAGAAACCATCTCTTAAGCTTCAGCCCTGCTTTTCTCTTGCAAAGAGAATAAACAGTCTACTTTGCGTGCCTAAAAACCATCTTTGGGATGAGAGAAGAGGTGGAGAAACAACTCTGGACGATCAGGGACATAGTCTTCCTTTAGTCAAGAGATGGAGCCCACAGATGCAGATGTATCGAGCTGGAAAAGAATGACTGTCAGATGCAATAAAATGACCTACGATGCCATAAAGTGCAGGAATTTAAGGAAAGGTATGACAAGAACCTTGAAGCTGGGTTCAGTCCACAGTAGAGGATATAAGGCACCAGATCACTAGAGACTGGAGGATTTTCCTGACTTGGCCATTCCAGAGCCTGTCTACACTCAGGGAGCAGGAAGGACCATCTTGGATACATGCTGTGGGACAGAGGTATAATTAGTGGCTAGAGAGGAGATTCACAGAGGGATGGAAGTGCTTGTGGCAATTCCAGAGAGATTGGCAATTGGCAGGTGAGTCCCAGCCAATGGCTCACCAAGGGGTACTCAGTGGGGAGTTGGAGATACCAGAGCAGACCAAAGGCCTGGAGTGTGCTACATCCAGGTGGCTGAAGTGTGGGAATATGGTCAGCTGGGACACTCTTGGTTACGAGGAAATCAAGAGACTTCACATTTTGGACCAATGGCTGGGGCAGAACACAACCAGAGTCTTCACACTCACACCACTGAGGTGTCCTTCCAGCATCTCTGAGACTGTAGGAAGAGACAGGACATAGACAAACTGGGAACACAGTTTAAAGTCTCATCCTGGCCTTCTCCAGATGTCAGTTGCTTTTTCTCTTCATGGATCATGGCCCAGATCTGAACAGACCATTAAGTTAAGTGCTCCATATTTTCTTGATGTTTCTGGGGTCTTTATTTGAGATAGCAGGGATTGTGTAAAAAGGCAAGTCTCCAGGGCTGTCCCTGTCTCTGTTGCATGCCTTTGGATCCCTTTTCCCTAACTGGGATGCCTTGTCTAGCCTCAGTAGGAGAAGATGCACCTAGTCCTACTGTAAATTGTTATGCCTAGGCAGAGTAATAGCCATACTTCTCCTCTGAAGAGATATGGAGAAGGGGGATGCAGGGATGTGAAAGAGAGGGACTGAAAGGAGAGGAAGGAGGGGAAGCTGTAGTCAAGATGTAAATTAATTAAATTTTTAAAAAGGCAATCACTTCTATGAGATCAAAAAATACCTCTGCTTGCTCTAATCCAGCTTATCCTTCCAAGAGAGACCAAACCCTCCACACTCTGAAAGTAATTTTACCATTCTACTTTGAAGCAAATTTTCCTATATATAACCCAGATTAGCCTATCTTTCTATGAAGCTCAGGCTGACACAACTTTTTCTTCTTTTACTCAGTTTCTAAGATTCACAAAAATTCAAAGACCCCCTAGATTCTTTTGATCAGGATGGGCTTCCCACACTGCCTACCTATTTAAGACAGCCTATAGTTACAAAAAGACAGGCAATGTTTTTCATGATAGTTATAAAAGCCCTGGATCTGTCTCTCAGTTTCTCCTTCTCCAACCATGGCTACCAAAAGGTGTCTTGGCCAGACCAGGTATAAAATCATGTACATGAAATTTCAGGAGGTGGGGTATATATTTCAAAGTCACTTATATTTTATATTATAAAATGTAATATATATTATACATTTATTATATATTATATATATTTTATATAACTATATATTATACTTAGAACCTCACCTCCCACTAGTAAATGAAAATGAATGAATGAATGAGAAGTTAGACAGCCGGGCGGTGGTGGCGCAGCCTTTAATCCCAGCACTTGGGAGGCAGAGGCAGGAAGATTTCTGAGTTCGAGGCCAGCCTGGTCTACAAAGTGAGTTCCAGGACAGCCAGGGTTACACAGAGAAACCCTGTCTCGAAAAAACAAAAAAAAAAAAAGAATTTAGACAATAGGCTAGCAGAGAAAACACTGGAATAAAAAAGATACAAGCTCAGAATGTTCAGGAATGTGTACTTCATAGACACTTGAGGTCATTGACACCATTAACGACTTTCCATTATCTGTCCTTAGAAGATAAGAACAAAGCACTTCACTTTATGAAAACTTGGGCACTGATAAGATAACTTCTGCAATACTAAAAAGAAAATAATGAAAAACTCAAAGTAAAACTGCTGCCAGCGAACTCTGAGGAAGTCACTGAATTATGTATATACTTCTTAGTTTCAGAGAGACTCAAGTACAGATTTCTATAAAGCATGTCTAAAAAGGAGAAAATATAGAAGTAGAGATGGCTAACCTTGAAAACAGCCACGTAGCTAACAAAGGAAGATCAGAGTCTAGAATATACAAGGAATTCAAAACACCGTCGGTAAAGTGCAAATAAACTAACTTGAGGTTTTTATTTTATGCCATTCAGAATAGCTAAGGCTGAGAAAACAGAAGACAACAAGCTAGTGAGGCTGTGCAGAGTGGGCAACCCTCACACATCGTTGTCTGGAGTGCAAGTTGGTGTCCCGCTGTGGAAACCAGTATGACGACAGTTCCTCAGAAAAGTAGAACTGGACCTACTGTATGGCCCTGTGCACTTATCCTAAGGACTCTGCTTCTTACCACAGAGACACATGCTGTGCTAGTTATGTTTTTGCCAACTTGACAAAAGCTGGAGTCATTTGGAATGAATGACCACCAACTGAGAAAATGCCTCCAAAAGATTAGCCTGTTGGGCACTTCATTGTGGTAGTGCCCAACCATTAGTGGGTAGGGCCACCTTGCATTAAAAAAACCAAGCTGAGCAAGTCGGGAGGAGCTACCCCAGAAGCCCCATGATGGTCTCTGTCCAGTTCCTGCCTCTAGGTTCCTGTCCTGAGTTCCTTCATTAGCATCCCTTGATGATGGACTGTGATACAGAGGTGTAAGCCAATTAAACCTCTTCTTCCCCAAGTTGCTTATAGTCATGGTATTTACCATAGCAGTAGAAACCAAATAAGTAAGACACATGCTCATTGTGCTCATAGATCCTCTGTTCACAATAGTTAGGATATAGAATCAGCCTAGATGTCCATCAGCTGATGAACAAATAACAAAAATATGGGAACTATGAATAATGGAATTTTATTCAGCTGTAAAAGAAAGGAGAAATTTTCAGGATGGAATTGGAACACTTTATAGTGAGTGAAGTAATCAAGATCCAGAAAGACAACTATGACACGTCCTCACGCATATGTAGATTTTAGTATTAAATATTTAGATTTGTGTATTTAATTTGGAATATCTGTAGAAAATTAGAAATCCAGAAAACTATAAAGGGACCTGTAGCAGAGAATTGGTTAATCTGCTTTGACTCCCAGCAGGGCATGTGTGCGCTGCACCCAGCCAAGAGCTCTGAATTTACAAATGAAGGGGACACACACACACACACCAGCTGGGCATTTATAAACCTCCCTGCTAGCAAACACTCCCCTCTAATATTCCTGAGTTAACATCTTTTAAAAGCTATATTTCATCTCTGCTATTGCAGACTCAATCGGGGAAGTGGCAGGCCCCTAGGGCCACTTTCCCGGATTGGACTCTTACATGCTGGCAGGACCTTTAAGTTTTATCTTTCTGCTTCCCCATCATGGTGATTCTCCTCTTCCTCCTCCCTCCTTTCATCCCTCCCTTCTTCCCTCCCTCTCTCAGCCCCTTGTCCATGCAATCTAAAAGTCTAGCTCCATCTCCCTGCCCAGCCATTGGCTGTAGGGCAATTCTTTATTACCAATCAAAGCAAGCTGGAGGCAGGGACCCTCAGGTCTGGAAGCATGGCTTTTTGGAGCCGAAATAAGACATAGTATTAGAACCAATTCCCAACAGGAACCGATGGTCCAAAGTGGGAAGAAAGATTTTAAGGAAGGTGGGGATAGTAGAACACAGGTTAGATATGAAGAGGGAAAAAAATAGTGGGAAGGGAGGTTTTAATGGGGAGAGGGATCAGAGAGTAGGGCAGAGAAGGGGGTTGGGGAAGGAATAACAAACTGAGGACATTTTAAAAGGCCATATGAAAACCTACTATTGTATAAGCTTCCTAAATGATGATAGATAGAAGGAAAGGAAGAAAGAAAGAAAGAAAGAAAGAAAGAAAGAAAGAAAGAAAGAAAGAAAGAAAGAAAGAAAGAAAGAAAGAAAAGAAGGAAGATATGGAAAGATAGATGATAGATGATACATAACAGCTGATAGATAGTAGATGATAGATAGATAGATAGATAGATAGATAGATAGATAGATAGATAGATAGATAGATAGATAGATAGATAGATGATAGGTGAGTTTAATTGGAGTTAGCCTACATAGATTGTGCTCATCCCTGAAGTCATAGATCACCAAATAAAAAGCTCAGTGGCAGGTGTTGGATACCTTCCCTCAGGGTTGCGAGTCAGAGGTGTCTCAGAGATTTCCAAAACAATATAAGATATTCCCATAGCTCTCACTTACCCACTGAAAGTTGATAGTAAGACCCTGTTGTGGAAGATACTACTCACATTGGTCATAGGGCACAGTAATCAAGTTGGTACTAAACTAGGAAGTTTCTTCTTCTTTATTTTTTTGCCTTTAAAAACAGACTTTTTTTCTGTTTTCCCATTTTTTTTATTTTTTAAATTGTATATTTTATTTACATTTCAAATGTTATCCCCTTTCCCTGTTTCCCTCTGAAAACTCCCTATTCCATCCTCCCTCCCCATGCTTCTATGAGGGTGCTCTCCCACCCACCCACTCCCATCTCACCACCCCAGCATTCCCCTACACTGGGGCATCTCGCCTCCACAGGACCAAAGGCCTCCCCTCCCATTGATCCCAGATAAGGCCATCCTCTACTACATATGCAGTTGGAGCCATGGGTTCCTCCATGTGTACTCTTTGGTTGGTGGTTTAGTCCCTGGGAGCTCTGGGGGGAGGGGGGGAGTCTAGTTGGTTGATATTGCTGTTCTTCTTATGAGGTTGCAAACCCCTTCAGTACCTCCAGTCCTTGCCCTAACTCCTTCATTGGGGTCTCCATGTTCAGTCTGGTGGTTGACTGTGAGCATCCACTTCTGTATTAATCAGGCTCTGACAGAGCCTCTCAGGGGACAGCTATACCAGGCTCTTGTCAGCAAGCACTTCATGGCATCAGCAATAGTATCTGAGTTTGGTGTCTGCATATAGGATGGTCCCCAGGCGAAGCAGTCTCTGGTTGGCCTATCCTTTAGTTTCTGCTCCACTCTTTGTCCCTGTATGTCCTTTAGACAGGAGCAATTCTGAGTTAAAATTTTGGGGATGAGTAGGTGGCCCCATCCCTCAAGCGGGGACCGTGCCTAGCCTCTGGATATGGTTTAGACAGGTTCATTCTCCCCTTTGTTGGGCATTTCAGCTAATGTCATCCCGGTGGGGGTTGTGGGAGCCTCTTGCCTTCCTGGCATCTGGGACTTTCTGGTGGCTACCCCCAGTTCCCCATCCCCCATTGCTACACACCTCTGTTCAATTTCCTGACCCTCTGTACTTCACCCCCAGTTTCTTGCCTACAAAGTAGTTTTCACACTACAAGCTGTGCTATGTGGGTTGCTTGGGAGAAATATCATCAAATGTCTCCCCAGCCATGAATCCTGTGAAGTGCATCAATGACTTGAATGTGATGGGGGGGGAGGCGGGTAACCAATCCCTTTATGATTGGATTTAAGGCTCACTCTACAAAAGGACATACATGCCTGATCAGATGCAAATTTTTGTCAGATACAAATCTGACCAAGAACCCATGGAGCTCACGAGCCACAGGGTAAACCTACTATTATTTTTCTAAATAGGCATAGTATCAAACTGCCTTCTAAGTCTGCATTTCTCCACCCATAGTTTAGTTCAGCTCTCAAATCTCATCTGAGAAGTTTCTTTGTGCAGTATGGAATATGGCTGCTAAGACAGAAACACCTAACTGCTCAAAGTTTATAAAGTAGGTGACTGAAGACATCCCAGCCCCTAATGGGGCATCTATACCACAGTCCCTAGCCGAGGCTCAGAGACCATCATAGAAGAGGGTGGCAGAAAGATTGGAAGAGCCAGAGGTTTGGGAGGGTTGAATTAAAGGCAGTGTCTTCTGGACACGATGGGACCCATGTGCTCAAACTCAAAGCAGCTGTGGTACCCTATACAAGATCAATCCAATCGAAATTCTAGCATGGAGTGAAAATGAGTTCATAAGCCACACCCCTGATTGGGAAACTCTAGACAGTGGCTGGCTTCTGGGAGGGAGAGTTGGTTCTTTTAGGCGATATACCTAGTAGGTCAATAATGCTGCAGTGGATGGCCCTACACCCAGAAGTATATGGACAGAACAAGTTGGAGTCAATGAGTAATTAAATTACAAAAGAAGAAGAAGACATGAAATAGGGGGTAAAAATATGGAGGAGAAAATCTGGGAAGAGTTGGGGAAAATAGTTGGGGAATATGACCAAAATACATTGTATAAAATTCTCAAATAATTAATAGAAATAGTTTTTTTAAAAGACCGTGCCTCAATTGATGCATGAACGGATAAGGCCCCGGGTTCAAATTACACTGAAGATTAAAAAAAAAAAAAAGGCGCACAAATAAAAATGTTGAAACAAGCTTCTGAGATAATTTCTAGAGTATTTCTTCAGCATCTCTAACTTCCAGAATTTACTATAGAAAAAAGCAGGTATGTAAGTCCTCCCAAATGTCACTACAGTCCAAGTAGGGCAGTACAGAAATGAAAAGACGTGTACAACCAGAAGTCTGGAAATGTCACTGGTCTGCAGATTCTGCTGAGCAACACGAATGAGCAGTGACAGGTCCTAGTGTCCTATGGAAGCAAGATGGTGTCCAGTGTGCTGCTGAACTGCTGAGAGCTGTCTTGTGGAAAACTGTCTCAAAAAAAATGATGATAAATAGTAAAATCCCATCCATGTAGTATCTATTAAAATAAATGGACAAAGCATAACACAACTGAGCTGTTCACATACACATGTTTCAGGACTGGATAAGCAATTAGGCAGTTTAACTCTGGAGAAAATGGATTTTCCCTCTCAGCAGCCATGGACTGTCCATAGCTCTTCATCCTGGGGTGGGACCTTGGAAAATTTCCTGTCAGTAAGGCAAGAAGTGTGAGTTTGTGTGTGTGTGTGTGTGTGTGTGTGTGTGTGTGTGTGTGTGTGTGTGTAAAACAATAATAATTGAAGAAGAGATTGCGAATTTGAAAGGGAGTAGAGGGGGCTAAAGGAGAAGTTAGAGGGGAAAGAAAAATGGATGGAAGTAAATACTGAAAAGTTCAAATGAAAAAAAAAAAAGGTATGCGACCAACATTAACAGCTTAGAATTCAGCTCCTGCCTAGTATAGTCACAATTGTATATGCTTATGAAGTTATATTTTATTTACAAAAATATTCAGTAACAAATCAGCCAGGCATGGTGACACACATCAGTAATTCCACATCAGTAATTCCAGCACTCAGGATCCCAAGACAGGAGAATCTCTGTGAAGTTAAGGCAAGCCCATACTACAGGAGAGAAGCTGCATTGATTTTTTTTTAATCAAAAATATTATCAGGGAATTTGAAATAATTTAGAGATGTCTATTTAATATTTTCATTATTTATTGAGACATTTAGGAATACACACACACACACACACACACACACAATTTTTAAAAGGTTCTTGGTCCTGGCTCAATGATTTAAACTTGAAAGCAATCATCACGACACATCTCATTTCATCTTCAGTCTCATGGGTCTATTTTTTGTTTTGTGGCAACAAGTTTCCCAAGTCCTAAAAATTATCATTAACACCAATAATCATATAAAAGGAGAGTATATTTTATATAAATGTAACTCAATATATTTGGTGGAAAGACCATTTAGTGTGATTGATGTATTCACTGAATTCAAAAGGCAAATCACTGAAGATTCAGGCTTCCTACAGGAACAGGAGATGAACCACATGGAAATCAAAGAATGGCTAAGGGAAACATGGAGTTCACATGTGGAGAAAATATTAAAAGCATCTCACTTCAGGCAATAGGCTCGGGCAATGCATTTGTGAAGATGGTTCTAACATTCATTAAGTGTTATGAAAAGGAACAGTATAGACCCAGGGGCATGGGATATTAGGCTGCTGGTAGCAAAATGAAAGTCAATAATAAAAGAATCTGAAACAGAGAATAGGGACTGTTCATCAACACCAGCAAGCCAGCAGTGCCCTGGACCAGTGCAAGCACAGGGGTGGGAATGAACACAAGTGAGCCCTGAGAAAAGATGGGAGGAGAAAAGATAGCAGCAATCTGGAAAGGATGCAGAATTCCAAAGAGCACTGGGATCTAAAAGGACCCAGATCAAAAACATCTGCCTTAAAAAGAGTCCTTTTGTCTTGCTACAGTTCGCAGAGTCCCTTGCTGCCCATTCCTTTAAAGACCCTTTAGACTTCAAAGTGTCACGCTTAGCTGGAAACTGTGGGATGTTAAATTGTTTCTGTTGGTCACCAGAGCCTGTTCCCTCAAAGGGTGCCTTCATACCACCTTCCTTGCTGATGAACAACACATCTTCAGAGGACATCTTAAATGATAGCTCCTAGTGACGCTCATCTCCCTCCAGCTTCCCTGGAGAACTCACCTGTCCCCTTCAGCCCTGTGCTGTATATAACCCTGAGTCCTTTGTCTACAGTTACATGTAGACACGCCTGCTCTCCTCTCTAAGCTGAGGCCCTTTTAGAATTATAGACATCTCCCTTTCTCCATCATGGTCAAGTCTCATAAACTAGGCTCCACAATAAGCTGAAGAAATAAAAGGTTCTAACTAAATGGAGAGCTGACTAACCTTTGTGAAGGGATGTCCTAAGCTTGAATACATTTTGTTGAGGGTGTTGGTGTCAACAGAAGTGATCCTGAAGGGAAAACATGATGCCAGTATTGGCACTGGACTGTGAGACCAAATCCTGAAAATATCTCAGACAACAACGAAGCTCAAGAAACATAGAATGTGATATACACGGTATATGGGCTATACTATAAATGGAATTACCCTCTTGAGTTCTTTCTCAGCAAGTTCATAATTGGTGAACTGAAAAGCTACTGAATCTTCACATTGATTTTGTACCCTGGTACTTTGCTAACTTTGTGAGATAAAATGGTCTCTTGGTTTTTCCATGTATATAGTCACAGATCCTTAGAAACAGGGAGAACCTGACAGTTCATTTTCCCACTGTATGGCTTTCCATTTCATCTCTGACTCTTGGCTGATCGCTGTAGCTACACTTTCTAGTTCTACATACCGAGGAAGAACAGAGGGGCTGGACATCCTTATTGTGCTTCTGGTCTCAGAGGAAATATCACTCAGAGCACACCACCGTCAATTTTATTTCCATCAACATACCAATGATATTTGTTCATAGAATTAGAAAAAAAACTAAATTTATATAAAAGCACACACCAGTCTAAGCAACTGAGCAAAAATAGGCAAATTAATGATATTACAATACCAACTTTTAGATAATACTACTATATCAAAAACAATAGAAACATCATACAGACTTAGGGGATAGAATAGAGGAGACAGAAATAAACCCATATATCTGCAGTCTACTGAGTCTCCTCAAAGGCATCAAAAACATACATTGGAGAAATAGCATCTCTTCAAAGATGGTGGGAGGTAACCTCTACATGTAGATGACTGAACCTTGATGCTCATCTCTCACCCTCCACAAAATCAACCCAGGGAAGGGGACCAGTGTGTGTGTGTGTGGGGGGGGGACGGAGCAAGAGAAGGTAGTAGAGGTTGAATAGGAGCAAACGACATCACACTCATGTGTGAAATATCATAATGAGCTACATTGTTTTTTTACAATTGATACACACTAATTTAAAATCTTGAAGTTGATCAAAGATCCTAAAGTAAAATCTGAAACTACTAAAGAAAACTTTTCTAGATACCATGATATCTAGATACTGTACATCACTAAATACGTGACAATTTCCTGTATAGGTCTCCAGACCCACAAGAAATTGAAGTAAGAAATGACACAGGAGAACACATCAAATTAAAAAGCTTCCAAACAGCCAGGCAGTGGTGACGCATGCCTTTAATCCCAGCACTTGGGAGGCAGAGGCAGGCGGATTTCTGAGTTCGAGGCCAGCCTGGTCTACAGCGTGAGTTCCAGGAGAGCCAGGGCTAGACAGAGAAACCCTGTCTCAAAAAACAAAAAGAAAACAAAACAAAACAAAAACCAACAACAACAACAACAAAAATCCACTTATCCATGAGTACATACCATTTGTGTTCTTTTGTGATTGGGTTACTTCACTCAGGATGACATTTTCTAGTTCCATTCATTTGCCTAA
The DNA here is from genome assembly GCA_036184795.1 of Tokudaia tokunoshimensis. Classification (NCBI taxonomy): domain Eukaryota; kingdom Metazoa; phylum Chordata; class Mammalia; order Rodentia; family Muridae; genus Tokudaia; species Tokudaia tokunoshimensis. Next base: position 36,290,271 of record BTHU01000009.1, on the reverse strand, counting down.
GAATTTCATGAATTCATTGTTTTTAATAGCTGAGTAGTATTCCATTGTGTAAATATATCACATTTTCTGTATCCATTCCTCTGTTGAAGGACATCTGGGTTCTTTCCAGCTTCTGGCTATTATAAATAAGGCTGCTATGAACATAGTGGAGCATATGTCCTTATTACATGCTGGAGAATCCTCTGGATATATACCCCAGAGTGGTATAGCTGGGTCCTCCAGTATTATGCCCAATTTTCTGAGGAACCACCAAATTGATTTCCAGAGTGGTTGTAACAGCTTGCAATCCCACCAGCAGTGGAGGAGTGTTCCTCTTTCTCCACATCCTCGCCAACAACTGCTGTCTCCTGAGTTTTTGATCTTAGCCATTCTGACTGGTGTGAGATGAAATCTTGGAGTTGTTTTGATGGATACTCTGGTCCTTCTTAGAAGGGGAATCAAAATACCCACCAGAGGAGATACGGAGACAAAGTGTGGAGCAGAGACTGAGGGAAAGACCATTCAGAGACTGCCCCACCCAGGGTTCCATCCCATATACAGTTATAAAACCCAGACACTACTGTGGATGCCAACAAGTGCTTGTTGACAGGAGCCTGATATAGCTGTCACCTGGGAGACTGTGCCTGTGCATGACAAATACAGAGGGGGACACTCTCAGTCAGCCATTGAACTGAGCAAGGGTCCCCAATGGGGGAGCTAGAGAAAGGACCTAAGGAGCTGGTTTGCAGTCCCATAGGAGGAACAACAATATGAACTACCCAGTACCTCCAGAGCTCCTAAGGACTAAACCCCCAACCAAAGAGTACACATGGAGGGACCCATGGCTCCAGCTGCCTATGCAGCAGAGGATGGCCTTGTTGGACATCAAAGGGAGGAGAGGCCCTTGTTCCTGAGAAGGCTCGATGCCCCAGTATAGGGGAATGCCAGGACAGGGAAGTGGGAAGTGGGAGTGGGTGGACTGGTGAGCAGTGGGGGGGGGGATGGGTTAGGGGATTTTCGGGGGAGGGGACCAAGAAAAGGGACAACATTGAAATGTAAATAAAGAATATATCTAAAAAAAAAAAGCTTCTGAACATTAAAAGAAGCAGTCAACAGAACAGATAATGTGCACAAGGCGAGAGACCTTGCCATAGATTTACCTGGCAGAGGGTTAATAGCCAGCGTATATAAAGAACTTTTAAAAATGACAAAAATGAATAATTTTAAAAGTGCTTAAATGATTAAATAAATACTTCCCAAAAGGAGAAACACACATGACCAGTAAGTATTGAGAAGGGGGTTCAATATCACTACCCAAGAAGAAAACGAAAATAAAGGCTACAATAAGATTCTGTATTTCCCTGGTTATAATGTCTATCAAACAAAAATGGAAAATGCTGGTGACAGGGATATGGAGAAAAAAAGAACATCTCTACACTAATTGGTGGGGATGTAAATCCATTCCGCCACCATAGAAAATAGCTGTCCCCTTCCTGCCTGTCCATCCAAGGGACGTGAAGACATCATATAAGAAATAAACCGCCATGTTTGTGGCATCACTGATGATGAAAATCAAGACATGAAATCACTCTGGATGCATCACCAGATGCATGAATTGTTTTTGTGGTGGTTGTTTGTTTGTTTGTTTTTAAAGGAAAGAGTGAAGAAAGGAAGAGAGATGGAGAAACTTGAAATATAAAGGACTGAGGGAGGAAAGGGTGGAGTGAGAGGAATGGGTGATGAGGTGATGATACTGGGTGTGAACATGCACAGGCCTCACACAGGGGAGCCACTGATGCGTGCAATGAATTCTAACAAAAATAAATCCGTCGGGAACTAAGAGGGAGGAAAAGAAGACAGGGTAGGAGGAGAATGAAGAAAAAGAGGGAGGGAGGAGGGAAGGAGGGAGGGAGGGAAGGAGGGAGATAGAGAAGGAGGGAGATAGAGAAGGAAAACTAATTCCCCGTTTGAGATTTGCTCAGACCAGGCCGACATACCCTGCCTGTGCAAACAGGACTCAGTGTGGTCAGGGGACGTACTGTGGACCACCGGAGAGAGCTGCTACAGCTCAAGTCCTGCTTTTGTGAGCGGGTACCTCTCTGAACCTCTCTTCTCAATGGCTGTCCACTTTGACTAGAGTATTCGGTTTCGTTCCATGTCACACCCCGGTGGCATGGCCCCCACTGTTCCTTCTTTTGGTGACACATTCACTCTGAGCAACTTCTCGATACCTTCTTGGTTCTGAGAAACATGGGGGTTTGTAACCTCCAAATACTATTGGCTCACTTAACCAAGGTAAAAACCGAAGTTTGGAGAGTGTGTGTTTTATACAACATCACTCACCCAACTGTTCATTAGCTGCTCTGCACACCGAAACCCAAATTCTCTGTTCTAACCAATATGGCTGCTGCAAATTGAAGGAGCCTGAGTAACAGATCAGGCGTTGCTCCAGACTCTCCACAAGCACCCTCCCCACTACATATCTGTAGCACGGAGGAGACCAGGGCTTCCTCTAGCTCTTCCAGGACAGGCCTACTGCCTCGTATGCATACTCCCTTCTATTATGACCTCGGCTGCACGTGAAGTTGCCTCTCAGCTCTCAGCTACGCTTTCTTAACTGTTTGTTGTATGCTAGCACTAGAAACTCCAAAAGCATTACTCAGGGAGTATGCTTTGCCCCAGATGGCCATCTCTGTATTGACTATAACATACCTGGTTTAGAGATTACAACACTGATTTTGTCTGAGTCCTAAAACAAGGCATCATAATGAAGATGGCAAGCCCTGCTACCTCCAGACTACAGAGAAAAGAGCTCGGGCTGGCTTGGACACAAGTATCCTACCTCAGAGTTTTTCTTCTCAAATTGAACATGCAGAAAAAATTTTTCATTTTAAAATCCAGTAATCAGACACTTATTCCAAATTATTTGCTGCTGAACTTAGGTGATTATTCTTTTCTCCCATTTTTAAAGATGATTTAATAAAGGTACTCTGGTTGCTATAAAGATGGATGCTTTTTTAGGGTATCATTTTCACACAATTAATGAGCTATGGAAGTACACTGGACAAAGCACTACTCATTCCTATATGATATGATAATTATTAACACTAGGAAGAACTCTACTTGGAAATCCATCCTTGTTAGATGCATTGTGGCTTCTGACAAGTCAAATAAGCTAAATTAGACACTTCCTAGGGCCTTAATACGTCACCAAATACAAACTCTGAAAAAGCAAAGTGAGGGACTTTCTGAAATTAGAACCATCATCTGCAGGCAGTAATTGTTTCTAACTATGCCTGGCATTTTGCTTAGGAATGTAGAAAAAAAATCAGATATCAAGATAGAATGCTGAGATGATGTGACTCAGGCAGGCTGACTATTCTCTGTATCTTATTTACAGGTCTTACATGGTTTTCTAAGTACCAAAACTCTTCTGTAATATTTATTTATCTTATGTGTATGAATGTTTTGCCTACAAGTACTTATATGCACCACATGCAGAGTTCAGAGGATGAGATCAGATCCCCTGGGCCTAGAGCTACAGGTAGTCTTGAGCCACCATGCGGGTACCTGGAACTAAACCCAAGGTCTTGTGCAAGAGCAGCAAGTGCTCTTAACCACTGGGCCATCTTTCCAGCCCGACACCAAAAATCCTTTTCAAAGGTCAGCCAGCCGCTCAGGAAGAAGCATGAGGATCACTTGAGTCTAGGAGCTTGAGACCAGCCTTGGAAAGATAGTGAGGCACTGTCTTTAGTATAAATGGCCATTCAAGCAGAAAGGCGGGTTTAATTTTCTTAAATTAAGTGATTACTAAGCAAGAAGGCTGATATCATGTGTTATGCTCCCTTTGTGACTTTCGTCATTAAGATATCATGTGACATAGTTTTCAGCCACATGATTCTAATTTTTAAAGATCTCTCCCAACAGTTTGACTCTGAGCTTTTACTAACTGTTAAGTCTAACATACCCGACCTTAAAATATAGGTACACAGATGCCAGTATCCATGGCTCTAGACATACTAGAACCATGAGATCTTAGAGAGCCAGGCAGTGCATTAGCCTGTATAACTATTTTCAGCAGCCAAGTCTTGCTGTCTTAGTAAATTAACACTGAGTCTTTTCTTGCCAGGCCTCTTCAAAGGTCACGAGTCCCTCATGGAAATGGTGAATAAAAGGCCTCCACATTCCCATGTTGTCTACAGCAATCAAAACAAACGGAGTTCAGTTCTAGATGCCAATTACAGCTTACTTATTTCCATGAAAACAATCCTTAGGCCTCTTTTTTTTTTTAAAAAAAATATAATAATAATAATAAAGCTTTATTTGTTTTGCTAAACATAGAACAATAGCACATACCACTCCAGAAGACTTTCCTGTTATGACTGGTGGAGGAAGGCTGGCAGCAGTCTGTTGCTTGCGATGTGTAGAAGATGAGTGAGCCTTCCTTCTGTTCTTCAGAGAAAGTTCTAAATGCTGCCCATCTTCTCACTGAGACAGCAGAAGCAGGGGACCTGCTGGAACGGAAGAGACCTAACCAAACCCCTGAGTTAACTTTTTGTTTTGGAAAGAGGCCCCGGGTGGTAACACTTTATGGAGAATATAATTTGCTCAAGACAATCAACTGACACAATTTGCTCAACAATCTCCAAGGTGGACTCTGCAGTATTTTTGTGGGGATTTTAAACAAAATCTATGATTCTCTAGAAAGTGGTGACATTTTGTACAACAAAACAGACGTGCACTAAACAACTAAAGCGGCATTCCACAGGGTTAGTATCCTCCCACTTCCAGTTTCTCTCCTGGAATTGGAAAGTAGATGTGAGTTAGGCAAACACTGAAACATAAAAAGTCCTGAGTACTCCTTATTCTGCTGAACTTATAAACATACCTGCCACCTATTGAAGACAGCATCTTTGCTCTTCAAAAATCAAATAATCCTGCCTTAACCTCCTTAGGTAATGGTCTGCCCTTTCCTCCCCACACTGCTTTTGATCATGGTGTTCTACCATAGCAACAGAAAGCTCAACAGGACAGCAGCATTTGATAAGGAAACAATGGCTAGGGTCTGTAGAGAATTTCAAACATGAAATGTCAAAGCCCAACCATCTAATCAAAACCTGGCCTGACAAATTGAATACATACTTCTTGTGGAGTGAAATGCCAACAGCCCTCAAATATTTCAAAGACTCAATGACATAAATGCTAATGAGGAGTAGATGGAGAGAAATAGAAACTGACAAGCACAGGAGGCAGGAATGTAAACTGGTGCTGCTGGTGGCAACCGTTTTTATCAGCCTCAAAGGAGACCAAAGGAACATCTACATGACTCAGCTATAGCACTCCAACATAGGATTCTAAGTCAGTGAACTACCCAGATACTAACACATCCATGTTTACTACCATTCACAGTAGGTGAGATACAGAACCGGACTAGATGTCTTTCAACATATAATTCTATAAAGAAAATGTAGAATGTATACATACAATGGGATTTTATTGAACTGTAAAAAAAAAATGAAATTATAGCACTCAGTTGAAAGAGGGCATACTCTGAAAGATAAAAAGTGTGTTTTCTCACACATACATAGGTGTGTGTGTGTGTGTGTGTGTAAAACATGAAAGTAGAAATGGGAAACAATCCAAACAAAGGTCAGAAAACAAGAGAAAATAATGTAAAATATATGTCATGAAAGCAGGGGAAATTTAGGGGGAGAGGGAGCAAGCGAGGGAAGCAGTACGAGGGGAGGAGGATGAGATGGGATCAAAGGAGAGTGATGTACATGACAGACGAGCAAGCCGCACAACCAGCAAGCCGCACAACCAGCACATTTCTGTTCACATTGTCAAAAAGTAAATAAGATTATGAAATAAAAGCAAACAATGTTGATGGGGAAGGTAGGGGAGAAGGGATGAACTACAGTGTTCATAAGGGAGCATTGTGTTACACAACATGACAGAAAATATTCACATGGAATAGAAAGGCAGGAAGATCTCACACTCAAGACTAGCCTTGGCTACACAGCAAGATAATGTCTCAAACAAATACACACACACACACACACATATACACACCAACACATTAACTAAAGAATCTAGCCATGTAGTAAATGTATACTATAAATACATTGTGACTTAAATTTACACCACTCTCCACTCAGTTTAATGCTGGAGTCATTTCTAGGATAAGCCCCATGTGAAATAGAAAGTAAATGCATGGGGCTGGAGAGATGGCTTAGAGAAGGCCTTTTTCTTCACAGACTTGAGGAGCTGTGTTTAGATTCCCACCACCCATATGAAAAGCTATGCCTGTGTTGTAACCTTAGTGCAGGGGGGTGGGGAGGAGACAGGAGGATGCCTAGCTCTTGCTGCCCACCAGCTTTTTTCCAGATTCAGTAAGACACATTGTCTCAGAGGAACAAGGTGGAGGGCAATGGAGCAGAATAACTCGTGGCTTCCTACAGCCTCCACAAGGACGCACACCTGCCAGTTCCCCGGGGCAAATTCTACCACACTTGCATACACAGGAAAAGGCAATAAAAATAAAATACCTTAATTTACCATGATAAAGAGTAATATACAAAAACTCTAAAGTATTCTAAAAATTTTCCCTTTAAAATCAAGAATAGTGACAGGTGTTATCTCTGTTCAGCATTATACTGTGGCTGGGGTTAGGGGTGGGATTTAAATATATCATTTCAATTACTGCAGTAAAAATTATACCTCAAGCTATTTATTATGAATATATATACATATATACGTACATACATACATACCACATAATAGTTTCTTGTGTCTGAAAATCCAGCTTAGTTCAGTTCTTTTGGTCCTGAGTTTCTCAAAGAATGCAATTCAGCTGGGGCCAATCACCCCAAAATGGACTAAGGTAGGGCTTAAAAGCTATTGCCAGGGCTCTCATCTCCACTGGCTGTTGGAAGGAAGGAAGGAAATGACTGTTCTTAGGTACTGTGGAGGAGGTTTGCTATAGATAAGAGGGATCATAACCAGAGGCAGGGACATCTGGAGGAGTCCAGAGTAAGCATGACCCTGACCCAGGGTCACGTGAGCCAGGCCATGTGAGGAGGGGGAAGGGGAGAGCCAGACCACGAGGCCCCGAGGCCAGGAGGCCAGACACCAAACAAAAGGCCCGGTAAGCAAAATGGCTGGGGGACTGGGTTCTATAGGAAAGCATGGCCCAGCCCAGGTCTGGAAAGTTTAGGGTAAGGGGCAGGGTATGCCAGCCATGCCCTGTAACAGGTGGGAACTGAGAGGTGCTGGGAGAGCCTGGTGGCCAGGGCTGTGTTGCTGTGTCTGGGGTTTGAGTCCTAACATTGACAAGATGAAGCAGCGCCTCTCCTTATCCCATATCCAAGGAAAAGAAATAACAAACATTAGCTATCAAGAACGGCCAGGAGAGAAGGCTCAGCAAGTACAGGAAATGCGGCCCAACCTGTCAACTGGAGTTCTTCAATCCCCAAGACCCACTGACTCCTGCAAGCTGCCCTCTGACTGACAGCCCTCTTATGCACATGCACCAAATACACACCAAATATACACACGTGTGCGCGCACGCGCATACACACACACACACATACACACACACAAATGTAATTGTTTTCAAAATTAAGTATCAGAAAACAAAGACTACTAAAGCTCGAATACAGAAAAGAAAACCAAAAACTGATTATTTGCTAATATGTAGGAAATGTAGAAAATCAAGCAAAGATGTCACACTAAATATTTAGAATTAGTAAGAAAGTACAGCAAGGGGGGCTGGAAAGATGGCTCAGCAGTTAAGAGCACTGACCGCTTTTCTGAAGGTCCTGAGTTCAAACCCCAGCAACCGCATGGTGGCTCACAACCATCTGTAATGAGATCTGACACCCTCTTCTGGAGTGTACTTACATATAATAATAAATAAATCTTAAAAAAAAAAAAGAAAGTACAGCAAGATCACAACAGTCAGTAAGTAAAAGTCGGGTTTATAATCCATACAGGTAGAAGCAAAGAAAGCTTCCAGACACTTAAAATAGAATAAAAAAAAATATTGATACTAACATTTTTCAAAGTATTAAATACTTAGAAGCAAAGAACTTGTAAACCTTTAAAAAAAAAATCAAACATTATCATCTACCAAAAATTAATGGTGGGCTCATGGCTGGAGGGCTTGCTAACAGTGTCCCGATCTCTTCACTATTACCGTGGCAAGCACAGCCTGGGGAGGAAAGGGTTTACTTACACTTCCTGGAAACACCAAGAGAGGACTACAGGGCATCAGGGCAGGAACTGACACCCACCACAGAGGTACGCTGCTCATTGGTTTCCTCTCTGTGGCTTTCTCAATTTACTTTCTTATACAGCCACCTGCTGGAGAGCGGGACTAACTACAGTGGGCTGGGCCCTCCCACAATCAATCAATCAAGACAATGCCCCAGAGACACGCCCACAAGACAATTTGGGGGAGGCAAAGCCTCAACTGAGGTTCCTGCTTTCTGGGTGAGTATAGATTATGTCAAGCTGTCAAAAACTAACTGGCACAGTTGTAAATAGAGCAGTAATCACCAAAGTGATTTATAGGTTCAATACACTCTAAATCATAGCATGTACATGTCTATAAATGAGAAGTAGTTAAATTTTTATAAAAATGTAAAGTCTAAAAATATATGGAGAAACGGCACAGCTATATTAAAATCAGAGGGAAACCGTAATCAGAGCGACACCAGTATTCGCCTACACACTGACAACTCAAACCCAACAAGGCCAGCTTTGGGGAAACCACTGAATAAAGCACACACTGAGGGCGCGCATGCTAGCTGGTAGAACCACGCAGGAACACTGTTGCTACTTAGCATCAGTCGTCCACTTGGCTTATGGTGTTTATACACACAAACTTTTCAAGAAGCAAACATAAAACAGAATGCAATCACACACACACACACACTTCCAAATACAGCAGACAACAGGGTTCTCCACCACAGAGCAAGACTGAGCAGAACTATACTTTGCTTCAACGAAACATCCAAGTCTAAGAATGCTCAAAGTCTAAAAATCACATTAAATATCTGTAACTGTATTTAAATCAACAGGAATACTTATCTATTTTTAAATGGGCAAAATCTCTGTCAACTATAGAAGGTACTCTGCCACAGAGGCAGATCTCAAGTGCAAGAACACAAAATCAGCTCAGGGTAATTACTCTCAGAGATATTTCAGATGTGCCACTATTTTAAAGAAGAAACAATGAAGCAAGAAGAGAGAAGAGGAGGAAGAATAGAATGGAGGAGGAAAGAAGGAGGGAGAGACAGAGGCAAACACAGTCAGTCAGACAGACAGACAGACATGGCGGGGGGGGGCACACTCTCCTGAAGCAAATACAAAAGCTAAAAATAAACCTGACTTTCTTTCTGATACACACAGAGTGATGTGAAAATATTGGCAAAGGCATCTGGGGAGACTCCCTAACTTATCCAAATAAATAGCAAAGAAGAAAAACACAAGGCACAGTATATATATATATTTTTTTTAAAAAAAAAAACTCAGTATTTATTTACATTCCATGTACTTTCAAAACAACGAAGAAACTGAGAAAATATATTCATAAAGGAAATAATTCATCTTATTCGACTCATTTATACTTTTCATAAAGCCACACCAAGACTTAATTTAGATTTACAGGTCTAAGGGAGCCCAAAGAATTTATCCAGCTCCACCTTCCATCTTTAGCAGAGACCCAGATTATAGGACCGTGGGCAGATAGATGCATACTAGTCTACACCCAGACACAGGCAGACCCAGACCGGCATATGGGTAGTCAAAGAGCAACAGGAAAATCCGAAACAGAAGACACAGCTATCACAGTGCAAAACATTAGGTCTTTTCACAATAACAAAACAAAAAAGAAATTAAAAAATAAAAACAAGCAACAACCGGTGGGACTTATACAGGAGAAATCACAACAGGCAGCTGGGTCAGTGCTACCACAGTAACAGCACACACAGTGTTCTGTTCAAGTATGTACAGTATTCTTAGGCTTGGTTTTCACAGACATATAAGTGAACAGGAGCACACACAAGGGCTTTATATACCATGGAAAAAAAACAAACAGAAGGAGAGGAATGCTTTAGATTTGTAACCATCCCAAGCCTTGTTAACACCGCCCCTACACACGTGACTCGTAATCATTCACTCATTTGTACATCTCTACAAACAGCATCGAGATTTATAAAAATACTGACATCGGCTCAACGTGAGGAGTCGGGCGATCTGATGGCTGCTCTGAAACTCCATATTTCAGTAGTTTGCAACAGTCTTCTTGAACCTCCACTGCCTCAAACTGTCTCTACCACTGAGGTCTCTCAAACCCCGTCACTGCATCACATCCGGAAACTTCTAGTTCTCTGAAACGGCTGGAAAGGCTTCCTCAGGGCCCACATGAACAGCTGCGGTTTGGCCTTGGGTTTTTCAGGAAAGAGAAGTGCTTCGCTCCCTGGGGTAGGAAATCGTTCCTGGTAGACTTCAGGGTAAGATTTCTGAAACTGAACAGGAGTCCAATATGAGTCAAAAAAAAAAAAAAGACACAAAGAACCCCAAAACTTACACAGTCAGATTGGAGTTCCTGGTCCCTGCTTCCCTTTGCTCTGGTTAAACTGTTTGACGCTGATGCCCGCACGGCTGCCTCATCCTTCCTGAGACCCAGTCTTCCGATGAAGTTTTCCTTGTAATCAACCCCCTGAAAACACTCCCCTGTCAACTATCACTATCCCTCACTGTGAACACCAGGCACAAGTAAGTCTGAATGAAAATAACTTTTGTTCTACACAAGGTCCAGCCCAGCTGTGTCTTACCATCTCTCTCCTTCGCCAACACAGACCGGCCACCTTCTACCCAACAAAGAGAAGAGAGAAGGAGCTTTGGGGATTGCCCCACAGACAAAGTAAAGGAAGGAAATGTATTCTTCCTCTGATTTTTCACCACTCAACTCTTCTCCAACCTCAACAGAAGGAGAATGAGAGAGGCCAGAGCCCTGATGATCAGGGAATAATCCGACATATGCCCTATCCAGGAATCCAGCTGTACAGGGAACTACAGACCGAGAGCGGCAAGGTACCACTTCTAATGCCGCACTCAGGAGGCAGAGACAAGGAGGATGGCTAGGGACAGGCTGGCCTGCGCTGTGGAGTGAAAACTAAATGCCATCCAGAGTGAAGACTTGTCTTTAAGGATGGCCAAAGTACACATCAGGTTGGAATGGGCAATGTCTTCCTGGTACCATGGTTCGAATATTTGCTTCCGATGACTTTGGGAGGTTTTGAAAACTGGGAGCTCCAAAGAGCCTGGCTGGAGGAGATGAGTCACTGGAAACGCAGGTCCCTGCAGGTATACGTCCATACCCATCTCCAGGGACGGACCAGGGACGAAGAGCCTCTGTATGACGCTGCTGCCAGGCACTCAACTGCTCCAGCATCCCTCATCTGCTACAAGCAGCAGCCCCTGATACCAGAGCCAACCAACTCTCCTCCAGCCCTTACGCTGCTTCTACCAGGCTTCCCGTCACATTGACAAAAGCTAAGGGATGCAGTGCACCTTTCTAAATGAAAGTTGCTCTCTAAAACCCTTGGCTTGTTGCCTCACTCAGGAGGAACTGAGTTTGGCTGACTGGCATACTCAGTGAGGTCTGAGACAAGAAACCACACGGATGCCACCCATCTGAAAACGAATTTCTGCTTTGCAAACGCCTAACACCAAGGTGCAGGAGAGAACTGACTCTACCAGCTGTTGTGACCTCTACATACGTGCACCCGCACTCTACACATGTGCACACATGCAGCACACACATTACAGTCGGTTTCTGAGGTAACTGTTTAGCTGATTCGTATCATGTCATTAGCAAAACAAACAACAGATATCAGAACCTAACGCTACATAAGAAATGCTCAGTAACGTAAAAACGATACAACTGGGGAAACAATGTAGCTAAACCTCTGGACCACAGAACCTAAACCAGAAACTCATGCCTATGATATTTACATGAAGCCCATAAAAATGGAGAGCTCATGGAAGGAACAACGTGAGAAGAGGGGAGGGAGGTGCCTTCAGGAGAACAGCCTCGTCACCTGCTTCAGCTTCTTCTTCTTCTCCTTGCTGGAGAGTTTGTCATCAGCTATGACTTCTTCCAACAAGGCTACCAGGGGATCCTGGGAGCCATACACCCTTTGGGACTCAAACTCCTCGGGACTAATTTGACGGCAAAATGAAGGTGCAGACAGAGTGATATCCATATCAGCTCCTGGGTATTTTATCTGAGACGAAGCACAGAATTAGATTAAGTCAAAACCAGCATGCCTCCTGGCAGGAGTGGGATAGTTCCTTTAGTTTGCTTGGGGGAAGCCATACTGAAAAGAAGTGTTTTACACTTTTAAAAGAATAATATTTAAAGCCACACAGTTTTAAATTTAAAATATGAGATTATTTTACTTTTCTGAACTTGAGACTCATGCTAATAAAAAACAAAACAATAACAACAACACAGAATACCTCTATGTGCCCTTCAATAAGATCTGAAATTCAAACAGAAATCAGGGGCTGGAGAGTGGGAAGAGGTACTTTCAGACAAGCCTGGAGACCTGAACATGATCTCCAGGAGCTGTAAAGTCATCACTGATTTTATTCAGTCATAGCACAAGTCCACCTTGATAAGGCCAAGCTTCTATGCAGGTAAATTAACCATCACACCCACCCTCGATCCTCCAAAGCACAGGGCTCCCTGGAATCTGCCTGCTATGTACGTAAGCACACAAAGCCAGCGGGCCCCAGAGCCCCAGCTCCTGCTCTAGCCCTTCCTGGTGAAGACCTGAGGCGGCATTTAATCTTACTCTTCAAATGTCTGACTCATAAAAATATTAGGAGGAAAAATGGTAAATGAAAACTCTAGTAAGATTATATATTTATCAATGCAAACGGCAAGGGTATAGTGTGTGTGTATATTTCTATAATATACATACGTTACACACATACATATGTATATTTTTTTCATGGTAATTATATCCAATGCAGAGGCAAAGGTGAAATAAACATGTATTTTCTTATGCCATGATGTAAATTAAATTCAAATAATCAAACTAAAAGGATATTGGCCATATGTGGTCAATACTTAAAATATATTTAAGGTGTTTGACTCAGTAGTGATGCACCTATGAATTTACTCTTGGACAATAGCTGTAGATCAGCTCCCTCTCCTAAAAACTAGCTATAAAAATATTTACTAATATATTGCTTGCAAAACAGAGAGAAATAAAGAAAGAACCTAAATATCAAACAACTGGAGATGGAAGCTCAGGCCCATAATCCTAGGACTCAGAAAGCTGAGGCAGGAGGAACAGCCCCAAATTAAGGCCAGCCTGGGCTACATAATGAGTTCCAGGTCACCTTGGTCTTCAGTATGAGACCCTGTATTTAAAAACATAAAGTAAAATGAAACTAAAAACTACAAAAGTGCCGGGCGGTGGTGGCGCACGCCTTTAATCCCAGCACTTGGGAGGCTGAGGCAGGCGAATTTCTGAGTTCGAGGCCAGCCTGGTCTACAAAGTGAGTTCCAGGACAGCCAAGGCTACACAGAGAAACCCTGTCTCGAAAAACCAAAAAAAAAAAAAAAAACTACAAAAGTGTAACACCTAAGATAAAAACAAAAAAACAAAAGAAGTGTAGCACCACCCTTAAGATAATTACATATACATTTCTATAGTGGAATGTGATGTCAATATGGCATTAATCACATATAGAGGTCACATATATGGCATTAATCACATAATAACAATAACCTCAACAGCAGTCACCCATTAAAGAATTGCTATGTGATAAACTTTAAAACATTATTGGAAGTACTTTTTTATGTGTAGTAGCCAAACAAAATAATAGTTATGATTCTGATTTTACCGAAAACAAAAAAAAAAGGAAGATTGGGGCAGACGCTGAAGCACAGTGACATGATTTCATTTGCCTAATAAAGAGGAACAGCAGAGAAAAGGGCACACCCTCAATTCACACAGCACTTGCCTCCAGAGTGAGCCCTTGGTACAAGTGTCAATCAAGAATATTTGAAGACAGGAGATGATGTTCCACTGTATTAATAAGTAAGAAAAACTAAGTTACTAAAGGAAAGGGAAGGACAAAAAAATGGAGAGAGGAGAAAAAAGATGAAAAATAAACCCATATTGTGAACATTGTACTGTAACTCTCACTCTGCTCATTTGTATATATCTAATCTATATTTCCTAACCTGTTCAATGTGTTGGGTTGATACCCATATGGCAATGACTGATGTAATAAACCAAGCATGCACCCCATGGTTGCTCATGATAACAGCAAACTCACGCCATGTTTAGTAGCAGGCCTGTTATAGGCACTTTGTTCCTACCAATTCACATAATCCAAGTCACACAATGTCAGAAGGAGGCTGGCAGCCTTCCTTGACTCCTTACTGCCAATCTTACAGCACTGATGACGTCAACCCCTTTACCTGGACTCTTCGAAGATGAGCCACACGCTCCTCTATGGAGGTCTGCAGGGCCAGAGGAACTTTCAGAATCTCCTGGTAATTATCCATCAGGAATGTCACCAACCGAGCGGCTAGTAACTCATCTAAGTCTACTTCATCTTTAGAACACAAGATGCACCGGGAAAATGTCTGAACCATCTGGACCAAAACAAAACAGAAGGTAGGGAGACGGTGAAAATGCACGGACATGAGCAGCCTTCTTGCCTTCTCTAAACTGAATGCCATTTAGTTTGCAAGACAAGTGTGAGTAGTTGGGGGGACGTGACCCGAGGTGCACATCCCACAGGCACCTAGACACATGGGGATCTCCCCTGAAGAGGCTCAGTAGAGAGAAGGTTGTCTGAGGAATGGTTAAAACTCCCCATTTTATACAAGGTATAAAACACATATATGTTTGCAAGCATGCATAAGTACACACATGCACATATATTCTAAAATTTATATGAATGTAGCACTTTAAAGTTCAAAGACTTCATAGCCACATGGCTGATGAATACCCCAGTTGCACTGCTTTCTTCACTCTAAGTTCCTCAACCATCGTATCTTTCCTTGGCTAACTTGCTTTCTCTACAATTTGAAATACACACTTGAGAAATGTCTTTAAACAAAGAAACTGTGTATCACATGGCGAGACTATTTTATAACCAAAAATATAAATATATAATATTTACATAAATATATAAATATATTTTATATAAATATAAAAATATAATAGCTAATGTAAACAATATAATTTATATGAATTCATATTACTAATTCACTTGATTCTATGCTCTGAATTAAAGTCACATGGTGTAGTCTGTTAAGTAATACTAAGACTTAACAATGTTATTTCATCTTCATATTTGCACATAGAAAGAGGCAGAAACTTCTGCTTGAAAAAAAAAAACTTCAGTAGATTTATGAAAGCTTTGAAACCATGTATAACACTTTATACTTACTTACTTATATACATACACACGTGTGTGTGTGTGTGTGTGTGTTGCTACAGTGAAGAGGTACAAGTTTTCTTTGACTTTTCAAAAAGGTCTCTTTAGCCCAAGAAGGGATCAAGAGTCACCCCAGTGGGTAGTCTCGATCCTCTAAAGCAGGTCCAGGGGATCCCCAGGAAGTAAGCGGTGGTCCCCAGAGCATGGAGAGGACACAGGTGGCATTAGAGAAACAATCCCTCTACCAGACTGTGTGAGGAGAACCAGGAGAAGCAGAGTGGGGTCTGAGGCGGACAGGGGCAGGAAGAAGGGTGACGGCGATGCTGACTGGAGTTCCAGTCAGGAGAAATTCTAGGAATCTGTCCACGACCAGAGCTACTAATGAAAATACATGAAATGTGTCAAAACTGCTGCAAGAGTAAATTTCCAATCCACAGATATGGATAGATAAATAAACAGGTGATGTGATGGGCGTATCACCTAGTTTTAATTAAATATTTCTACAGTGAGTCCACACATCGGCGCAGCACATGAGCCCATAGATGGAGAGGACACCCAGGGTGTCCAGAGCAGCGGGCATCTCCCCCTCCTACTTGAATCCACACCTGCTGCTTCTCCTCCCATTGTATGTGCTGTCTCTCTCGGCTGTTATGAAAGTCTTCAGCGTCTCCTGTTCGGGAACAGGAGAGGGTGGTTTTCCTGTCTGCTCACCTTCACCATCTTTGTGTTGACAGTAGGTAGTCAGTCAGTCAGTCATAAAATGCTCAGAGAAGACTCGGCAGCCGTCCCTACAGGGAGAGCCTGTTCCCCACTCCCTCTTCACTTTCCACTCCGCCCTTCAGGGGCCTTAGACCAAAGCACAGTAGGCCTGGGTGGACGGCTGGCCATGCTCGGCCAGCTTCTCAGAACGGGAAACCTAACCTGGTTGCATTTCAGACTGAATACGCAGGTCCCAGCAGATGTTAACAACCTACCAGCGTGCGGGTGCCAAAGCCATCACACAGTGGGGGCATCTCCTTGTTCAGGCATATCCTCGCCATCATCCTCATCAACAGCTGTAACTTTCTCCTGTTCTCAGGAGGCAGAAGGAGGCAACAAATCTGAAAGGCTTCGATTGCCATTTTCTCCTGTGGCAGCAAACCTGATTCAAAAGAGAAGTTTTACCATTCAGTGTGCAGCCTGCCTGACTGTGCCTCCTTCCTCATTTTTACAGGTAAAGTTATAAAACAGTGTTTTCACATATTCAATTACACCCAGCAAGGCGTACAACACACCTTGAAAGACAGAAATACAAACCCTTAAGTGGGGATGAGATGCGGGACAAACAGCCCTTTCCCCTCTCATGTACAACCATGTAAACAGAAGGAACAAGCTCATAGCAATCTCTCCCTGTAAACCAGGAGCGGTTCTGCTAGCACTGAAACCTAACCCTAAAGTGAGCGAAAATGTAGTATAGAAAGTATATCATATTAACAGGACAGCCAAGGTCAATCCCAATAGCCTCGGAGAGGCGTTTAGTGAATTCAACATCCTTTCGTGATAAAAAAAAAAAATCCTCAACAAATTAGGTCCATAAGGACCATAATGAGGGGCTGGGGAGATGTCTCAGCAATTGAGAGAACTGGTTCCTTTTCCAGAGGACCCACACTCAATTCCCAGTGCCCACATGGCAGCTCACAACTGTTTACAGCCCAAGTTCCAGAGGATCAGACCCCTCACATAGACATACATATAGGAAAAACATCGATGCACATAAAATAAAAATAAATGAATCATTTAAAAAATAATTCATCTCCAAAAACAAAAACCTCAAAGGACCATAACTACACACAGTAAATGCCATTTGCAGTAATAAATAGCTGGGACCAGAGAGATGGTTCAGCAGGTGAAAATTTTGGACAGACAGACCTGATGGCCAGAATTTGATCCCTGGGTTCCTTGTAAAAAGTCTGACGCTGTTGCTCATCTGTCTGCAAGCCCTCAGCCAGCAAGAAGGAAGGCAGGGAGGGAACTGCCCAGAAGCACAGGCCTCTTAGCCTGGAGAGTGACGTGCAGACAGCAATCCGCTCAGAAATGAGGTGGAGGCGAAACCAATACCCAAAAGCTGCCCTCTGACCACACCTGTCCCAGCACAGACCTGCACATTCCCTTACACAAACACGCAGAGAAAGGGGGCAGGGCTAAGAATGCACTTCTGTTTGAGAGACACACAAAGAGAGACAAACACAAACAGGGAAAGAGAGAGACAGAGAAAGATGATTTGTATTATACTGATGAAATCAATGGGGTTTTTTTTTCTGTATTGAGAAACACACTTTCCATTCCCCACTTTTTATTCCACACAGCTGTGTCTGATGGCACACAGCTGGAGACATTACACCACCTGACTTTAAAACACTATGACGACTGGAGAGATGGCTCATGGTTAAGAACACTGATTGCCCTTCTAGAGGATACTTATTCAAATCCCAGCACTCGTGCCCGGCACCTCACAAGTGCTGGTAACACCAGCTTCAGGAGACCCAATGCCCCCTTCTGATCCCTGCTGACACCAGCCGACACAGAGACACATAAACATACATAGCTGTACTGTACAGACAAAAGGAACAGATTAGACCATAGAAGTGAACCACCAGCTGATTTCCACCAAAGGTGCTAAGGACACACACAGGACAGCCATCCCGGCAGTGCGGAAAGCCATCCACACACACAGGGTGAAACGAGATCCTGACTCCTTACCAGTCTCACAACAACCTAAAAATGGATAAAAACTTCAATGTCAATACTTGACATCACGAACCTTCTAGAACAAAAGAAGGCTGGCCTGGAAGTCACAGCATCCCAGTTCTGGAATTGAAGGCATGAGATGGCATAAACTGGGAACGGAAAGACAAGTGCCCCGTGACTTCAGTCACATATGGAATGTGAATGAATTGATCTCATAGAACCGAGAGTCAGTGATCAATGGTTACTACAGGCCAAGCGAATGCTAGTGCTGACTGACGTGTGCTAGGAAGCGGTCAAGTATGACTAGAAGGCCCTGGGACAAGTGACACTGCATAGTCAAGTGGCAACAGGTAACAATAATGCCAAAAAGCTGCACAAAAATATTTTGACGTTTTTCTCGTTTAAAAAAGAAGAAAACCAGCTCTAGGCCAGCAAGATGGCAACAGCAGGTAGGGGCACTTGCTACCAAGCCCTATGGCCTGAGTTTGAATGTGGGACCCACAGAGCAGAAAGTGAAAACGGACTCCCACAAGTTGTCTTCTGACTTCCACATATATGTCATGTCGTGTACATTCTCATACACGCATGTGCATACCCATGCACATCTAGGAATGTGATTCAAAATGTAAATAGCTGTGCTTCATTGCCAAGGCACTGCACCATCAACACCTTGTACTTACACACCAAGGCATTGCACCACCAACACCTTTTATTTACACACCAAGGCATCACACCATCAGCACCTCGTATTTACACACCAAGGCATTGAACCACCAACACCTCGTATTTACACACCAAGGCATCGCACCATCAGCACCTCGTATTTACACACCAAGGCACTGAACCACCAACACCTCGTATTTACACACCAAGGCATCACACCATCAGCACCTCATACTTACACACCAAGGCATCGCACCATCAGCACCTCGTATTTACACACCAAGGCATTGAACCATCAGCACCTCGTATTTACACACCAAGGCATCACACCATCAGCACCTCGTATTTACACACCAAGGCATTGTACCATCAGCACCTCGAACTTACACACCAAGGCATTGAACCACCAACACCTCGTATTTACACACCAAGGCATCACACCATCGGCACCTTGTACTTTCACAACAGTACTTCAGGGGCTTAAATCCCGTGCTCTTAATGATCAGCAATATGTATCTTCCTATGTGTGCTTGTTAGGAAATCATCTCTTTTACAAAATGTCTATTAAAACTCTGTGCCTCTCTCCTTCTCTCTGCCTTTCTCTGCCTCTACTACCCTCTTAACTCCCCTCCCCATGTCCTGAGTAAACTCTATTCTATACTAAGAAAAAAAAAGTCTGTGTCTGCTTTTACTGTATCGTCTTATTGAAGAGTCCCAAATATATTTCAATGTGTTAAATACTTTACATGTTACTATGGCAAAATACTAGAAAAAGGGCAACTTAAGGCAGAACGCTTGGCCCCCAGTTTAAGGGTATCGTCAAGAGGGGGAGGGAGTCATGAAGCAGGAGCTCAGGTGGCTGGTCCGCAGTAGGCTCAGTGGGGAGGCAGAGTGATGAATACTCACACTCAGGCCACTCTCTCCTTCATGTTCAGGGTGGGGCTGGGATGGCACTGCTCACAGTGAAACGGGGTCTTCCCAGCTCTACCGAGCTAATCCAGGTCATCTCTCAGAGACAGAGATCTGTGCCCACACTGACTTCACTCTATCCTTATTTTTTTTTTGGGGGGGGAGGGATGAGGTTTGAGACAGGGTTTCTCTGTTTAGCCCTGGCTGTCCTGGAACTCACTCTGTAGACCAGGCTGGCCTTGAACTCAGAAATCCGCCTGCCTCTGCCTCCCAAGTGCTGGGATTAAAGGCGTGCGCCACCACTGCCCGGCTTGATTTCACTCTATCCTATTCTTTTATGTGCATGGCACTTTGCCTACATGTATGTCTGAACACCACATGTGCCTGGTGCCCATGGAGGCCAGAAGAGGGCAGCAGAGCAGCCACCATGGGGGAACTGGAATCAAACCTAGGTCCTCTGGAAGAGC
The DNA here is from genome assembly GCA_036184795.1 of Tokudaia tokunoshimensis. Taxonomy (NCBI): domain Eukaryota; kingdom Metazoa; phylum Chordata; class Mammalia; order Rodentia; family Muridae; genus Tokudaia; species Tokudaia tokunoshimensis. Next base: position 36,270,046 of record BTHU01000009.1, on the reverse strand, counting down.
AGTCAGTACTCTTTAACCACGGAGCCATCTATCCAGCCCCTCTAACAGTGACTCTAAATCCCACCAATTTCACTCCCAAAATTAACCATAACACTGGCTTCGAGTATTTTCTCAGATATATAATCAGTGTGTGTCATTCCAGTCTCTTTTCTTTGCATTTTAATGGTGTGTTTCTTTTTTTTTAATGTATTTTTTATTATCTGAAATATTTTTCTGGTATCTTACATCTTTATGTTTTTATTTACTTTTCAATAACTATAAATTCACACTAAAGAAATGTCTTTGTCTTGGAAAAGAAAAACTAAACAACAAAGCTTTCATGTGCCATTTGCTTCTCTGACCTTGTCTTAGAGGGAGACTGAATGGCAAGGACATAACCCTGGTGGTTCTGAGAGGAAACAGCATTAGTGACAAATGACAACCTACTGGTGGTATTTGTGAGAGAGGAGACTCTGTTAGAAAGTTCTAAAGTGACTCAAAGGGTAATAGTGTTAGCTAACCACCTCAACAGACTTTGGACGTTGCTGGAAACAGATAAGAACAAGGTCAGATTGCCTCAATTTCAGATGACACCAGTATAACAGTATCCACAGGCACACACACCTCTCATCGGGAGGTATGGGTGGGCAGAAGGTTTACTCAGGCCTTTTCTAACACGGACATTGGGATGAGGCAGAAACTCTTGTCAGCCCCACATCTCCTCTGTTGCTGCTGCTCAAGGGTAGTTCTACCCAGGAGGGGCTCAGCCACAGGCCATAGTGTTCCTCAAGGGCAGTCCTACCCAGTAGGGGTTCATAGCCACAGGCCATACTGTTTCTCAAGGGCAGTCCTACCCAGTAGGGGTTCATAGCCACAGGCCATAGTGTTTCTCAAGGGCAGTCCTACCCAGGAGTAGCTCATGGCCACAGGCCATAGTGTTCCTCAAGGGCAGTCCTACCCAGGAGCAGCTCATGGCCACAGGCCATAGTGTTCCTCAAGGGCAGTCCTACCCAGGAGTAGCTCATGGCCACAGGCCATAGTGTTCCTCAAGGGCAGTCCTACCCAGGAGTAGCTCATGGCCACAGGCCATAGTGTTTCTCAAGGGCAGTCCTACCCAGGAGCAGCTCATGGCCACAGGCCATAGTGTTCCTCAAGGGCAGTCCTACCCAGGAGCGGCTCATGGCCACAGGCCATAGTGTTCCTCAAGGGCAGTCCTACCCAGGAGCGGCTCATGGCCACAGGCCATAGTGTTTCTCAAGGGCAGTCCTACCCAGGAGCGGCTCATGGCCACAGGCCATAGTGTTTCTCAAGGGCAGTCCTACCCAGGAGCGGCTCATGGCCACAGGCCATAGTGTTCCTCAAGGGCAGTCCTACCCAGGAGCAGCTCATGGCCACAGGCCATAGTGTTCCTCAAGGGCAGTCCTACCCAGGAGCAGCTCATGGCCACAGGTCATAGTGTTTGTTCCTCAAAGTGGCTGCTGTTCTGGTGCAGGGGCATCAGTGGTTTAACAAGACTACACAACACTGCTGGTGAATGAACATTTCCTTGGGGCTGTAGCCCCATCGTCTACCATGCTCAGAGGAAAAGAACCACAAGTCTAGTCTCCCTGACCCCCTTTTGTACATTCTCCGATGGAGTATTCCAAACGGGAGGCACTTCTAATCTTAATGAAGTCAATTTGATGGACTTTTTATTTATTGTTTAAGTTTTCTTGCCTACCCAAGACTTCAAGAATCCTCTCCTACATTTTCCTCCGGCAGGTTTTAGTTTGGTTTGTTATGTGAGAGTCTATGATCCACTCTCCATATAAAGTATGAACAAATGCAAAGAAAACAGAAAAGCTCACTTTTTCCAGTTGTTCTAACATCATTTCTTGGAAACCCTACCCTTTCTCTTAGTTTCTCTTGAAAAGCTACTTGCTATTGGTATATAAAACTATTTCTGGACTTGTTCAAAAAAGCAATGAGCTGTGAACACTTCTTAGGAGGGTGTGGGAGTCCCAGAAAGGCCACAGTCGTGTTTACTGAACAAGGGGGTAGGGTGGGAAGGTCAAAGTTTCATTTTTATTGAAAACAGATAAAAAAGAAGAAAAAAGATTATACTGAACCGAAGGATTTAAAATACACATTGGCTGGCAAGAATTGTTTGCTTAAAGAAAGACACAGCAAGAGAAACTATTTCTTTGGAGATTTTTAGGGAAAGGCAAGCAGGTTACCTCAGGAAATTATTCAAAAGTAGATAGAGCCTCTCCATGCTCAAGACAGTGTGCATTCCTGCATGAATCTCAAACACAGCACTTTAATAATCCCTTTGGCTTTTAGGCTCAGAAAGTTCTTTACTCGTCCAAATATTGGATGAAGATTTCATGTAGCATTTAAAAATATTTTTATCTTTATCTTGCTGAAATAGTATGGGAAGATTCTTGGACTTTCTTTTCAAAAGTTTTGTCAATCGCCTTAGTGATCACTGATAAAAATAACTTATACATTCGGTTACATCCAAAGAAAACTCTAGACATTTGTCTAAATTGCCTTTACGGAATACCTAACTCTACTTTATTTCAACAATCATCAGAGACATTTGAGGGTGACTAGGCATTTGTGTCCTAGCCCATAGGTGGATAGTTGGTGGCTTAGTTAGATTGTTGAACCAAACTGAGTGTTCTGTGATTATTGGTAAAGAATAAGATTCACATCGCCAAACATGTCAAACAAAGATTTTTTTTTCCCCTTCCTGACTCCCTTCCTATATTTTTAAATGTCCCTTGATTCCTGAAAGAGGGTTTTGCTATGTAGCCCAGGCTGGCCTCAAATGTGAGTTCTCCCTGTCTCAACCTCTAAGTGCTGAGATTATAGGCATGGGCCACCACACTGGTGTCCTTTCATTGGCATGCCCAAGTTCATACATCAGTGCTGACCAACAGCACTAGGCACGAGGTCTACCATGTTCAATAAGCAAAGGCATACAAAGTAGACTGGTTGCTTACTTTAAAAGACGACATCCTACTTCAACCAAAGCCACGAAGCTTAAGAGATGAACAAGCCCTGCTAAATTCAACCAACACGTTTAGGTATTTCCTTTTATCTACTGACTATATTAGATATTCTTTGTTAATCAGGTAAACAAATTATAATCTTCCAGTCTATGTTTCCTTCTTATACTACAGGAAGATATTTTTAAAAATGATTTTCAATACACGTCATGTGTATATATAAATTCAAATTAGAATTTGTGTATTTTTTAAAAAAAAATGTTCCAAGTCATTCTGTTTCCAAATCAAATAATTTCCCTACAGAATAGTATAAAAATTGAAAAGGAGAAGAAGCTGTAGGAGCCGATTTTCAGTCCAGTCTTTAGAAGTCTAGTCTAAGCAGGGCTGGTGGCACTGAGAATGGATAATGAGAATCTACTGGCTTAGTCTACCACAGTGGGAAACATCATTAGGCACAGATGTACAAGTGCCTAAGCCCTCGATCAGACTCAGATGGAAACAAAATACCAACAAGACTCAACAGTCTCAAGACCCCATAACAGGACTGGGTTGGTGGCACACCCCTGTACTCTAGTACTCACACAGGAGAAGAGGGGGGTTAGGAGTTCAAGGTCAGCCTGAGGCACAGTGACTTCAAGGCCAGCTGGGTCTGCATGAAACTCTATCTAAAAATCAAATCAAAACCATTATAGATCAACTGGGCTTAAATAAAATACCCAAAAGACCTAGTGGTTTTAAAGTCTCTTAATAAACCAGGACCTCCATTTATGTGCAGTGATAACACAGGGCATACTAGAAATAATCCCTCCTAAGACAAGGTGGCTCAGTGGGAAAAGCACTTGCTGTGGAACCCATGTAAATTTGAAAAGAGAAAACCAACTGTACAAAGTTGTCCTCTACATGCGCACCATTGTCTGCAATGGTGCATACATGTGCCTCAACATGTGCACCATTGGCATGTGCACCCACATGCATCATGCACACAACACAGACACACAGGCACACAGTAATAAATAAAAATGTTAGGTGCAGTTACTGTTGCATACATGATTTACAGTATCTATATCTGTTATTGTCGGAGAACCTACAAAAGCATGAATCTAAAGTTCACTGCTGTGAGCTCCTGTAACATTCGCATACATCTGACATTCGTTTGGATTCTGTGACAGCAGTCACACTTTGCAAAAAGAAAGACAGAAAGGAAAAAGTAAAGAGATGTAAAGAAAAATGAAGAAGTACACTTGGGAGGGAGAGGAGGATTGCTAAAGGCCAGGATGCTGGGGAAACAAGGGTAGGCTAATCCCTCTCAAGTCTGCAGTAGAACGGAGGCTATTCACACAGCGTGCATTCTGACAAGAACAAAAACACAGCTCACAGGGAAATCTGATTTCCAAAAGGAAAGAACAATAGCAATAACGGCCTTCCCACCCACCCCCAGCCCCAGCTACCATGTTTCCTTCAAGGTGTAAATTCTAAAGTGTAAATCTATATGAAGAACAAAAACAAGTTTTACGTGAATAATAGCGTTACTGTACTTACTTTGCATATTTCAAGAATCAAATGGTCCTATAAAAACTCATGCCTTCTAATAAAAAGCAATTACCTTCTGAATAACGATGTACCTCCTACACTGTTCACAAAGTCATACCTAGAGTAATCGATTTAGTCATGAAGAGTCAATGTCAAATTCACATTCTTCTCAACAAGAGTGCTATAATCTTACAGAAAAGTGATGAACGACAACCTACTTTTCCTGCAGAGACAGAACGTGCTGGCCTTTGCTTATGGTCACAGATATGCTGTTTTCTTTTGCTCCTTTCTGGAGCAACATTTAAGCACTCTGTCAGTTTTGATTTCAAAAATGCCAGTGTGGCTTTTACTACACAGGCCGATAGGGAAAACAAGGCACCGACAGTCTTAGCCAGCTGTGGGCCCTGCACTGGTGTAACCGAAGCATGATGACTATGGAGGGAACCAGCCACTTGCTGACTGGACTGGAGGCCCTGCTCCATGGGAAGGAATTAATGCCTGGTTCTGCGAACATGGCTTACAAAAAAGAAAGAAAGAAAAAGAGCCCATGGCACTAGTGGAGAAGCCTCCGCTGTTGTCTTGGTAAATGGATATGCTTGGCCGCCATCTCATCATCTGTCTTCTGCAGACCCATGCTTACAGCCAGAGGCTGGTGCTGCTCTTGGCTTCTCTTTCAGCGACAATGGCTACTGCAGAGACTTGTAACTGACCAGCGCTGAGAATAAGTGACAAGTCAATGTTCCACTGTAACTGGGACATCCCATCACCCCCACGAGGCTCAGGGAGCATCACAGAAAAGAAGGAGAAGTATGATCCAGAGGACAGGGGCTGTGTTAAAAGTGCTGTCTCCCAGCGTGACATGGCTGTCACACTCCTGAGCTCAATCACAGCTGTGATTACGCACACACGACTGGGCACATCAACACGGCATCGTGGGTAAAGATCTACATAGGCAGTGAGAGATGGCTGGAGGAGGTCAGGGGTCACCGCCCCACCGGAGAAACTGTCCGCAGTCAATGGTTGTTGGAGGGAAAGACATTTTCTTCAGTGGTGTAACCACTAAAAGGTGCAGCAGTCCTATAAATAGCTCTTACGATGCTCCAATAAGGAAATCTAATGGAACTCTTTGGGTCAAATGTGTGTGTGTGTGTGTGTGTGTGTGTGAGAGAGAGAGAGAGAGAGAGAGAAAGGAAGAAGAAGAAGAAGAAGAAGTAGTAGTAGTAGTAGTAGTTATGTTTGAAAAGAGGAATCAGTAGGAATGGGATGGCGTAAGAAAAGATAATGCATTATTTATGTGTATGAAAATATCTTCATGGGACCCATTTATATTTATATATATATAATATTTATAAAATATAAATATAAAATATTTATATATAATTAATGCATGCTAATAAAAGAAATACTCATTTATGAAATCTCAAAAAATACAAATAAATATTTTATATAAATATTAAAATCAAATAAAAAGAGAATAAGATATTAAAACAAAATTTCGAATGGGAATTTTTTTTTTTTTTTTACATAAAACAAAATGTTCTGAGCTTTTTCTAACGGAGCTTTCAAGACAGTGACTGCAGAAAAGACTCAGCATCCATCTGCTGAGACACTGGCTGCGTGCACTCACCTAATACACTGACGAAAGCATCAAAGAGGTGAAAGGTGAGCAGTGGCTCCATCAGGTGGCCATAGTAATCCGCTATAGTTTTAAAGACATCTTTCTCAAATCCCGAGTACATAGGCTGCTTCCAATCTGTACAGTTGGGCCCTTTAAAAAGAGAGAGAGAGAGATCCGGGTTGTTTCCAGTTTCTGGCTATTGCAAACAAAGCTGCTATGAATACCTAGGCGAGTACCCTTGTGGGATAGTGGAGCACCCTTTGGGTCTCTGCCCAGGAGCGGTATAGCTGGGCCTTGAGGTAGAACTGTTCCCAAGATTCTGAGAAACTGCCAAATTGATTTCCAGAGTGGTTGGACAAGTGTGCAATTCCCACCAGCAATGGAGGAGTGTTCCCCTTGCTCCGCGTCCTTGCCAGCATGTGCTGTCACTTGAGTTTTAGATCTTTGCCATTCTAAGAAGGAATCTGAGTCATTTTGATTTGCATTTCCCTGATGACTAAGGACACTGAACATTTCTTGAAGAAGTGCTTCTCTGCCATTAGAGAGAGATTCCTCTGTTGTGAATTCTATTTAGCTCTGTGCCCCATGTTTTAATTGGTTTATTTGGGGGGGGGGGCTCACAGAGACTGAACCACCAACAAAAGAGCATGCATGGGCTGGACCTAGGCCCCCTACACATATGTAGTAAATATGAAGCTTAGTCTTCATGCGGGTCCCCAGTAATTGGAGCTGTCTCTAACTGGGACTATGTTGCCAGCCTTGGGATTCCTTCCCAGCTGGGCTGCCTTGTCTGGCCTCAGTGTGAGAGGATGCACTTAGTTCTGATGAGACTTGATGTGTCACGGCAGGTTGGTACCCAGGGAATGAGATGGAAAGAAGGGGGGGGAGGGTAGAACTGGGAGGAGAGGAGGGAGGGGCTGGTGATTGAGACGGAAAGTGAATAAATAAATAATGAAAAAAGAGAATGATTAATGTGGCAACTATTTGTAAGTACTGTAGTGTATGTACACAGATATTCAAGACACATAGGCAAGTTTTCACATGGAAGTAGCATAGACCTTTGCTCCACAAATATGATTTATGTTTACTTAAATATATTATAAAAATGAAGAGCACTAATGTTTATCCATTTTTAAAGAAAAGCATGCTTTTCTCTTTTTATATAAAGCCACCCTTCTTCATGTAAATAATTTTCTTCGAAAGTCAACATTTTCCTAGTCTTAATAAAGTTAATAAAATAGTAATTTGTTAGTGTGTAACAGATGAGTTATGAAGAAATTTTTATAGCTTCTTCAGTTCATTAGCTATACTATAATATCCCTCAGTCATACAGTTGAGTGAAATAATGTTTTCCCTAACAAACTATTTCAGACAAATGAAAATTTATTTTTTTTTAAAAGACAAGAAAGATTATATATTCTATCTTGTCATTTCACCCAGTTGCTGCCCAACTATCAAAGGAAAACTGATCACTGAAAAGCTGGGGCAAACTCCGAAACTCAAGCAGTCTGGCCCTGACCATGTCCTGGGCCAACAGCAGGGCAGAGGGAAGCTCCACTAGAATCTGGGTCCCCCAGAAAGGAAGATGCTCTATACAACTTGGCAACAAATACCCCCAGCACACTACACAATGAGCACAGATTTATGATACCATGTTGACACACAAAGTGGAGGTGCCAGAGCTTGAGGTCAACAGCTCATCCCAAGAGGGCCACGGAAGAAAAGGAATGCAATCATGGTGACCAGCTCTAGGCCGGCAGATGACTAAGCCATCAAACCCAGTTAGCCAACTATACCCTGGAGGATGAACAAAGCTGCTAAGATGAATTCAAGGAAATTCTTCCCACAGGATTGCTGGAGCTAAGAGATTCTAGATGTAACAGAGGAAACCATTCTGGACCATGACATTCAAGCCCCTATGACACCATAAAATGGCTCTTTATGGTGTTCCTAAGAACTACTTTACTGAGGGCTGGAAATACGGCTCAGAGGTTAAGAGTAAATACTCCTCCAGCAGAGGACCTGAGATCGGGTCCCAGAGCCCACATCAGATGGCTCACAACCACTTCTAACCAAAGCTCCAGGGGATCTGATGCCCTGTCCTGACCTCCACTCACAGAGACACGTGTGCACACACGTAATTAAAAATAAAATCTTTAAACAAAAACACAACCTCTTTTATCCTTTGTATTGTCCGTCTCTTAAAAAATAACTTTATTGGCTAAAATAATAAAATACCTTTATGTGCTGTAGCACATAAACCTACAGCAACCATATAAAATCATGTTGCTTCCTTCCTGCTCACATAGCAAACTTAATAAAAAAGTTGGATATGTCTCAGCAAGCAAGACACATTGCAGAATTAGTGCTTACCAGAAGTCAGTAGTTCACTCTAAATAATTATATGCCTTGAGAATATGTCATTATCTTTAATAAAAATATGAAAAGAAATTCCCTAAAAGAAAACAGAACAAGGATCTTTTCTTTCTTAATCACCCTGAGCTGTGACCATTTTTTTCATTAGTCTATCTTTTTATAAATGTTACTCCTGACAGATCCTGGAATGCAGTACTTTGGCTGCCTTGTTTCCGTTCCTGACTCGCACACAGAGAAGCAAAGGGAATCGGCTAATTCAGCTTTGCATCACTTAGCGTCCGTCCTCATTCTGAGAGCATCCACGAAAGGCTTGGCCCACATCTGCACTTCAGGGCCATGTGTGCACAGTCTACAGTGACTCAAGAAGTGCTTGAGAGAGAAGGAAGAATGGCAGGCTTGAAGGAAAGAAGGCAAGAAGCCCTCGACACGTCTGACAGGCAGCCTGTCCCATTTTAGAGGACTCAGCAGGAATCTGCACTTCTTAAAGATAAGGACAGAGAACATGTCATGACTTTGACAAACTCAAAGTAAATTTTGATAAACATAATTTGGGAAAGCTTAAAAATTTTAACTATCCAGCGGGCAGAGCTCATCCTTTGGCCACCTTTTATATTGATATATATTAGCAAACTTCTGTGATATGCTGATTTGTAAAGGTTACTCTTTTTTATTAGATATTTTATTTATTTACATTTCAAATGTTATCCCCTTTCCTAGGTTTCCCTCTGCAAACCCCCTATCCCATCCCCCCTCCCCCTGCTTCTATGAGGGTGCTCCCCCACCCACACACACTCCCACCTCACCACCCTGGCATTCCCCTACACCCAGGCATCCACCCTTCACGGGACCAATGTCCTCTCCTCCCATTGATGCCAGATAAGGCCATCCTCTGCTACATATGCAGCTGGAGCCATGGGTCCCTCCATGTGTACTCTTTGGTTGGTGGTTTAGTCCCTGGGAGCTCGGGGGGGGGGGGGGGTCTGGTTGGTTGATATTGTTGTTCTTCCTATGGGGTTGTAAAACCCTTTAGCTCCTTCAGTCCTTCCCCTAACTCCTCCATTGGAGTCTCTGTGCTCAGTCCGATGGCTGGCTGCAAGCATCCGCATCTGTATTGGTCAGGCTCTGGCAGAGCCTCTCAGGAGGCAGCTATACCAGGCTCCTGTCAGCAAGCACTTTTTGGCATCAGCAATAGTGTCTGGGTTTGGTAACTGCATATGGGATGGATCCCCAGGTGGGGCAGTCTCTGCTCCACTCATAAAGGTTACTCTTAACATATGTGAGACATGCTCCTCCTCCTGCACTCTGCGTTTCATACACAAGGGCAATTATGAAATCACACCTGCCTCTACCCAGTGTCCAGTCGTGCCAACCTTGCTGCAAGTGTTTGTGGCTTTCTGTATCAGATGGAGAACTAAGTACACAGTTCCCTGCATCCTAGCCATCACGGAAAGTCAAACACAATAACCACACCTTACGGCGTTTTCCCACACAACACAGCTTCATTCCTGACTGGTAAGGTCCAAATCCTTGATTCTCTGGGAGCTCGGAATGAGGGTTAGAGCTTCGTGATTATACCTGTGTCCCATCACTGCCAACTCTGGCCAAGGAGGTAACTCATTTCCTTTACTTCAAGAACTTGAGCAAAAAGAATAAAAAGCACTTCAGGGCCAGCAAGATGGCAGGCAGAGTGCATAAAGGCTCTCAAAGCCAAATCTGACATTGAGGCTCAGGCCTAGAACCAAGTATCCTCTGGCACACATACTTGCTGTGGCATGGGAATGCTAGATACACACACACACACACACACACACACACACACACACACACACACTATACGTAATTTTAAAATTTTAAGTAAAGTATTTCTTTTCCAAGTTAAAGTCACATTACTCTACATCTCAGAGTGTCCAAAATGTCAACCCAAAATCAATGAAAATTTTAAGAGCTAAACCTGAAATACTGAGTTTTATGCAAACTGGTATTGCTATACATATTCATAATGAGAGTGCACAAGTAATTCCAGACAGGGCCAGGGAGACAAACAAGGCTCAGTGGTTAGTTTCACTCTATAATCAAACAAAAGTAGCTCCAGTTTAATCAATAATTCAGTTTACTAATTCAATTATTTATATACCTGTCTCTGCATATGCTGATCCTACACAAAAATAAGAAAGTGATTATTTCCTGAAGGGGCTGTAAGATTAAAGAGCTTCTCTAAAACCAAATATTGCTATTATCAATCAGCTAAAATAATGAAAATTCTCATTAAAATCACACATATGGGGCAGATCAGACAGTTCCTTGGGTAAAGGCGCTGGCTATGCAAGCCTGACTGATCTGAGTAAAGATCCCCAGAATCCACAGTGGAAAAAACTGACTCCCAAAAGTCACCTTCTGACCTCTACACATGCATCACAGAATGCGAACATCTGTATGCACACATATCAATCATACACACATACACACACACACACGCACACACACACACACACACACACAATTATTTGGGTTAAGCTTCCTGAAAATCCCAAGAAAAAAAATGCTAGTGTTTATGAGCAATTATTACACTGCTCCTTCACAGTGCCCATGATAGCCAATGAGATGCATGCCTCCTGTATGCTGAAGAGATTTTCTATACCTATGAACATTCCCTCAGGCCCACCCTGGTCCAGGCTACGGATCTTCTCTCAGGTCTCTAAGACAGTCTTTCTTGTTTCTCTGGATGCAGGCTTCTCTCCTAAGCCATGCTGCAGATCAGCCAATCAATCCTCTAAAACACTCTGTCCCTCTTAAAACTCTGCCCTCTGAACGCTGGTCGGAGCTGAAGTTGCCCAGCAAACTGGGGAAGTAAACATGGTAGACACTTAAAAATCTACAGACCATTAGTAGGTGGCTGCTAATATAAACATTATCACTCATTTCTTTCTCTCCTATCATGAGCTGGCATGGACTTTATCTACAGTGCAATTATATCCATGGGAGAACTAAATGCCTTTAAAACTGTAATATACCAACCCTTCCTCTAAGTCAGGAATCTACAGTAAAGCACAGAGGTCTCCAAACAATCTCCTGCCAGCTACACAGGTGTCAAATCAATGCCCAGGCCATTGAGCAGGAATATTTTCTAATTCAAGGCACTAACTCCTGTTAATTCTATAAAACTGGCAGAGAATTAGTACTTACAATTTGCCAAACACTTCATAGCTGACAGGACCCAATGAGGAAGTTCTCCTGTAGAAAAAAAAGGAAAATACAAAAGGTATTTTATTCATCTCTTTATAACTCAACCACATACCCACACCCACACACACACACACACACACACACACACACACACACACACACATACACACACACACACACAGAGTAGAATAAGAATGTATTATTTGCCCAGGTAATATGAGACATTTCACCAATTTGTTTACCAGAACATTTAAAAGATAGAACTCTTCCTTTAGCAGCAATGTTATAACATGTACTTAAATAAATCAGGCATAACGTTTTCTGTAAGGATGAGACACACATTTAAAAACTGCAGAAAAAAAGAATTGGACAGTTTGTTCAGAGAAACATGTGACATGCACAAGGCCCAGGGTTCAATCCTCAACACCAAAAGGGAAGAAAAAAGTTTATCCTGCAGGTCCAATATAGTTATCATTTTACCTATTACCATTTTCCAAATGTTCTAGGTAGCAAAAATTCCACTGGCATATTAATCACAGGCTGCTAGTAGGTCAGCCTTACAATAACAGTAACATGCTCAGATAAGCCCAGCCTAGAGGCCGGAGATGGATTAGAGGCTGGAGCACATGATGCTCTCTCAAAGGACCAGAATCAGTTTCCAGCACCTACGTCAGGGAATAATCACATGCAACTCCAGCTCTAGGGGACAGCTCCCTCTTCTGGCCTCTGTGGGCATAGCACTCATATGCACAAACCTACGCAGCATACACATAAGAAAAAACAAAACAAACCTCCCAGTCAATCACTTGTCACAGCCCCCTCACCGAGGCACAGCAGCAGAGATGAGCTTACATGTGACTATTTGGAGTGGGAAGAGCTTTGTCGTGTTGTGTTTCACCTAACGGACAAACCTGAGAATTATAAAACCTTTCTTTCTTCCAGAAAAAGTTAGCAGAACTAAAAGTGGCTGGTTGTCTAAGGGCCAGCTCAGGGTAATGACCCGGCTATACACTAGAGGATCTCGACAGGTTTAGCAGTATTTCAAAGACTTCTGCACCACCACAAGAGGGAACCTAACGTTACAGCTTTAATATTAATAACCCAGCAAGTCATAAAGTTTCCGGACTGATTTCTGTCTGCCACTGCCCTCCGTTCCTGATGGAGGTGCTAGGACAGGTGAAGGGCTCCCCTCTTCCAAGGCGAACTCTACTTCTGTGCAGAGACACACTTACTGACGCTTCTCCTCTAGCAGATGGCGCTCCCTTCTTATACATGCCACTACGGAGCCTCAGACTGAACTGTGCTTATTATGCCCAAAGGTCACTTGATTCTGACCAGTCCTCAGCATCAAAATTTAAAAGATCAACTCAAAGAGCTCATCTAGATCTAACCTAAACCATATCTATTAAAAGAAAGGGCATTTTTAAATCAGTCTTGCGTCAGGCATGATGGCACTTGCCTGTCAGCTGAGGGAAAAGGATCTCAAGTTCAAGGCCAGCCCGGACTACATAATAAAACCTTGCCACAAACAAACATAATCAATCTGATGATTGCAGCCCTCCAGGCACTACAGGTAACATAACTTGTCTTGGTGCAAATTTAAAACAAAACGAAGGTGTTGTTTGTTTTTGACAGATTTATAAGCCATCTTGAAGGATACGTGATTAAAAAAAAAAACTTTCAAGATTTAAAGTTTTCTCGTTAAAGGAAAAATAAATAATAATGACTCTTCCAGACAACCTAACTCATTGACAGCACTCTGAAGAGACAAGCCAGAAATCCAAATGTGGGGCTGAGAAGGTAGCTCTGTTAGTAGAGTGCCGGTCTAGCATGCATGCACCAGGCCCTGTGTTTAATGGTCAATGCCATACAAATCACTACCACATAGTACTGCATGCCTGTGACTGCAGCATTCAGAAGGTGGAGGTGGGAGATAGCCCGCAGCTGTCAAGCTTGGGATACATAACACCCTAATTCCAAAACAAGAAAGAAGAAACATAAGTGTAATGAAACCTAAAACTGACCTGGGTACTTCCGTAGGACTAACATTCTCCTGTGTCTGGAGTTTTCCTAGGGACAATATGGAACCACTAAATACCTAGGCAGCTCACACGGACCTAGAGCAATGGTTCTCAACCTATGGGTCTCGACCCTCAAAGAATCAAATGGCCCCTTCATAGGGGTTGCATACTAGACAGTTACATTATAATTCAAAACAGTAGCAAGATTATAGTTATCAAGTACCAATGAAAAAGTATTATGGTGGGGGGTCACCACAACCTGAGGAACTGTATTGAAGGGTCGCAGCACTAGGAAGATTGAAAACCACTGGATTACCCTCAGAGAGCACTGTGCTGAATCTATGTCATTTTAATAAACCAAATGTTGGATAAAAAGCACTATCAGGAAATAGAATCTGTGTAGCCAGGAGTAAGTGTATTCAGCTGGGGTTTAACAAAGATAGAACAGGAACTAAAAGACCTGTGCACCCAGGGTGTAGGCCAGACTAAGGCCAGTAGTTAGTGGGTACTTACTGGACTTGTCGTCCAAGATGACCACTCCCTGCTTGCTGACACTATATACATTATGGATGATGAACTTGGAGTTGACAAGCTTGGGGTTTAAAACTTCTTCCAAGGAATCGAGGCCAAGAATTTTCTGTAAACTAAAAAGATAATTTATTCTTAAAATAATTTTCAAAATACTTTAATCATTTTTATAGTGCTAAAATTGAGCGATACAAAAGGTGTCTGTGTGTCCGTGTGTCTGTCTGTCTGTGTGTGTGTGTGTGTGTGTGCACACGCGCGCGCGGCTATGTATGTTTGGTATAGTATGTATATATGTGAGCCAGCCTGTGCACCCATAAACACTCATGTGGAAGTCAGAGAAGGATGTCACATGTCTCCTCTGTAGCCATCCTCCCTGTTTTATGAGACAGGGTCTGTCTGACCTCAAATCTCACAACTTCAGTGAGGCTATCTGACCAGCAAGCTCCCGGAAGCTCCTTGTCTCTATCCTGAGGTGCTACCTGTGATTACTGGCAAGGGCGGGCATGCCAGTCTTTACATGGGCACTGGGGATTTGAACTGAGGTCCTCCTGCTTTTACAGCAAGCTCTCTTACCCACTACACATCCCTTCAGCACCCTATAAGAGCAGTCTTTAAGATGGAATAGCTTCATGTACTACACCCAAACTTTCTAGACAATGGGTTAGAAATGGACTGTGCTTAAAATAACCTAAAATATCATTTTCCAATAGCATACTTCTTAAATTAATTAATCATATAAGAACCTGAGTTCCAAAAAGCAATTATTTAAGTAAAATTACTTGAGGCTAAATTTTCCATTATATGCTTATTAAATTTAAGATGTCAGTGCTACTGAAAGTTCAGAGACTTTAGGTTGGGAATGGCAGTGCACACACATACAATCCGAGCACTCAAAAGGTTGAGCAACATGACAGAAAAGTCGAGGCCAGCCTGGCTACCCAGGAAGAACGTGTGTAGAGCATGCTTGCAAGGGGGAGAATAACAATTAAAAAGGAATTTAAGCTCCTGTTTTAATTATTGCATATCTACACTAGAAATGTCTTAAAATCCAGTTGAATTATATTTGTGAAAGAGCGTAAGTACAGATTATGCAAAGTTGAGAATTTTTTAAACATAATTTCAGAACACTCAATATGTAGAGAGTAGGAAAGAGATAAATTAGAAAGAAGATCCCTAAAATTCTCAGGTCAGATGTGCATACTGTGACAATGTCGTAGACTTCCAGATCTCCTCCACGTTGGCCTCGGTCAGCTGTCTGCGGTGGACTAGACGGCAAGCTGGCACCTCTCCAATTGCAATACTGTGGCGCTTGAACCACATCTCAGAATTCTAATTTGTCCGGGAAGGGGCGTGGGGGAGGAAGGACAACAGGGGGCGGGATAGCGGGAGAGAAAATACATATGTCAGCATAAAATGTTATAAGAAATGTTTTGACTTGCCTACTTGAAATTTGACTGGTAACAATGGTTAGGATTATAGGCTAACTTTCTTTGCATGGGCTCAGAGAAGTAAGGGACGACTCTCAGACTGTACCAGGACGAATAGCAGAAGAGCTAATGCAGAGTCACTAAAGCATGGCTATTTTCTAGGGGTGTTCCAACTAACCAGTGAAATCAGTTTTACATTCGAAATTAAGCGCAGAAATGCTCATCTTAATTCACATTGTCCCAACTGAGTATCACTTAAAATAAGAGTAATATAACTTCAAGTCCTCCTTTATGAGCAAATATCAGATACACACAATATTGGAGAGCAACCCAGTCCTAGGCTACGGCCCAGGGCAGAAAAGTAAGCACTCCACAAGGATAGCTAAGGATGGTTAGGGCATGGGAGAGGCACTTTCTGGGGAAGGGACAAGCGATGGCTTAGAAAGCTTAGGGCAGTCTGCTCAAGTGACAGACCCTCCACATCCTCTTGCTGGGAGCTCATGGCCCACAGCCAGGCTATTAAACACAAGTAAACACTTTTTTGTCATCACAGAGAAAAAAATTTACCTGTAAGAAGCAAAACGTGTTAGAAAACATAACAGCTTTCTAGAATACATTCTTGCAAATATAACACTACAGAAAAATCTTATTAATTTGAAGGAAAAAAAGCAGGAAAGTTGTATTTTGGGGGTTTTGGTTTTGCTTTTAAGAGCACGTGTGTGTGTGTGTGTGTGTGTGTGTGTGTGTGTGTGTGTGTGTGTGTGTGTGTGTGTTTAGGTGCTCACAGAAGCCAGCAGCATTGGATTTCCAATGGTTGCTAGCCTGTTAACATGGCTGCTGGGAACCAAAGTTGGTTTCTCTGCAAGAGCAGAAAGTACTCTTAATTGCAGAGCCATCTCTCTTGTCCCTGTCTTTGCTTTCAAATGACCAAATTACAAATGAAATTCAATGACCAGATGGGTGTGTAAGTTTTTAAATATCTAAATCAGGTCTTTGGGCTTGAAGGTAGAAAGATAGAAAGACTACTAAATTTACCTGCAAACCCATTTCCAAAGATATCCTAAAAAATACTGCAGAATATATATACATATATGTATATATACTCCAGAATATATATATATATATATATATATATATATATTGTTATATGTCAAAAATTGGAAAAATACACCTAGTAATAAAGGACTGAACAAGTTAATTCTATCACTTTTATAATAGGCATGATAAAATTAGGCATACTAGAATGATGTCAGATGCTGATTAATGTGAAAAATGGGAGTAACACACTGTTCTACATGAAGAACATGAGGCGCAGAGCAGTCCGGAGTGACCCACAGGGTGCTGGCATCCTTCAGCTGACTCTCACGGTACCTCTGCCCCACAGGGTACTAGCATCCTAGATTTACTGGTCAGAACTCTTCCACAAAAACACAACAGACATCAGAGGAAACCACGTTTAAATAGCTACTCAACACAAAAGCCAGAGCCCAGCAATCATCACCACCCAGAAAAAGAAAAAGAAAAGAGATCACAAAAGTTTTTTGTGGGCTGGAGAGATGACTCAGTGGTTAAGAGCATTGGCTGCTCGTCCAGGTCCTGAGTTCAATTCCCAGCAACCACATGGTGGCTCACAACATCTGTCATGGGATCCAGCGCCCTCTTTTGGTGTGTCTGAAGACACCTACAGTGTGCTCATATAAATGAAATAAACAAATCTTTTTTAAAAAAAGTTTTTTTTGTTTCTGTTTAATCCTGTTGAGACTGAGCCTCACTCGGTTAGCCCAGGCTGGGCTTCAGCTCTAGGTCTTGCCTAAGTCTCCGGCACGCACCCCCACAGCAGCCTCTCAAGCTCTTTAAGAAAGATGAAGCATCTATTTACTGATGATAAACCTCGTTCTGAAAATTGTGCCAAGGTCCCCTGAAGAAAAGGATGCTAGTCTACCATTCTTGGTTTGGATACTCTCCAGGAAGAAGGGGACAAGCCGTGGTGAATCCCATTGACAGCGGGGAACTTACACCCTTGCCTAGCACGTCAGAGGGAGATACTAGAAAAGACAGACCAGAATGTATCCAAATAGAAGTACAGATGTGGGCGCATGGCTGGAGAGGAAACCACAGCTGGAGAGTTCAGAGGTCAGATGGCTCGGGGCACTGGCACACTCTGGTCTCCCAAGCATGGAAGGCATTAGCGCTGGTGCAATACTCTGACCAGGGCTTGACACAGGCTGATACACAGTTGGTCTCTCCAGGGGCAGCAGCAACATTGTGTTTGCAAAGAAGAGAAAGGGGAAATCATAGGGATGGCTCAAAGCCTGCTTATTTAACTGTTAAAAAAATAAAAACTGGCCTTCTGAATAATAGCCCTGCTTAGAGGGGTCCATTAGGTGTTAAACATACTGAAGAACAGAGGACCCAATTCTTAGCTTTTACATAATAATGTTTTCTCAACTAGGAGCTAACAGTTGGATATTACATATTCCGTACCGATGAGCAGTCCTCAGAAAGCGAGTGCTCCTGCAGACCCTAGTTTGCTTCCTTTCTAACACTTTATTTCCTGTTTCACTAATTTTCTCTCACCAGCCTGTGAGAGTGAAGAACGTGTCACACATCACTGACTCTACTGAGCTTGACACACCTGTCCCCCATGGACACTCTTAATAAGTCTTTTTGAATACCTCAAAGAGGGACTTCCAAATACAGTCTGTCCTCTGAGTTCCAGGGTCCTGTCTCCACCCACCTGCTCCCTCTCTTATAAACTATCACCAAATGTCCCCAAAGTCATCCCAACCCTTGACAAATCTGCAAGCCCCAGGGGAATCCCCACTTCTGTCTCTGGTGTCATCTTGTGCCTTGACTGTCTTTGGTAAGTCTAAGCTCCTTAATTACCCTCTCCAAGCTAAGATATCACATAATTTCCTTAGGGGGTGAAAAAAACACTGTTTTTGTTTTCTTTTAATTGGATTGGCTAAAAATAACTTCATCACATCTTTGCAAACAAAAGCATTTTGATGTCTAGTCTTATAACACCTGATTAACCTAAGTCAATAATGTTAGTAAATTTTTCCCAAGCTGTCTTATCAAAGTTTCTCTCTGTGTTTTATTTTTTTAGCATCATCTCAATCTTGGCCGTCTTGTACTGGGAATATTTTAAGAAAAAAAAAAAACTATTTAAAGGAAAAAGAAAAGAAGTTGGGTGTCTCACGATATGCTGTTGTTAAAGAGCAAAAGAAGCCGTGTTTGTTCATGCCTTGTGCTGGTACTGGGCTGCTCACCTCCTCACTCTCACTGAGAGGGTAACTGAGACCAAGTGCAGGAGGAGACAAGGAGAAAAGTAACCTCTCGGGCAGGAAAGGGGATCACAGGAAATCTGCTCTGATGGGACATATGAAAACAGCAACCACATGCTCCATCAACACAGGTTAGAGTGACAAGGAGGGAAGGACCAGTCTTCTGGTAAATAACCCCTCAGCTGAGGACACACGTGGTGTCTTTCACAGCGCTTCCCAAACACTGCATAAAGGAGCCACTAGAAAGACTGGACCACGCCCACAGCTCGCCAGAAGGACTGGACCACGCCCACAGCTCACTAGAAAGACTGGACCACACCCACAGCTTGCTAGAAAGACTGGACCACGCCCACAGCTAACCAGAAAGACTGGACCACGCCCACAGCTAACCAGAAAGACTGGACCACGCCCACAGCCCGCTAGATGATTCCTTCTCGGTTGACCCATCATCACTTTTTTAAAAAAAATCATGACTGTTGCTTTAATGAATGTATTTATTAACAATTCCGTTAATGTAAATACATTCTGGTCACACCCCTCCCCACCTTATCTCCTCATTCCTTCCAGACCTTCCCCCACAAAGTCCCCATCTCTCGTTCACCTCTTTGAACCATTTCTGCTATGTGACTCCTGGTTTACCCAGGGCCAGCTGTGTAGGCATCCACTACCCAGCTATACACAGGTCTTTATTCACAGAACTCACCATCACAATCGGCCTCACTGGAATGTTCTCCTGGGAAGTACCCGGTGGGGGATCGTTCCATTCTGGAAACTTAATAACATCTCTTTGATACAGGGGTTTCTTTGGATATGGCTTCAGGGGTGAGGAAGGAGGAAATCTAAATCCAAGAAGAAAAGCTCTATTATTGCAGACAGCAGGCAATAGCGGTTTTTCAGCAGTCTGATAAATGATGAGCCCATTCCTCATTAAGTTATTGCCCGTGAACCATAAGTAGCAGTGCTCGACAGTAACGAATTTTAAGATGCGCGTTCATAACGCCTGCCAAATAATATTTATAGAAAAAAAAGTTATAAAATAGACATAATGTTCTTAAAAATAAAACTTGCTTGAACCTGGGGCTTGTTCATGTTACACACGTCTTCTGCCACTGAGCCATACACATCCTAGCTCTCCATAAATTGCATTGAGACGGGTCTCAGTAAGTTTCTACGGCTGGACCCGAACTTGCTACGTGGTACAGGCAGGCCCTGAGTCTGCAATCTCCCTGCCTCCAGCCGCTCTGAAGCTGGGATAACATAACAACAACTGCGTACAAAGGCAGCTGGCTGGCTTCCTACTTGATTTCTTTTCCTTTGTCTTTAAGATGACGTCTCACTAAGGTGCCCGGGCTTGAACTCCTGGCCCAAGAAACCCTTCTGCTTGTGCTTCCAGGATAGCAATTACGAATGTGTGTCACTTCACCCAGCTAGATGTTCTTGGCAGAGTTAATACAGGGAGGCCCTGTATTCACCCAGCTTTAAGTCTACATTGCCTTGTAGCGCTGTTGCTACAGTTTACAGTTCGTGTGTGTTCTAAACAGAAATCATTGACAGAGAAACCCTCATGAGCCCTTGCTGAGGAACGGCACGCTGCCCTGACATTCGCTTATTTCTTTTCCTTTGCAGGGCTAGGCCTCAGACAGCAGGCAGGCACTCCGCCACCCAGCTATGCCTCCAGCCCACAATGTTCACTTTTATAACTACTTCTCAGAAAGACTAATTCTCCTTCCCTTCAATATCCAACACATCACACAAAGATTAAAGTACCAACCAAGAAATCCATCTTAAGGGAGCTAGGAAGCTGTCTAGAACCATTATCCTGCCAGTCTCCACCCTGCACCGTCTCCTGGATCTCTGGCTTCTCAGAGCCATTCCACCAAACTCTCCTCAAAACCGATTACACGGTACCAAATAAAGAAGTACCGCTGAAGATGTGGGGGTTTTCCCCATAAGATGTTTCTCTACAAAGAATACAGTGAAATGCATCAGTAGGATGGATGGTGGCTCAGGGGCAGGACTCTTGCATGGCCTGTGGGAATGCCGATCCCAGCACTGCAATGAAAAGGAAAAAGAAAAAGAAATCCAAGAGATGAGTGAGTTGTTGGCTTTTTATTTTTAAAGTAGGCTTAGAATCTTCCCACAGGAGCCAGAGAGACAGCACAGTGCTCAAGAGCATGGCTCTTGCAGAAGACCCGTCTGGTTCCCTGCACCACTGTCAGGAAGCCCTCAAAGGCCGGCCCCTCCCGTGGCAGCGGAGCTGGTGCCCTCTCTGGCCTCCATGAGTGCTGTGCTCACATACACACACCCACACACGGGCAAACGTACACGTGTAAATTTCTAAAAACTCTTCCCTGTGAGACCCATGGGAAAAATAAATCGGATTATTAGATATTGTACTCTTCTGTAGAACGTTTCTTAATTGAGAGCTGCATACATGTACACAAATGTAATTTCTCACCCTCTGCGTCTCCCAGATCAGCCACCTCCCACCCATTCTCAATTTAGCTTTTGTTAAAAACATCCCATTGAGTCCAATGTGTACTTTCCATATCCTCACGAGTGTGAGGTCACCGCGGGGGAGCATGGTCACTGTAAGGGTCCATATCCTCACAGAAACGTGATCCTTCCTCCCCTAGAAGACACTGTCAGCTGCTCCACAGCCGGGGTAAGAACACGTAAGCCCCACCCCATCCATGCTGGGATGCGGACGGTGTGACATTGTGCAGACAAGCACAGCCGCTGGAGTGTCTAAAGTGTGAGAGTCCAGTCACGTCCAGAAGACACTGTCCCTGGTCCTTCCCAAGCCCTGGCTTTAACCAGCTTTCTACCCCTGTCTTTGGCAAAGCTAGTGGTGATACAGATGTCCCATTGGTGGCCAAACATTCCATGGACACTTAACTCTTGCACTTGGACCACCTGTGAGTTTCTGAACTGTGTTTCTTAAGGCAAATATCAAGCCAGAGAGGTTTTAAAAGTGACGATAGTTTTCAAGGAAAGTTTATATCAAGGTGAATCAGGAGACACAGCAATAACAACAGCTCTACAGAAAACCACTTCAGGAGCAGTCACAAGAGACTTGAAAGGAGCTGAGGGGTGGAGAGAAGCTGAACTCCGAGTCCTCTGAAAAGAACATCTAATAACTACACTGTATTTCAAAAGTCAGTTTGAATCCGAAGAAAAACAAGGAGGCTTGGAAATCACCAAATTAAGTTAAAATCAACTGAAACTATCAGTTTACTTATGTGTGATCAGATTATTAAAGTAGGTGACAGAAGCTCAAATATAAAATAAATGAAAATTTTAAGCCAGTGGCGGGTATCTGACTATGCGGTTAGGGCTGTCTCAGAACAGTCAAGGCCATTCTTCTCTGCTCTCTGATCCTCTTCTCATCTCCCCTCTCCTTTCTTCCTCCCCTCTCCTCCTTTCCCCCTCTCTACCTCTTTCAGACGGGTCCTTGCTATGTAGCCCAGACTAGCCTTGAACTCAAGACCCTCCTGTTTCAGCCTTCCATGTGCTAAAATGACAGACATGATAGACCCTCCACATCTAGGTCCAATCTGTCTTCTTAAAAGCAACAATCACAACAAAGGTCCTCTTCCCAGACAGGGTTAGAACTCAGGCATGCGCACTCGTCCTCCCGCAGGCCTACCTACACATACCATCCTGGTTCCTGGGCTGCCCACCTCACGGCTCAAGAAGAATTAAGTAGCCCCAGCCAACACTCACTCACTCACCCCCCAATCCCACTCTCAACTCCAGTGTGAAACCTGGGGACCTGAGTCCCAGGCTTGGTCTCTCAGTAACTGCCTGTACATCCTTTGGAAGGGGAAAGCCTCTCTAAAGAGTGATTTATTGTTCTGTTGGGTCATCTACAATTTCCCCTGCTTTAAAATCTGCATTCTTGTATCACCACACTCAGAAAGAACTGTCTTCCGAAAGGTAAAGCAGAACTTCTTATGTGCAGAATGGTAGCTGAGGATATGCTAAGCAATCTTTCCTCACCCTACCTGGAGATCTTCCCTACCAGTCACATCTGCAGCTAGCTATATTTCTGCCCAGTCTGGCACCCTTGCCTGAGGAAAAGATGCACAAGAGTGCCCTCTGGTGGTGAATGATGGCGGTGACGTCTGGAGACACTGGAAGTTAGCAGACAATCCTAACATTTCACTCTTGTCATCTAGAGCCAGACACCTTGTTGGCTGATCTGATTCAAATTTCAGTTGGATGAAATAGGAATATTTCCCAAATAGTAAAGCAACTTTTTAAACTGGTTCAGAGAGTAAAACATCTTTAAGAAAGTGTTATAAATTCCTCACTAGGTGTCAGTCACAGCCCTCAGGAATCTGAGGCCAGCTGGAGTGTAAGTGGATAGCAGCTCACACAGAGACTAACAACCTGTACAGAGAGTAAGTGTGACAGTGGAGAGTGTCACCTCCACCAGGGCTCAAGGATCATGGCAAGTGGAACACAAAGAATCTAAGACCAGAAAGTCAAAAGGGACCATTGTGAAATAGTGTCCTCTGGACATGACAGGACTTCAGAGCAGTGTGGCTGCCTGTGTCCAACCTGACAAGATCAGGCCAGCATGGATGGGGGAGGCGCTCACCAGGGCCCACTCCTAGCTGAAAGCTAAGGCAGTTGAGAGCGACTGGCGGAAGCAGAGGTGCTCTCTCCCGGGTGTGGCTTCTCCTCCCGTGGGCTGCCCACAGGCTAGGCCTGTCATCGTGCGCATACCTGGAGTGCCAACTGGACTCAGTGGGTCATTTATTTATTTTGCTTATTTTAAGGAAGAAGATGAGTTTGGGAGGGGACAGGTGGAGTAAGGTTTCATGATGGAAGCTGGAGGGGTGGAGTGGGGAGCAAGTAAGATAAAAACATTGTAGACATTTATGAAACCTTAAAGAAAAAAGTCAACTTAAAATAAATATTAGTATATAAAGTTTTTGAAAAAGAAAACAATTGCAAGTCCTTTATAAAATGTTACTGAAAGACATTAAAGAAAAAGTAAACTGAGAGATACTCAGTAAATAAGATTCAGTGTAATAAAATGTCATTTTCCCCATAAAGACAGAGTCAGAAAGAAACGCTGGTGAGATTATAACGCCAGCTTTTCCTGAAGCTGATGAGATGCTTCTGAAATGTGAAAATGATGAAATGGGCCAAAACCAATGAAGACATCCGTGAAGCAGAGAACGGTAGAGGCTTTCCTACAGATGCCCAGGTGAATAAAGGAAGCGTGGCACGGAGGCCCTGCTGCAGAGCCAGGGGTCTCCTCTCCCCTCGGTTCTCGCTATGCTGTGGGGGCTTCCTGTGCACCCCCCTGGCCTGCACCCAGCACCCCTGATGGGCCTACTGCAGCGACTACATATTTCTCCGACACTGGCATGGGGGAGGCCCAGGGCTAAACAAAGTGAATGCGGCCCGCACATTCAAGCTTGAAACACGGTAATGACAGACCACACCGTCCACACAGTGGACATTCAGTAAATAAGGCAGGGCCAGTGTGGTCCTCTCAGGAAAAGTGGCATTGCCTCCTTACAGCAGACTGCCCCATATCCAAAGATGTCCCCACCTAAACAAGGCAAGCTGCCACCACAGTATCAAGAGGTTGAGTGTATTCTCCACCCGCTTGAGTCTGCCTGAGCCGCTCTCACTGTTATAACAAATAGAAACTACCAGCAACATTTAGCTTTTCCTGGCTTAGAACTTAGTTCCTGACTTCAGAAACTTGCACGTCTTTATGGCAAAACTCCTGGTGATCAGGCATTGTGTAAGAAGAAGTGTGACAACCCTGAGATGCCCAAGTGGCAGAAAGAGCCCCTAAATATGAGATTCTGGAGGGAAGAAACTGAACGAGGACGTGCCAGGACTCCGGACCTGTGAATGAAGGCAGGCTCCGTGCTCTCTGGCCACAGCGAGCAAGCAGACGAGCACCTAAGCCCTCAGAGGAACAGTTTATAAGGGGAAGCTTCACTCTGCTTTACTTTCTGATGTGGTCTTCCCGCTTAACACAGATTATTCCTATGCCTGGATATGTGGGTCCTTCCCACCTCCCCCACCAAGGAAGTCTCCAGTGGACATGAGTAGAGGTGTATAATTCAATTCATTTCGTTTCTGACACTACTACCCAGAAACTGTACCACATCCCATAGGTTTAAGAGCTCAGTTCCACAAGGCCGCCCTTAACTCCAGGTGTCAGGTCAACACTCCCAGATTATGAACTGTACTCTGAATAACTGGCTAGAAGCTATAACTGGCTAAGGTCTCCACAAAACCTCCGCCACACCCCACAGGCTCCATAATGTATTAGGACAGCTTATATAACTCAGGGGAACACTGTACATACATTTACTGGTTTATGCTAAAGGACGTCTGAGCCAGATAAATAGCCGGATGAAGAAATGGTTAGAGACGGTATGAGAAGGCACGGGACAGAAGCCCTCTGGTCGCCAACCTTCTGCGTCTCAAACCTTGTTGCTCAAGAGTCTTTCTGGAAACTCCAATAGGTGGGGCTAAAAGTTCCGACTAAAGGAACCAGTTTGCTCTTTTGCTGGTTCCCGTGGAGCATTCCTCAGCCAGAGCATCTCTGCTGGTCCCCACGTTCCTGCAGGTGACAATTTTCTGAGATTTATGTGACTGCGCAGCACAGACCTTCTCTAACTTCCAGCATCAATTCATTCTTCCAGTTTCCAAGAAGACCCCAGGATCCTGCCAGTCTCCACTGACTGGCATGTCCCAATGCACATGCCCACATCATCCAGTCACTTGGGTCTTGCCAAAGACTGAGCCCATCTTGAAGCTGCCCAGGGCCCTAGCCCTATGTAACCTTTCAATGACAAACTCAGCATTTATCAAAGCAGACTGTCACAGGTAACATGACACCCCTGTCACTCAGGAAATCCCAGGGCTCTTAGGAGTTCTATGACAGAGACAGGATGCATTTAATATCCCAACATAAATGTCTAAGAATGACAAGGGGACCATGCTGCAGAGGACTTGTGAGTAGCTCCAGACAGAGTGGAAGCTGACTCAAGGAGATATGACGGTGATTTAGTGTAATGGATTCCTAAGAAAGCTCTAGATTCTTAAAGCAACAATAGTCCAGAGTTACCACTACCCATGTGGTACGGTTCAAATGAGAATTCGAAAACCAAATCCACCTCAGCTTTTCAAAATGAAATGAGCAGTCAGGACTTTCAACCTTCAGGGCGTTGGAAGTATCTACGAAAGATATCCCACTGCAGACACGGGCTATTTCTTATGAAACAAATGAACGCTGAGTGAAGAATCTAGAGGAGGACCATGAGCCTCACAGAACCCTAGGAAGTAGAAGAAATGGCAGACCTATGTCCAATTGCATTTCCGAAGTGCTATGGACCAGCCAGCCATCAGTAGATGTGATGGCAGGCTGGGATGATCTCAGTTGTCCTCCTGGAGAAGGTAAGTATAGTTGTAAATGAAAGGAAGTTGTTGTAGCCAGAGGCAAACTATGACAGATGGTATTTTCCAAGGATGGCCACAACATATTTCCCATCCATATGCTCTTCCCATCCCATATGCTCTTCTCATCCCATATGTTCTTCCTTCCCAATATGTGACTGACAGCTTCCCATCCACAGGAGGTTTCTCTGCCAGACCCCCGATGCGAGTGGGCTATGCAATTGCTCTGACGAGCAGAACACAGAGGTGACGCTCTGACACGTCCAGGCATGGACCTTGGCTGCCTGCCAACTTTCTTCTCTTGCCTACTGAAAACACTTGTACTTGGGATGCTCGTGTTTGGGACACAATCTCTCCTAAGCCACCTACCATGTAAGTGTGGAGACTCCCCTAGCCCCATCATACTACACAAAGCCCATATCACAGGGAGAAGCCTGGGAGAACGAGACCTCATGTAAAGAGAGAGGAACAGACCAACATGCAGCCATGAGGACAAACAGCCATGAGAATTCAACAAGCTGTAATTATACACATCAGTATGAAGAAATCTTTAAACTCCCAGCATCCACACAGTGGCTCATAATCATCTCTGACTTCAGTTCCAGGGGATCCAATGCCCTCTTCTGGCCTACACAGGCACCAGATATGCATATGATACACAGACATGCATGTAGGAAAAATACTTCTACACATAAAATAAGTGTCTAAAAATAGTAATGAATTGTTTAAAAACAATATAGATGAGTGGTTCAAGAAAAAAATAAATAAACCAGAGCAGTGGATTAACACCTAACCCCTAGCACCGCGGACCTCTCAGGAGGAGATGAAACTGCGCAAAGAGGGGTCCGTTTACTGTCCACGCACACACTGTTCAGAGGCCGTCTGTCTGTCAGCTCCACATGAGATACCTCTCTTCCACAGAGATCATTCAAAGGAGCGTGGCTCCCTCTTCTGGGTAATCTTTACAACTGTTTTTTTAAAAGCTGTAAATCATAAATTTCAGAACTGTAAAGTCCTGTTGACGGCATAGTGCATTCCATATGTGCATACTAGAGACCTGGAGAGCAGAAAAGCGGATCTGCCTCCCTGACCAGCAACAAAGCAACCCTGGCCTCTTGGTGCTCCCTCCACTGCCAAATAACCTAACGGCTGGAAACGCCTTTAAAACAATGCATGCTGTAACTACGGTCCTTTGGGGTATTTATTTTAAAAAAAATAAAATTATTTTTTAATCAAAAGCACTGTAGAATGTAAGTCATAAGGAAAGCATGCTTTCTAAATCTCTGAGAGTTAGCGGGATGGTTCAGTAGTTAAGGACAGTTTCTGCTCTTCTAGACTGCCAGAGTTCAGCTCGCAGCAGCTACATTAGGCAGCTCACAACCATCAGATTCAAGAGATCCCATTCCCTCTTCTGTACTCTGCACCCTTCTAACACATACACAACACAAATAAAAATAAAGATAAAATCTTCAATAAATCTTTGTAGACTTGACTGGTAGGTCATGGATTTCTCATACTATTTTAAACTCTCTTCAATGGAATATGCTGAAATCCTTCCTTGGTTATTAACAGAAATTTGCAATACACAAAGCTTCAGCCAACCTGTCTCTGCCTCAGTGAGGTAGAGTTTTTATACTAACAAAACTCATCGATAAACCCTGCCAGGTATCAATTATCATGAGCACTGGTCTCTCCAAGGCTACTGTTTACTAGAAATTCATGAGTTACACAAATCTTCAATAATTCTAAGGGATTTAACCCTACTCTATAAAGCCCCTCATCATACTTAGTGTTATGATATATATGTGTGTATGCATATATGTATATATAGCAAATGTGGTATTATACCATGTAAACACTGAAAATTTGCTAATAATTATATTTCACAAAACTACTTAAAGGTGTACCAGGTATATTAGTAGCATCAAAAGCACAAACAAGTCTAATGAAACATGTTTATGATCAAAATAACTTAAAACTACAGAATACTGCAGGGCAACAGACATCAAACAGAAAGATCTGCGCTCTGTTTTATGACATGGAAGGCTTGACTTCGATAAGTTAAATTCCAAACTATCTACTGATTCCACAAGATTCCATTCAAAAATCCCAGGAGGAAGTGTTTCAGGGACAAAAACATTGATTCTAGAACAAGAGTGGAAAAGCAAAGGACCCGCCTTTAATCCCAGCACTTGGGAGGTGGAGGTCAGCCTGGTCTACCAAACAAGCCCAGGACAGCCAGGGTACACAGAGAGACTGTCTCAAAACAAACAAACAAACAAACAAAGAAAAAGAGTAAAGGTGGAGAACTGACGGGAAGCTGATCTCCTGGACTGTCACTAAGCTACAGTGATCAGGACAGAACTGCACAGGAGACACCCAGGCAGGGCCTACAGCAATGGAGCTAGCTGACTGGGAATTAAGGGGTCGCTATGGGACTGGCTTCCCCTAAGAATATAAGTATATCAAAAATCAATGGATGGGGACTGAAGAGATGGCTCAGAGGTTAAGAACACTGGCTTCTCTTCCAGAGGTCCTGAGTTCAATCCTGGAAGCCACATAGTGGCTCATAACCATCTGTAATGCACTCTGGTGCACTCTTCTGGCCTAAGGCATCCTTGCAGGCAGAACACTATATACATAATAAGTAAATCTTTAAGAGGGTGGACAGGTGGCATCAAGAGATGGGAACAGAAGTGATCCTGCTCACAATCCTAGTAACTGCCTTGAGCTTCTTGTCAACCACCACTCTGGATTCCGTAGGGCAGAGATAAACTCTGGTGAGGGAAGCTAGCGGGGAATCCTGAACTACTTACTCTTTGTGGCCAGGGAGCCGAGGGTGAGAACACCAACCACCATGGAACAGATAAGCGACCCAGATGAGAGGGAAGGACGACTGCGCTTGCACAGTGGAGGCAGGAGGGATATCCACAGCACCCCCAATGTCTGCATGGCACCCCTCGGTACCTTCTTGTCCCATTGCAACTGTGAGTGGGCTAGTACAAAAGTACAGATCTGAGAACTACAAGGTGAGCAAGAGTTCGAACCCTCAGAAATAAACTGGGTCACTCTGCCAAGCACAGCACTCTGAGCCTGGGCAATGATGACAGAGGACAAAAGAACTCACAGTGCGAAAGAACGTGGGGACAAGCACCCGCCACAGCCAGGTGGGATGGCGACAGGAGCTGTGGTCTTCCTAGCTGGTTCAGTCTTCCTGGTCCCCACTTAGGAAAACTGTACCACGAACGTGCGTACAAGCATGGTCCTACGTAGCAGGCGAACAGTCTGTGCTGGCCACCGAGGTATCAGGTCATCTCTCCTCAGGCCAACAGCTGTGTCAGTCCTGCTTTCCCATGATGCTTCTAGCCCATCTCGGAACACAGGACGACAGAACCGATTCTTTCCAGAAGACACAGGACTCCAGCAGCAGTCTCCGCTTAGGAACTCTCCACCGTGGCCCTGGGGTTCCTGCACTTCCTTCCCTCTCAGGTCACACTCGCATCACAGTGTGCAGGCTCGGTGTGTTAACTCACACACCTTTCCACAGATCCCTTGAGGCACTTACTCCCTACCTACCGCACTAAAGATCTTGTAGAGCTTGTCCTGCCTTGTCACCGCCTTGTCTACTCCAAAGTCCCAATGAATCCTGTGCTTACACTTATGTGTATGTAATGACTTCACATGGATACAAGAAATAGAAGTACCTGCTACAAATGAGACACATCTGGGTAAACCTTAAAGCCTAACAACTAGGTCCTTCAGGCCAAAGCCCATCATTTGCTTTAAAAACAGTCTTACTAGTATACTCTTTATATACTAGTTATACTTGCTTTTGGCATAAAGCAGAAGAGTCAGGCTGTGCCAACAGAGGCTTCATGACCCACTATCCACTATTATAGTAGTACTAGCAATGTATAAAACAAAGCTGCTGACCCCTAGTCTAGAGGAAACACAGATGGAATAGTATTTACTAGGAAGTCATACAGACAGAAGAACCTTGGTCCCACTGAGGCACAAACAACAGGCACATTCAGTTTGGATATTCCAAGTTGCAGGAGAATCATTAAAAATCTACTTCTAAGTGTGGGCCAAGACCAAGATGTTGGCATTCCTAGTTTGTAATGAGGTCAGAGGGTCAAAGACTATAATCAGTTTCCTTACCATGGGTGGAAAGCTGTAAATAGCTGGGATTAGAGCCCAGTCCTGCCACACTCCAAAGTCTCTGTGTCAACCCTCCTGTTGCTGACCCCACAAAGTACTATTCCAATACTGCTCATGTGAAGTAGCTACAGCCTCCTTTACTAGGAAGGGAGTGGGGTGAGAACTGCTTGCTTACAATAAGGATGGGAGTTCACTCTTCACTGACTGACCTTTGGACTTCTTTTCTCAATGCACAGTGGGGATTCTTATTGGATTAGGGAAACATCCAGATAAAAAAGAAAATTCTCCTCATCCTTATCTCCCACCACTCCTTGTATAATGACACCTAATTTATTTATTGGCTTCCCCAATGGGAAACACCTGTTACTGATAAAGATTCAACTGGAGTGGCACCTCTCTGAGGGACTCAAGCAAAGCTAACCTTTCTACAACCCTGAAACGACGTCCTATCAGAGGCAGGAGATCCAGGGTTGTGATAGCTTAGACAAAAATGGCCCCCATGGGCCCATAGGGAGAGGCACTATAAGGAGATGTGACCTTATTGGAGTAGATTGGCTTTGTTGGAAGAAGTATGTCACTGGGGGTGGGCTTTGAGGTCTCTTCCTGCTGCCTGCTGATCTGGATGGAGAACTCTCAGCTACCCCTCCAGCACCGTGTCTGCCTGTGTGTTGCCACATTTCCTGCCCTGAAGGTAATGGACTAAACCTCTGAACTATAAGCCAGCCCCAATTAAATGTTTCCTCATGAGAGTTGCTGTGGTCCTGCGTCTCTTCACAGCAATAGAAATCCTAGGAAACAGAGCGAAGAGCCGTATGTAGCGATCTAATTAGCAGAGGCCCCAACCCCAACACAAAATTCCAACGAAATAGTTCAGCGCTCTGCTGGGCAATATGGCTCAACAATTGAATGCACTTGCCAGACAGCCTGGGACTGGTCTCAAGGCCCCATCTGATGGGAGGATAGAACCAACTCTCAGAAACTGACCTCTACACATGCTGTAGGTCATATGCTGACCCTGCCACTGCATAAACGAATAAAACTAAAACTTAAAACACAGCTCAGAACTGAAGCTCAATTTTTTTTATTTATTTATTTATTTTAGGTTTTATACACACAATACCCCGGCCTCAGAGAAGAGCATAAGTTTCAAGCAAGCAATTGGTTAGATGCTGGCTTGAGAGGCACAGATGATTACGTCAGTCAACAGTGTTCCCTGAGGCTCACTTGACACATCTGCCCAACGCCTTCCATTCCTAGTTTACAAGCTTGTCAACTTGACATACTCAGATGGTGTGCCTGTTTCACCTTTCAGCAACTTCAATACACCTCATCTTACACTCTGCATCTCAGAGCAAATTCCCACGGTTCTCAGGGAGCCACAGTTTAGAATTAATAGAAAGGACTAACCAACGCCCACAAGTCTTTGTTTCTGTATAGATAATGTCTGCCATACTCCTGTGCCCCTGGGTCAAAAGAGCTTTCTCTGCTGTCTGAAGGGGACAGAGTGGGAGACATCTGAATTCCAGCTCATTTCTCCACTGAAGCTGATAGGTAAAAACAGGCAGTGAGAATTCACAGAGAAACATAACTAAGGACCAAAGAAAACAGCCATTTCAAGGACAAAGAGGAAACGTTCAAATGGATAAGCCAGAGAACTAAAGGGGGGATGGGTAAAGAAACCTGGCAGGGTGTGAAACACAGAAACATTTCTGGGTCAGGACAGAGAAGCAACTCGCAGGCTTGAAATTAGCATGAATTAATCACAACACACCTTAGAAGGGATGTTACAGAACTGGGCTGGCAATCAGGATCCACCTGGTTTGAATCAGAACCGCATTTCAACATCCTGCTGGCATGCCTACCGACACTTGGGCAGCTTCCACTTTGGAAGATGGCGGGGCGGCCTCAAACCCCAGAGTCAGGCTGATTTGACAGTTCCAGTTCCGTGTATAAGTCTCGGTCCAGGGTTCAACTGGCAAAGCTCCTGTCCTTGACAGATTTCCCTGTGCCTCCAGGCTCACGGGGAAATCCAAGGATTCCCTCCCACCTTGGAAGGTTATACAACAGTGTGAGTCACTGCTTCACAGTCCACACAACTTCCTAGGCCCACAAGGCTGCCCCGACTTTCCTCTGCAGCCGCTGCTTGTTCCATCAGTGTAGGCTCTTGCTGCTGTAAACAACAGAAACCAATCCTGGCAAAGTTAACTGGAAAGGAATCTGAAAATATCAAATCGCTCACAAAATCAATAGAGAGCTAGAGAACAGGATGAAGAAAAAATAACACAGAGAAAAAGTATTGTGGGGTCCACATAAACCCAACATAACTCAAACGCCAGGTCAAGGCAGACTACAAAAATATATTTTAATCAATCCACTACTGGCCAATTGAGCCGCCAAACAGATTTGGGAGCTGAAGTGTGACCCTGACGAGGAATTACACAGCATATTTAAAGGATGAGACCACAAAGCAAGGGTGAGCTGTAGCATCATCCAATCATATTTTGACACAAGGGGTTTAATAGGGAAGTTTTCACCAATCAGGTTAGGAGTAGGTTCCTGGGGATATGAACTTAGTTTGACTCAGCCAGGACGATGGAGAAGTTGTCCTTGGACTCAGACAACCGTTTCCTTACAATAGAAGCTGGCCAGCTATTGGGAAGTCCCCAGCTCCCTAGGACCTGGGACCTTGAACTTGGTTTCTCCTGATGATTACTTAGAGTCTGAAAACGAAGCTGTAATGTCTATAATAAGTTCCTTTTGCTTGTTCCCAACAAAAGCAGAAAGCCAGGTGGCATACACAGCCAGGACCACAAGTGAGACCACGTCCTAGGAATAGGCTGGTCCCAAAGTCTAGTACGATGTCTCCATCACTGTTCGGACAGCTTCTGTTACAAGAAGCTCGAAGCCGTTCTTTCCCTCTGCATGAAGATTCGGTCCTGAGTGGGGACACAGTCCTGAGTGGGGACACCTAAACAGCCAGGAGCGGGCCGTGTGGTACAAGGGAGGAAGAGGATGGGTCCAATCACTCAGGCTCTCTAATGGCCTTCCTTCCCACCAAGAATCACACAAACAGGAGCTCCCACAAACAGAAAAGTTTAGAATGATTGGCAACAAGGAAAAAGTTAAAAGTTCCATATAAATATAACCATATGTATGTAACCACTTTTCACCAGTGTTCCAGAACTCCAGCCTGGCTGTTCATCGCTGACCACTGTGAGAGATATAATAGCAAGAGGCAGAGAGCCCCTGAGAGGTTTAGTCACTTCTCAAGGTGCCATACTCCTCAAGATACTGACTGGGAACAAAGGTATCACAAATACCCAGTAAATACCGACAATGTTTATAAAGAACTAAAAACTATTTTGGACTGTTAACTGGCTTTAAAAAGACTAAGATTATAGTCCAAGCTTCAATAAGAAGATGGTAAACACTAATAAAAATTCTAAATAAGATGACTCATCGGGTAAAAGCCTCCAAGCCTGATTACCTGAGTTCAACTTCAGGGACCCACATGGCGGAGAGAAACAACTCCAACAAGTTGTCCTGACCACCACACACACAGAAACATGCATGTGTGCACTCACACATGTAGGCAAACACATGCACACACACACACACACGCAAAATCTCCTTTAAGAGTCTAAGTGAAAATCTAGATTTCCTGAACGATAAAAGAGACTGTCGGGCCTCAGACAAAGCTCAGTGCAGTCCGTGAGGCGGTAGGAATACAGCCCTTCCACACACCCCGCATCTCGTCAGACGGTCCCAGCCGCTCTCCGCTTTACAGACTGTGCCATTCACGTTTTTAAATTAACTACTTCAGAGCACAGGCTTCATCGCAGCTCAAAGCTCTCGCCTCGGCTGCTCTCTCACGAAACAGAAGTCCTCTCTAGGGATGGAGAGATGGATCAGTGGTTAGAGCACTTGTTTCTCCTGCAGAGGGACCTGGCTTCCCTTCTCAGCACCTGCTGTTGGCTGACAACCATCTCTAACTCCAGGACAGAGGGGATCTGACACCCTGGTGCGCATACATATACATACATGCTGGCAATACACTCATACGCATAAAATAAATCTAAAAGTCCATTCCATAGCCATGGATTTAAGAACTTCCAGCTAATTCTCGCCTCTGACCAGCCATGTTTCTCTCCTCCCACTTGTTTCTGACTGGTGGGCTTCTGACTGGCAGCCTTGGTCTTACCTCCCATCCTTTACTACCCAGATCCTACCCCACCCACAGGACCCCTGCGGAAAGAATCCTCCTTCCCTCTCTCTTTACAAGGTCCCCAAAGTGCTCCCTCTACACTGTCATGGATGCATTCCTACCTAAGCCAGGCAGATAACATAAGCATAAGGGAAATGGCGGAGAGTGTGTCTGCTGCAGTGTGTGCCATCAAGAGCCTTTTAAGTTCCTAACCATCCTGTCTTAACACAGGTCTCACGCTGTGTTGCCCAAGATGGTCTTGAACATCTAGAGCTAAGTAATCAGCCTGGCTTTCAAGTAACTGGAACTACAGACACCTCACCACAAATGATGGCAGCAGCATCATTTTTTAAGACACAGCCACAACTAGTATCATTAGGTGTTGCTGAGGAACGGAACTGCTTGACAGAAGGAAAGAGATAGGAAGAAGGCTCATCGTTGGATTCATCCTTTGTATTTTGTAAAATCTGAACAACATGGAAGCATTCATAACCCTACAGGAAAATAGGAAACATGAAAACAGGAAGACTTCAGAACAGGGACCAAAAATAACTATGCCAACCAAGCAAAATAGATGAGTCACTCCAGGGACTGCCTGGGTAACCAGCCATGTTCCTTTATTATTTGCTATGGCTTCCTGCAGGTAATTAATTAAATATGCTTTGGTTCGTCTGTTTATCCTCTCCATCGCAAAGTCAGGAATAGAAAGAATCACGTTACATTTTCCTTCCTGCCTTGGTATGGGAAGCATGAGTCTCAATATTTAAAATCATTTAAAAAGGACCTTAAAGGAGGCCTGGCAGCACATACCTGTAATCCCAGCACTCAGGGGCAGGAGGACTTGGAGTCCAAGGCTAGCATTATGCTACGTATAGCAAGTTAAGAATAATCACTCAGAGATTATACATATACATACACACACACACACACACACACACACACACACACACACACACACACATATGAGCTGCTATGAACGTTTTTCAAAAACTTAAACTTAAAACCATAACTACCACAGGACTCCGCTTTATCACTCCTAGGCACACACCAAGGGATGTTGTATGCTACCACAAGGGATTTGCACTTCCACACTTACTGAGAAATTATTCACAAGAGCGAGGAAATGGAGACCTGCCTATATGCCCATCAGCAGATGGACGAATAACAGGACTGTCTCATACACACGGTGGAATTTATTCAGCCATACCCAACAATGAAGTCTGCCACACACTGAAAGGAGAGTATCACATTGAATGAGGTGACCCTGGTCACAAGTTCTCGCTTGTATGTGGATCCTGAAGTTATACGTTTCTATGTACATAAATGAGGGTGGAGGGTGGGTATAGACTGTGAATTAGTAGCAGACCATAAGGGGGACAGGGTAGGCAAAAGAACAGACATGACATGAGGCTGGAAAGGAGGCCTGGAGTGGGAGGATACAATGGAGGAAGGAGATCGGAGAGAAGAAGGGGAAGGAACGAAGGATGCCGCCAACCTGTGATTCTATGTTGGAGAAAGCAAGAGCCTGGCCAGCTTATCACTGGGGTAGAGAAAGGATGGTCGATGGTGGCAGTCTCAGGGTCTGCATCAGGTTCCTCTCTCCTGCCAGGTAAAGGATTAAAAGGTAGGGAAAGCCCTGAGCACAACAGATAGCAATGGAGGAATGGCAGGCACTGCCAACAGGAGCAGACAGAGAGCAGTTGAAGGAAGAAAGGTGTTTATTGGGGGTGGGGAAACACATGCAACAGAAACACAGAGAAAATGACCCTCTGGGAAGTAGAGGGGGGACTCGGGGAGCCAACGAAATAACCAGTCTCTTCCCAAGGACTAGGGTTTTTTTAAGTCTCTGAAAAGTGTTCCTCCTGTGACTTAGGACTGGTCCTTTTAGGAAAGATGGGATGGTTGACTGGCCTACAACTGTCACTTAACAGGTCCTGTCCGGCTTTGAGCTCGCTGAGCCAGTCCTCCAGCAGCCGTCTTGCTGGTAAGAGACCAAAGCCTATAAGGCCTTTATGTAAAGCTGACAGGCTTTTGTCTTGAGTGAGGAAAGTGCCCCAAGTAAAAGAAGCCTGCCACCCTCACTACCCAGCCACGGCCTGCTCCTGTCTGTCTGTCTGTCTGTCTGACGACCAGGGAGTCTGTCTAACTCCTAGACCCTCCATGGTACAGCTGGATGGGAGCCACTTGTAAGATCTACTCTACAATAGAGTAACTATGGGTAACAAAATCAAGTGAGCATTTCTACATAAATAGAAGGGATTTTTTTTAATGTCTCCAACAAGAAAAATAAATGAGCCACGTCTGAGGTGACATGAATGCCAGTGGATGGGATCTGGTCAAAAGCATAGTGTATTATGCCTGCTCTGAAATGTCACACCAGACCTAACAAATAAGCAACAGTGAGCCAACTGAACACCTAAAACAAAAACATCAACAGACACAAAATAATCTGATGAACTTACTTGTTCTCTCTTTTAAATCAGTGCTGTAAGAACTGAAAGCAGACCATATGTTGCAATAAAGAAACCTCTAGAAAAAGATTATCAGATGTGAGTTTGGACCAATTTCTTAAAAAAAAAAAAAAAGAAAGAAAGAAAGAAAGAAGAGGAAAGAGAAAAGAACAAAGAAACAGAAAGGAAAAGCAAAGAAAAGAAGAGAAGAAAAGAGAAGAGAAGGGAACAGGACAGAACAGAACAGAACAGAAGAGGCATACTTCTACTTCAGTTTACGCCCACGAATTCAACTGAGCAACTAGATCCTACGTACTTGCCCTCTAGTCACTTAAGATGAAGCTAGGTCTCTGAGCCTGCAGGTTCACACCCTTTGTTGGTCTCAGTGCTTTCAACATGTAAACCTAGTACCTGAAAAACTGATCTTTATGAACTTGGTAAAAAAGAGTTGCAAAAGAAAAAATAAAATTCCATGTATACATTTTGTTTTCCTATTAAAAATTTTTTAAAGATGTCCACTAGAGGGAGGAAGTGGTTCATCTACTTGGAGGTGCGGTCCCTAAAGCAAGTTCCTTCAAGACTCACAAGATAATGATGCAAGAACTGTTTCATAGGGTCACAGAAAAAGTGACTAAGAGGTCACACATCTTGAAACGTCTGCTCAAGTTTCTGGCATGAGTGATTCAAATAAGACTTTTCAAATCTATGCTTATTGGCCTACAGAAAAATTGATGTGGGGATGTGATAAAAATTACATCAATTTTAACACACAATCACATTGTAACCATTCCATCAAGGAACAGCAGTTTCTTTACTCCTCCAAACACCCTTTCTTTCTCTTACTGTATGGTAGAACACCCTTCCCCAACCTGACAGTGTTCTATTTTATAGATGAATTGTAGTTGTTTATCCAGCCGTGGGATATTTCAGTTGTATCAGTTACTGGCAATTATTAGTAGAGCCAAAGCAAACACTCATAAATTTTCCATTTGTACACTAAAATGTCATTGCTCTAGGGGAACTATCCACTAGGAAAAGGAATGGCTGAGATCCTCTATATTTATTAACTCTACAGGAAACTGTCAACAGGTTTTCTGAAGTGACTACCAACCTAGGATTCCTGCCAACGACAGAGGAGGTTTCAACCTCGGCATCTCAGCAGCACTTGGCATTGTCGGTGCCTTTATTTTCCCCGCTGTAACAGTTGGCAGCATCCTGCTGTGGCTTTCCTGTGCACCTCCATAGGTTCACTATGCTAAACACCCTCAGGAAGGCTCACCTGCTCTCTGTGCAGTTTGAAGCATCTGTTCAAACCCCTTGCTCATTCTTTGAGTTGTTCTATTACTGCTGAGTTCCACAGTGCTTCCTCTGTCCGTGGTCCCAGTCCACCGTCACATATGTGGTTTGCAGATGCCTCTGCCTGTTACTTGTCTTCTTGTCCTCTTTGCTAACTTTTTGTCTTGCTTTATTTTGGATGTGAATTCGTGGTTTCGGTGCACTGCGTGTGTGCCTGGAGGTCAGAAGAGGGCTTCAGAGCCCTGGAACTGGAGTTGCAGTTACGACTGCCATGTGGGTACTAGGAAGGGAGCCTGCGTCCTCTGCAACAGCAATGCTCCGAGCTGCTGAGCCAGCTCTCCAGCCAGCTCTCCAGACTCCTTTCCAGGCTTGGTGCTGTCTCACAGCATCTTTTCTTTTTCATTTTGATATTTTTCCAATTTGTCATCTCTTCTTTTGTGACAGGGGCTTTTGGCGTCCCATCTGAACAACCTGCCTAACTTCAAGATGTAACGCGATGGTCTTACACTTAAATCGATGATCTACCTTCAATAATTTTTATAGAATTATGAGGTTTAGGTTGAGACTCACTGTGAATTATTTTTGCCATCTACACATTTCGGATATCCAAATGGTGGAAAATCATTTGAGATGGATGGAAATGTACAGCTCAGCTGAAGAGTACCTTCCTAACATGCACCAAGTTTAGTAGGTTCAATACCCAGCGGTGCCGAAACTGAGTGCTGTCAAGGCTGATCATTTCCTACCCGCTGACTGTATTTGTATACGGCTGGTTCTGAACCTCTATTGCGCCCCACTGCTCTGTGCCTGGCCTTCTCTGATTTAATTTCACCTTCATCGAAAAGGCTTCAGACCAGAAGTGGTTTAGGGTTCAGAGTTTTCTAGATCACAGAATATGAAAAAAAAAAAAAAGATCTGAAATATAAAATGCATTTTTATTTTGAGCCTGGGTCTTGATATGCTGACCCACATATGAACTCAAAGAGACTGTGGAAACATAAACAAGGCCTGTACAGGTTCAAGCCAGACAGAGCCCTAACATTGAGAGGAGGGTGGACAGGGGTTCTCATCTCTAATCAAGAAGCTATCTACAATTGATACTCATTAGCAAAAGAAAAGTGGGTGTTCTCCAATGGAGTCTCACTGGTCCACTACATTTCAGGGCAGTGCCATATACAAGATACTTAGTCAACAAAAATACACATAGCAGTTGGTGTAGCCTTGTGTCATTCTGCTTGCTTGGGGCACCTTTTTGTCTTATTGGTCTTTAACTTATTCATTTTGACTTCTGTTGTGGGGGGGGGGTGTTTATATTTTTGGTTTTCAGCTTTTTTTTTTGAAGAGAAAGACCATAAAGTTGGGTGGTAGGGAGATGGGAAAGATCTGGGAAGAACTGGGGGGAGGGAAACATGAAAAAATTGTGTATAAAAATATTATCAATTAAAAAACAAAGTCTTAAAAATGGTTTAAAGATAAATAATAAAAGAATAAATAAAAGCTTGGAGTCCTGTGGCTACCCACCAGTAATGGGAGTCAAGGGTTAGCTAGACTCCAGAGCAATCCCACTGAAGATCTACAACCAGCCAAGCCCTTCTCCCATTGAAAAGTACAAAATGACAGCTCCATTCCTCACCGTGTTATAAAATTATCCAACACATAGATGTAATCTCTCTCTACAAGACACATAGGCAAGTGGCAGACATACAGTTCAGAGGTAGTCCAAGACCCTGAGTTTGATCTCCATTAGTACATAAACAGAAGAAAAGATAACCTGGAGTTTTTACACCCATGTAACTCTAATTGTACAGACTCGGGGGACTGGCTTGCTGCGTTTAGATGAGCAAAGTTGAGATTGACTGATGTCCACACCGCCTTTATTTGAGAAGAGTTTCTTAACAAAGGCATATATTAATCACTAAGCATCACAAGAACTATGTGGCTATAGGTACGCTGGCCACACCAAATGTTCCCATGAGTCCCTGCGTGTATTCACCACTAATCTATCTGTTAAGCTATGTCAACCTCATCTTGTGGAAACTGAGATCATCTGGCATAGCACAAGAACACAGACTTTAGTGAGGGTTCTTGACTCAAATGATGGCTCCTCCCTTACTAACTCACGACTCTTAACGCTAGTAAGTCTAGCTTCATTCATATCCCACCCTTCATATTAAGGAAAGCTCAGAGTGGTGGTGCACACCCGTGATCTCTGCACTGAGAAGGCTGGGCCAGGACTGTCACAAGCTCAAGCCACCCTGGACTAGAGAGTAGGACTCCTCTCTCCAAAAAGAGAGAAAATAACTCATATAATCAGGAGCGTACTATCACTACATCTCCAGGAGTTGAGTTAAATGACAAATTACATATTGAGTTTGCAACATAAGAGACACTCTGGATTGTTAGCTTCTTTCTTTCCAACAAGAACTCCTCTTCTGTCCTTCCAGCACTTTCTAGACCATTTAGAAAGCACTCCCTTCCATAAAACTGAATTTTTTGAAGTATTTCCTCAATTCCATTAACTTTCCATCCATTTCCCATCTACCCGGCTTTGGCTTATTGTCTCATCCTCCGCTTCCATGAGTACATGACCTTAGTGCTTCTCACCTGAGGAGAGGAGTTGGAGATACACCAGTCAGAACATCAAAGCGGCTCCCTAGAGCACTACTGTGGAATGCTATCTCTCTCCAGCACCAGTCACAGAAGCCTGCGCATGCACAACAGCTGGCTATACACTAATCAGCTCGCTCTCAATGCAAGTCATAGGCACCTTCACCAATGATTTACAGGTTTAAACACACTTCATCCAAGACTAATCTAGATAACTGGAAAAAGTCAGTGGTTAATTTGCAGAATTCCCATTCAGGGCAAAAAAAAAAAGTGACAGTGAGTTTTTAGATACTAAATAACAAAATGTTGCCCTGTTCATGATTCAGAAATACTCTGTTACCAAAACTAAGAAATATGGGAGAAACCAGTTAGAACCAACCCTCCAGGAACACGAGTTCTGTCTTCAGATTCACCCAAGCACGGGTCAAAAGTATGTGAAGAAAAATCTTCCAGCCTGATACAGTGGCTCCTATCTGTAGTCCCAGCTCTTTAGGACACTAAAGCGGCAAGGTCACTTTTCAGTCTGGGAGTTCAAGGTCAGCATGAACAACAAAGCAAGGCTCCTATCTCAACAATTAAAGTCCAAAGACCAAAACTTGAATTTGCCAAGTACCAAGTAATATGCAGAGCCCATGAGTGAAAAGTTACTGCTGTAACCCACCACCACCCCACACGACCTCAGTCTCTCCTCAGCACATTTACCTACCATCCTGTTCACCTCACATCCTGTTCAGAATCTTGTTGGGAATCCAGTGGTTACATCCGGACGGACTATATGTACCTTTGGTCATTACTTCGTAACAACGCACTGCAACTATTTATGTAGTACTTACATTAAGTATTATAAGTAATCTAGAGAGAACTCAGAGTATAGGGGATGTGTGTAGGTTATATGCAAAGCTATATTTTACATAAGGAACTTGAGCATATGCAGATTTTTGTATATATATGGGGAGTTCCTGGAACCAATACTTGGTGGACCCTGAAGGAAACATCATCTGTCTTGTGAATTCTTTTATCAAAAGGGATGCATGATTAAGTCTGAACATTGCAATGAAACAATCTAGTAATCAGGGCTCAGTAGTCAGCTCAGTGGTCAGGAATACACACCTAGGGTGTTCTGAGGATTCCAAAGCCTCAGGGGCACTCAGTGGGAGATGTCCTAGTTAATGTCACAATAGAAAACTTAGATGCTACTCAGTCAAGGAAGCCTTTCAGAAAGGTCCTAGTTAAATCTTGATGCTCCCACAGGGTAATCATGTAAGAACCCCCAATGCAGCCTGGCATGTGGAGCCAGAACTAGACTTTCCACTAAGCAGCCAGGCCTCAGGATAAGCTGAAACTATCCAAGACCCTAATTAAAAGTTAGATCAGCAAATAACTGCCGAATAGAGACAATTAATTCCTCAGATGATAATCTTGACGTGTGGGCCCAGGAGGCTTCTGAGGGCATGCCATAAGGAGGCCTGGCGGGAAACACACAACAGCATCCTCTTTACCCCTATGTGCTTATGACTACCTTACCCTGCTCTGCTCTGCACAGAAGCTAGTCTGAGGGAAACAAAGAAATAGCACAGGTATAAGGCAGCAGCATCTCTTAGCTCGAGACCATGCGTCCCAGGCCAACAGCTCGTTGGACATGCTATAACCAGGGTCCTCATCTTTCTGATAGAGATGGGGAAGCAAGCAATAAGTCTGTGCTCTCCAGTCCCTCCACTAGCCTCTCTCCAGGGCTTGGCACAGACAGGCTTCTACAGACAGCAGAACAGCTCCTCTCTGATTTGTGTGACTTGATTCTTTCTCAGTCTCCATCCGTCACCTGGATTTCAGGGGAGTCTCCTTGGCCTCCAGCAATCAAACACACTAACGCTCAGTGAGAAGGCACTAGAAGGAGAAAGAGCTCCATTTTCCCTCAGATTACTTAGAGGTAAATGTCCACATCATAAAATACTGTCAGCAAATCCTATGGAGAAGGGCTGGCTTGCAGCGGCAGGCTCAGTTAGAGACATTAAAGACATCTAAAACAATCCCACACATGTTCCCTGAGCTGTTTCAAGACTAGA
The DNA here is from genome assembly GCA_036184795.1 of Tokudaia tokunoshimensis. Classification (NCBI taxonomy): domain Eukaryota; kingdom Metazoa; phylum Chordata; class Mammalia; order Rodentia; family Muridae; genus Tokudaia; species Tokudaia tokunoshimensis. Next base: position 36,226,883 of record BTHU01000009.1, on the reverse strand, counting down.
CAATCTGCCCAAATATCCCAATCCTTAGTGCTCAGCAAAGCTAAACTGAGAGGTTTGTTGCACCCCTTCAGGTTCTCCAGAAGTTACTACAAAGCCAGTACCCTAAAAGTACTAAGTTACTACCCCCACCCTTCCAGGCATGCAGAAAGCATGGAAATTTTCCCTACTGGAAAATCATTGCAACAAAAGCCTGCTCTGTGGCGCCCTGACAGAGCAGGACAAATGGCAACTGGTTTTAACAGTCCATTTAGCTAGGCACTTAGCACATTACAAACAGATGCATCGCTTCAATGGACACAGCAAATGCTTTCACTTCGGGAAGTTTCCAGATGCTGGCCAGATAGACGGACTCACTCACCCTGTGCTCCTTCCTCAGAGTTCACACCCTGCCATTACCTGTAGAGGTGACGATTGTCTTCAAAATCCTCCTGGCCCCATTTTCCCTTGATGTCCTCAATAACGTGATTCTTCAGGAATTTTCTCAGCAGCTGCACTGTTTGTTTACGAGTTACCTCGGGCCCAAAGTTTTGACTGTTCCGCAGAAGTTCGTGTAGCCAATCCACAGCCTCCGACGCCGTGAAGCAATGCTCATAACTCTTGAACCGACACCGATGTTTCCGTAAAGGCATCCTGGCCCGGAAAAGTTCCACCGTTTCGTTCCACTAGACAAAGGACACAAGAGCATTTAGTCATCGACTACTGGTTTTTAAAGGTTAATCATCCCAAATATTTAAATCAAGGAATACCAGCTTTCCATTTAAACTGCTTCAAGACTAGGGGCTATTTAGCTTATACAAGACCCTAAGTTAGATGATAAACAGATTGATCTACAGATTGATACATTAATAGGTTCATAAGTAGGTAAGTAGGCAGACAAATAAAATCAATTTTTTTTAAATTAAAACGCACTGGAATAACAGATGGTGACTTGGTATTTTATTTGCAGTCTTCAAACTCTTAAAGTCCTAAAGAATGAACAGCTATGAAGTAATGATTACAAAACAGTGTGACTGCAAGTAATGCCACAGAACTACACACTCAGGAACAGTTACAATAGTCCACGTTATAGTTACTTTGTTAAACTGAAGCAAGAGCAGAACCTATTCACAGAAGAGAAACAAGCAAATGCAACTTCTCAGGGGTTGGCCATCCTTTATTCATTCAAGAAACAACTACTGAAGACGCCACTAGAAAGTTCTGCTAGTGCTGGAGTTCACTTGCATGAAACCAATGGTAGTAAGTACTGGGTAGAACTATGCTCATAGCTGGGCACAGTACTGCACGCTTCAGCTATAACCCCAGCACTCAGGAAGCTGAGGCAGGAGACTTTTGTGTTCTAGGCCAGCCCAGATCTATATAGACTATATAATGAAATACTACCTAACTATCCTCAAAAATCTTGCCCATCACACACAATTCCTTTCCAGATGTCCCACGTTTAATATGGCTTCATTCATCAAACACTTATAGACTTCACTCTGTGAGAGTAATCGCATGGGGAAAGAGAGAGCTGTGTGTGATCATGATAAACTGCTCAGTGCTAATGAGCTCAAGACAGTAGAGAAGAACACTTTCCAAGTAGTATCAAGCTTCTGCGTATTTGCAAAAGAAAGCTATTTGAAAAGAATCGATGGGTATTTCTAATCATACACACCAACTGTAAAGCACCTTCTGGTTTTTTTGTTTGTTTGTTTGCTTGCTTGCTGCAGTGAAGTTCTCTCAAGCCCTTTGTTTACCTGAGAGGATGCTTGGTTTTGTTCTTCTGGAAGAACCCGGGACACAGAAGACTGAATAGGCAGCACTTAAGCTCTGATGCCCAGTGTGGCTGGAATCACAGCCTGCCCTGCTAACAGCCAGCAGGTCAGCCGCTACTCACTGCTAGCCAAGCATGCATATCCTCAGCAACAAAGACTGGAGACATATAAAAATGAAAAGCCTATCGCAGTGTCTGCCCTAATGCAGGTACTCAGTAAATCTTACTCATAGACTGCTATCACCTTTACTATCTGAGTGGGTGTGGCCATTAAAGCTGAACAAGTATACAGAAAAGACCCCTGAACTGGGTCTCCAGAATTCAGTGCCGTCTCTGTCAATAAACACATAGCTTCACACAGTTAACTCATTCTGTAGAAATTCATGGCAAACTAAAACTCTTAAATAGTTGAGATTCTGATATATGAAAATCATAGAAGCTAGCTGGTATGGCAGCATGTACCACACTCTCCTAGTTAAGGTAAGAGGAATGAGTTCAAGGCTAGCCTGAGCTACAACAAGATGTCCCTCCTGTTCCCCCTGTCCCTCAAAAAAAAGCAATCAAAAGAAAAGCCATGGAGGTAGATGTTTCTCAGGGTCAGCCTACTAAGAAACAAGGTTCAGTGTGCTCGTCCTATCCACTCCAATCAAATCAAAGAGTCATGTGTCCCCATGCTTAAACATGGCTTATGAACCTTTCAAAAAACAAACTGGTCAGATTAGTGTATATTGTCTCACTCTAGTATAAGGCTGGTGATGCTCACAGCGCAGTGATCCTGGCCTTGAACTTAAAGAGAGGCTGACCCACTTCAAAAGGACAGAATCAATCTCTGAAGAACTGGGAAAACATGAGGTGCTGGGTGAGACCAGGGTTCTAATCCCAGATCTTCCATTCACTGTTTACATAAGGGTTTGGTACACATTAAGTATCATAAAAATAATCCAGTTTCCTTCTACTCCCAAATGCCATGGATAGAACCAATGAGCCACAATGTCCATCTACAGACCAAAAACCAGATCTCCCTAGACGTCAAGACAACTCAGCCTCTCCTTCCTTCTTTACAAGTGGAATTCCACTGGTGACAGGAAAGCAGGATGTAAGCAGGTCTAGCATAAGGAAGCCACTCTTGCAGGGAGCTTTCTGCTAGGACCTACCTAGTTCGCATCCCAGCAGTCGGCTGACAGAGGCAGCAGTGAGTGGTCACTATACAAAAACCCTCAGGGCTTTCCACAGCCTAAGCCAGAGACGACAAGCACAGCACAGCAATGCTCCCGGCTGCCTCAGAACTAACCCCACCCACCCTCATGAGGCTCTTGACTACTCTCTGCTTCTAGGATGTATGTGAGTGAATGGCTGTCGGCTTTGGTTCCTCAGACAGCAGGCATATGTCCCAATCTTTCTCCCCACTGTGCCTTTGTATGATCCTTACAGTAGCTGTTACCATTCTATTGGTGTCGTGAACCTAGGTGAGTGGAGACTAAAATGGAGGCCGACTAAAACCTCATGCAAGAGCCATCTTTCTTCAGGGCATCAGACAATTTATGTTCGGAGGGTATTCTAAGGGTCAGGCAAGGTCATGAGCAAAGTTCACGAAGTCCTGAGAGCGACCACCTTTCAAAAAGTTAGGGATTTGCTCCAAACCATATAGTAGAAGTCTTCTGTAAACTATTTTTACGAGAGTTTAAAAAAGAGAAAAGAAAAAGAAAACAGACAGTTGTTTCAATGATGATGTACAAGTAGCTGACTAGTTCCTATACTGTCATGAATTAGGTCTTTCATTTAATTTTTACCATAAAAATTTACCTAACTTGTAAAATCTTATTTTCAAGCCAGACATCAGTGCATAAGAAATTGAAGCTGTTATATATTATGAGACAGTACAGCAAACCAGTACGGAGGATACAGACACCTCCCACTTGTGTGCCAATAGCTTCTCCAGGCTCTTGCTGAAGAGGCAGGAAGCTGAGAGTGGTGTTGAAAGAACAGGGCCAAGAAAAAGGGAAGGAGGGTCAGTCTTGAAGGACAGGAGAGAACAAGTTAAAAAAATTATTATTCAATAAAATCTTTAAGACATGACTGGATTATATTCATACAATACAACTATAATAAGAACTATAATTTCTGATAACAGCAACCCTCACATTTAGGGGAAAAAATGGCTATCACTGTATCTTCCAAATCTCAATGTTTGGCATTCAGTTTCTCAAATACATAATAAAACTGAAAACTGAATTGACTACTTGCAAAATTCTGGTAAAGCTGAAGGATCTTTATTAATTGTCCACATGCTTTTATGTTTAACTAGCTGATTAGTCGAAACTGAGCTTGAATGTCATGGGAGGTAGGGGTTACAGACTCCTTTGATAATATGTTAATGTTACAGAATCCAGTAGTATCTGCACACTGAGCCTCTGCAAGCATGAAGAAAGGCACCTCATATAGTTCTGTGAAGACAACTGTCTTAGTCACTGTTCTATAGCTGTGAAGAGACTCCAGGACCACAGCAACTCTTACAAAAGAAGGCGTTAAATCTGGGCTTCCTTCCAGTTTCAGAGGTTTAGTCCATCCCCGTCATGGAGGGAAGGATGGCAGCGTGCAGGTAGACATGGTGCTGGAGGAGCAGCTGAGAGATCTACATGCAGCAGCAGGCAGCAGGAAAAGAGAGAGAGAGACACTGGGCCTGGCCTCACAACCTCAGAGCTTACCCCCAGTGACACACTTCCTCCAAAGGGCCAGACTACTCCAGCAAAGCCACACCTCCTAATCCTTCTCAAGTAGGGCCACTCCCTGATGACTAAGAATTCAAATATATGAGCCCTTGATGGCCATTCTTATTCAAGCCACCACAATGACATTTAAAACAGTTCCAATTTTTATATTCATTTTAACCATAAGACAGGTAAGGACTTGTCATATCAAGATTCAATTTATTTCCCTGAGCAAGTACTGTGAATAAATTGTGTAGTAAATGAATTATGTTCTTTTTTCTACCCTAACAGAAGATATAACACTCAACGCTTATCCAAAATTTCAGTCACCCACAGTAAACAGGAATCTGAATAATAGAAAATTCTAAAAACTTACAGTTCCTAAGTTTTCAATTGCATAGAGCTCTGGGAAATACCATGAAATTGCTTCATCCCATCATGTATGTAAATGAGATCAGTGTTCACTGTGTCTACACCATATATGTTGTTCACACAGTAGGCATTTAATGGTATTTAGGTTATCAGGCCAATGTGGTGAGGTTTCACAGTGTGTGTGCTCAAGTAATCTTTATTTTAATGACCAATAGCTCCAAAGTATTATAGTGAACTTTAGTAGAATAGATTAATTGCTCCATTTCGTTATTACTGATGTTAATCCCTCAGTGAGTTATTTTACAAATTAAACCATCATAGGTGTATGGACAAAAGTCATATACTATATATAATATATATAGAGTCTAGTACTATCATAGTTTTAAGCACTTGCTGTGTGTCTTGGTCACTGTTCTATTGCTGGGAAGAAACACCACGACCCAAGGCATCTCTTCTATAGAAAAGCATTTAATTGGGGGCTTGTTTAATGTTTTAGGGACTTTGTCCATTATCATGACAGGGAGCAGGCAGGCAGGCACTGGAGAAACAGGTAAGAGTTACATCCTGATACACAGACTGAGACAGAGACTCTGGGCTTAACATGGGCTTTTCAAACCTCAAAGCTCACCCCTCCCAGTGACACACTTCCTCCAACCAGACCACACCTCCCAATCCTTGTAATCTTTTCAAACAGTTCCACTCCCTGATGACAAGGCATTTAAATATATGAGCCTATGAAGGCCAATCTTACTCAAACAACCACACTGAGGTTCTTGCAACGTATCATTTCCAGATAAGGGAGGACTGCCATTATAGTTTGCAGAGGTCACTAAAACGGAACAACCCCGATCTTCCCTCAAGTCAGAACTAGCAGTAGTCCTGACCCCAGGTAGTTTAAACGGTGGAGCCACTTCTGCAGATGCAGTTATGAAAACACCATTTCTAAGACTATCTTGTCTAGACAACTTTATCTTGTTGTCACCGTTCATACCTCTGAGAAACGAGCCCTAAAGAAAACCTACATTCATTATTCGTTTTACTCTTTCTTAAAATAAATGGACCATTCTGGGTGTTCCGTGGATTACACAGAGATGCTCCAAGCCTCTTCACAGGCACCTTAGCAATGTGACTTTTACCACCTCTCCACACTAAAACGTAGAATGGGGGTCTGCAAAGTGGCTCAGTGGGTAAAGGTACTTGCCACACAAGGCTGGCAACCAGAGCTCCAACCTTGCACATAAAGATGAAAGGAAAGATATGACTTCACAAAGTTGCCCTCTAACCTCTACATATACAAACATACAATAATAATAATAATAATAATAATAATAATAGTCTTTTTTAATAGAAATGAATGTGTCTAGGTTCTAGACTCAGCCATTTCAATTGCTTCAGCCAATGGGGTGTGAACAAGATGTCATGACACCATGAGCCCACTGTGTGAAGATTCTGAGCAAGCCTGTCAGAGATACTTGGTTCAACCAACACTGAGGACCAGGGTACAACGTGACACCACCCAGTGCCAGTCAAATCACCAGATAGTGACACATGAATGATTTCCATCGGAAGAACCACTGGCATGAGCCCAGCCCAGACCAATGACCCTATGCAAATGTGTTGTTTTCAGCCAAATGAAACAACACCACAGGCCCTAAAATCTTAGGAGAACCTTCACATGTGGCATGTGCTCCTTTGTGTGAAGAAGATTCCTAATCTTTATTTGATTCTCTAAGTGTCCTGTAAGTCTAATAAAACATAAGGGACAAGCAGCCTGAAACCTAACCTCTCATCCATGGAAGGTAACTTGACGCCACAGAACACAGAAAGAAAGTTTTCTGGAAAGAAAGAAAACTACATCTCTAGCATATGAGTCTAAAACATAAGTTTGGATATTCATCCCCACCTTTTCCAGAACAGAGAGCAGTGAGACTTGATTGCAAGATAATGCAGCTAAGAGTCTTCACAGACTTTAAAAGTCAATGTCCTCCAGAAACCGTCTGTCTATTCCATTGTCCTAATTCGTTTGAGGCAGAAGCCAGTAAAATTACTTCCTCCTAGAAATAAGTCTCTGAGTGTCAAAACTTTTTTCCACCGGAAAGACCCTCACCCTGGGTGCATCAGCAAAGCTTTCAGATCACCTATCAGGGCTGATCCGCTACATGAAGTAGGTGCTGACGACAACTGAAACGCCAGGGGCAGGAACCTTAGAGGGGCAATCCGCCTCTGTGCCGTGCACCGTTACAAAGAAGCTTGTCAAGTGTCAACAGTGTCACTCAGGAAGGAGTCACACCCTGCCTGGATCACCGCAATCCGCAAGAGCTACACCCGTAGGGTGGTCCTATAACTCCACCCACGGTCGCTCCTGTCCTGGAAGCCAGAATAGGTTCCTAGGACAAAGGGGAACGCGATCGCCTGCGGTTCGGTCCCCGTTAAGACTGAAGGCACCCTCTAAAGCCGAGAATCCAACCACCGGCGGCAGATGAAGTTCATGCCACCTTGGTGGGGGGCTGGCTCCGGGCCTCGTCTGCCCGCTGTGGGGCAGAGTGCGGAGCAGCGACCCGAGCAGACACAAGACCACCAGCACCTGTGTGCAGCCCCTGGGCGACTGCACACAGCCCGAGTCTCGGCGGTGACAGCGGTGCAGGGGTCGGCTCGACCCCACTTTCACTCACCAGCCTGGTGGCCCGGTAAGGCCCCGGTCCCACTACCTGGTGCTCCATTCCCAACGCGCAGCAGTCGCGGGGCAATGCTGATGCGGACTACAGAGCTCGCCGCGCCGCAGTTTGAATCACAAGCCCGGAGCTTCCGGGCGCTGATTGGACAGCGCGAGGGCACGTGACAGGAACTGCGTGGTGGGCGGGGCTGTGTATGTCCTGGGTTTCACGTCCCGGGGTTGCGCCCCCAGCAGCTAAGAGGAAAGCACATTTCCTCCGCGCCAGTGGGCGCTCAGATGCTCGCGGACGTGACTGGCCGCGCAGCGCACAGGCGGCACGAAGTGGATGGCGCTGCCCAAACCCTACCCGCACCATCCCTGCTGCAAGCCCACTCGGAACACGAGCTCTGCAGCCTCAGAGCCCAGAAAGCCAAACCTAGCTGGAACCTGATGGATAATTCCTGTCAGCACCCAGGGCAGAGAATCAGGAGGTTAGCAAAAAGGAAGAAGTAGGTGGTGAAAGGAAGCGAGTTGACAGCCGTCCAAGTGGAAGAACATTTATAAAGCAGATAAAGGCAGACTGCCATAAGGAGTGTAGAAAGACTTTTGGAGCGATAGGAGGCATGGTCTGCTTCCGTGTGTTCTCTTGACAAAGTACAGTGATCTTTCTCCTCCTTGAACTTATGTTTTGTATTTAGCAATCTTACTGAAATTGTCAGTCCTTTGTTTATGGGGCTCATGAATTTGTCTTCTCTGCATTGAATCACCTATAATCTCCTGCCTGTGAGAATTGTTGGTCCAACTTGCAACTGTTCAAAGAGACAAATGACTTCACTTTATACCGTATGCCTTAACTCAGTGACTATGAGTCTATGTCTGGACTCCTCAGTGAAGGCAAGGACGGGAGACTGCTCAACAACTCCACCTTGATCGTAGAAGCTGATATGCAATAGAAACATTAGACAGTAATTAGTTCAATAGATAGTGATTAATTCAGACTCTCAAAACTGGTAACAGTTCTGAGAATAAATAGGGCTGAGCATGGGACACTTGTATAAACACCCCCTTCAGGAAACATGGTAGAAGAGGGTTCAGAAAGAATGAACTGGGATATGGGGAGAAGAGTTGCAAGGAGCTGTCTTCTGGAACTCATGAATTCACAGCAAGTTTGATTTCCTGTACAAGACCTACACACATGCCGGGCAGTGGTGGCGCACGCCTTTAATCCCAGCACTTGGGAGGCAGAGGCAGGTGGATTTCTGAGTTTGAGGCCAGCCTGGTCTACAGAGTGAGTTCCAGGACAGCCAGGGCTACACAGAGAAACCCTGTCTCGAAACAAACAAACAAACAAGACCTACACACGATGGAGCCTGTCGGTCAATATTCTAGCATACCAGGGAAGGGCACATGAGGCCACTAGTGAGGAGATTATTGGAAATTAATGGCTGCTGAGAGATGCCATCTCTTTTCTTCTAGTAAACAGTCCCACACCCATGCTCATGTCCAAAGCCCTGATTAAACTCAGTGAATCATTAAAAGCAAAGAAACCAAGATCACAAACTAAAGCCTGGTTACACTCAGTTCAGATTTTCTGAGGACCTGAGGTGAGATGGCCCAGGTAGTAAAGGCACTTTCTGCTAAGGCCAATGAAGGCCCTGAGTTTGATCCTAAGGGTCTACATGGTGGAAGGAGAGAACTTACTCCCACAACTTAGGCTCTGACCTTCAGGAGTGCACTGTGTCATGCTCAGACATGAACACACATGCATAATAAATCAATACCAATTTTAAAAGAGAGATTGCTGAACAAAGGATGAACTCCCCACCTCATCCTACCTTGTCCAGGTGTATATTTGGTCTTATTATAAAAGACAAAATCAAGCAAAGAACAAAACCTGCCTGGGATGCTGCATAGTATTGCTTTTGTAAATGTAAAAAAGGATAACTTTACTTCTTACACCTCCAAACGTTGTGCAACAGTTATGCTTGTCTTTGATGAGGGTTGCCAAAGGATGCTTATATCCTTTAATACAAGAGGCAGATGGAAAAGAAATTTTAGAGTCTTGTCCACCACGATGGTAAAGCTGGAATCCTGCTACAAAGCTTGCCCATCCTCAAATTATGCAGCTTTCGACTTGCATGGAAATCACAAACAGAAATTTGCTACATCTAGATTTCATTTTCAATAACAACCAATGTACTAACAAGCTGAGTGACTTCAAGCTCAGTATTTAATTCCCCTCTAGTCACTGGAAAATGGAAATCTTGATGGTTGTCTTGCAGAGTTGATATAAGGACTTAAAATGATCTGTTAAGATATTCACATGATGCCCAGTATATAGCAATAGTTAAAAGATGAACCTCAGGGGCTTGAGAGATGGCTCAGCAGTTAACAGCCCATACTGCCTTTGCAGAATACCAGAGTTCATATCCCAGCACCCACATCAGGCAGCTCCCAATGACCTGTAACTCAAGAAGATCCAGTGCCTAGTCTTGCCACCACAGGCAACTGCATTCACAGGCACAAACCCACAGACAGACACACGCACCCACACATAAAAATAAAATATTTTTAAAAGGAGCTACCCTTGAGAACAAAATCGTACTAGCTTCTTCAGCATTTTTCCAAGTCCTCTATGAGCCATGGATGATAATTTCCATTAACTTGAAAGGCATATATTCAAAGATCCACATATCAGAAGCCACAAAGACAGCCTACATGGATGTCGTGTAAAGGGACTGCTGGTCTTCTATCAGGCCTTCAGGATCACATAAAAGCAGTTCAACCATTCCCACCCTCTCTATTCCCCCCAAATTCAGTGCTGTCTTCCCCCCCTCACCTATTTTTTCCCTCCTGACCAGTCTTCTTTCTGTTTCTCAAACATACTCCTTCCTACTTCAGGGCCTTTGCAGTCTCCAGCCAGGACTGTGCTTGCCTCAGCTCGTACACAGCCTTCTCCATCAGTGCCACCCACAGCAAATAGCACTTAACATCTACCTAGATATTTTTGGTTTTGGTTGTTTTGTTTCGAAGAGTGGGAGTTGGTTTTTTTTGTTTTTTTGGGTTTTTTTTTTTTTGTCTTTGGTTTTTTTTCATTGTTTGTTTTCTACCAGTAAGATAATGATGACTCAATAAAGAGATTCCACCTTTATGGACATGTTTTCTTGTTTTTGAAATGTGGGGAGGACTTGGCTAGACTTTATATGCAGAGAAAGGAGAAGGTAGATGTCCCATGATGCTTAACTCAGACTTGACAACCAGCAATATTTGTTCTGCATAGCATTTAGTGCCCTGTTGGATGTCTAGGTGAGAGGAAACCAGGTTTGCAACTCTATAAGCTTGGAGCCTTGCTTCACTTTCATCTAAAATTTCAAAAATATTTTGGATGATCCAGGAACATTGGCCTCTGTTTCGTTTATGACTGCAGCAAAGGCTACCGAGTCAGAAGTCATGTCACCAATGGCAACACACACTGTGATGTCTGACACAGAATGTATCAGCCTATGTTGCAGCTCTTGAAGTCCTGGAAATTATAGCAAAAAGTGTCATATGCTTAGCTCTTATTTCAGAATATCCGGCAAGTAGGGAAATGGTCCCACAACATTCAACATTTTTAATTATTATTTATTATAATTCCGTGCGTGATGCACATACATGAGAGTAAGTGCACACATACCACATTGAGTGTGTGTGTGAGTGTGTGTGTGTGTGAGTGTGTGTGTGAGTGTGTGTGTGTGTGTGTAAAAGAGGGGGAAGGAGACCAACTATCAACTATTCAGTCAGTTCTCTTTTTCCTCAGTAGGTACTGAGAGTCAAACTCACAGAGGTAGCTTGCATGGCTAACACTTAATGATCCATCTCTAAGACACACCTTATGTGGGTAAATAGAAGCAAGTTCTTATTTCATGGTATTTCACCCAGCACAGCTGGGTATTTAAACATTTACTTGTGTTTGAAGTGAATATTCCTTTATTACAAATCACTTACACCTGAGCGTGTGGCTCAGTGGGAAAACATTGGCCTAGCATATGTGAGGTCCTGGGTTTGATTCAAAAATATAATTAAATGACTTGCTTTTATTTTTCCATATATATGAATAGTATTTCTTCTTGGTTATGCGTAGGTTTATCATCAGAGTTAATCTCATCAGGAGAGCCAATGTGGAGTTGTTTCTCTGGAATATAAATCAGGAGATGGAAGATGTGTTGTTTCCCACTGTTCCCTGTTCCATGTTCATTCAGAAAGCAGAGTGTGAACTGGCCCATCCCCTGTGACCCTCTTCCTTTAATGAGAAACCTTGTTCTAACAACCTTCCTAGACAGTACCACGAGCTGCAGACCCAATATCCAAACACGTAAGCCTATAGGGAACATTTCACATTCAACCACAATACTTGTTAAATTTTCTTAATTATCAATATAGCTTTGTATCAATATTAAAAATGGTTTAACTTCCTTTTTATAGCATTTGAGTGCAAGGGAAATTCTGTAATTTAGTCTGGGATTTCCATATATGAGTATACTGTAATCCTTTCATTCTCCCTCCATTGAATAATCTCAGAATGAAGCAGTTTGGGTTTTGTTGGTGGTGTTTGTTTGTTGTTTGAGACAAGTTCTCATATAACCTAAGCTGGTCTTGAACCCAGGACATCATGCATGTCAGGCAAGCTCTCCCCCAGCTCTACCACATTCTTAGATCCATTGTTATCTTTTTAAATGAAACAACTAACTCTGTGATTTAAGTCCAGAAACTAAGAATTGATCATGAATTTGAGCGCAGATTAAGCTATAAAATAATACTTTGTAAAGAACAATACACACACACACACACACACACACATATATACATATACATATGCATTTGTACATACAATTATACCTATATTTATGTGTGGATACATATGTAAATGTATGTACATAGGTGTTTTATAAGTATGTATGTGTTTTTCTACCTTTATTTTCTGCTTTAGTCTATGTATTATATAAATATAAGTTGTCTCTTCTTTTAAAGAACACCACTTCTTTTTGTCCTTTTAAATCTGCATGGGGGGGTGCATCTGCCCATACCCATGTACAGGTCAGAAGGCAACATTGAGTGTCTTACTCTATTTCTCTCTGTCCTCTCTTCTTAGATACTTTCTCACTAAATCTGGAGTGTACCATTCGGTTTGACTGACTGGCCAGTGAGCACCCAAGATTCTCCTGCCTGGGACTCCAAACTCTGGGATAACAGATTACTCGGTTTGGATGATTTTACTAATATCTTCAAATCAAAATGGACCATCAAAATAAAATTCAACACATCTTTATGCAAAGACATTTCAGGATGAACCTGTCCTTGATGTAGTCAAGTAATCTTTACCAGGATATATATATCACAGTTGAATAACTAATAATGATAAGAAAAATTGTCTTTAATTATCTTTCAGCCCCCCTGATTAAAGTTTGGGTTGAACTGGTGTTCATTGAATATTAACTGTGTATTTAATGAATTGAGTGTAACTCCCAGTTAAGTCTCAATTAGATCGTTGCATCCATTTCTACATCCTGAGTATAACAGTGTTAATAACTTGCTGTGTGTTCTCTTCTGTGGCACACTTCAATGAGGCTATAAAGATGTTATAGAAACTGACTCAGTGTGCAAACCTCTTCACGGGATGTGTCATTACACTGAGAACTGGCAGTAACGCTGACTTGCCACTGGCATTAGGAAGCTGCAAGCTGGGCAGCAGAAAGCAGTTTGCCTCAGGTATACTCTGTGTTGGAGGTTGTGTTTCTCAGACCCCTGACCAGAGAGTGGCTGAGCCCTGCCTTGACACCCAGAGGATTCTGGGATATCACACTCAGTCCAGCTCCTCTTGCACAAGTCACTCACTGCTTATACAAGACTTTAGTCATCAGAAGTGGCTACCTGCAGGGGCTAGAGAGATGGCTTAGTGGCTAACAGAGCTTCGTGCTCTTCCAGAGGACCAGAGCTCAGTTCCCAGCACCCATATTGAGCAGCTTACCACTGCCTATATCTTCAACTCCAAGACATATGAGTCCCTCTTTTGGCCTCTGCCGGTATATGCCTTTAGGTATACACACACACACACACACACACAAAGAGAGAGAGATGTGCACATACAGAGATATGCAAACACACACACAAGAGAAAGAGAGAGAGATTTGAAAATAAAATAACTCTCTTAAAAGCTATTCATTTGATAAGGTTCTAAGAGTTAAAAGCCTAGCTTGATGTACACTCCTATTAGTCTGTCCCACCACCACCTGATTGATAAAGTTCTCCAGAACTTGCACTACCATGTAGTCACCAATAAGGGTAATGGGTGAAGAAGAAAAGGGTAAAGATGTATAAAAAACACTTTTTTAAAAACTATATAATTTTATTGTAATTGCTTAAACTATTAAATAAAATGATCTCAACATTTAAAAAAATGAAAGTTCTCAAAAAACTCAAGGATCTATTATTTGACGACTCACTGATTCAACAAGTATGCATGAATACCTACTATGTGCAAGGTACTGCTTCAGCTACGAGAATACTGCAGTAGATAATGCACAGTCCCTCTTGCCTATAGTTGGCATCTTAAGTAAGAAGGGATGAGGAACTAGATATAATATGAATAAACACACACACACAGAGGGGAGGAAATATATCATATATCTTGGGGTGATTGAGTGCAGAGAAGAAAAGCAGAAGATGATGTGGAGAGATGCTCTTTTTATTGCAATATTAAGAGAAGCTATAACTGACCAAGGGCTATGTGAGTATATGGCTGAAGTAAGGGAGCTGAGTGGGGAACAGACTTAAGCCAGGAAAAGGAGAAGACCACAGGGGCGCCTGAGACAGCCTCACGCCTGCCCTGTCCAGGAGCACAAGGAGCCTGACACTGGAGGTGAAGAGGGACTGGAAGAGAGATCAGATACAGGGCACAGCGGGGCTTTATGGATGCATTATAGTCTGTGGGATTAAAATGTTTATTTAATGAGAAGTAAATACAATTCTACTAAAATTCTAATTTAATGAAAAGTACATTTAAAAGTTTTGAGCAGGCAAAGTCCAAGATCTGAAAGGTTTTTAAGTGCTACTCTGGCTACTGTGCCAACAATGATTGGATAGGGAGACACAGATCACAAGGCAGAAATAGGTAAACTGGGCAGGAAGCTGTTGCAATAGCCAAACAGAAAATAATAATAATAATAAAAATAATCCACCTAGTATTGGTGCATAGTGGCATCTCACCTGCAGTTGTTGAAGGAATAAACAAATAAGCAAATGAAACTAAACTTCAAAGAGGTTTTAATTTTTCGATTTGCCGAAATAGCTTGGTAAGTGTAAGCACTTGTGCTAAGTCCAAAGATCTGAGTTTGACCCACTTGGAAGGGGAACAAAATAAACACGGGAGGCAGAAGGGGAAGAAACAGAATGGGAGAGGGAAGAGGGAGGACGAAAGGAAGGGCAGAATCAGGTATGGGGAGAGACAGGAGGGCTACCCAGAGGGGCAGGAGAATGAACCAAAATGTGCATCAGTGGGGAATAAGGGGCAGGGGGAACCTCTAGAAAGTCCCAGAGACATGAGATGTGAAAGGCTCCCAGGACTCAATGGGGATGACCTTAGCTGAAATGCCCAACAGTGGGGTGATAAAACCAGAAGAGACCATCTCCAATCGATAGACATAGCCCCTAGTTGACGAAGGGGGGCACCCACCCATCTTCAAAATTTTTAACCCAGAATTGTCCCTGTCTAAAGGAAATGCAAGGACAAAAATGGAGCAGAGACTGAAAGAAAGGACATCCAGTCACCAGCCCAATTTGGGATCCATCCCATACACACACCAAATCCTGACACTATTACTGAGGCCATATTGTGCATACAGACAGGAGCCTGGCATGGCTGTCTTCTGAGAAGCACTATCAGCGGACACTTAAACAGCTAACCACTGGATTGAGGTCAGGGATCAATCTGGAGGAGTTAGAGGAAGGACTGAAGGAGCTGAAGAGAATAGCAACCCCATAGGAAGAACAACAGTGAACTAACCCAGACCCTCAGAGCTCCCAGAGACTAAGCCAAAAACCAAGGAGTACTCATAGGCTGGTTCATGGCCCCAGGCACATGTGTAGCAGAGAACTGCCTTGTATGGCCTCAGTGGGAGAGGATGCGCTTAATCCTCTGGAAATTTGACGTCCCAGGGAAGAGGGATGCTGGTGGGGGTGAGGTGGGAGTAGGTAGGTGGGTGAGGGAGCACCCTCTCAGAGATGGGGGTAGGGTAGAGTGAAGAGCTCAAGAAGGGGGAACCAGAAAGGGGGGCAACTTTTAGAATTTAAATAAATAAAATAATTTTTTAAAGATTTAAAAAAAAAAAAAGACCTGAGTGTGATCCCAAGGCAAGGCCTATACCTACAAGATGGAAGGAAAGAGCTGAGACCAAAAGTTGTCCTCTGTCAACATATGTGCCTAGATACACACACACACACACACACACACATCAACCAACCATTGTAAATGTAAAACGTTTAATTATCCATTTCTGTTCTATGTATGTGTGTTGACTTCTGTAATCTCAGCCCTGAGGAGGCATAGCCAGGAGGATCAAGAATCCAAAGCAAACTCAGAATATACAATGATACTGTCTCCGTTATTATTACTATCATCATCATCATTATTGTTGTTATTATTGTAATTATTAATTTCTTGCTTTTGACTGGAGAGATGGCTCTGCAGCTAAAAGCGCTTGCTGCTCCTGCATAGGACCCAGGTTCAGTCCCCAGCCTCTACATGAAGGCTTACCCCCATCAGTAACTCCTGGCCCAGGTGATCAGCAGCCTCCTCTGGCCTCCTCAGGTACAAAGCATGAACACAGAGCACTTACATAACTGTAAGCAACACACCAACACATACAATTACAACCACGAATTCTTTAAAATTACTCATTTCTTAAAGGAAACTTTTATTGAGTCTGTAGTTGGCATTTCGTATGTAAATTCACTCTACAGAATAACTGCCTTTTATGTTTTCATATCATCTGTCGAATTTGATCCTGAGTCTGCTCCTCTGCTAAGTCTTCTCATCAAAGTCATCTGTATTCGCTTTTCCTCTTAAGTTTAGAAAGTGCAGTCCACTCATACCAGGTGCTTTTGTTTATAACAGTCCCTCCACCAACTGCCACCTCATAGCTCTTGTGTTACAATTCAAAAGTTGTTCTAAGTTAGTCTTTGCCAAAGAACATTGCTAAGTGGAGTTATATATTTGGGTACAAGCTCAACTTCTGGCACGTCTTGGCCATGCCGAATAGCATTTACAGCGAAGTGTATTTCTCAATAGTTGGACGATGGAAAAGCAATTTGTAGCCAACATTGGCCTGGGGAACATTGGATGGATTAGTGGAAGATCCTGGAGATAGAAAATCCATTTAGCAAATCACTGGAGGATTATAGAAATGGAATTGCAACCATAACAGAGTGGCATGTGGAAATAGTGTATTCTTGATACTGGTGGGTGACAGAGTTCAGTGGACTCCTCTGGAAGGGGTTCCAGATTCTTATTGCCTGGAACAAGGTGGACAGAGACACATGGAGAGCAAGAAAAGCAAGAGAATTTAAGAAAGGACACACTCTGAGGGAGAAGCAGGCTGCTGTTTAGTGGCCAAAAGGTCTTCAATGTATTCACTATCAGGACAAGTGTGTCATGTAGGGTGATCTTCAGTATCATCCGCATTCTCTGGGACATGAAGTTATGCATACAACTTCACATGTCTCATACCTCAGCAACATCTGAACTCTCCACTCACAGGTAACATGACAGCGGGAAGTGTTTCTGCTCATATACCAGTGGGTCCATCTGTGTAGTGTAGTCCCACTACTGGGTTTAGTCAAAGGAATTGAAATCAGTGTGTAGAAGGGATGGCTGCATGCCTCCCAAGTTTATTACAGCACCATGCCCAATGGGCCAATGTGGAGTCAACCTCAGTGTCCATCAGAGGATGAATGGACAATAAAACAAAATAAAAATGTAGAATTAATGAGGCTGTGGGCTCAATTTATAGCTCCAAGAGGAAAAAGAGGATTTTTCTTTTAAAAAGGAAAGGAAGAAGAGAAAGAGGGAGGGTGATGCAGTGTTAAACACCACAATGGAATATTATTCAACCATAAAAATGCAGAGATACTATCATTTGTAGCACCATAGATGAGAGAAGAGCAATATATATATGCTTGTATTGTATGTATATATATATATATATATATATTGGACGACGGAAAAGCAATTTGTAGCCAACATTGGCCTGGGGAACATTGGATGGATTAGAGGAAGATCCTGGAGATAGAAAATCCATTTAGCAAATCACTGGAGGGTTATAGAAATGTAATTGCAACCATAACAGAGTGGCGTGTGCATATATATATATATATATATATATATATATAAGCCGGGCACAGAAAGACTAACACATTTTCTCACTCATTTGAGGCAGCTAAAAGTTTAACCACATTGCAGTAGAGAACAGAACAGAAATCAAGGGGCTAGGATGGGTAGGTAGGAGAGAAGAGAGAGAAGATGGACAATGGGTAGCAAATGTAGTAAGAAGTATAAGGAAGTAATTCTAATATTTTATAGATTGTATGGTAAAGTACATAATAATTATTGCATGTTTATAAAGACATAGAGAAAAGAGTTTAAAGGTTTACAAACATTTTAGTATTTGACAAGATGACATTGCTAATTTCCCCACCCTGATGATTCCAGATTTTATATAAATATAAATATATATATATATAAAATTTTATATATATGTGTGTGTGTGTGTTAAATTACAATACTTAACTCTATAAGTACAAAGATTGTAAACAATTAGAAAGTAAGAAGTTAGGGGCTAGAGAGATGGCTCAGTTGGTTTTCTCGTTAAGCTTCTATGGCTGAGATAAGCACCACAACCAAAATCAACTTGGGAAGAACAGGGTTTATTTCATCTCACACACATCCAGATAACAGTCTGCAGGTAGCCAGGGCAGAAACTCAAGCAGGAACAAAGGCAAGGATCACGAAGGAAAGCTGCTTTCTGACTTCCTCCTCCTCCTCCTCCTCTTCCTCCCCCTTTTCCTCCTCCTCTATCACCACCACCACCTCTACCTCTTCCTCCTCCTCTTCTCTCTCTCTCTCTCTCTCTATATATATATATATATATGTGTGTGTGTGTGTGTGTGTGTGTGTGTGTGTGTGTGTGTGTGCGTCTGTCTGGCTTGTACTCAGCCTGCTTTCTAATGCAACCCAGACCCCGCCTCAGGAGTGGCACAGTGGCCTGTGTTCTTCCCCATCAACCAGGAATATACCCCACAAACATGTCCACAAGACCCTCCTGATAAAGACAATCCCTCAAGGACTCCAAACACCACAGGCTCTTGGGACTAACGAAGTCCATGTACAGATGTTGGCAGTGTGTGTAGAAAATGTCAACCAGAACTTTTTTCTCCGAGATGTTTACATCCTGAGACTGCTTCCCTGCAGAGACCCACCCTACTGAGATGAGCTAAACCTGTCTCTTTGGTCAATTGTGTATAAGAAACCTGCCTCTTCATTTGTGTATATAGAATAAACCTGCTCCCTTGATTCAGATTATGAAATAAATGTGCTGAGGTTTCAGGCTACTGCTGGTATTTCTCTATCAAAGAACATGGCCCACCTGATTGCAGCTTTTCTGTATATGTGTCTGGATCTCTTCATTCCCCCATGGTCCCAGTAAGGTCAGTCCCTAAGCTGTGCAGGTCACAGCACCCTGCATCAAAAGAATCTGGCGGAAGCAAATTCCTGATGTAAGTTTAGGGCACACATGTACACAGGCACCTGCATGCACACATATGCCCACACATGTGCAAACATACACATACGCATGCACACACCACTCATACACACACACACACACACACAATCACTCAGAATAATGTTGACCTGGGTATCCTTTGACCCAGTCAAGCTGCTACATAAAATGAACTGTAGTTCTCAATTTGAAGTACACAGACCTTTCGGTGATTACCAAACAGCACACTAGGTATTGTGCTGAGACATTTTGCACATACAACTAAGGTCCCCAATCCATCATCTACCATACTAGAGCTATATAACTGGATCCCAAATAAGGCTGGCTTCATCACATGAGCCCCACGAGCCAGTACTCTCCACTTGGTCTTAGAGCTGAAGTCAGAGATTTATAGCAGAACTGAGTTCCACAAACCTAAATGAGTCATAAGCAGAAAGACTGAGCCACAAGTCACAGGGAAACAGGAGATGTCTGTGTAAACAACAAAGAATAAGAAGAGATACAGACTTCATTATGCTCAAAATCACTAAGGGAGTTTATGATTCAATGTTGTGACTTCTATACACAGAGGCACCTAGATTCTATAGCTGGTTTATGGCTTTGACTGCTTTCTCCACCAACCTCTGTCTGGTTAATACCTTAATGTCAGTCCTTGACATCTGATACTCTCAGCAGAGGCAGTCACACCAGGCCAGATCACCGTGATCTGGAAGCTCTGAGCCATTAAGTGTTGTATAAAATCCATTAAGCTTGTGTCACTTCCTGTATAACAATAGAAAACTGATACACATTTTACAGACTAAAACTCTCAAGTGTTTGTCTGGTATAGCCACAACAGGACAGTAAGTATACAAGAAATGTCAATATTTAATATGTGACTAGCTATAAGGGATGTGGGGGTGGCAGTGGGGGATCAAATATGGCTTCAAAGTCACTGCAAGGCTGGCAGAAAGACTGAGCCACAAGCTACAAGGAAACAGGAGATGTCTGTGTAAACATCAAAGAATATGAAGGGATACAGACTTCATTATGCTCGAAACCACCAAGGGAGCTTATGATTCAATTTTATAAGTACTATACACAGACCTAACTGGTTTATGGTTTTGATTATTGCTAACAGAGTTTCAGATATTTATGACAGGCACAGATTTCTAACCTCAATGAAACTCTCACCTTGGAAGTCAAGTATTTCCCAGTTTGCAAGTGATCTCACCCAAATACCTACGGCTGCGGGTGCATAATGACCTCGCTACTCTGGGCTTATTGCATGCCTCTGCATGCTGGAAGCTGGTGCACGGTGACCTCACTGTTCTCTGCTTTGCATGCCCGTGCATTCTGTAAGCAACATATATGCAAATTCTGCTATTTGAAAATTCACCAAAGTCATCAGCTCCGATCTTTGGAATAACACAGGCCAAGAAGAGGTTGGAATTTAGAGCCGGTGAGATGGATCCATCGGTAAGCACGCTTGCCATGCACGTCTGTCGATCTGAGTTCAAATCCCGAATCATCACAGAAAAAGCCGAGCATCATAGTGTTGTCCACACCCAGCACTGGTGGGCGGGGCAGAATCAGGAAGATCTCTGTGGCTTGCTGACTATCAGCCTCGTTCCAGGTCCACTGAGTTACTCTGTCTCAAAGAAATAAGGCAAAGAGTGATAAATGCAGGCAGGCACTCAACTTTCTCTGCCCCCTACATGTATGCACACGAGCACGAGCACCTGCACACGCATGTACACACACACCGCGCAAATACACGGTAACGGCACAAATATTTTTTAATTAAAGAAAGGAAGTTGGAGTTGAAGCATACATTTTTGATCGCTAGTGAACCATGAAAATAAGGATATCCCGTAGTCATATATATTCACATAAGAGGGCACAGCGGTGGAAATAGAAGCCAAAGGAGGGTAAAGAACACAGAGAGGGAAGAGATAGCCAGTCTTCTACTTCAGCCCCTGTATCTGCTGCCTTGACCGACTCCTCTGACTCTCGCCCCTTCTGCTTCACTGTGTATGTAGGCTTGTCTGTCCACCCCAGCCTTTCCCAGCACAGCTTGTCCCGGTGACTGCAACAGTTCTAATAAGGGATCGTCCCCCTTTTAAGTCTCCCTGGACCCTCCCGCTCTACACAGCTACCAAAGGCCCCCTCTAAGTTACTCTTAAAGACACAAGATTAAAGTCTGGCCTCTGCCGAATTACGGCACGCACCGACGAATTATGATGACATATTATAAGAGTTTGCCCGGCCGACAAACAATGAAAGACTAAAGTCCCCGGGGTTAGCAGATGACTTGTCTGAGCAGCACCTACGCTCAGTTCTGAAAGAAACCTACCAAGCTGGTTAAAATCATCTAGATTTTAAAAAGCTTCTGTCACAAATGGTCCCTGAATAGCAAAGATATTTGATGTAGCTGGAGGGCAGGGGAGGGAATCATTCACAAGACAAGGTCAGAGGAGGATAACGGGGATTATGCAGAACACTGGCAAGGCCTCTGGCTTCACAGGCAACACCTGGAAGTAGTAAAGGACTTCTTGCCAGACAAAATTTTTAACAGCTACTACCGCGGAGGATCCTGGGAGGCCCAGCCAGTGGCCCACGATGTGGGGTGGGGATGGGGTGGGGATGGGGTGGTAGCACCCACACTGGAATCTGAAGTGCTCTGGGGCTCAGCAGCACCAGGCTAGAAACTGGATGAAACTGTGACAGGGAGGCTAGGCCTCTCAGAGAACAAGGGAGGCCTGTGAGCCCGGGCGGGGGAGGGGTGTGTGTGTTTGTCAGGCTCACAAAGGCAACAAGCCCCTTTGTGTTCCTCCCAACACTGTGGCCCTTAGAGCCTTTCAGAGCCTGGGGCTGACACTTGCCTGGACTTGGGCATCATCTTACACTTTTGTCCTTAGTAATAATGATTACTTTATGGTGTTTTTTCTTTTACTTATTCCCCCTCCCACTGCCTTCTTCCCCCCTCCCTCCCTCCCCTGCTTTCTTTCACCCTCTCTCCCTCACTTCCTTCTTTCCTTTATTCTTCTTGCATGATTTTTTGCTAATTTTTGAGGGTTCTAATGATAATTAAAGTTGTAGATTTATCATTTGATTATATTAAACACTTTGAAACTTATAAATCTTTTGACTATCTAAAATAATATACAGTTTTAGATTACACTTATGTGTTTATTGGAGGGTCAAAGGACAACTTTCAGGATGGTCAGTAACACCTTTACCCACTGAGCCGGCTCACTTCGTTTGTTTGTTTAATTGATTGTTTGAACTATGTGTGTGTAGCTGGAGAGAAAAAGAATAAAGGGGTTTTATTTAAAGGATAACATGCAGTATTCGGTGTCAGCCTTCACTAGATATATTATTTTTAAGTTTCTTCCTTTTATTTAAAACTCAAGAGACTTTCCAGACCCTGAAACCTGTTTGGCTGCATTTTCTTTAAGTAGCTTTCTCTGAAAAGTGCTGATTGGCTGGATTCTGGAATTGACTGACAGGCAAAGGCTTGGCTGCAGTTGAGGTAAGAGATTGGTAGGGACCAGGCTCTGCAGCTCTTACTCAAAGTTACCCTCAGACCTGTCTACACACAAAGCCCTGACTTCAGGTCTCTGGGAGCAGCCTCTCCAGGGAGACCACAGGGCTGAGGAGTAGAGGTGGGCTCTGGAAGCCCTGTGAGGCAACATCAGGGGGACCAGGGCAGGATGGTAGGAGCCAATGGCTCCTGCCTACTCTAGGCTCCAAGTTACCAGAATTAGCATGCTGGAAGGAGGTTAGAAGAAGCCCATGTTATAAGAGGAAGGTCACGGGCAGAGCCCGAGTAACCGGAGAGCTCCAGTGCATGCACCAGAACCAAGGCTCACAAGGAGCTTCTACAGAATGAGGAACTGTGATTGCATCTACTAATGTTGCCTGAAAAACTAAAACAAAACCGAACAACCCAGAAAACAAATCTGTACCTCAAACTGACCATGTCACTTGCTATAAGCTGTGGGATTTGTAATATGGAAAGTCTAAAAGTGGCCACAATGAGGACAATGAGGTGCTTATAATTTAAAGGGAGAAGGAGGGGGCTGGGGAATGGGGGACTCTTTAAAGAAGTGGGAGACAATTCACAGCCAGGAGTGAGGAGTCACCCATCTACAATCCTGCCTTTTAGGAGGCTGAGGCAGGAAGTTCATAGGTTTGAACCCAGCCTGAGATCCTGTCTCAAAAAAAAAAAAGAGAAAGAAAGAAAGAAAGAAAGAAAGAGAAAGAAAGAATGAAGAAAGAAAAGAGAAAGAAAGAAAAGAGAAAGAAAGGAAAGAAGAAAGAAAAGGAAAGAAAGAAAAGAAAAGAAAAAAGAAAAACAAAGCAAAGCAAAGCAAAAGCCAGTTTTGCAGCAGGCAATTGCAGTTTTGGCAAGGTTGCTCCGGGGCTTTGGTTTATGTCAAAAACCCTAGAGGACTTGTTAGAACAGGTTACTAGGTCCTGCTCCCCAAGTTTCTGATTCAAAATGACTTCTTTGGGCCTGAAACTGTTTCCAACAAGTTTCCAGGTGATCGTGGTGATGAAGGTCCAAGGACCACATGTGAGCACCATTGCCTTAGAGCTGTATTTTGAGAATACATATGATACAGTGATACAACGTCCAAGGCACACTTAGAGGCAGTCTAGAGGAAGAAACATGGGCAGGGACAGAAGGGGAAGACTGTGGAGGAATTAATCACCCTTGGAGCTAGATGAGAGGTGCATAAGGGGTCACTGCTAGTCTTCTATCTTCTTCTACACTTGAAGTCACTGTTTAAAAATGATATGGTTCTATAATCCACAACAATGCAGGAAGGTCTTGAATTCAAGGCTAGCCTGGGAAACCTATGGCAACCCTGTATCTAAACAAAAAGTAAAAACCACCTAGGGATATGGTTTGGTGCACTATGGCAAAGGCATGTTACTACAGCACACACACACGCATCACACACATATCACATCATATACATCACACACACATTGCCCCACACACATATACATACATATCACAAGCACACACACATTATACACACAAATCACACATACATGTATACAATACAGACATGTACATATACCACCCACAATACACACACACATATACACACACACATGTATACATTATCCTACACACATAATCACCCATCTGTCACACACACATACACAGAAATTACACACATATCATATACATACATTTTATACACACACACATTTTACACATTGCACATCACACACATTTTACACACATATAAACAAACAAACAAACAGTTCTGGGACTATATAGCTCAGTGCTAGAGCACTTGAATACTATGCATTCAAGATCCATGGTTTGGGTTTATTTCAGTAAGCAATGTCTTTTTTCTGTAGCTCAGGCTGCCCCAAATTCACAACCTCCTGTATTAGCCTCTTGAATCTAGGAATTATAGGACTGAGTTTGTGCTACCAGGCCCAGCCTCAACATCCTTTTTTGGCATGGGATTAACTGAAGCTGCCCTTAAACTCCCAGTGACGGAATTAGGGACTAGATTACCAAACCCAACAAGATCTCTTCTTAACTTAAAAGTTAAAAAAAAATTTTTTTCAACAAATTGAGAAATAGGCAAGAATACCACCCCCCCACACACACACACACACCTCTGGGGTTCAGGGTGGGGAGCCTACAGAGCTTAACATACCTCAAATGATTGTTCTGTGCCCTCGCCACCGAATGTCACCAGAACACTCACTCACACCTGCCTGGAGCTAGCCACAGAGCCCTGCACCTTCCTTCCACAGCAGGGCTATAAGGAAATGGGAGCAGGAATTCTCCCAGCTACAAACCATCTAGACTCTCCTTGTGACCAGAGAGAGGCTCTCACAGAGCAGGGGCTCTCTACTATTTCAGGTCTAAGCTGTGAGGCCTGGACTTCTGAGCTAGATGTTAAAAATGAAGGTGTGCTGTTTCTCTGTCACTCTTATTTCTACAGGGAGATACTTCATTTAGAGCAGCAGTTCTCAATGCAATGTGTGCTGGGTAGGAAACTTCTGGTGCCTGCCTTCTACCTCCTTGTCTTGTGATCTTGTAGGCCATGTAGTGTGGTCTTGACATGTAGCCTGGGTCTGGGATCCCCATATGATACCTTATAATATTCAGTTTGGTCTGAAAGCCAGTATCCTAAGTCAGGGCTTCGACTTTTTCAAGTTATGACCCCTCTTGCCTGAGAAACTTTTACTCAACTCTGGGTATAAGGGTATATACAAAATGTACATTCATTCCAATCAGTTATAGCAGAAAATCATAAACAGATTTATTTCAAATTTATTTGTTTTACATATACTTTGCTTCTTAAAGACAAAATAAAGTTAACATACTAGTGATATGGACTCTCAACTTTCTCCTGCATTGTTTTATTGACAAAACAAGCACGTATTGAATGCTTGCCCTACACTGTCTATGCTAAGCTGTGGGGGGGGGGGCGCGGGGCGGGTGTCAGCAGGACACACAGTCCTTCTCTTTAGAGTGCTTATAATCTTGATGGGGAAAATAAATGTAAACTGGGTGATTAAATATTTAAATGAATATGGTGTAGAAGCTCTGAAAAATAGGCATGTTGACCTCTAGGAACAAATCAGGAAATGGTTCTGAGTAGAAGGGACATAGCATCCTTAAGAATTTGAACTGAGATAAAATAATCTAAAATATTGGTAGGGATTTCTCAGGCCAAGGGATGGGGTTTTGTGTAAATGGGTGGGGGCAGGGGACAGCCTGAGAGGATGATGTGGAGAGGTAGTCTGGTGACCAGGGCCATACAGAGGCACAGAGAGAAACTTACAACAGCTGAGAATCCAGAGATCAAAATGAACACTAACCGTGCCTGTAAGGCTGGGCAGATGCTGTCTCTGTGGGGCCTCGAGGGCAGCCCTCCCCCGCTCCCACTCCAGCAAAGCAGAAAGCCATTACAGGGCTTACACAGAGAGGCATAATTAAGTCTGTGTTTTGCCGTGTAGATTGGCTAATGGAGCATACGGGCTGGAGCAAGGGTGCATGCTAGCTTTCCAGCAGGAAGGCTCTGTGGCAGCACAGGGAGCTGGCAAATAGCACACTCTAGGGCGGGGTCCGTGAAGCATCACTGTCACTTCCTGTCGCTGAACAAGCCCACACCCTTTCTGTGGCTTCCTAAAGGTTTCTACAAGCAACAAGGAGTCGAACTGAACTCGAACCTAAGCCTTCTTATCCTAATGAACCCTTCCCCCTTCCCTTCTTTTATGCCTGATAGGGAAATACCATGATGAGGTTGAGTTTGACCCTGAGAGTTTGGAAACACAAACGTACGTACATGATGAGTCTGAGAACCTACATCAAAAGCCTTCATAAATGGAGCGGAGAGTATGGGGCAGGAAGACAGAATGCAGAGGAGCTCGAAATTAATTTGACTCCTTGGAGGGGAGGGGAGATGGGAGAGGTGGGCGGTGTTTCCGCACAGGCTTGGTATCACTCTCCCCTCGCCCAAAAGCCCCTTTGCTGCTCTAAGATATGGCCCTGGAAAGAGTCTGACATAGGGAGCAGCTGTTAAGTGGGCAGCACCAGAAAGAGACAGACTGCTGCCGGAGATGGTGCAGGTACTCGTGAGGGATAGGGAATTTTAGCCGTGATAGCTAGCTGAGAGACAGTTTAAAAAACAAAACAAAAACAAGATAATGCTGAGTTTTGCTTGAAACAGGTTTTTTTGTTTATTTATTTGTTGGTTGATTGGTTTCTGTTTTTCAAGACAGAGTTTCTCTGGGTAGCCCAGCCCATCCTGGAAATCGCTCTGTAGACCAGGCTAGCCTTGAACTCAGAGATCCACCTGCTTCTGCCTCCTGAGTTCCGGGATTAAAGGCATGTGAGCTCAGTAGAGCTGGCCCCACTCCTCATCTGGGCAAAGCAGGAGCGCTGGCCCCTGGAGCCCAGGCCCAGGATTGCTGGCTGGCTGACCAGCTCAGCTTGTACCCAGGCCCGGATCCAGGGCTCTGAGTTGCCCCGCCCCAACATCTTCGCCACCTTTGAACTGTTGTGCTCAAGGGGCTGGTGGTCCTGCAGAACTGAAGCTTCGGCATCTCCATGACACAGGACAACAACAGAATATCCAAGAGAAGTCCCCATGAGGACAGCACAAGCCAGAGGCCTTGAATCAGACCACTGACTCACTGCAATGAACACTTGCAAGTAAAGCTACTTGGGCAAAAGAGTGTACTACTGTGTAACACAATGTAGCTTCCACGGTAGATGGTTTTTATTTTTTATTTATTTTATTTTTATGTTTTGTTTTCTTTTGGGGGGTGCTGCAGGGGTGGAGGGCAGATTTAGAGGGTCAAGAAGATGAGTGGGATTGGAGGGCATGATGTGAAATTATTCAAAATCAATAAAAAGTTACTTTTTAAAAACATATGTAGAGCCGGGTATAGTTGCCCATACCAATAGTCCCAGCGAGACTGACACAGGGAGATTTACAATTTAGAGCTAGCCTGAGCAACATAGTGAGGATCTGTCTAAATGAATAAATAGTCAGTCTGGTTAGGTATGCCCGCATAATCTCTGAAGGTCATTATCTCCTGTTTGTAGCGAATTTGAGGCCAGTAGAGGTTGCAGGAAACATTGTTTCAACAACATCAATTAAAGTACTTACAAAGATATACACACTACTCCAGAGAGACAGGAGAATGATTTGAGCCCGAGAGTTCAGGACCGGCCTGGTCAACATAACAAGACTTTATCTCAACATAACAAGACAGATAAATCTGGTGGTTTGAATATGCTTAGTACAGGGAATGGTACTATTAGGAGGTGTGGTCTTGTTAGAGGAAGTATGGCACTGTGGGGGTGGACAGTGAGACCCTCCTCCTAACGCTGTGAGAGCCAGTCTTCTCCTAGTGGCCTTCAGATGAAGATGTAGGACTCTCAACTCTGCCTGCACCTTGCCTGCCTGGATACTGCTGGATCCCACCTTGATGATAATGGACTGAACCTCTGAACCTGTAAGCCAGCCCCAATTAAATCTTCTCCTTAGAAAAGTTGCCTTGGTCATGGTGTCTGCTCACAGCAGTAAAACCCTAACTAAGACAATAAGTAAATAAATAAAACAAACAAACAAACAGGTAAAAGCATATATAATTCTTGGGTTACAGAGGTTGCCCAGAGGGTAAAGTACTTGCTGTGTAAGCAGGAAGACCTGAGTCTGAATTCTCTACACTTACAGTAAAGCCGTCTAGATTCTCCACACCCACAGTCTTGCTAGGCATGGCAGCACAGACCTGTAATTCCAGGGCTAGGGTGCTGGAAAGCAGAGGTCCCCAGGGCCTCAGTGACCAGCTGGTCTAGCCAAAATGGTGAGGCCCAGGTTCAAAAGATAAGGCAGAAAGCAGCAGAGAAAGATATCTGGAGTCATCTCTGGCCTCCAAACACATGTGTATGCATGCATAACACCCATAGAAACACACAATTCCTATGCCATATGAAAGTATCCTAAAATATTTTTAAAATTAAAATGTTTTCTAGCTTTTTTCAGCAAAGCAGTCCTAACATTGAGTGATGGGAATAGTGGTCTGCAATGCATTTAGGACTCCAGAACACTCCAGAACTCATTTTCAATTTTTTGAGAGTTAAATGATGTAGTTATATTTAATATCAAAAAAATGATTAAAAAATACGTCAGTGGCATGAAAGTCAGTGTTAATTTCTGAAATACATATGTCACCAGGGATGGGTGAACTAATTCAGATGAATTGTAGTTCAAGTGTTCATCCCAAATTCAAGATTGACCAAAATCCTGTGTGAGGACTCACAGGTGACCTGGCTTTCCTCGTTACTTCTCTGTTCCTATGTGTACCTTTTTACTTTTTAATTCTAGTATTAACTTTCTTTTTTTTATTGGATATTTTCTTTATTTACATTTCAAATGTTATCCCCTTTGCTGGTTCTTCCCCTCCCAGAAACCCCCTATACCATCCCCCCTCCATCCTGGCAGATGTCATACAGACCCTAAGAGAACACAAATGCCAGCCCATGCTACTCTACCCAACAAAACTCTCAATTACCATAGAAAACAAGATATTCCATGACAAGATGAAATTTAAACAATATCTTTCCACAAATCCAGCCTTACAAAGGATAACAGATGGAAAACACCAACACAAGGAGGGAAACTACACCCTAGAAAATGCAAGAAAGTAATCTTCCTTCAACAAACCCGTAACATCAAAAATAACAGGAAGCAACAATCACCATTCCTTAATATCTCTTAACATGAATGGACTCAATTCACTAATAAAAAAAAAACCATAGAATAACAGACTGGATACATAAACAGGACCCAACATTTTGCTGCATACGGGAAATGCAAAAGACAAACACTACCTCAGAGTAAAGGGCTAGCAAACAACTTTCCAAGCAAATAGTCCCAAGAAACAAGTTGGAATAGCCAGTCTAATAACAGGTAAAATTGACTTTCAACCATAAGTCATCAAAAAGGATAAGAAAGGACACTTCATACTCATCAAAGGAAAAATCTACCAAAAAGAACTCTCATTTCTGAACATCTATGCTCCAAATGCAAAGGCACCTGCATTCATAAAAGAAACTTTACTAAAGCTCAAAACACACATTGTACCTTACACAATAATAGTGGGGGACTTCAATACCCCACTCTTATCAATGAACAGATCATGGAAACACAAACTAAACAGAGACACAGTGAAACTAACAGAAGTTATGAACCAAATGGATTTAACAGATATCTATAGAACATTTCATCCTAAATCAAAAGAATATACCTTCTTCTCAGCACCTCATGGTTCCTCCTCCAAAATTGACCATATAATTGGTAACAAAACAGACCTCAACAGACACAGGAATATTGAAATAATTTCATGTACTCTATCAGATCACCACAGTCTAAGACTTAAGTTCCAACAAAAACAATGGAAAACACACATACACACGGAAGCTGAACAATGTTCTATTCAATGATAACTTGGGCAAGGAAGAAATAAGGAAAGAAATCAAAGACGTTTTAGAATTTAACAAAATGAAGGTACAACATACTCAAACTTGTGGGAAACAATGGAAGTAGTACTAAGAGGAAAGCTCATATCTCTGAGTGCCTTCAAAAAGAAGCTGGAAAGAGCTTACACTAGCAGATTAACAGCACACCTGAAAGCTCTAGAACAGAAAGAAGCAAATACACCCAAGAGGAGTAGATTGCAGAAAATAATCAAACTCAGTGCTGATATCAACCAAGTAGAAACAAAAAGAACAATACGAAGAATCACCAAAACCAGGAGCTGGTTCTTTGAGAAAATCAACAAGATAGATAAACCGTTAGTCAGACTAACCAGAGGGCACAGAGACAGTATTCAAATTAACAAAATCAGAAATGAAAAGGGAGACATAACAACAGAAACTGAGGAAATTAAAAAAAAAAACCATCAGATCCTACTACAAAAGTCTATACTGGAAATACACAACTGGAAAATCTGGATGAAATGGGCAATTTTCTAGACAGTTACCAAATACCAGAGTTAAATCAGGATCAGATAAACCATCTAAACAGTCCCATAACCCCTAAAGAAAGAGAAGCCATCATTGAAAGTCTCCCAACCAAAATAAGCCCAGGACCAGATGGTTTTACCGAAGAATTCTATCAGACCTCCAAAGAAGACCTAATACCAATACTCTTCAAACTATTCAACAAAATAGAAACAGAAGCAACACTACCCAACTCGTTCAATGAAACCACAGCTACGCTGATACCAAAACTTCACAAAGACCCAAGAAAAAAAGAGAGCTTCAGACCAATTTCCCTTATGAATATCGATGCAAAAATACTCAATAAAATCCTCACAAACCCAATCCAAGAACACATCAAAACGATCATTCACCACAATCAAGTAGGCTTCATCCCAGGGATGCAGGGATGGTTCAATATACAGAAATTCATCAATGTAATCCACTAGGTAAACAAACTCAAAGAAAAAAACCACATGGTCATTTCATTAGATGCTGAAAAAGCATTTGACAAAATTCAGCATCCTTTCATGCTAAAGGTCTTGGAAAGGTCAGGAATTCAAGGCCCATATCTAAACATAGTAAAAGCAATATACAGCAAACCAATAGCCAACATCAGATTAAGTGGAGAGAAACTTGAAGCAATCCCACTAAAATCAGGGACTAGACAAGGCTGCCTTCTCTCTCCATATCTATTTAATATAGTACTTGAAGTTCTAGCTAGAGCAATTAGACAACAAAAGGGGGTCAAAGAGTTACAAATTGGAAAGGAAGACGTCAAACTATCACTATTTACAGATGATATGACAGTATATTTCAGCAACCCCAAAAACTTCACCAGAGAACTCCTACAGCTGATAAACAACTTCAGCAAATTGGCCAGATATTAAATTAACTCAAACAAATCAGTAGCCTTCCTATACTCAAAGGATAAAAGGGCTGAGAAAGAAATTAGGGAAACAACATCCTTCACAATAATCACAAACAATATAAAATATCTTAGTGTGACTCTAACCAAACAAGTGAAAAAAATCTGTATGACAAGAACTTCAAGTGTCTGAATAAAGAAATCGAAGAAGACCTCAGAAGATGGAAAAATCTCCCATGCTCATGGATTGGCAGGATTAATATAGTAAAAATGGCCATCTTGCCAAAAGCAATCTACAGATTCAATGCAATCCCTATCAAAATTCCAACTCAATTCTTCATAGAGTTAGAAAGAGCAATTCTCACATTCATTTGGAATAAGAAAAAACCCAGGATAGCGAAAACTATTCTCAATAATAAAAGAACTTCTGGGGAACACACACAAAACCACAAACACATAAATACATGCATATGCATCATGCTTCTATTTTGATTTCTATCCTGGTCTCTTGGGGTCTAATGCAAGAGCTTAGGATCCAAAACAAAGGTCTTCTGTGAGTTTTACCTAATTAAAAACAGCCCCTGATTCTCCCATCCCTTAGCAGTCACCAACTACTCTTCTATTTACTCCGTGGTTGCCTCAGAAGTGGATTCGTACAGCATTTGTCTTTTGGTGACTGGTTTATTTTACTGACTGTGATGACCTTAGAGTTCATCCATGTTGTAACATTATCAGAATTGTTCTTTTTGAAGGCTGAACAATATTGCAATGGTTTTATCCACCACAATTTACTTACTCATTCACCTGTCAATGAGTCGTTTTTCCTCTTCGTACTTTATTACTTTGTGAACAATGCTTCAGTGAACATGGCACACAAAAATCTTTCAAAAACCTGATTTTGCGGGAGTATGTAGCCCCAAGTGGAGTTGCTTGGCCACAAGAAATTTTATTTTTGTTTGGTAGTTCAGCATCTGTTGTTATACTAGCCCATAACAACACAAGAGTTTCAGTTTCTGATAACCTGAGTTTGATCTCCAAGACTCACATGGTAGAAACAGAAAACAGACTCCCACGAGTTGTCCATTGGTCTTCACACATGTGCTGTATGTATTACATGCCTGCCAACACACATGTATACACACAAATACATACATACATAATACATACATATGTAGGGGACTGGTGTGGTGCCACTGTATTCAAATGCTGAATTCCATACCCCAAGATCTGTTTGCTCCCCCTACAGAGAGATCCTTAGGGACAAGGGGATTCTAGCATATATCAGCTTTTGTTGTATAAATCTTGCCACCCAAGTTATCCCTGATTGGTTAATAAAGATGCCTACAGCCTGGGCTGGGCAGAAGAAAGAAATCGGAGAAAGGTTTGGGGGTCTGGGGGTTTGAGGAGGGACCCTGAGGAAAGGAAGAAGGAGGCGGTTATCACAGGATAGTGTGGATCGTGTGCACATGGCCTGCTAGAGCAGAAGCAGCCCTAATGGAACATATAGCAAGTAATGTCTCAGGATTTTTGACAGGGAAGTAGACAAATAGAATAGAGGGCTGATGTCTGCCCAGCTCCAGTGCTTTTAATTTTGGAATTAAAATGGTCTAGGTGGGATAGAAACCCCCCAAGATAATACATACCACAACATAAGTAAGTAAGTAAATAAATAAACCTTTTAAAAAGTTAAAAGGAAGCTTATTTTTAAAAAACAAAAAGATTAAAAGGTAACAATCTGGGGATGTATCTCAGCTGGCAGAGTACCTACGTGGCATGCACAAAGCTCTGAGTTAGTCCCCAGCACCACACATATCCAAGCAGAGAGGCACATTCTGAAGATTAAGCCCTTGAGAGGGGGAGGCAGGAGGATCATAAGTTTGAGGTCATGTTCAGCTGTATGACAGTCTCCAGGCCAACCTGGGCTACAAGTGAAGGGGGGAAAATGAAAAGGAATAATAATGGAGCTCCGGTGGCACCAAGCCAATGTCCCTGGGACTAACAGATAATAATGAAACCCCAAAGCAGAAACCAGATTTGTTTTATTGATTCATATGCTCTTCTATACTCGGAAGGTCTAGAGTCTGCTTAATCAATTCATGGCAGTCACTAGTAACCCATTGGGAAGGAGGAAGATAATCACTAGATGAGAAAGACCCCACCACCCCCATCCCCCACACACCCCCACCCCCATGCACACACACACATACACACACACACACACTAGCACCACAACAGCTGGCTTGGCCCTCTCTTCTGGCCAAGGCCGAGAAATAAGGTGTTGCTCCTTTCTTTGTTTATACAAACAAAACACGTTCAGACAAAATATATTCCACTTTATGCAAAGTATTCTCCGGTGCAGGAAATAAATGGCAACCAGGGAATGTGCTTTGAATGAGGAATTACCACAGGAGGCTTGCTTCTGCACGGGCATAAAACCGATTCTGACTCACAAGATAGCAGCCCTCTCAGCAACACCTTATATTCTTACGGGTGCTTGGGGAATTGTGGGTAGCATTTGCCTCTGTTCACTGGTCACATGGTGCAGGAAAGAAAGGAGGAAAGTGCTCAGGAAGGGAAGATAGAGGGGTCAGTACACACTGCAGGAAAGTAGGCCAAATGACAGACACCACAGGGCTGGCGATTAACAGCAACCAGAAGAAGCTGTGTTGAACTCTTAATCGTTTGTGCCTGATTCAAAGACCTCAGAGATGTGGGACTCTGAGAATAATGTCCACCTCCTTGCAAGGCTACGTGTAGTTTTGCATACATACATCAAATATGGATCTGTCGAAGGACAGAATTAAACTCATTTAGTTTGGAGCTCTTCCCTCCATTGATTTTCTACACTAGAATCAAGCGAGGCTTCATTCAATGAGAGAGAGAGAAGGTGTTCTAGTGATCTGAGAAGAAGTTATTTCATAGATAAATAAAGGCTGCAGAAGGCACAAGCAAGGGAACAGAAGACAACGTGGCCAGTTCGGGTGCTTGTATGTGAGAGTCAGGGACCCAGAGCATAGGCACGGAACTGCTTGCTTAGTCTTCTCTTGTTCCTGTGATAAAACTCTGACAAGAGTAAAGAAGGATCCTAGGACTGGAGGGATGGCTCCTCTGTTCAGAGTAAAGAAGGATCCTAGGACTGGAGGGATGGCTCCTCTGTTCAGAGTAAAGAAGGATCCTAGGACTGGAGGGATGGCTCCTCTGTTCAGAGTAAAGAAGGATCCTAGGACTGGAGAGATGGCTCCTCTGTTCAGAGTAAAGAAGGATCCTAGGACTGGAGAGATGGCTCCTCTGTTCAGAGTAAAGAAGGATCCTAGGACTGGAGAGATGGCTCCTCTGTTCAGAGTAAAGAAGGATCCTAGGACTGGAGGGATGGCTCCTCTGTTCAGAGTAAAGAAGGATCCTAGGACTGGAGAGATGGCTCCTCTGTTCAGAGTAAAGAAGGATCCTAGGACTGGAGGGATGGCTCCTC
The DNA here is from genome assembly GCA_036184795.1 of Tokudaia tokunoshimensis. Lineage (NCBI taxonomy): Eukaryota > Metazoa > Chordata > Mammalia > Rodentia > Muridae > Tokudaia > Tokudaia tokunoshimensis. The sequence continues at coordinate 36,191,729 of BTHU01000009.1, read as the reverse complement.
TGTTCAGAGTAAAGAAGGATCCTAGGACTGGAGGGATGGCTCCTCTGTTCAGAGTAAAGAAGGATCCTAGGACTGGAGAGATGGCTCCTCTGTTCAGAGTAAAGAAGGATCCTAGGACTGGAGAGATGGCTCCTCTGTTCAGAGTAAAGAAGGATCCTAGGACTGGAGGGATGGCTCCTCTGTTCAGAGTAAAGAAGGATCCTAGGACTGGAGAGATGGCTCCTCTGTTCAGAGTAAAGAAGGATCCTAGGACTGGAGGGATGGCTCCTCTGTTCAGAGTAAAGAAGGATCCTAGGACTGGAGGGATGGCTCCTCTGTTCAGAGTAAAGAAGGATCCTAGGACTGGAGAGATGGCTCCTCTGTTCAGAGTAAAGAAGGATCCTAGGACTGGAGGGATGGCTCCTCTGTTCAGAGTAAAGAAGGATCCTAGGACTGGAGGGATGGCTCCTCTGTTCAGAGTAAAGAAGGATCCTAGGACTGGAGAGATGGCTCCTCTGTTCAGAGTAAAGAAGGATCCTAGGACTGGAGGGATGGCTCCTCTGTTCAGAGTAAAGAAGGATCCTAGGACTGGAGAGATGGCTCCTCTGTTCAGAGTAAAGAAGGATCCTAGGACTGGAGGGATGGCTCCTCTGTTCAGAGTAAAGAAGGATCCTAGGACTGGAGGGATGGCTCCTCTGTTCAGAGTAAAGAAGGATCCTAGGACTGGAGAGATGGCTCCTCTGTTCAGAGTAAAGAAGGATCCTAGGACTGGAGAGATGGCTCCTCTGTTCAGAGTAAAGAAGGATCCTAGGACTGGAGGGATGGCTCCTCTGTTCAGAGTAAAGAAGGATCCTAGGACTGGAGAGATGGCTCCTCTGTTCAGAGTAAAGAAGGATCCTAGGACTGGAGGGATGGCTCCTCTGTTCAGAGTAAAGAAGGATCCTAGGACTGGAGGGATGGCTCCTCTGTTCAGAGTAAAGAAGGATCCTAGGACTGGAGGGATGGCTCCTCTGTTCAGAGTAAAGAAGGATCCTAGGACTGGAGAGATGGCTCCTCTGTTCAGAGTAAAGAAGGATCCTAGGACTGGAGGGATGGCTCCTCTGTTCAGAGTAAAGAAGGATCCTAGGACTGGAGGGATGGCTCCTCTGTTCAGAGTAAAGAAGGATCCTAGGACTGGAGGGATGGCTCCTCTGTTCAGAGTAAAGAAGGATCCTAGGACTGGAGGGATGGCTCCTCTGTTCAGAGTAAAGAAGGATCCTAGGACTGGAGGGATGGCTCCTCTGTTCAGAGTAAAGAAGGATCCTAGGACTGGAGAGATGGCTCCTCTGTTCAGAGTAAAGAAGGATCCTAGGACTGGAGAGATGGCTCCTCTGTTCAGAGTAAAGAAGGATCCTAGGACTGGAGGGATGGCTCCTCTGTTCAGAGTAAAGAAGGATCCTAGGACTGGAGAGATGGCTCCTCTGTTCAGAGTAAAGAAGGATCCTAGGACTGGAGAGATGGCTCCTCTGTTCAGAGCATTAGCTTCTTTTCTGAAAAAGCTAGGTCTGATTCCCAGCACTCACCAATGCCTCCTGCCTCTGCAGGCTCCAGGTACACACAGGGCACACATACATGCACTCTGGGAACACTCACATACATAAAACAAAAATAAAAATTAAGAAAAAAAAGCTTGATCTCAAATCATGTCTTTCTTCATTCATATTTGTGTGTGTGTGTGTGTGTGTGTGTGTACGAGTGCACACAGTTGGCCACACACACACACACAAACACGAGTGCGCCTGCATGTGCATATGCGGGTGCCCTCAGAGGACAGAAGGTGATAGGAGATTATGAGTCCATCCAACATGATTATGGTGCTGGAAACTGAACTCTGGTCCTCTGAGAGAGCAGGAAGCACTCTTGACCAGGAAGCCATCTCTCTAGCCCTCCTGTGACACTTAATTCCTTGCTCATATACTTCAAGGAATAGACCGTTCTCTATTTCTATAGTCTACTTTCATTTCTGACCTTGGGGGCTTCTTCTATTTGCTTGTCCTTTGTGGGATCAGAGTTCCAGTGGACTCAGCAGCTCCTTTCTACATTGGGGTCCTCGTTAGCCCAGATCCCAGGTGCTACGATTAGGCTCTGTGCTCCCCAACAATCCAGGTGTCAAAGGTTTGATTCCCTGGTAGTAGTATTAGGTACCATGGACTTTTTGAAGTCCATAGGTCATTTTGGATTTATGCCTTTGATGAGGATCGTGGGGACCCAGTCTCTCGCAGATTCCTGGCTTGAACCACAAGTGGTCCACTCTGCCATTCATTTGTGCTCTGGCAAGCTGTCCTTGTCAGAGGGCCAAAGCAGAGAACACCTTATCTTGGCCTGAAACATCCAGAGCCATGAGCCAAAACAATGCTTTCTCTTTGCAAGTTAATTGCCTCAGCCATTCTGTCAAGACTTCACTGGGTGACTAATCTACCAGGTTCCTTTATCTCTGCCTGGCTAAATGCCCTGTACTGATGGTAATGCTGCCTTTCCAGAGACACTAGTGGGGAGCAGGGAATGGTGTGCTGTGCTTGTAGAACCTCAGGCCTCTCTCAGCATCCTCAGATGCTGCTCTTCATCTGCCCACACGGGGCGTAAGCTGCCCAGGGGAAGCCTGAGAAGGATGTAGGCTGTTTCTCCAGACATCATGCAGAGAGCTAGAGACCATGGAACACCCAGTCCTTAAGTGGGATGTCTCTATAAAATCCCTCAACCCAGTGGAGGAGGAGGAGGCAGAAAGAGGGTGAGAGTCAGTGGGGATGGAGGACACCAAGAAAACAAGGCCTTCCAAATCAACGTGAGCAAAGCTCGTATGAACTCAGAGAGACTGAGGCAGTGTGGTCAGCGTCCACGGGGGTCTGCACCAGGTGCGTGTATTAAGGCTTCCAGTTTAATGTTTTTATGGGATTGCCAAGTGTGTGAATAAGCAGGTGTCTGATTTTCGTTCCTTCTCTTGGGCTCTTTTCCTTCTGTTGGTTTGTCTTGTCCAACTTGTATATGACGGTTTTTCTATTATGACATTATGTTTTATTTTGTTACATTTAAAAAATAATTGAGTGAATGGGTGTAAACTTTGCCACTTTAGGGTAAGGGTTAACAACTGAACTGGCATTTATATGGATTGAGAAAGGGAAACTCAGGTTTTTTTTTTAACATAAAATTTTTATTTTTATTTTTCATTATATTGAACACAAAATATATTTTATACTAATCATAAAAAATGATGGACATGTTATTAAATGAACATAAAAAGATAAAGTCTTTTTGTTTGTTTTGTTTTTAGTAGAGCTTAAAATCTTGGCTCTTACTGTGGTACAAATCCAAAATAAGAACAATTTTTAGACATTGGAGTTCATTGTGATAAAGCTGTACTTCAATGCCCCTCACATCCCCAAAGGATTTTACCTCCATAGTAGCTAAGCTAAGAGTTGACAGTTCTGCTGTGCCAAGGAATGAATTGTAGGCACAATTATTGGATACAGATTTCCTGCTATGGTCAAAGCTATTTGACTTGAATGATTGTCATCATTCTCAGCCCACAGGGAACAGGTTACACTCATTTAAGAAATGGTGTGTGTATTTAGATGGTCTATCCATGAAGTCATTCATCAACTGTTTCAATGAACAATGGTTCTGCTTGGAGGGTGGCACAGACATTAGGTGAGGGTAAGATTCTGGTTCATTGGCTGTGATGATTTTGAAAAGCATTCATCTCAGAAAAAGAGTAACTTATAAGGTCATCTTCAAAATTGATACAATAATTATAAACATCAAGCAAAACATTCAGTCTCACTCTTTGTTGTTCTCTTACAAGCCACCTCCCAAATTAATTGTCTATGGTTCTTTTGACTGTATAAATAATTTTGAAATATGTAAGCTGTTCTGAAAATCATAGTATAATGAAACTCAGTTTTTTTTTTTTTTTACAATGGAGTGACACTGGTCATATCAACCTCTCCAGGGCAGGTTTTGTGTTCAGGAATAGCAGACAAACAAATAATGGATCCTACAGTTTTACAATATATGCTTTTATTTGGTTATAGTTTGGTGAGATTGTTTTCATAGGGAGAGGTGATGTATTTTGTTTTCTAGGTTTGGGGTGTTTTGTTGTATTGATTTTGTGGATTATTTTTTGAGAAAGAACTTAAAGTTGGGTGGGTAGGGAGGAAGAGAGAATCCGAATGAACTTGGTGAGAGAAAAATATAGTCAAAATATATTTAAATTTAAAATTGTTTTAAATAATACAAAAATTTTAAAAAGAAATATGTAAGCAAAGAAATAAAATACACAGATTTACAAAAACACAGGAAATATTATTCCAACTATAAAATTAGACTAAATCTCCTTGTATATTTTATAATAATGTTTTATAACAAAAATATAGAATAGATGTTTCTCAAAAAAAGGAAAGTAAAGAATGTAGGTTGTTTCTAATGAGAATATGTTGTACATATATCAGAGTTGATGTTAGTAACATCGCATTCAGTGATGTTAGGTAGCGGCCAATCTGTTTGTGAACCTCTCTCAACACTGTGGACAAGTGTGCTGTTTTAGATTCATGATTACAAGTCCTGTTGCTCTCAGAGACACAATGAAAGGGACAAAATGAAAAGCAGCCACTGTTAATCATTTTTCTATTTTTTAAGTTTTTTTTCCTTTCAATCAAAAGTTTCCCATTTTCTTTTTTAATGTTTGGAGAAAAAAAATTTAAAAAGCAGATTTCCTGGACAATGTTCTAGAAAGCTGTGTGCTACATACATCATAGTGACACAACAATCAAGTCCCTCTAAGTCCTCTCCTCAATTATAAATCAGAGTTAGACGTGGAAAAAAAATCATAGTGAAGGTTAGTTTGTGTAGCAGTCAATAATGAAACACTGTATGTTCACTCAACATGGGTGAGCAAAGAGAAAATTAGCCTCTGGGCATCCAAATCAGGTTTGGCCAACATGTTAATTTGCTGCAATTATGTAACTCAGTGGCTTCTAGTGATAGTGATTCTCAGTGGACCAGGTTACATCATTTGTCTGTACAGACCTTATGCCTTACCTCTCTTACTAACAGAATCGAATCTGATTAGAGGTGATGGCATACCCACCCAGAACAATTACATTTCCCAGTTTCCCTGGTTACTAAGGACAGTCATGAGGGGTTCCTGACTACTGAGATGCAATGGAAGCTGCTGTGGAGGACTCCTGGAAAAGTCTGTTGGCAGAGAACAGACTCATAGTCTGTCTTGTGTGTCTTGTGTGATGACAGGATTGATACATTCTTTCTCTCTGTGCGGGTCCTCTTCTGAATGCTTGGCTACACAGTGTCAAGCTGTGGAACAGCATATGACAACTACTTCTTGTTATTCCTGACTGCTTACTGCAAGAAAGACGTACTGAAAGAGTGGCAGGGAGCCCCTTTGAGGGGTTTTATCCAGAGACTCCCATAACCACATTGACCATGTCATTTCTCTGATCAGATTCCTTCTCTCTTTCCCCCTTCCTCTCCCTTTCCTCTCTTTTAACACAATGTTGCTATGTACTCCTGGAACCTGTGATCCTTTTGCCTTAGCACCCCAAAAATATGCACCACCAAGCCTAACTCGAACACTACTTTTGTAGCAAAACGTCACCTTAGAGAAAGGTCTCATGTTTTTGCAGCAAACTTTTTACTTGGCAACAACATGTAGCCTGCCTTGGTTTTTATTTACTATTTATGGAAGCCTCTTTTCCTGCCCATCCTAAAAACCTTTTAAGATCAGGGTCTACATAACAGTAGTTGAAAGTTTGTCAGAGACTTGGGATATGGCTCAGTTGAAAGAATGTTGGCCTAATACGCACCCAAAAACAGGTGCAGTGGGGCATGTTTGTAATTACAGGGCTGGGGAGGTGGAGGCAGGAAGATTAAAAGTGATAAGTCATCCTTGGTTGCATAGATTTCTTTTTTTTTTTTTTTTTTTTTGGTTTTCTTGAGACAGGGTTTCTCTGTGTAGCCCTGGCTATCCTGGAACTCACTCTGTAGACCAGGCTAGCCTCAAACTCAGAAATTTGCCTGCCTCTGCCTCCCAAGTGCTGGGATTAAAGGCATGCACTACCACTGCCCAACTTGTTGCATAGTGATTTCAAGGACAGCCTGGGCTATGTGAAACCCTGTGACATGATATATATATACATACACATGCATACATACAAACACATACACACACATATTGTTTTAAATAATACAAAAATATTAAAAAAGAAATGTGTAAGCAAAGAAGTAAAATGCATATACAATATATATTATATACGCATATATTTATAGAAAGATGTGAGTGTGTGTGTGGGAAAGAGAGAGAGAGAGAGAGAGAGAGAGAGAGAGAGACTGCCACTGTTGACTGGTCAATGGTGAGTAATCACATCAACTATGTCCCTTTGTTGTCTACCTGGAATCAAAATCATAATGGTAAAACATACACAATGCTTGTGAAAAGCTAGAAACTTCCAAGTATGTATAATGACAGAGAAAAATGTCAGTAGAACCTTTACCCAGAGTTAACATTTTCATCACTTCTCTTTTCCATTCCGAATAATGTATTTTAAATGTAAGAGAAAATAGTGGCAAGAGAATTTTAAACTTTCAAAATACATGTATTTATTTGGGAGGACTGCACACGTGTTCCATGGACGGTGTGTGGAGGTCAGAGGACAACTTTCAGGAGTCGGTTCTCTCCTTCTTCCAGGTCCTGGGGAGTAGAACTTTGGTTGTCAAGTTTGGCAGCAAGCGCTTTCACCCACTGAGCCATCCTGTCAGCCCAAGGCTTCTATGAATAGCAATTAATACACAGGCACATGTATATCTATTGATTTTAAGGTTTCATTCATTACATTTGACTGTTTTCTCATGTATAAACTGTTCGCCTAGAGCAGAGGATTCTCAGTCTGTGGGTCTCAGCCCCCTTCACAGAGGCTGTATACCAGATATTTACATTAAAATTAATAAGAGTAGCAAAATTACAGGTATGAAGTACAAAATAAATAATTTTATGTTTGGGGGGGGTCACCACAACATGAAGAACTATATTAAAAGATCACAGCCATAGAAAGGTTGAGAACCACTGGCCTAGAAGAACAATCAACACTTGCCTTCCTTATTCTAAGGATATTTTAAAGTAAAACCAGACAACTGTCAGTTACACACAACACAACCTACGTGCATCAGTGTATACATACATCTTCGTGGATAAGAATTTTTCAAAAGTCTGGATGCAGTAGAGGGATTATATCCAGTATTAATTTCTTAGTATTATCTAATATTTATGCCAAGTTTAATTATTTAAAATCCTTTTATAGTTGGTTTGTTCAAATTTATATCCAAATACTGGATTGTTAAGATTTAGGTCTCAAGTTACTAGATCCCATTCCATGTCTTTATCTCAGTTTCCTTGTGGTGGTGCAGGGGTTGGATGCCAGGCCATGATCGGCAGGTCCTCTGCCACTAGAATCCATAGCCCCGTTTTCTTTTGGCTTTCTTTCCTTTAAGGTCACTTTTGGTGAATAAATTGGGTCTGATGAAATTCCTATACTATAATACCTTGTATCTGGCTGATTTAATCCACCTAATCTCTTTTAGCATCTTCCTCCATCAACAGAATTGTCATTATTATTAATTATTATTAATTATTATTATTAGTAGTAGTAGTAGTAGCAGTAGTAGTAGTAGTAGTAGCGGTAGTAGTATCATTATCATTATTATTATTACTGATTTAGAAACAGATATTTAGGTTCAAGTTCAAAATACAAACTGAGGCAAGGAGACGTCATAGTCCAACAGCATGTTAAAAAAGAAACGAGCACTTCAGTATCTCACTTTGATTGGCATTGAGAAGATCTGTGAGTTCAGACTGCATCAGCCTCAGTCACCATCCCCAGCTTCCCCAGCCTCCGTCCATCCATCAGTTGTTTTAACAAATGTAGGTGATCAGTACCTAGAAACTGTTATTTCAGTTAGGCATGACAAAATGATTTTTAAGTTTGTGTGTGTGTGTGTGTGTGTTTAGGTTTATGTGTATAAGCATTTGTCTGCGTGTACGTGAGAGCACAGTGGGCTTGCCTAATGCCTGTGGCCTCGCCTGGGAGCAAATGGTAGATCCTTTGGAACTAGAGTTACAGATAGTTGTGAGCTGTTGCAGGGAAACCAAACCCAGGTCTGCTGCAAGAAAACAATAAGTTATCTTAAACACTGAGCCATCTCTCAAGCCTCTTGTTATTTGCAAACATTTGGTCTACTAACCTACTATCCATTTTGGATTGTACACATTTTACATAATACACACTCGCCTTCAAATGCCTTCATGGTATTTTTTGAATTTGTGAATGGCAGGACCTGGCCTCCTGTGGTACCTGTACTGTGCTGTCTGAACATCCATCTTGGTGGTGATAAGATACAGGCAGTTCCAGTGGGCATTCTGAACCACTCTCATCCAGCACAGTACTCTAAATACAGCAAGCACATAATGAGTGTGCCAAGTGCTTCGACTAAGAGAGTATTCAGATTTAGAATCACGCACACAGGCAAACCAAAGCAGCTAGATTCCAAAATGAAACACGCACACACATGCGCATATCCATGTGATGCTATAGATTTATTATAGCACAGAGAACAAGTCCAACTTCTTACAACTTCCACAGTTATTAAAAAGTAAATAGAAATAAGAGATAGCCAAGGGATACAATCTCATCATTTCCCAAACTATGAAACAGTGTAGTATACTCAAATTAGAATTCTCATTAAGTATGAAGACAGAAAGTCATAATACCCCATAGATAATTTGAATTTTGTATTTATATCATATATATTGGACCTCAAGGACTCATAGAACTTTTATAATAAACTATACTTAATAGCTGGGCTTTTTGCTTCTTAGGCAAGCATATTTAAAGGCAATAAAGCCCTGAAAAGTAGGTAAACCCCATTAGAAACTCTGCTTGGCCAAGCACTGACCACACAAATCCTACAACCAGTGACACTCACTTTGCTCCACGGACACTTATGTGGGGAACACTGTGAACCTTGATGTGTTTCCATATAACATTCTGCCTCCCTGCCTTCGTTCATATAGTTAAGAATGTGCTATGTCACAATGTTGCTTTTAGTCCATTGGTATGTCAAACATTTCAGATACTAGGAGGAGGGGCGGAGAGGGTATGTAGTATAGGAGAGGAAATAAATCAAAGTCTCCTGTCTTATTCTCTCTTTTTGAATCCTTTGGGTCTTTGCCCTACTTGAGTCTTTGGGAATTGCTTGTGTATGGGACAGCGTCTACCATCCCATCCCATGTTAACCGGGCTGGACACACAGAGTCAAAATAGGGAAACACAGATCCCTGAGACCTTCACAGCGACAGACTAGCACAGCTGTTCCCTTCAGCTTGGCTTGTCACTTTTTTTTTTTAAGTCTGAATAGCTTCCTGTTATCCTCTGCTTCTCATTGTAAGCAAGTGGAATCAGTAAAGGCCACTTAACGGCAAATACTTTTATAAACTGAGTGAATGTGGAGACAGAGTAATGGATCAGGGGAGGGCAGGCAAAACTCAGAGTTTACAGTCAATGAGGACTCCGGCTTTGTTGTAAAATGAGCAACACTGTGTAGCGCACATGACCAAGGCCATCTGTACTGATTTTGAAGTTGTTCACGCACAGATAGATCTTTGGAGACGAAAAGGAAATAATATTGACAGCTTCACGAGCGGCCAAGTATTGCTAAGTTGTTCTGGTTCACCAGAAAGAAGAAGGAAATTCTAGAAAGTAGTCTTTTTAAAGGGGTGGGAGAGTGCCACATGAGTTTCAGCCCTTCACAATATGGCTTATAAGTCTGAAGAAATGGAAATCCTGGCTAATTCGTGATTCTGGGAAATAGCTCTTCATGCAGTGTATTCACAACACTAAATATATATATAATATACAATCATAATGTAGTGTCTTTATCTTTCAAGATCTAACAGCCCTTGTTTATGTAACCAAATCTTGCCTCCAATACACTGCACCACCCAACTCTGGTTGATTCATAAATAACTTTGCATAGTAAATATTCAAAAATTAATATGTGATTCAAAAGCATCTGAGGTAAGCCAGTCACGTGAACACTTAAATATCTAACCAATACATACTCTGGCAAAACAATCCCTTAAACCATGACATATCAGAGAGTGGCATTATACTACAACAGATTATACCTTTCCCCCACGGAATTCCACAGCCTATTTTTTAATTGTCACATTCCTCTTTTCAGACATGCACAAAATTAATCGTAGAATCATCGTTAGCAAAGCGTTCATTAACCTGTGAGAAAAATCATCTTGTTTGCAACATAAAGTTAACTTCACCTTAGGGTCAAAGGTATCAGTGCAGATACTGAACCCATCACCGCCTCTAACAGCTTGTACTCGTGTTGGAAGGAAGTCTTGTGGGCAGATCTTGTATCAATAACCCAGAAGATCATTCAAACTTACCATTGACAATTTAGAATGAGAGCTTATCAAGAATCCACTTAGGCTTTACTTGTGTTAGCACTTTAGAACTGAGCCCTACAGTGAATGTAATGTCTTCTGAGTACAAGGGATGAGTGACAGACAGAACCCAGTATCAGGGGTTTGCACACCAGGCAGGAGGAATCTATTGTACTCTGTGGACCTCTATTCATGTTCAAAATAGCTAGTATTTTTCATCATTTCTGGAGTTCCTAGGAGAGCACTATATTATTTCATATCCTCCTCTCGATGTAGTAAGATGAATTAAGACCTCTGATTGGTTTGAAAGGCAACAGGAAACCTCCTGGCTGTTCCAGGCTCTTCTACTGAGAAGACTTATCTGGAAGCTTTGGACACTCAGAGACCAGAAACCCAAATAACTTATCATAAAAATACAAGCTCTTGGTTTTGAAAAATATACAAAATGCACTGCATAGGCAAGTATGTCTTGATTGTCAAGGAAGGCAAGATATCAGTCTCCACTGTAAATCCAGGCCGTGTTTGTGTTTTAGTGATGCTTGCTTTTGCAATCCCCATTTTCTATAGTTTTGGGCAACCTCTGACCCTTGGTGTAAGCACGGTACCAAAAGTGGAGAAAGAGCAGCAGGAAGATGCATCCGTAACTCATGATGATGTACAGGAAAACTGGGTACTGGTAATTGCAGTCCTCCATGAAGAAGATCTGGCCTATGTGGACAGTGACAAGAACAAACTGGACCTGAGAGATGGAAGGATGAAAAAGAAATTAGCTACGAAAAGATCAACACGGGTTGATGAGTTCTTCAGCCACACCTGCCACACCTAAGTTACTACTAGGCAGGGTAGGGTGTCTTTCTATAAGTTCTCTCTAGGAGTGAGAATAGGGTAGGTATGGTGTCAAATTTAGATGGGGGTTCGGAGCCAATATTCAGTGCTGACACTGCATAACTCCAGTAGATCCTACTTGAATGTTACCTGGAATGTACTGTGTGGTAACATGCATCCTTCTCAGGCATCTAACAAAGCAGCGGTTTGTTTGATTGGTTGTTTTATTTGGGGGGGGAGGGTCTCAAGGACTGTAGTCTTTGGTTCTGATGAAGTATACTCGGGATCACTACACTGTGACCTAATTTTCCAGGGCAATCTTGATTTCCAACATTCTCTTCTCAGAGATGAAGTATTTTACATTTTAGAAGACACTACCATCCAAATTAGAGCCTTTCTCGTTTCGACAGAGCCAAAGCTTGTCCTTAGAGCTGCTAAGGACAATAGACCCAAACTGTTGTCTTGGGAAGGAGTTGGGCATGGTGAGACACACCAGTTACCTCAGCTACCTGAAAGGCTGAGGTGGGAGAATCACTTAAACTCATGATTTGAGATCAACTGGGCAACGCAGTGAGATTTCACCTCTAAGAAAAGGAAAAGACAGGGGAAGAAGGCTCAGCTGTCAAGAAGGCGCACATTGAGGGCACCATTCAAGGGAGGACATTGGTTGGCTTCCCAAGGATGCTCAAAGTCTCTGTGGGCTGGAAGAGTCTGCATGCTCATAATAAGGAGACTTTCTATGTTAATGTTTAGACACTCTTGGGTATCTTTCTTTGATGCTTGTTTTGTAAAGAAAGGATATACATAAGCCAATGCATGCCTGTGCAGGCTGGGTTGTTCTATCCTTCCATGGTGTGGGTCTCAAGGATCAAACTCAAATCATCAGGTTTGGAGGGAAACACCCTTATCCACCAAGCCATCTCATTGTCTCCTCCCACTTTGTACCTTTTTATACCTGATTTAAAGTTAGTTATGTCCTGGGGAACTTTTAGAAAAATCTTTATAAAAAAATGGTATCTATGAGCAAACTAACATGATTGAATCTTTTACATTATGTCTTGTAATACAACTGCTGTTTGCAACATCCTTCAGTACAATATCCCAATAAACGCCCATGGTTGCCCTGTTCAGCAGCTGCACTAACTCCCTTCATTTTGCAAAAGAATAATGAAACCTTGGAAAGGTGAAACAGAGACTTCTGCACACATGAGTGCTTGGGAAAAGTGGCAAACAGATGTCTAGCCTTCGCTTTTATGTACACATCTTTCCACTTTATTGAAATTCTTGTTTTCTGAAACAAAGCCATATGTAGTATTGGCTGGCTTCAATCTTGTCATGTAGCCAATCATGACTTTTAACTCCTGATCCTCCTGCCTCTGCTTCTGAAGGTCTGGCTCTGCTGGTGTGCACAAATACACTTGAGTCCCTTGGTTTAAAAAGTGTCACATTTGTTAGATGAAAATAAACTAATACAATAAGATTATGTATGCCGTAATATGAAGCCTGTAAAAGATGTACATGCATATACACACACAAGGGGAAAAGCTGAATCAAAACAAAAGGAATAGCTATTACCTCAGAGAGATGGATGTTTTTATTGATTGATTTATTTTTCATTTATACGGTACTCAGAATGAAGAAACCTCTCCTACACTAGGCTACACCTCAGCCCAGTTTATTTTCCTTCCTCAGGTATTTTAATTTCTCTGCAACAAACACATCTTCCTGCACAATGAGAAATGTACTTTGAGGAAAAGCAGCACAGGAGACTAAAAGCTGTGACTTCATAGAATTCCAAAGTAAGAGGAAAACAAACATATGAATTGAAGTATTCGCTTCACGGCTTCCTCTCGATTGGTCATTGGGACTGTTGCTGATTGCAGATACAACAGCTAACTGGTGGGAGCTCCTCTGGTCTTCCATGAGGGTCCTTAGAGGCCAACCCACCAGTCTCTCACCTGGGAGGGCCACTTACAGAGCTACATCCAGTGTTACTTGATGAGTCCCCAGCAGGCTAGCTGTGCCTTAGTCCTACTCTCTCCTCGATGTCACTGGCAACCAATTTACATTATACTTCAACTCAGGAAATATGAAGATTGTAGAATTATTCTAATAGGGAGTAATAAAACTAAAACAGGCCATTTTTCACTGAGTTAGTAAGAAAATTACATGCTGCATATTTTTAGAATGTATTGTTAGGAGGTATTATTTGGCCTAAACTCAAATGCCTCACACTCCTTCAAGCACTGCTGACCTGGGGGTCGTATCCACTCTGTAAAGCCCACCTGTCTTACATTACTTCATACCTGTAATCCTCTCAACAATCTTTACTTAGGAGGAGAAAGACAACCTAACCAAAGTTAGGGCTAGCCCAGTAAGCACACAGAAACGCCCTTGCTTCCTTCCACATTACGGTCCTTCAATGTTGATTCTGAATGTGGAATTTCTAGCTTGTACTTAGTATTATTCTTATTTATGGTCATATAACTTTGACATCATTTTGATTACAAACAATTTTTTTTTTTGTAAAAGTGTGTTAGCTCATTGTAAAGATGAAGATACTGGCTTGATCATTTGAGAATCTGAGCTACCAAATCTACTTTCTCTTTTAGCTGACACAGCTCCTGATAAATTTCAAACATCAAATAAAACATCCCTTCCAGAGGATAGGCATTCTATTGGGTCACAGACTGTTCTGGGTTCTTCTAGCCTCCTAACTCACAGGAAAACAAGCAAACACATGATTACAGTTTTGTTGCATATGTAAAGAAAATCGGTTACTCACAAGCTGCAAAGATGTCAAATGCTTTTTCCACCATAGATACTTCTGGTAGGCTGGTCCCATCGCACACAGTCCATAGTAGGAATACATGACCACATGCACAGCGGTATTTAAAAAGGCATGGAATGTTCCCAAACCGCCTAAGAGAAAAGAAGTTACTGTAAAGCTGCCCCTCATCCCTTAAAACCACACACATTTGTCCTAAGGTTTTGATATGTCCTTTCTCTCATTTCAGTAGGAAGAAGAAAAATACATAAAAAAAAATGTCAATTCTGTGAAACAGCCCTCAAACTGGGAGCTCAGCAAAACGTTTAGCAAAACACAAGCCGGAAATCTTACAAAATAAATTAGCATGTCATTATTTGTTATGCTTTGACCTTAAAATGTGACTGTGATGTGAGTTTAAAACAAACTAGGTCAATCTCTTAAATATTCTACATTTGCTTATGAACAATCAAAATGTATTTTTAGTCAAGGTTCACATTTATAAGGTGAACAAATTACATTAATCTTAAATGTATAAATTAAGATGTTCACCATGCTTAAAACCTACCAATTGCCATAACCACCACCAAAATCAAGATGACAGATACTCGGCACACCAAGGCCTCCTCAGATTGCCGCATGAATACATCCCTCCAAGGTGACCTTTAGCTAAGTTCTATCATCAACTCTTAATTTTGCCTGTTAATACATTTCAGAGACAGGATCACATGGCATGGACTCTTGTCCTGTTTTCCTTTTTATACAACACGATGTCTTTGGGTTTTCTGCATGTTGGTGTATACACTAATAATTGGTCCTTTTCCTACTGTTCAGCATTATGCCATATAAACACATCAATATTTATCCATTCTCCTGTTGAAAGACAGCTGGGTTGCTTCCAAATGTGGGCTCTCATGAGTAAAGCTACTGACATAATCACTGTGCAGAATCAAATTTCTCTCCCACACTCTCAATCCTGTGCTTTAGACATTTTTAATGCCACAGACATTCTGTCAGGAAAGCACTGGAAGTCATTAAGAAGCTATACTAGGTCTGCTGTAATCAATTACTGTGATTTCAAAATAAATAGTGATTGAATGATTAAATGATTAAATGAGTGATTGAATATTAAGCCCTCTTTTTATCATCTTCCTTCCATTTGATTATGTTTACTCTTTTAATTTCTCCATCTTTAATTGCAAGGAGAAGCATAAGACTTGAGAATGTAAGAAAGGGTCATTTGAATTGCCTTCAGCTGTAATGGTTCTTGGTACAAGGGTTTCTTTCCTGAGATGCTCGACCTAGAGAAATCTGCATTATGCAAGGCAAGGTTGACTGGGGATTTAAGTTTTTCTACAAAAATAAAACAAACCCCACAAAAACCAAAACCCTTTTCTTTAATTCTAGAATACTTTGATGCCAGAAATAACCAAAAACAGGTGCAAAGCAAAATGAATTATTTTATGCAAATTCACTTGTGGGGTGTAGAGCTGTGTGTGTGTGTGTGTGTGTGTGTGTGTGTGTGTGTGTGTGTGTGTATGTGTGTGTGTGTGCATGTATGTGCTTGTGTGCCCCAGCACATATGTGGAGGTCAGCAGTTGCTTCTCTCTTTCCACCATGTGGTTTCTGGGAATCAAACATGGGTCATCAGGCTTGACCTTAGAGGCAAGCAACTTTGCCAACTGAGCCATTATTTTAAAATAACTATTCATAATTGTGGTAATTCTGAATGTTTCCAGATATTGTAATTGCTAAAGTATTCCCGTTGAAGAACACACTTTAAATAATTAGGCCCGACTCAGCCAAAGCCTTGTGCTATCCTATACTTCACAGACTTTAATCAAATTGCAGTTAATTCGTTAATTATTACAAATTTTAGAAGCAACAGCATTAAAGAAGCCTGTTCCTACCCTTTTACCTTTTACTATTTATAATTGGGCTAATCTCCCGCCACCCAAGGTAGCTGAATAAGTTATAAGTGGGGAAACGTCCTTTTTAAGGTAACTAGAAAATTGAGTAACTGACTATTTCTATAATAGCTCAAGAATCAGGCTGAAAGGGTAAGGGTAAGGGATGACTGTGCCTGTTCTCTCATGCCCAGTGAGAATGCAGACAGAAAGTGCAGCTAGGCTTTCACAAGGACTGTGTCAGAGCCTTGTTCACAAAGAGGACATTTTCCCTGTGCTACCCTCGTCATTTAAATAAGTGGTTCTCAACCTGTAGGTTGCAACTCCATGGGGGCGACCAACCCTTTTACAGGGGTTGCCTAAGACCATCCCGCATATCAGATATCGACATTATGACTCATAGTGATGGTCACAATAGCAAAATTAGTTATGAGGTAGCAACAACAATGATTTTATGAATTATTTATGAGAATAATTCCACCACACCCTGAGGAACTGTATTAAAGGGCCACAGCATTAGGAAGGTTTAGAACCACTGCTCTCAATGTACTAACCAGAGGATCCTGTACAGGGATTAACATGACTGTTCCTAGGAAGGTTATGTTAAAGAGTTGCTGAGCAAAAGAAGTTGCCAAATGAAATTAGCTTGCTTATTTTCTCTACCAATTGCTTTTTGACATATTCCTGTAGTGAGTTTGTTTGTAAAACAACCACATTTTAATCAGTAATGTTTTCTACTTTACTCTTTGGAAGGCTTTTCAAATGAAAGCATCTCTGAATGAGTTACAATTACTTCCCTCAAAGATTACCTTTTGATATATTATCTTTTGGTTTGGAGAAAAGAAAAGAATCACATGGGCAATTATGATAATTCTCTACATTTCACAAAGAGGATATTTACATAATTAATAGAAAACCTAACATGAAAATATTCTCCTCTTATTCAAAGAAAAAGCTACATTGCTATTACCCCAGAAAGAGGCACGGGAGGCAACAAGAAATCAGGCACTAGAGATCTTCTGGGTTCTAGTATTTGCAAAGATTGGCTTAAACAGACATGCCTGTTCTAGGAACTTAGCCCTTGCCAAACAACACTTCTGGAAACAAATACTGCTGCTGGGCCTGCCGTTTGAAAGGCAGTGCAAGAGATGTAGGCGTGTTGAATAGAATCCCACACCTAAGATAAGCAGGCCTAAGACATGAGCACAGAACACACCAGAGACACAAAACACTCCTTTCTTACCTTGACCATTTTTTTTAAAGGAAATAGGAATTAAAGTACAGGTAAAAAACACTATGATAAAATGTTTGATATCCATAGATATGGGTGTTTCAAGCCTGAGGTAGATTCTTCTTTGAATCTGCATTTCTTAAAAATTTTACTTGCTTTAAAATGGAAGCTAGACAATGGGATTTAAACAACGGTGGGGAAACCACTCAATTCTATTCTTTGAATAAAATGTATGCTTCCCATAGTGGAATTACTACATATTTAATACAGAAAGATGAGAGACCACTGAGAAGAGGAAAGAAGCCAAGGTAAACATGTTGGCTTCGGTATCTTCAAATCATCTACGTATATTTTGGAGCATTGCCTTTGAATCTATTCTTCCAAGGAACAGCATGGAAGAGAGGTTTCAAAACTCCCTGGTAACAGCCAGGTCTACTACCTCTGTGGATATTTGAAGGGCCTTACAGAAAATGGTCAATTGTATGCATATATTTTATATCATTGAAACCACATGCACGTAATGGAAGCAGTTCTGTACGATGTTACTTAGGGAATAGTCACAGGAAAAATATTGGTACATGACTTAGTACAGTGGCAGTTTTTCCTTTTTGGCTTTGATCTATGGTTTGTTGAATCCATAGATGCAGAGCCCACAGATATAGAAGCCCAACTATATTTTGGTGTTATAAACTAAAGGGTTTGTGAACACCTTTCCTGGCATCATAAAAAGCAATGCAGTCATTTTTTTCTTCTGTTAATTAGCAGTCACAGTGCTTAGTGGGGAAGACTACACAGAGGCATCTCAGCATTATTTTCTTTATGCCTTTGAACACACAGAAATCATAACTACCCTAGGGGTGTGTGTTAAAATATTTTCCAGTTTTTCTTCAATAGAAGTAAGAGATTAGCACATTTCACTTAGGAGACCTGAGCAACCCAATATGCATTTGAGAGAAAACAGACAATAAGACACTCAGTTAAAACAATAAAGGTTAAATACTGTGGTTGTCTATGACTGCCTGACATTAAGAAAATAGAATAAATAATTCCTACAGTTAAGTTGTCTAACCTAGAAATATATTCTCAAAGGCTTTGTTTACTTCAAACTTTATGAATGACTAAAATTACTGCTTACGTTTTCCAATTCTGGGTGTTCAGAAAGAGAAAACAAATGAAACAAAAGCTTTTGATTAAAACTATCTCTGTCCTTAAAAAACAAACAAAAAAAACCAAAAACAAACAAACAAAAATAAAATGAAATGTCATCTCCTTTGGGAAGATGGGTAATTGTGATCCAACTCATCTTTAAAGTTGCTGTGGTGTTGTGTACCACATCTTGGATGTGGTTTATTCTAGAATGCTCACCCATGTGCTAAAAGCTTTGTCTCCAAAGCAACTGGACTGATAGGAGTAGTGGACCCCTTAAGACGACCCTATAGGAGGACCAGCAGTCTCAATTAATCTGGACTCCTAGATCTCTCAAACACTGGACCACCAAACAGGCAGCATACAACAGCTGTGTGAGGCCCCCAACACACATACAGTAGAGGATTGCCGGGTCTGTGTTCATTCAGATGATGTGCCTAACCCTCAAGAGACTGGCAACCCCAGGGAGTTTAGAGGTCAGGTGGGGTGGGGGGTGGGGACATCCTTGTGGAGACAGGGAGTGGGGAGGAGGTATGGGATGTGGAACAGTCGAAGGGTGGACAGGGGTGGGGAATAAAATATGGAATGCAAATAAATAAATAAATAAATAAATAATTTTTTAAAAAAGAGGTTAAGTGGGGCTTTCCCGTGGGTCTCTTGTGTCTTTCTCTGCCTCCCTGTTTGCTCTCTCTGTTGCTTTGGTTTCTCCCCTCCTTTCTTCCCCCCTTCTCCTCCCTGTTTCTGCTATGATGCCATATTACACTGCTAGACCTACCCAGAGGCCAAGCAGATGGCACTGCCCAGTCTTGAACTTTCAGCCTTCAAAACTGTAAGTTAAGTTATGCAGATGTCTCTTCTTCATTATGCAACCAGCCTCTATAAGTCTGTAGGCGACACAGCACAGACTAAGGCAGGGTGTGTCAGGTATTGGGAATGTGAAGGCGGACGAAACAGACGTAGAAATTACATTCTGACTTTCTGTGAACAAACTAGGAAGGCATTTAAGTAGATATCTATGAATCCAAGTCTTTGGATATTTTATCTATTTATTACCTATTTAATTGAAAACATGCAATAGAACTCTCTATAGAGAAACAGCAAATCCCAAACGAAACTAAGGAATATGTAGAGAAGATCTTGCTTAAAAGTCTTCGTGACAGAAAAGCTGGAGTCTAATTAAGAGTCCTAAGCTTGTGTTTCCGGGAATAATTTCAAAGTCAGGAGTTTAATCAAAGTGGCTCTTTGATTAAAAAAAAAAATTCTCGTAGTTTACATCTGAGAACAGAATTTGTATTTGTAGCACGTGAGAATGTCATCATTTAGAGATCACATGAATCCTGGAATGTTGCTATTTATATATCACATGACCCCGGCTCTCCCTTTCCTACCTGCAGCAAATTTGACTCCAAACCACCAGGTCCACGGCATGATTGTATGATGGAAGACGTGAAGGAAAGTCACTTGGCTGTTTTTCTTGCGCAGAACAAAAAAGATCTGAAAAAATTGAAAGAAAATCAAGTTTGTAAAAACCATGCAAGAATTTACTAAGTGTTACAAAAGTAGCAGCAAAAAGCAAACAGTTTCACAATTTGCTCCCAGCAGCTGCTTTAAGGAGTGCTAAGAGGAGCTGGTATAATCATTCAGCATGCATGAATCCAGATATGTATGTAGTCACCACAGAACCAATAAGAAGGTGAGAAGAAGTTTTATGCAAGTTAAAAAAAATCAAACACACATAATGAAAACTTTGGCCAGAATTTCTTGAAAGAAACGGTATTGATAAAATAATTTTTTTAAAATCTCATTAAATTCCGAATTATGTGTCAGCCAGAAGTTTGTAATTCTTAGGACTGAAATTATTTCGTTCTACATTGCTCTCTGATATATCCTCCCAGTTTGGGTAAGGGATTAGGCAAACTAAAAACGGACTTGGAGAAAACAAAAAAAAAAAAAAAAACAAAAAACCCAACTGTATCACCAAAGAAAAACAAATGGTGAAAATCCTGAAGAGTTCATCTGGAAAATACTGTGGACAAGCAACGCTGCATAAGAAGAGCGAGCGCAAATATACCATCGCGATTGCGCATGCCCAGTGGTGACTTGCTGCTACACGAGAAAGAGCAGAGTTGGGGGTTGGGGGGCGAGGGGCTGTTCAAAGAATGTGCTAACAGAAAAGTTCACAGTGCCAGAGTAGAGTTAGACTTTCAAATTCAGGGCATAACGCAAAGCATTACTGTGTCAGGGAAACTCAGGGAAGGACACAGGGCAGAAACAATTTCCTTATGGAAGTTGCTACTGAGAGTATGCAAAGTCGAGCCGATGAAGCCACACGCATTTGCTTATCCACACGGAATAATGCAACCCAGTGTAGCAGCAGGGCCATAATTTGCAACAGGGGTCCTACTGCAACAAGTCTCTGGGTAAGCCACTCAACTTAGGTTGTTCCCTACCCCATCCCCCTAGAAAGGGTTCTGAGCTAAATCAATGTTTCCCAAACCTGGCCGCACGTTACAATATGAACAAATAGTTTTAAAACACCCAAGTGTGGTCTCTACTCCAGACAGTCAGGCATCAGGTCTCTAGAGGTGGGGACCGTGTGTATGGTTTTGTTCCTACTGCACGTAACTGTAAGGCATTGCGAATGCTGAGGCTATGGCAAGCACTTCACAACATGCAGTTCCCGGATGAAAATAAGCAGCATTAACAACATGAGAGTGTCAGAAAAAGGAATTCCTGAGCTCCACCAGGGACCTACTGAATCCAAAACATGAGGGAAGAGGATCTCAACCTGTAGGTCATGAATCCTTTGGGGGTTGCCTAAGACCATCAATAAACACGGATATTTACATTATGATTCATAACACTGGAAAACTGACAGTTATGAAGCAGCAAGGAAAATAATGTTACTTGAAGAACTGTATTAAAGGGTCGAAGTCTTAAGAAACTTGAGAACCCGTGACCAAGGGAGTCCAAGCACCATTTTTGATTTACAAAGCCCTCCGTGGATTATTCTGTTGTTTCTTAGTTTGTTTTTCCATTGTCTTTCCTTTTAAAGACATGACATTGTTTTGTAGCCCAGGTTGGGCTCAAATTTGTGGCCCACCTCAACCTCCTGGGTGCAGGTATTCCTCTAGGTGACTTTAACGCATGCTGAAATTTGAGAAGGCCTGGATTCTAAACCTTCCCAGGTCCCTTCTCAACCTAACACTGTGTGATTAGTCAACGAAGAGTGAAGTTTGTTAATATTTCCAACAAACAGTGAGGTGCTGTGTCTTCCAGACATACTTGTCAGAAAAACCAGCACAGCCTTCCTTTTCCAGCAGAAAACTGAGGCTCTAGGCTTTAGGCTTTTAGAGGGCCCGGCTGACCCTTCCCAGGATGCAAAGCAGGGAGAATGAGGGCCCAACTCGCTCGCTGAGATGACATTTGTGTTCCTGAATTACTGACAGCCCTCAGATGACATCACCTTTTGCTGTGAGTTTCTGAACTGTGATGTCCTTAAGTGTCTCACAGGAGTGTGGTCAACACTGGGTTTGGATATAAAGGACCAAAGGTACCACGGTGTCTGCTCCTGGCTTTGTGAACTACTTCATCAAGCACTGTCATCGTCTACGTCAAGGCACACAGATCTGCGGAGTAAGTGGCAGCTACCTGTTTATCTTCGTCAGGAGATGCCTACACATATGTTTTTCAGAATGCACAGGTTGTGGTCTGGAAAGGACGTTTGCTAAAAACCCAGACAATTAAAGGGGATAACAGCAGGCTAGCCAGGGGAGGAGAGATAAGCAAAGGCACTCGACAATAGCATTAGCAGTTTATTGCTTCCGTGAGACATAAAGCAGTTACTAAATGTGTGGGCTACATACATACTCACAGTGTCTAACAGCTCGATAAATTTGGAGAAGTAATAAAGCCAGCAGGTGTGCACCATCTGTGGAGATATACACAGATAAGGATTTATTTATCCAATATTTTATATAAAAGAAACATTTACTTTTAAAAAGAAAACTGGTTTTAAACACACACACACACACACACAAAGTGTGGTCATGGTAGCGCCTTTAATCCCAGCACTGGGGAGGCAGAGACAAGCAGATCTCTTAGAGTTTGATGCTAGCTTGGTCTACAAAGTGAGTTCAGGACTGCCAAGGCTATTACACTGAGAAAACCTGTCTTGAAAAACAAAACAAAATAGAACAAAACAAAAAACAACAACAAAACCCCCACATAACAACATTTATCATTCTACCCTCTTTTTTAAGGTATAGTTTTGTGGCTTTGACTTATTCCCATCCCTCTACAACTATTACATATCCATCCACAGAACTCCTCCATCTTGAAAAAGGGAAAGTCTATACTCATTCGAAATTAATTTCCCATTTCCTTCTCCCAGCCCAATCATCCTTCTACTTCTGTCCTATGCATGTGATGATTTTGGGTACCATATATAACTGAATCATGTAGTGTTTGTTCTTTTGTGACTAGAATATATTACTTAGCACAGTGTCCTCAAGATTCATATAAGTTGCATCTTTTTATAGGCTGAATAATATTCTAGTCGTGTGTGTGTGTGTGTTGTATGTATGTGATTTTGTTTAGCCATTTATCATCTATGGCCATTTTGGCTGCTTCTACATTTTGGCCATTATAAATAATGGTGTTGAGATCTTGAATATACAAATATCTCTTGACGTCCCAGAGTTCAAAGCCTTTAGGAATACAGCTAGAAGTGGAATTGCATTGTTTAGAAATCAGGTAAGTTTTGAAATCCAAGAAATTCAAACAGCACTAGCTGTTAGCTTATACACCTGGATTTCTTATAATTATAGGGGTTTTTTCTCCCAATTCATATAATCTGATTATTGAATCATTCACTCATTCTGAATTCATATCCAATATTGCAGAGTCCAAAGGATTTTCACCATGATTTTAAGCTACAGATTTTCCCAAAGAGAAACTTACCCTCATTGCTCTTGGTGACTGAGAATAGTCAACAATGTCACATCGAAACGAGTAACCTGTACCCCAGCCAGACATCACAAACTGGAAGAGAAACACGGATATTAAAGAGGCGGCTTGGACTGCACCTTGGTGCATGAGCAGCTGGGTAAGGAGGCAGAGCAGGGGAAGAGGCAGCGAGAACCAGGACAAACCAAACACGATTTGAGCAGAAGCTTGGCATCAGGTATTCTCAAAGCCACAAACACACATACCATTAATAGGAACTGTATTCTGACTAACTTGTTCACTTCTTGGGAGGATTCCTTTAAAATAGTAAAAGGCCAAAACCTGGGATATAGTCTGCTTAGCTACCAAATATTGCCTATGTCTGCTATGTAAGGGTGTTCATGTACTTTCAGTGCCTGGGTCTGAGTCTGGATTTTCTGAACTTTTCAACTCTTCCCAATTAGTTGATAAGTGTTACACAAACAAAAAACCTGCCACGAGGGTAACTGTGGGCACTGTGCTTCTTCTACCCATGACTGGCAAGTACCCAGGAAGGGGCAGTACTTGGCTCTGATACCCTCTCCTCCTTTAACATAAAAAAGACCATACACAGGCCCAATACCAGCTGTATTTTGAATCCACAAGACAAATAAGGGAAGACAATGCTCTTGTTACTAACTGGAGTATAATCTGGCAGACCATCGTTCCAACACACCCACCAAGTGACCTTCTACGGGTGTTAAAAATAAAAGCCTATTGTTAGTAAGTCTGAATTCTAACTCAAAGACCCTAATGACAGTCTTTTAGTTTGATGGTAGGAAGATCTTTTAAAATAGGAGCTACAAATGAAAGCCATGTACTTGGTCGTAAGTAATACATACTATCTGCTGATCTGGGGTAGGGACAATAACATTCTCTTCTTTTCCAAGTGTCACTTCTTCCTCAGCAACTGTCAACATCTGGTTTGAAACATCTCTCTCACTCTAAGGTTTATGCAACTTTTGGCTTCTGAAGCAAACATTATATTTATAGTTTCATCACTATTTAGCTAAAGTGATAACTTTCCAATATAAAAAATACAGTTAACAGCTTTATAGAGGCTTTTGTATGTTGCTTTTTTTTTTTTTGGAGACTGGGTTTCGCTATGTAGCCCAGGCTAGCCCCAAACTCATGACTCTATTGTCTCAGCCTCCTAAGGGATTCGAGAACAGGTCTCCGCCATCAGAGATCAGCCAAAATGATATTTTAATATGCATAAAGAAGGAAGAAGTGGGAAAGAACAAGAGGTAGCTTTTAAAATGTGCCCCATCCCTGTTCTCCATCCTACTCTGCCTTATAACATACCATAAGCTCTGGAACATATAGACTCAGAACAGTAGAGGACGTGAGTTTCAGGCTTTAAAAACTGCCTTAAAGATCAAGTGAACGGATCTTTTCAAGACAGAAACAGTGAATTCTGTTTCTCAAAACCCTCAAGTCAGTGAGCTATGCCATCCTCTGCTATGCTCAGACTCATTTCAACTCGTAGAAATAATACTCCAGTCAAGTGGTTCTCAACCTGTGGGTCACGACCCCTTTGGGGGTTTGAATGACCCTTTCATGATGGTCAAATATCAGACAGATATCCTGCCTGATCAGGTATTTTACATTACAATTCGTAACAGCAGCAAAACTGCAGTTATGAAGTAGCAATGAAATAATTTTATGGTTGGAGGGAGGTCACCACTCCATGAAGAACTGTTTTAAAGGATCGCGGCCTTAGGAAGATTGAGAACCATGTCTCTAACACCAGGAACTATTTACTTAAAGGAGATGACTGATTGGCCACCTTACCCTGACACAAAGAAGGCCTATACTAAACACCCTCCATCTTCCTTAGGGTCTTGCGCCAGGTTTCTAGCAAACTTGATCACAGAAGACAGATGAATTCTTCACTGTGGCATGGATCCTTGCTCCTATATTTGGCCAAACATGCCTGGCAGAGGCGTTTACTCTGAAACCCTGATGAAATCTTGCTCCACATCATAAACTGTGCCCGTGTATATGATGTCCTAGTTATTAAGTCTCTGTTCAAACAGAGTGGACCTAGCATCATCCTAATACTGAATTTAAGACCATACGAATAATCTCTGGAGGTTATGAGAGTTATTATCTTTAAGCTAGTAAAGAAAAAGTTTGTGTTTCATGTTTAGCAGGCAGTCTATTCTGAAACTATAACTCAGATATTAGTATTAGTCTCTGATTCAGATTCTTTTTTTAAACCCTCTCCTATGCTGTAATTCGCAAAGCAGGAACCAAAACTAACTGGTTACTACTGGATTCTTTCCAAGCCTGAGAAATATAATTTGAGGTCATCACAAACAATGACAACTGTCAGAGACAGAACCTAAGAAAACTAGAACACAATGGAACCAGAGGGAAAAACTGGCTCAATCCTGTCATTACAGCATAAGAGAACTGAGGCCAGGGTATAAAGTTACAGGTAAGATGAGGGGGCTGGGCTCCTGCTTCCAAGCATGCCCTTAACCTCTCTTACATGTATATTCTCTCTCTCTCTCTCTGAGGACATGCAAGGAGCCCGTCCATATAGAAAGGACAAAGAGCAGTGACCTGTGGGTTAGTACTAGAAACAAAGAAACGACCAGCAGCGGAGAGAAGCTAGAGTTACGTAATCTGTAGCAGGAAGGAGATGGGTGTCACAGCAGCCAGCAAGGCCACCATGACTCCTCACAGACCCCCAGTATGACCAAGCACAAGGTATGCCCGAGAGAAAAACCAAGAGAAGGAGGCAGCCAGCCAAGGTTGGAAATACAGCAAAGAAACCCAGAGACCCAGGTACGCAAGGCAGCGGAGACGTGTGATGAGCAGAGCGGCGGAGAGTAAATGTCCAATCTCTGCTGCGTTCTGAAGGTTCCTATATATCTTATGACAAGGGACATGGCTTAGCCACTTATGACTTGGAATAAGTCTATGCCCTTTTTGGCCTCAAAGCCTGTAAAAACTGAACAGCCTAGTCAGCGCCCAGCTCCGGAGTCATGCGTGTTCCAGGACTGACTCTCTGCTTACCAGCTGTCACTCTGAGTTCATTAAGTCTTTTCTCTGCGTAAGAGTACCCTCAAAACCAACATTTGCCATGTGCAAATCTCTGAGATAAATGCTGTTTTCTTTTCCCTCACTACTCACCTCCATGATGGATACTGAT
This sequence comes from Tokudaia tokunoshimensis, assembly GCA_036184795.1. Classification (NCBI taxonomy): domain Eukaryota; kingdom Metazoa; phylum Chordata; class Mammalia; order Rodentia; family Muridae; genus Tokudaia; species Tokudaia tokunoshimensis. The sequence continues at coordinate 36,165,224 of BTHU01000009.1, read as the reverse complement.
CCTCAGGCTTATTTCATCTAGACAACAATTTTGGTGTTTGTTTGTTTGTTTTTCTTGGGTTTTTTTTTTTTTAAAACACCTGCTTAGTTTCTTAATTCCTCCATTCTCAAAACAGGGGTACCCGACAGTCATAACAGAAACATACAAACATATAACAAAAGACTAAGGCCAACTTTTCCCATTAGGAATACTGAAGACACTTGCCTCATAACACATATACACAGAAAACAGTACTATGAAAAAATTGTACGTTATCATCGCTTTCTTGAGTTCAAAGGGCTTCCGGTTCTCCATGAGCTTTGGTCCCAGAGATGTAACAAAATAGACATAGAGCCCCAGGATGATGGTTTGCGGCAGAGGCGAGGACATGAGGAGCCAGTCTTCAACTCTTGGATCTAAGAGAAAGACAACAGGTGAGTACACAACCACGTAACCCAGAGACAACAGGAAGCAACCTGACAACGCACCATTGCAAAGATCACAAGCATCTTTAGGAGGGGTGACAGGAGAAACCCCTAGGAACAGTGAGGCTCCCCTGAGCTAAAAACAATGGGGGTAGTCATCACCTTTAAGTCTCAAAGGGTAAGAAGTATTAGTCAACAGAACTTGAAGGGGAGCGTCTGGAGAAGCCATTCAGGAGGACCGTCATGCAGCACCCTCTCTGAATGCAGGTGTTAAGCTGGTGTGGAACTGCACACAAAGATCCCAGCACCTGGGAAATGGGAATGGGCAAACCAGAAGCTCAAAGTCATCCAAAGCCACACATCAGCCAGTCTCAAAAGAGTAAAACAAAATAAATAAGAATCCACGTGTTGAAAGCCTAGCACCTAATGTGATGGATGCAAGAACTTTTCAAGAATAGATTCAGTGTCATAAAAAGGACCCCAGGAAGCTCTTTTGCTATCTTTCTGTCACATAATGACACAAAACAAGATAATGGCAACCCAGGTAAGCCCTCACCAGAGCTCCACAGGACTAGCACCCTGGCCTCAGATACACAATTTCTCCAAGTTCTAAGCAGCGGGTATAAGCAGATCTGGAGGAAAGGGAGACTAGTGAGGGTCCACCATCTATGGCTACTATCAATGGTCAGAAATTTCCATCTTACCTAGGCACAGTAGTGCATGCTATCATGACAGCACTTGGGAGGGGAAGGCAAGGGATCAGGAGTTCAAGGCCAGCCTGGGATAAATGAGACCCCATCTCAAAAGTATTTTTTTTCCATTCAGACACTTTTATATTTTAAAATGGTATATATCTGCGACTTACTCATTTTTCTTCCTTTCCTAAGAAAACTGGCATAGTCCCTCAGACACTATATTACAGAAACACAAAACTGAAAGTGACCACATCAGTATCTGACTATCTAAAGTGTGTCTAAAGTGTGAGCCAGCCAAATAAAATAGGTAATGCCCTTGCAACCACATAAATGTAAGTTCATCCAGTTCTTGCTGCCTCCAGGCTAACAGGACTGTGGCCTTTAAAAATTGCAATTAAAAACAAACTGTGATTCATTCTATAACTTCAAGCACTTGGGGTGTAATTTGACCAAGTGACCTCATGATCCCAGAGTGGAAGAGAGGAAAACAGTTATGGGCAGCTTGCAGGAGCGCCTGACTCAGATCCACTCAGCATCCCCTTCATGAGTAGTGAAAGATCTGGGGTGTGCATGCACCCCTATTCATCCAAACCGCTAATAAGAAAGCCAGTTAGTTACCAGCAAGCCTTCTCATCCCAAACTTCTCCACTAGAACCCCCTGACTATCTACCCATGCAGCTTCTCTTTTAGTGCTGGGCATGTTACATTAACAGTCGACGTCGAGGGCTTTAGTTAGTATAAAGGTGACTTAGTCTGTCTTCAAGTGGACCTTCCTCAGAAATGCCAACAGGTGTCATTGTCTCAAGTAGGCAAAGCAAGGTAAAGAGCAAACGGTCAATTCAAAAACCAGTGTCAGCTGTTTAGGATTTGAGTTTGTCCTTATGTCTATGTAAGCACACCTGTCGACACAACTTCAACTCTACACAACTTTTCAAATAGATGCAGACTCCCGCAAAGCAATGAGAGGATACCAGAATATAGAGTAAAATAGAATGCTTGCTACAAGGTCTCTAGTCCTCTGTGTTAGCATGAATAGATACGATGAGGGTGCTGGTGTGCAGCATTCTCCGAACTTATTTGCTCATGGAACGCTGAATATATATAATATTATACAACCAGAAGTGATGCTCTGTGGCACAGCTTAGAAATGCAGCTGTTTTCTACAGTACATTTATAAATTAAACCTTTAGCACTTTGACAGTGATAGGACATTAATAGGGGCAGACTGTTTTAGAATGTAGTAAGGAAGAAGGTGGTCAAACGTGGAGAATAAAACACAAGCAGAAGTTTAAAAAAACATTCAGAAGTTGTTACTTGTAAGATTATGCCATCATTTATACCGGGAACAAAGAGCAAGCTTGTCCAAGAGACACAGACAGCTTAGGCTTTAGACCGTCCTACACTTGAGTGCCTGGGAACATTTATGCAGACACCGTTACAGGTAGCTGGATGCATGGATCTGGGATTAGGAGTGAGATCTGAGCCAGAGATGGAGGTTTGGGGATCATTGTCACACACATGATGACTATAAAAGCCATGGAGTGGGTTTATGAGAGATAGATACACATACAGTAAATGCTAAGGTCTGAGTGCCAAGGACCTCAGTCTCAGGAGAGAGAGAAGAGAAAGTTATGAGGAAGGCTGAGGAGGAATGAACAGTGAAACGGGAATAAACAACAAAAGTAAGATGTCCTGAAGCCAAGGAAGAAACATTCAGGAGGGACCCAGGATGAAAAGTAGCAGATTGAAAAATGCATGTGCTCAGAAGAGCACGGTGCCTGTAACAGAGAGAAGACAAATGTTCTCAGCAAGAACAATTTTAGTAAAAGATAAGCACAAAAGAGAGAACACAACAAAAGTTTTCTGACCAACACTGAAAACACAAAACTCTAGGGCTGGAGAGATGTCTCAGGGATTAAGAGCACTGGTCGCTTTTCTGGAGGACCAGTGTTTAAATCCCAGCTCATGCAAAGCAGGTCACAACCATCTATAACTCCAGTTCCTTAGGATGTGGCATATACATACACATAAAAGTAAAATCTTTTTTTAAATGCAAAGTTCTAAAATTTTAAAGTATTTTCTCTTACTTTCTTTTACTCTATTCTCAACTTGTCATTTTTAAACCTAGAAAGGTCCTTAAATCAGCTCTCCAGGTATACGTTAACTACAGTCTTTTCTGTTTCAGATGTTTCTTTTCTAGCCTTATAACAATGGTAGGTTTCCTATGACAGGATTTCTGGTCATCATTGGCAATCACATTGTAGACCTAACATCACAAGGGCAGTCTCAGTAAATCAACCCTGTCACTGGACTGGGAATCAAGGCCCAGAGTTAGACTTGATCATCCTTAAATGAATTCCCTCCCCTGCTGGTCAATAGAAACCATAATGCATGAATGTCATAAAGCCAATGTCTAGCTTTTTATTGTTTTATTAATATGTCTAGGTTTTATTCCTAATATAATAAAGGCTAATGAAATCAGCACCAGAGGGGCAGCCCAGAGAGCTGCAGTCGTCCCTGACTGAGCATGGCGGCCATCCAAGAGGCTTCTGGTTTCTTCTTCATAGGCAATTGAAAATGCTTCTGCCGTCAGTCATCCCAGATACAGCTTTAGAACTAAGATGTTTTAAGTGTCAGTAAAGGCACTTTTCTATGACAGTTATCTTTTGTTTTATTCTTTCACTGACTTGGCAGTGGACGAAAAGTTGAATGACGTCACCCTTCTGTTCCTCCCCTGTTAGCCACAGAAAGAAAGCCAAGAAAAGCATGCCAGGCTAGGTCAGGAAGACCAAGAAAATCATTTCCAAATAAATCCTTTCTTCCTGTGATTTAACTTTCTCAGCACACACCTTCTCTTAAAATCCTGTGTATATATGACTTTTAAGTCCTACAAACAAAAAGTCACGATGGGAAAAAGCTTGTTACGCTCTATGTGATTTTTTTTTTAAAAAAGATAACAAAATCACAAGAAGAACAACAAAAGATAACATACGTTTGTGTGTACAAAGAAAGGAACATACATTTGTGTGTGCCTGTGAAGAGGTCAGAGGTCAACCTTGGGGTTATTTGTCAAGAGTGGTCTGCTTGTTTTTGTTTGTTGGTTTGTTTGTTTGTTTTGTTTTTTCTGTGACTTGGCTAGGCTGACTAGCTAGTGAGCAGGAGGGATCATTCCCCTGTCTCTGTTTCGCTGATCTGGTAGTCTAGGCATGGACCTTCTTTCTAGGCTTTTCACATGGGTCCTGGGGACTGAACCCTGTTCTGCATGGTTTCACAGCACACGGTTTACTCCCTGAGCTGTCTCCTCGCCTCCTTTTTTTAGTACCAGGCTCTAAAAATTCAATTACAGCAAAATTGTAGAGCCAGCCACTCAGTGTGATGACCCTGTCCCTCCTCTGGCCTTTTATGCAGCTTTAGGTCATTGACTTAACCACACTCTACTTGGCTTTCTCATCTATGAATTGGGCATAAAACAAATATTTCATAGAGGACAGGGTGAGGAGTTTGCAAAGAGCTTAAACTCTCAATAAACTTGCTATTGTCATTACAGTAGATCTCCAATCTGTGATCATAGCAGAATCACTTCTGTAGCATTTAAAAGCCCAATAACAAAAACAATGACCTTGATCCAACTGAATCAAAATTCTAAGGGGTGGGTACCAGGGATATAAGTTTTTAAAAATCAGCCATAAAAATAAAATTGGTACAGAAGTTAATTTCTCAAAAAGAAGAGACACAAGAGTAAATAATGTATTGCTAATTATCAAGAGAATACAAATTGATAAGAGAATTTTCAGCCAATCACCTCCCACTTGTAGGCCTGCATCATCAAACAAACAAAAGATAATGAGTGATGTTGAAGATGTGGAAGAATGAGGCGTTTCTGCACTCAGGATGAGACTATAAATTAGTACAGACACTAAGGAAAACCACACAGTAGCCCCATTAAAAAGCTAAAAGAACTATCAGAAGCCTAGAAATCTCATTTCGGGAAACCCTGTGTGGGCTCCCTGAGTATTATCCACAATGGCCAAGGTGTGGAATCTGTTCAGTGGTTCATCATCAGATGAATAAATAAAGCAGTGTAATGTAAGTGAGAGATCATTTGGTCTCTCCAAAGAAGGAAACCATGCCCTCTGCAACCTCTTGATAAGCAGGATGGCAACATTGTTACAATAATTGAGATAAGCCAGGCTCAGAAAGCAACTTAGTCTTGTGAAATAAAGGGGTTAAGCATCTGGCTAGATAACAGAGAAAAAGATATGTTAGTCAATGGCTACAAAATTTAACTTAGGCAGGATAATATTTTTGAGATCCATTACAGGGACATGGCACAATAATAGTACTGTACATAGTCATATAATAATTCTTATAATAAATATATTATATGTCTAATAATAACAACAATAATAACAGTATACTATGTAGTTGAAATTCCTAACAGTAGGTCTCCAATGTTTTTAGCAAGTGTATATGTTAACTAGTTCATCTAATCATTCCACAATGTATACACCTATTACAATATCACTTTGCACCACATAAACAGACACAACGATAATTTGTAAGCAGGCAATCTTTTTAAAAGCTATTCAGGTGACCATGATGAGCTGTTCAAATTGAGAAATCTGGATTCTGGTGCACGATCAAGTTCCCTTGAGCCTCTTGTAAGGCTGCAGTGTTCCTCCGTAGGCTCTATGACAATCTCTCCTTGCCTGTCAATCCAAACTGCCCTTTGTCTTCCATACAGTTGTCAAATTCGCTTTCTAAAAGTCGGGATCTGCTTGGATTATTCTCTTGTTAAATGAGTTCTCTCTCCCTCACTGATCAAATAAAATTCAAAGCCTTAGCAGGATGTTCAGGACTCTGGCTACTGTCCCTGCCTCCTGCTTCTTACAGAGGTAGTCTATCTTCCTGAAAGGGGCATTGATCCACTTCCTCGTGAAGTGGGGGCTTTCCATTTGACACGCCTGTGGGTCAGTTGGGGTTGACTTGACAAGGAGAGAGTAGAGAGGGCACCATAGCATTGAAGGTGAATTCTGACTTAGTCTAGAGATTTAGTCAGTAGTTAAGTGCCCCCTGTTTTTCCCAGGAACAAAAGACTAAGGAGACAGGGACAGTCCTGTGTACCACGTACTTGGCCTCAGAGCAGATTTAAGTGTCATGAGAAGAGCCAGGATGGAAGCAGAGGACAGGAAAGCAGGCTGTGTGGTTAGTTCCACCCCCAGAGGCCACCAAAGTGCTGATTTACTACCACGAGCTACATAATTCTTTCCTGAGAGCTCGCCAGAGAGAAGTAGGGTACTGGGAAAGTACAATGCTGGATACATAGACTGTTAAGGAACGTCTCCATCAACTACTTATAAGACAATGTTCTTAAGCATAACACATTACATCAATGACTACACACTTTACAAGTCTAAGAACCGAAAGAATGAAGAAGCTGGAAGGGGAAGGGAAACTCTTTCTCTGTGTACTTTCTGATATACCAAGAGTTCATAGAAGCAGCAGACCTACCCATCCTCTATCTTCTTGCAAAGCTTGAAATTGAGCACTACCATCCAAACATTCAAAGGGCTTCTTTAGTTTTATTTTATTTTTATTTAATTTTATTTATTTATTTTTTTTTTACTTATTCACTTCATATCTTGCTCACTGCCCCTCTCCCTGTCACTCCCTCCCACAATCCTTCCCCCCTCCTCCTTTCCTTCTCCTCTGAGTGAGTGCCCCCCTAAGAATCCCCCAACTCTGGCATTTCAAGTCTCTGCAAGGATAGGTGCTTCCTCTCCCACTGAGGCCATAAAAGGCAGCCCAGCTAGTAGAATATATCCCGCATACAGGCAACAGCTTTTGGGATAGGACCCATTCTAATTGTTCAGGACCCACATGGAGACCAAGTTTCACATCTGCTACATGTGTGTGGGGAGGCCTAGGTCCAGCCTATGTATGTTCTTCTGTTGGTGGTTCAGACTCTGAAAGCCCCAAGGGTCCAGATTAGTTGACTCTGTTAGTCTTTCTGTGGGGTTCCTAATCCCTTTGGGGCCCCAATCCTTCCTCCTATTCCATAGGCATCAAGGGCTGCTTTTGAATGATATAAGTACCTTTGCATTTTTCCTTAGTTCAAAGACCTGTTACAGTATGATTTTAAAATCTAGCATCCCATAATCAAAGAATTGTAATACACTCTCTTCTACCTTACATATTAAGCCATCTAAACGTTTCATGGTCATGGAATTTTCCACATGAAATAACTATGCATAGCCACCACTTCTCCAGCTATCAGAAAACTAGTAACAGTAAGTTTTTCCAAGGCCACACAGGATTAGGCCCAAAGCCAAGAACACACTTGAAATACTTGGCTCTTGATCATGCATTCAGCTCTTCCCAGAGTACGCAAAACAAAACTAATGCCTCCCTGAGATCAATACCATGCTAAATAAATACAAGGGAAAAACTCTCTTGATGTACCTGGCAGCGGTTTTACAAAGCTGTAAATCTTAATACAGATCCTTTTAACTCTGCTAGACCTTGACAAGAAAAAAAAAAAGTGGAAGAAAAAAAAAAGCAAAGTGATGTGTTACTTTAAAAAGTATCTAACATAAATTGTAACAATCTCTGGGTCTATTTGTGAAATTGTAACAATCTCTGGGTCTATTTGTGACGGGACACTTCCCAGGTATCAGAGCTCTTTCACACATCTTAGCAGACAAGTGCTATTCTCACTTTCGTTTTTTTACTCACAAAGAGAGGGAGTTTGTACAAGGTCACCTAGTTAGTCTGGGATAGTGACAAGCTGGATGTGGCTCTTCCCTTTCCACATCCCATGACCTTTCGTCTCCCAAGACTTCAAATAAGTATTGGATTCAGAAGTGTGACCTGTTTACCTTCTCTGTGGTGCTCTCTAATCTCTTCTTGCCTCTTGTATTTGCATAGTGTCCCTTGGGTCTTCTCAGACCTTATTCCTAATCACCCAAGATCCTTTGTTTTGCCACCCCTTTTCCTGACTAGTATTATTTAGTTTTTTGATGGAAGTACTTTTTTTTGTACAACAAGTAAAGAGTTGTAGCATAGAAAAAGGTAGAGGCAGCGTTCTCACATAGTTTTCATTAAAATACTTTGTATTTCTAGGGCCATATGATTAGTCAACACCATCTGAGTCTACTTGGCTCTTGGGTTAAGGATTATCTGCGTTCTTGCACTGAGGATAGTGAATAGTAAGGTTTGGATTGCAAAGGATCTGTTCTTCAAATAACTATTCTAAAAAAATCTGTTCCCAGGTCTTTTGAGATGATTCGGTGGGTAAAGGTGCTTCTATTCAAGTCTACTGGCCTATGTACCATCCCTAGACATCACATAAAAGTGGATGGAGAGAATCAACTCCACAAAGTTGCCATCTGACTTCCATACATACACGGTGACACATATATTCACACAATAATTATTTTAAATTTTACCTTAACCTAGTTGGGTTCCAAGTTTAAATACTGAGAACTGAATGAGCAATGCACCTTTACTTTGAAATACAACTGGAAGATTAGTATTTATTACATTAAATATGTAATTTGTAACGATCACCATAAATCATCAGAGAAAAATAACCTCTAAAGAAACTGGAATATTTTCTGAACCAAATAAGTTGAAACTTTCAGGGGAAAGAAAATAAAATAGGGAAAGAGCTATTCTATTTGCCCTAATAGAGTAAAGCTTATTTGTCCTTGGCATTTTTGAGGGACAAAACTATTGGAAAAACTTCAGAGATGTAGCATTGTCCTTTTAAAGCAGCCTGGGGAGAAAGATGCTGTCCATGAGACAGTGTCTTTGCTGCCTGGGATATAGCCTCATGTGTGATAGGTGTGATTTAATGAACTCGTGGTTTCTGGCCAATGAGTGAGTCACTCCAAAGAGGTTTTAGTGGTAATGACGTGTATCCTAATAACTACAAAATAACGAAATGCCAGAATGATGATCATAACTAGAAAACATCAGTTCTCGGGTTGTTCTTTTTGTCTCTCTTTCTTCTTCTTTATCAGCATTTTCTTCAACTATATTGACCTTGGGAAAGTCACATCTCTGGGTTTTAGTTTCTTCAGCTCTAAAATGAGACATTAGGTTGGATGGTATCTCAGGTCTAAGTTCTAAGGCATTCTGAGTCCTTTTCTATTTTAAAAACTTTTCTACCTTTGTTTTATTTTTTTTAAAGATTTATTTATTTATTATATATAAGTACACTGTAGCTGACTTCAGACACACCAGAAGAGGGCATCAGATCTCATTACAGATGGTTGTGAGCCACCAGGCGGTTGCTGGGATTTGAACTCAGAACCTCTGGAAGAGCAGTTAGTGCTCTTAACTGCTGAACTGTTTCTCCAGCCCTTGTTTTATTTTTAAGACTTAAATAGTTTCTAAAACAATGCCACATGGGCTTGGGTTTGGAACTCACTGACAAGCAGGTAAAGAAAATTTACTCATGAGACTGGGTGTAGCTCTGTTGGACAACACATACTTAGCAGATACAGGTGCAAGACCTCAACTACCCACAGCAGACCTGCACCACCAAACCATCTTTCACCACCTACAAGAGGCCCGACACTGCACAGAAGAAACACGGAATATGCTTCATGTGTGGTTTTCATTTGCACATTTTAAACTCAATGACACTGCATGTTCCGATACATCTTTATTACTCCCTGCTCTGTTTACATCGCCTCTGGGATCAGGGGCAAGGGCAGAGGCAGGGATGGGGACAAAGGCAGACACAGGGCAGGGCAGGGGAGGGAATGGGTTGGGGATGGGGCAGGGACAGGTCTTTCATTCTAGAATCAGCATGGTGTTGGCAGTGGTGGTGATTTGCCTCTAGAGAATTAGAGTACCAAGCCTCCAAAACCATTTTTAAGGGTTACTGTGGAAAGATGTACCATTGCATATCATCCAATTCCCTCCCGTGGATATCAGAGTGTTTTCATTATTATAAACATCATCATAAACATAGATGGATAGATAGATAGATAGATAGATAGATAGATAGATAGATAGATAGAGATAGATAGATTGATTGATAGACAGACAGATAGATCCATCTAGGTGTAATGAAACAATGAAACCCTGGCCACTGCCTATTGGTTAACTAGTAATAAAGGAGTATCTGTTGTCAAGGCTCTTATTTTGTTCCAGATAAATCCTATTAATGTGGAATCTTGATATAAAAGAAAAGATACTTACCAGCATCTTTGATCCAATTATCATAAAAACGCACAGTCCTCGATGTAAGATCACTGAACGCCATTTTCTACAAGATTCACTGGCTCTTTTAATGGGTTCTTCAGTAAAACAGTGCAGAAATGAGCTTCAGATCTATAAATGCAAATAAAAATAAGCTTTTAGTAATACAATATTTAAAATGCTAAAAATTTAATAGGAACTGGCAGGACAACACACTCTTGCTGAAGGGAAAATCCATTAGTGTGTCGTAGCAAATGCTGACACAGTCACAAACACTTGAGATTTTCCATTCTTCTGGAGAAGCTGATAACTTCCCTGAAGAAGGGTGGTGTTTTATGTACATGAGACAAGGGAAGGAATGACTCTAGGAACTCTTACAGCAACATCTCTCTTTTATGAAGAAAAGGCATGGTCAGTAGCAGACCGGGATCATCATGGCAGGGCTGATGGGAAAATCCAGAAGGTAGAGAAGATACTCACGCCTTGAAGCCATCTTTATGTCCAATAAAGTCTTCTTTGTGTGAACTTTTGAAAAATAGTTATTCTATTATTTTTAATTATATGTAGTAAGTGTGTGAGTATGTACATGCAGTATATGTATGCGCGCCAGTGGGAGACAGTGGTGTTGAATCCCTTGCAGCTAGAGTTACAGGCAGTTGCGAGCTACTTGGCATGGGTGCTGGCGACCAAACTCAGGCTTCTGCAAAAGCAGTACTCTCAACCACTGAGCCATTCTCTGATCCCCTAAATTTTTAAATTTTAGTGGTCTCTCAGGATTCCCACAGTATTTTTTTAATCATTGAAATGTTATCTACTAGCTTAAAAAACTAATGGAGTAAGGCAGAAAGAGGGGAGAAAAACAAAACAAACAAACAAGGAAAATAGCCCTGTTGACTCAGACAGGTAGACAAGAATTATGGTAAAGAGAAATCGGAATAAGACGGCCAGTAAAGACAATCAGCCCTGCTCCATGTGGCAAGACACTGTGCATCCTTAGTAGCTCAGGCAGTAACACCCTGGCCGAGACAAATCAATAGAACACACAGAAATATGTCAAGTACATTTGAGAATTTAAAATGTATGTTGATAATTCTGAGAGGTATGCTCTCCCACACTTTAAAATCTCTGGGATCAAAGTACAACCTAAAAATGGGAGATGTGTCATAAATGAACAGTGTAGCGAATCAAAACCATCTGGAGGGAAGACTGGAAATATTCTAGAGGCAGATGATCCTACAACAGTGTCAGTGTGCTCCATGCTACTGAGTTTGGTTGAAAAGGTAAACTTTTCCCTATGTATATTTTGTTATACACACAAAAGACATCCTCTAAGTTTGCCATAGGAAATGTGACTTTTTTCTGGCCGTATAAAACAAAGTTGTTTCATTTGTATAATTGCAGAAATAAAATAAGGCATGCAGGCATGATACAAGTGACATCTCAAATCAGCGGACACTAAATTACTAATAGCCACTCAACAAATGATGCTATAGCTGGATAGGCATCAGGAAACAAAACCACAGTGACCGAAAGCTCCCTGAATCTGTCATTAGATAAAGTCAAAGTCCAAATGGATAGAAACCTAGATGACAGCAACTGAGATTGCAAAACCTTGATGCGGGAAAGACCTTCTAAGACTCAAACTTCAGAAGCCAAAGAGAAGACTAGCCCGTTAGCCATAGAAAAGGAAGAAAAGAAGATGCTGAGAGTAGAGAGGACTGGAGGAATATGGAGAGTACCAGGAACCAGTAGCTGTGCCAGGCTGCTGAGGAAGGATCAAAGAATGAGCAGTCAGCACTGGGCAGTGGGTGGGAAAAGTCTTCCCACTCCCAGGTGAGGGTTCTGGGGGAAATCAGACAGACTCTCTGCCCCATCTCCACCCTCTCCCCATCCCAACATTTTGGTGAAGGAAACACCTCTAGAAGGCTTTGAGGGAAATTTCCACCAGGATGTTAATCTGTGTGTTTGGAGTGTTCTATTGTTGGCTATAGGTAGCTTTCCACCTCATGTACACCCTCTGCTGAAGCAGAAACAAAACTCTAAAGAGGTCTGTACACTGGACAGGAAAGATCTGGGGGCTTCAGCTTGTTCCTTCCCAAAGATCTGGAAAGACCAGAAACTTAGAATATGAGTAATGACTACTCCTAGCACATTTAAAGCAGGATTTCTCCAACTTGACAGTACTGACATCTTGGGTCAAATATTTCCTAGTCATGGGGACCTACCCTGAGCATTGTGGGCAATTTGAGACAATCTGGCTTCTACCTACTAGATTCTAGGAGCCCCTGCTTTGTGGTTGAGACGACCAACCTCATCTACAGCAATTATCAAATGTTTCCCTGGTGGACAAAAACATCCAAGGTTTACGGTAATTATCTAGATCGTCATCTTCCGTGCCTTCGTGCCTTTGCCAGCCTACAGCAGCTTGCCTCAGGGTGAGCACTTGGCAGCCACACGCTTGCTTAGTGTGAGTTTTTCCTTACAGATTAACTTCTATGTTTTTCCATTGTAAGTTACCATGGAGATTCTGGGGATTGAACCTGGGTCCTCTGTCAGAGCAGTCAGTGCTCTTAATCACTGAGCCATCTCTCCCGGCACAAGGCTCCTCCCCCATTACCTTGGTCCTTCATACACTTCTTGTAACTTGCTGGGAATTCAAGAGAGATGCTCACTGGGAAAAAAAGCTACAGAAAAAAAAAAAAACTATGTTCTTATATCAGACAGAATGGACTCTAAGTAAAAGCTGTCATGAGACATAAAGAGGTCAAGAAAGTAAAAGGTGGAGTTCATCATGAAGATATAAGAAGGACTGAGTGGGGCAGAATCTTTATTTACCACACATGAGGTCCTGGGTTCCACGTCCAATATCACATGAGAGGGAGGAAAGGAGGGTGAGAGGGCAAGAGAGATGCAAATAACATCCCAGCACTAAATACATAAAGCAAACACCAGCAGATTTAAAGTGAAAGATGGACTGCAATGCAAAAGTAGCAGAAGATTCCAGTTTACCCTTTTGAATAACACATCAATCATCCAGACAGAAATTAAGACAAAACAAAAGGACTCATAACCAACAGCACAATGCACGTTGTTCTCAGGCAAACAGAATTTTCTCCAGGATAGACCATACGATGAGTCACAGAACAAGTGTAAGAAATTTAAGAAGACTGAAACCATACCAAGTCTCTTTCCCAGCCACAATGTCATGAACCTAGGAACTGACAGCAGAAGGAGACCCAGAAAATTCACAAATATGTAGAAAGGAAACAGCCTATTCCTGAACAATGAATAAGTCCAAAGGAAATCAGAATGGAACTGGAAACTACTTTGAGGCAAATGAAGGCAGAAACAAAACCGTGGGGACTAGCAGTTCTAAGAAGAGACTTGTTACACTCTGAATGTTAACCGCCTACCACAGGATCATGTGTTTGATCAGATGGTCCCTGAGAGTCATGCTATTTTAGAGGTTGTGGAATCTTTGTGGGGGTGGGGTTTAATAGGAAGAAATGAGGCACTAGGAAGTACTCTCTGTTTTGTTGTGACTGCTCACGGGATAGCTAACTGGGGGCCCCGTGATCCTGCTACCGTAGAATCACCTACACTAAGTCCATCCCACCATGATGACTGTACTCCACCTAAGACAAACCACCCCCTTTAAATTGTATTCAGGTGTTTGGTCACAGCAATGAGAAAATTACCTAATACAAAATTTTGTAGTAGCAGATGCCTGCATATGAAACAAAGAATTATGTCCGATAAAATGTAACCATAACAATTACAGAAAAAGAAATCAAAAATTTGTGAGGGAGTGGGGGAGATGGGGAAAGAATTGAGGGGAAAGAAGAAGAGGTAGAAACTGTAAATACAGTACTCATATATGAAATTCTCAACAAAACTTAGATTAAGAAAATGAATGGTCTACATCAAGGGTCTAGGAAACAAATATAAAACAATAATATTAGGTCCAAACTCTGCAGAATGAAGTAACGCAGATCACCTTAGAAATGAGCATAAGGTCTCCACTTTAGTAACAAAATACAATGAGAAATAGAAAAACAAGCTGTATGAAAAGTTAAAAGATACAAAGCCTTTTGCTAGTGACAAGATAAATTAAATTAGAACAGAAAGGAGGCATTACGACAGATGCCAGGTAAATTTTGCAGGGTAGGCCAGTGCAACCTTCTATGTAGTCTACCTTTATTTTGGTGGTTCCAGCACATGAATGACTCAGAATCCCTGAGACAGAGATTTGGACACAGTAAAAGTAAGACGCCACCCAAAATATTTGGAACAGGCATAAATTATATGACAAGACTCAGTTAATAGAAGTCACCTGGACATGGAAGGCACCGGAATCCGGGTGGAATAGGAGGCGTCACTGATTCTGGGCAAGATTAATCTGATGACTCAAGAGAATTCCTGTGGGCACCATGTCCACATCCACAGTATAAGGAAACTGGTCCCTTACTTTAGGACTGAAAGGTAAGGTCCTCAAACACTTGTGAGAGAAAAGTCACAACTACACCCCAGTCCTCAGTACATTTCGGAAAACTAGGTTGTAAGTGTGGTTTTTCAGGCAAACAGAAACACAACAGAGTCCAATGTCAATAAAAACTTAAACACCTAACCTTCTATTTTTCAAACAAAAATGCCATTGAATCAAGGAAAAACACTTGCTATAAGTAATAGAGAAACAAACTGTAAATAACTTAACCCCTGAGAGGATACTGTCTCTCACAGAACAAGGCATCCGAACACAGGGCACATCTTGTGAGCTAGAACTGAGCTGAGTTGCTGCTTTTAATGGAAGAGATGGTGGTAGCCATTGCCCCACACTACGAGAATAGTAAGATGGACTCTCTCTACCTGTCTTTACCTTCTTTCTTTTACAAGGTCTCCCTATGTAAGTCTCAGCACATGCTCCCCCAGCCTCACCCAGGCTTCTAACTGCTGGGATTATAAGTGTGAACCACACCCAATTGGTATTTCTTTTTAGAAGTGCAAAATCCTTTTGCATGATCTCCAAGAAGATTCTCAAAGGACCCATTTCATGAAAGTCTCACAGGCTGGATGCTAGCCAAGGGACAGCAATGCGTGCATGTAATCCTAGCACTTGGGGGACTGAGACAGAATACAAGTTCAAGGCTAGTCTGTGCTGCTTAGAGAGATTCTATGTCAACACACACATACACAATTATACACACACACACACACACACACACTCACACATACACACACACTCTCAGGGAAGAAGTAGGGTGCTGAAATAGTCATCCCACAGGGACAGAGGAGAACCTAACTTAGAGAAACAATGCAGAACCTAACTGTAGCTTGGAAGATTGCCCTAGCACAGCATGTTCAGATGTAAACGAAAACTCCAAAGCCTGAGCCCACCCAAGTGCTTGCTACCCTCCTTGCCTGGGGTATGTTCTCCGGCAAAAAGATTTTGATTTTTGTTTAAACAAAGCATGATAAATAAGTTAGTAAGTAAAATATGCAAATAAGTTATGCAAATTCTTTAGCACTGTATAAGACTTTCCAGTGACTTTTATGTATCTTCTGTTTATAATTATCTATGCCACGCTCTCTTTGGAACACATGCTGTGCTATAAATCTATAAACACAGGGTGGTATGACACTTGTAATTGCCATTTTACGAGTGCTCTGAGCTGAAGGTGCTCCGTCTGGAATCTAGCCTACATGAATACATTGGGTGTTTCCTAGCCCCAATAGCAATGATACAGAATGCCTATTAATGTGGTGTGAACATCTCAGGCTTGCCTTACAAAAGGAAGGATTGGAGTTTCTACACCAATCAGGATTTGGAACAAATATATTTTCTATTTCTTATTCTGTTCTTTCATCCCAAGTTTTACTGCCTCCTTCCTCCTTATTTGAAGGCTTTATGAAGAATTTTATCCTCTAGGAGAGATAACATATGTGCATGACCTACCAGACTAATTCAGATCACATTTCTGTCTTGGTCAAGATCAATGGCCCAATTATGATTGAGTCTGAGAAATGAGGCAGACATTTTAGCTTCAATGTTCACTTAACCTCAGTGTGCTAATGTGACAACGTGCTACGTATAAAGAAGGTGGAAAAGCCACCAGGAAATAGAATTTCTTTGACTCCTTTAGCACAGTACTAAATATTGTCCGATTCAACTGTTTCTGGGCACTCATGATGACAGAAAGGCCCTCCCATATAAATAGGCAAATAGAAATCTTTATTTCTGGTGCTACCTTAGTTTTCTTTAACTGGAGAGAGTTGAGGCAAACTGGGACCTGCTCAGCTCAGGAGCAAGTATAACCACAGCATTCTGCGCCACAGAGTAGCCCAGTGTAGACACAGCCCCTTTCCACAAGCAACATCAGCAGGCAAAGCCTTTCTGGAAATGGGGTGAGTGAAATTTGAGAATTAAAAACTATCCTAAAAACTGTGCCTCCTGGGACTGCTTGGACTAGGTCATCAGAAGAACTGCTTATTACTGCAAAGATGATTTAAATCTTATTCACAACCCAGTGCTATTGCAGTGTCTTGAATTAACCAGGAGCTCACTGAACAACTGAGATGAGTTTGTAAATCCTGTAACCTCGGGAAAAATAAAACAAGGCAGGGTGGGATGCCCACTTGAGTTGTTTTAAGGTGAATGCAAAACTTCTTTCCCATTCATTTTCCCCTTCAAACAGAGTAATCTCTGAACATCTATTTGTGTGTTTAAAAAAACAAAAGTACTGTGGAAAACACAATCTTATTTTTAAAATATGGATCCTAAATTTAAGCAACTTCCAACCTGCCGGGAAAGAAATCTACTTAGGTTTCTATGTTGCAAAGAAGGTCATAAAAAGAGTTCATATGGAACAGGAAAAGCCCTGTGGGTGTGACATGCCTGTCAGGTACACCTGACCCAGAAGGAAGGCACAGAAGAGAGGAGCAGTATACAATGTGAGTCTTAAGAACAAGAATTCAACAGGTAAAAAGAAATGCTCACATCTGGGAGAGAGGGGAGGAAGATTCTGCAAGCAGGCAGATCATCAAGGGGTTGGAGAACCAGGTACTCAACCAACATTTTTAAGTGTCTGTTATATGCCAAGCACTATGTTAGTGTTAATGATAAGGTGGAAAACTAACAAAACTTCTGACCATATAATACTATTAAAAAGCCCGAGTATGTTTGTAGACTAGCTGTTAATACCTGGGTAACACACAAGGCTATAGATTAGAGAGAAAGATCGTAACAGAAAAGGTGCACTCCATTGGTGCTTACTTGACCATGCAGGGAGCAAAGGAAGCCAGGCTAAAGAATTTTATTAGCCTGAGTTCTGTTGACAATGAGCAGTCCTTACAGGTTTTTCAAGTTGGGAATCTGTCCATCAATAGGAGATTTGGAGAGATTAGCTGGGTGGTGGGATCCAGGGCTGGGAAACTGAGGGTGTGGTTTAGAAGCTGGGTAAACAGGGTTGGATCCTATTGGGAAAGATGCAATATAGAGGCCCTTCTTCCTCTGTGATGCATCCCTGAGCTGGCCAGACAAGGATAGGTTTCCCTCGTAATAGCACCTTGTAATGGCAATCCTCACCTAAGACAGGACATACTGCACTGTTGCAAATTCTTGTTTTTTAATCCTTATCTGTTCCATTTATCAAGACAGGAGAGTCTATGTCCCGAGATCTTTGTATTCCCAGTGCATAGATTGATACCTTTCATGCAGCAAAAAATTTTCGTGATATGAGTGAATAACTAAGTATATTAAATTATGCACCCTTAAAATCAATATATTAGATCCAGGTTGCCAATACTGAAGAATGTGACTTCACTGTCTTTATAGACACAATGAAGTTAAAGATGAAATCATAGGCTGGTGAGAAGGTGCAGCAAGTAAAGACAGCTGCTGTCCAGCCTAAGGACCTAAGTTCAATCTCTAGGACCTACATGATGAACAGAGAAAAACAACTCCATAAGTTGTCATCTGTGCTGTGTGGTACACACACACCTCAGCCCAATAAGGCAAGAAAGAAAGAAAGAAAGAGAGAAAGAGAGAGAGAGAGAGAGAGAAAGAGAGAAAGAGAGAAAGAGAAATTATAAACATTTTCTGATAAAATTGAAGAAATATATAAAAAACACATTAAGATTGAGTATTTCATGGAAAAATTATACAGATAAAATGGTAGCATAAAAATATTCCTAAGTTTTTTGGAAGGGGAATTATAAACACTTTCTGATAAAATTGAAGATCTACAAGGAAAATATTCCTGAAAAAATTCAAGAAATATATAGAAAAACATATTAAAATTGACTATTACATGGAAAATTATACAGATAAAATGGAAGGTATAAAAATGTTCCTAAGTTGATTGAAAGTAAAATTATAGACATTGTCTGATAAAACTGAAGATCCACATGGAAAATACTTCTTAGAAATACTTTTACACCTACCATTTTATCTGTATAATTTTCCATGATAATCTTCAATTTTAATGTTTTTCCATATATTTTTTTCAATTTTATCTGAAATATTTTCCATGTAAATCTTCAATTTTGTCAGAAAATGTTTATAATTCTACTTTCAATCAACTTAGGAATTTTTTAATTCCTACCAATTTATCTGTATAAGTTTCTTCAATTTTATCAGAGATATTTTCCATGTAAATCTTCAATTTTATCAGAAAATGTTTTTACTTCTACTTTCAATCAATTTAGGAATATTTTTATGCCTACTATCTTATCTGTATAATTTTTCATGAAATAGTTTTAACGTGTTTTTCTATATATTTCTTGAGTTTTATCAGAAATATTTTCCTAGTAGATTTTCAATTTTATCAGAAAATGTTTATAATTCCACTTTCAATCAACTTAGGAATATTTTTATGCCTACCATATTATCTGTGTAATTTTTCTATGAAATGGTCAATCTTAACGTGTTTTTCTATATATTTCTTCAATTTTATCAGAGATATTTTCCATGTATATTTATTTGCATAATGGAATACTACTCAGCAATTAAAACCAATGAATTCATGAAATTCTTAGGCAAATGGAGAACAGGGGGAGGGAAGAGGGCTCATGGGACTTTCGGGGAGGGGGGAACCAGGAAAGGGGAAATCATTTGGAATGTAAATAAAGAATATAGAAAACTTAAAAAAAAAATAAAAAAAAACAAAAAGAAAGAAAGAAAGAAAGTGAGAAAGAGAGAAAGAAAGAGAGGGGGAAGGGGGAGGGAGGGAGGGAGGAAGGAAGGAAGGAGGAAGGAGGGAGAAGGAGGGAGGAAGGAGGAAGGAAGGAAGAAGGAAGGAGGGAGGAGGAAGGAAGTCATGAGGCTGACACCAAATCTAATATGACTGGTATCTTTACAGAAGGGGGAAATCCAGGCATGGATAAACGCACGGGGTCGCTGAAGTAGAAGCGCAAAGATGACCATCTCCAAGCCAAGACAAAGAGCTGGAATAGACCCCCCCCCACACACACAGAAACACACAGCCTTCAGAGTGAACACTGAACCCCTTGATCTCTGACTTCTATCAGAGAACAGAACTCTGAGGTAACACTGTTTTGCTGTTTAAGCCATCCAATGAATGGAATTCTGTTCTAGCAGCCCTACCAAACTAATATACCAGAGGGATATGTTCACTGGACTTAAGAGGAAAAAAACAGCATCAGAACCTAGGATTCAAGCCATGCTTAATTATGGCAAGAGGTGATAATTAACATGGGAGCAGTACAAGCCTCTTGAGAAATACCATAGGAGGGGACCAGGCCGAGGACAGCACCCTAGGGAACACCCATGTTTGAGAAACAGGAAGAGAATCCAGGGACAAACACAAGGAAGCAACCATCGAAAGCCGTAGGGTAACCTCTCTGTGGCTCTGCACACTGAAGAAGGAATCCACTAAAGGATTAGAGAGCACACAAACAACGTTTCATAGAAGCAACCAAAGAAGGAAAGCCCTGGTTCAGATGCGGTCCGCCTTAGTTACATCCCCTTGCTTCACCCTCCAAGCCGCCTTTAGTCAGGTCTCCATGTAAACTGCCTTAGTCCCATTTTCCCACCCCAAGATCTCACTCTGCCCTAAAGCCACCAACACAACTCTGCACTCTGACCTTCACCTCACCAAAACTGTGGGACACAACTCCCTGACTTGGTCAACCACATAAAGACTCGATTATTAGATTACAGTTTAAGTTGGCCAGGTGCTGGAAAGAAAACGATTTAATCATTAACTGGAGTAAGAGAGTACTTTGAAACTTAAAATACATTAGACTTTCCTGCAATCAAGAAAAAATGAAGTATAAACTGAAAATCTCAGTCCTCAAATAACACCTAAGTGAGTGGAGGAGTCGGGGAACACTAGACTCAAAATATTGTGGGAAAGAAAAGACAGAACACCTGGACAGCAAGTAGATGGTGTGGCTAGAGCCATCCAGGTGCCCACAAGATTTAAAAAAAAAAAAAGGAAAATTTTACAAATAGACTCGGGGTAAGGGGTAAAGAAAGGACACTAAACATGAAGAATCAGCGAAGGCAGGCATGATGGCGTGATGGAATGGAGCTATAATCCCAGCCTTTGGGAAATCTGAGGCAGGAGGATCTTTTATTCCAATGGCGTCTAGGCTATTGGGCTACATGGTAAGTTTCAGGCCTGCCTGATACTCTAGATAAAATACATCCAAAGGTACGTGTGTGCGCGCACACACACACACACACACACAGAGAGAGAGAGAGAGAGAGAGAGAGAGAGAGAGAGAGAGAGAGAGAATCCAGTCTAAGATGAAAATGTAATTAAAGAAATGAAACACCTGGAGCTAAAAACATGTATTCATGGAATGATGTTTTAAAGAAGAAAATGGAATGGGAATAGAACTAATGTAATAACTTAGGGAACAAAACATCACTATTGTATTAGAAGGATCGCCTGGTGTAGAAGGCATCAGAGTAGCTACATGAAACTGATAAACATTAAAGCAACCCCAAAAGTTCCAAACAGGGCAAGAACATCCTATACAAAGAGTGCAGAGTTCAACAAGAGGAAAGGACTTCATGTTCAAACACGTAAGATAAATTTACATTATATACTGAGAAATCTAGTGATATATAAAAATTGCTAGCTAAACTGTGGTTGACAAATGTAAAGAAAAATCTGTGCATCTATGAAAAAAGTCAGAGACTTTATGAGTAGAAAATTATACCATGCTCATGGATTGAGAGACTCAATATTATGAGGATTATCAATTATCAAGCTGGGTGTGGTGGTACAAAAGTCCCATGACAGAAGAAAAAAGCAAAGATATCAATTATCCTCAAGTTGATTAGAATAATAACAATCAAAATCTTATATACTGCGCATATTACCTAATAATCTTACTTACTCCCAGGTTTTACCTGAAGAGAAATGAATCCTTATATTCTCACAGAAAAGCCTGAATATAACTTCTTAGACTGATTATTCATAATCATCCTAAAGTAGAAACCACCCAAATGTTCCTCAGTGTATAAATGGACAAAGTGCAGTAGATCCAATGGAGAGCATCCTATTCAATAATGAAAAGAAAATGCTGGTATGTGTAAAGAAATCATTGGCGTCTGTCGGGGTGCAGAGGAGGCCTGAAAGTAATGTGCTATACTTACTGGGATAGCTGCTACTCTGAAGGAAGGTTTGGGCTTCAGGAGACCCTTAGGCTCTTCAGCTAAAATCAGCACAATTCTGAAGGGTTTGCATCCAATACTTAGTTCAATTGACCTCTGGGGTCCTCCACATTTTATATTGTGTTTCTCAAGACATTTGTAGGGAGAATGGGGGAGAGGGTGTTAAAGTAAATGATTTATTTCAAGCACAAAACATCCTGGACACCCTGGACACCCTGGACGGACCAGGAGCAATGGAGTTGCACGGGTATGAGTGTGTGTATGCCTATGATTAACATGCTGATTTTATTGGTGGTAAAAGCTAAATAGGGGAATTGGAATCTCAAGTGAGTTCCCCTGGCCATAACTGCTCATTATGAACCATGACAAAGTCTCATTTCAGTACCAGTGCTCAGCCTATCATTAGCTGAGATTCTAAAATGAAATCATGCTTCAGTTGTTTAGAATTCAAAGTATGACAGGCATTTCATTTCCTAGACAAGATCCGAACATCGATTTACTTGGCCCTTAATGTAGGCAAGCACATTTAGCTAGAGGTTCTTGTTTACAGAAACAGGCCTTCCGCAAAACAGAAGGTAGAGGGCTAGAGTCATAGCTCAGTGGTTAGTACACCGGCTGCTCTCACTGAGGACCCTGGTACAATTCCCTGGAGCCACATGGTGGTTCACAACCACTGATGACTCCATTTGCAGGGATTCCAGATTTCCTTGGGTGCCAGGTATGCACAAACACATGCATACATGCCCATGAAATAGTTATGTACATGAAATGAAATAAATACAAATAAATAAATAAATAAATAAATAAGTAAGTAAATGAAAGAGAGACCACCTTTCTTAGTGCCTCTAGACAATCCAGGGAATATCTTACACCTGGAGATTTTAGTCTACCTAATGTTCATTATCTTTCTGAGATTCTTAAGAAAAGTCCTATTTACAGGGTTTCCTTGACCTCACTTGGGGTAATTCTGTGCTATGATTTGGATTTGGGGTTGTTTGGGGAAGCTATTATTACTGTTTATTTTTCTAAAGATAACACTAGACACAAATGGATGTTTAAGTGAATGTCTGGAGTATTTAAGAAATAAGGCATTTCTTGTCATGATTAGGGGCCTATAGGAATAGGCTGGTCTAGCCTGGGGTAATACCAGTTGGCTTCTTTCTCAACATTTAACACACACCTTTGTTTTCCATTGATAGGTAAAGACCCTGATAATGGAATTGCATGCTTAAGATTTCTCAATATAGTATTGGTGAGTTTGTCCATTTATTGAAGGCTTTTCATACAGATTTTTATAGCCCACTGCTTAACATCTATCTATTGCTTATCTATATGTCTTAGAGGACTTTTGTGTGGAACTTAGGACATCAAAAATGTTTTCTGTCCAAAGGAAATGATAAGATAACCCATTACATAGATGCAAGTATTCGGCTGAATCAAATATGCAATAACACAAATATTCAATCCTACAGCAGATTATGTATAGCCAGTCCTGACATGCTAGTCTCGTGCACTGGAAAGGTGGGGTCAGTTTTCTGGGCTGGCATCTGATATAACACGATAGGCATCCATGCACACTAGTTGGTAAGTATTTGATTTAGGACAGGTGGGAAGGCTCAATTGGTAATATTTAGTGGATAAGCGTGAGGACCTAAGTTTAGATTCTCAAGCTGGAGATGGTGGCACATGCCTATAATCTCGTCACTGGAAAGGCAGAGACTGGAGGCTCTCTGGAGCTCGCTGGACAGCCAGCCTAGCTGAACTCCAGATCCAGTGAGAGGCTGTCTCAAAACACAAGGCGGAAAGTGATTGAGGAAGACACCTACTATCAACCTTTGGCCAGCATCTGTACATACGTATGGACAGACAGACAGACAGACAGACACACACACACACACACACACACACACACACACACACACACACAGAGAGAGAGAGAGAGAGAGAGAGAGAGACAGAGAGAGAGACAGAGAGACAAAGACAGAGACAGACAGACAGACAAACAGAGAGAGGCATGAATGCATGCATGCACAGACACATGCACCCATAGACACGAGTGCACATTCGTGCACAGGCACCACTTTGTTTCACATCTGCACGAACCTCCTATTTCATATCACTAAAGGGCACTTTGCTTGTGGACATACCACGCTGCCTCTTCTAAAATTCTGTGTGCTTTACAGGAAAAGTGGAAAGATATTTTATTTGAATGTGTGTGGTATACAGTGCTGAGCTGAGGAAGGCAGGCCAAGACAGGAATGTCCACAGGAACTATCAATCAATAAATCAAAAGATCGCAGTTGACAACCATTTTGCCGCCTTTGCTGGCATGACGCCATGATTTTTCCCACTTCAAATTTAAGTCTGAAGTGGGGGAAAAAAAAGGCATATTTGCTTGTAAAAAGAACCAGACACATAGCAAGGCCAACTTTTCAACATTCCGCTGATTAATCGCATCTATTTGTAGCCTTGCCCTTTACTAAGCTGCGCTTGATCTCCTCATGAGATTTTTTTTAGTGAGATTTGATTCTCAAAAAATGTGAGCAATGAATTTTCATTAATGTTTGTGGTCCCCCCCCCCTTTTCTTACTTAAAACTTTGGGAATGCGATTATCTGCATTTTATTCTTTAGAGTTAATGAAATCCTCATAGCTGGAAGGAAGGCACAGTTTAGCTTATATATGTGCGTGTGCACCAAGGACAAAAAATCAGAGTGCGAATTAAGAACCTTTAATAAAGTCCGTAAAGAGCAACGCACACTGCGGCATCCTTTACGGCATGGTCCAGGCTAGCTCCGCCATTGGGGATTACTTCCTAAAAGCACTGAATGATGCCGAGCTCCCACAGTTCTGCTGACGAATAAGGAGCAGCGCGCTCTTTGCTCCTGCAGGTATTAGTTCCCTGAACGTTACGTGTTGATCTGCTTCTGGATGGTAAACAGGAAGTGACAACGTTGCCAAGGCTGCTGAATTCAGCCAATCAGAACACACCCAAAGTGTCCTCTCCCTCTGTATGCTGCTCATTGCTAACTTGGATAAACATACATCCGGATCACGTGTGAACATTTTAAGTGAACTACATGCTATGAAAAGATCAATCACAGAGTCTCCAGAGCAGTGAAGGCCTAATAACGTCTGTACAGAGTAGCTACCTGTGGACGTGCCTATCATCTGGTCTGCTATCAAGCTAATACAGATGGAAGACAGAACACCTAATCTCTGTCACCTGTAACTTCTAGTGGCCCCTTGTCTCAGATTACCAATTACATAAAACTACAGTCCTATCAGTGACTTCACCTTTCTCTTCCACATTTTCCTAACATGGGCAATACTTTTTTCTTTCTAATTTGTAATTGAAGTATAGAATTTATGATTCCCTCTCATTAAATGTAGGAACATAATCCTACAACCTCAGGGTAGGGTGGGCTTATTCATGCTATACATCTCATGCCAACATCAACCCACGGGATTCTTAGACACTTGAGCTGTATGCAGTATTAAGGGTAATACCAACACTTCTCGGATCCACTCAAAGGATGCCTGAGGAGGGGAGTCACGTCAGTTCTGTGGATAGACACCTTTCCTACGTGCCAAGGTTTTCTCTGAGTTTTGTTTTTAATTGTGTTTATTTACTTATTTAATTATTCCTATGCTAGAAGTTGAATTTACGCATGCTGAAAGTGTTCTAGTCCACTGAACCCTCAGAATTCTTATCTGTCCTGATTTCCACTCTGCTGGCCTCTCCTTCCTTCCTCCAGCCCTGACCATAGCGTTTAGATCATGTCATTTTCTGACAGTGCCCATGTCTTTCCATTCGTCTGCCCTTCCTGGGCTCTTCAGAGGCTTCTTTATGACATATTCCTACATTGGATGTGGAGAACAGACTACCTTAGTGACTGGATCTTTATATTTCTCTTGATTTATCCATGTGGTTAGTTATTCCATTTGTTGTGGTTTGTTTATTTGTTTGTCTGAGACAGAGTCTCTGTCTGTAACCCAGCCTCCCCTATACTAGGCTGCAGGTATGACCCACCACGCTTATCACAGTCACTTCTAGCACTATGGCAGTAACTCCTAAATCGATACTATAAACCGAGACATTTCACTCATGCCAGAGTGATCCTCTCCACCTGCCAGACATCATTACAACGAAACCCAGCTCTCCTAATGTGAACCCATCTCTCCTGCTGTGTCCCCGGCTCATCTGCCTTTATCTACTATTGCCACAGGTTTTCCAGCCTTAAGTTTCCTTTGATACATCTTTTGTGTTGCTGTCTGCCAACTGGAGTACTAGAGCACAGGCCTCTAGCCTCTCTCGGGTGAGAGCTCTCTCCTCAGTCCTCAATGCCAACAAACCAGAGTCTCAACTCACATGCGCACTCCTGCCTTTCAGCCTGGGAAACCCCGACCTCTGTTATTATAGCCCTTGAAACCAGGTTTATGGCTAACCTTATAGCCAGGAAAAACAAAGCAAAGTGAAACAAAACCAAGGCCCAAACCCCTCTGCCACCAACACCTGCTCCTCTTTCAGGAGCCTCTAACACCTTCCTGAAACACTTCACACCAAGTCAGAGCTCTCAGCTCCATTTTCTGACTCCATTTTGCCCATTCACACTTCCCAAAATTCACTACTCTCCCATGGTTAAGAATATTTTCCCCTTCAGTAAGCTACTCCACACCAGCTCCCTCCCCTTCCCACCCCTAGCAACCCTCAGCTGTCTGTGTTTATGATACTGAATAAAGCTATCGTTTTATCTCTTCCCACATAGCCAATCTTGCTGATTAAGGCTGTTTTCTCTCCTCTGTGGGTATATGCTAAGGTTATAGAGACCTGCCTCTGCCTAACAGAAAGGCTTCTGAGTTCTAAAAAACATAACTTTATTTATTCCTTCATTCATTCATCCCTGTGCTTCGGAACAGTCTCAACTATTTGTTCTCATGTCTGTCATATTGTTTCATATCAACAGAACAAGGCTTCGGGGAAGGGGATTAAAAGACCACAGTAAGATTTATAAAGAGGATAGAGGGCTGGAGAGATGGCTCAGTGGTAAAGAGCACTTGGCTGATCTTCCAGAGGATCCAGTTTCAATTCCCAGCACCCACATGTCAGCACATAAACTGTCTATAACTCCAGTTCTAGGGAACCAGACAAACACACATGCAGGCAAAACACCAAGGTACATAAAATAAAAATAAATCATAAAAAAAATAAAGATTTATAAGGAGGGGAGTGGCCACTAGGACTAGACAGACACAAGGGATCTGAAAAATGAAAGTCTGTGTGGAATGTTCACAGTCTGCCCTCTGGGACACTGAGCTTCCAGGTAACAACACTGGTGTGATCACGAAATTACAGAAATGTACAAACAACTCAAATACAGATGCTGTGTGGGATCGGCAGGACAAGCAAGCGCTTCCTGCACTGGGAACACTGCCACGGTGGCCTCAGATGAAAGCCGTTCCTTTTCTTTCATAAATGATCCAAGAGGTTCAAAGACAGGGAGGCAACAGAAGACACCCCAGCCAAGTGAGGCTCCACACACAGTTAAGAAGTCCTTTCTCAGCCCCAAACAACCCACACCCACCCAGAATCTTAGAACTTCTACAACTAAAAAATACATACATACATACATACATACATACATACATACACTGTATTGACAAGAGTCTTAGAAAGAAATGATTGGTTCTACAAAGAATATCCTTTTAAGTACTTGTCACTGGAAGCAGTTGGGACCCGGGAAATGGGTCTGTTAGGGCTTCAAGAAAAGTCACAGGTCAGAATGGAGCCACTGATGACGTAATTGCAGGAATCACCCTGGAGTCTCAGAATGAAGAAGTGTTGACAGATCCTGTGACAGTCTCTGAAGGAGTTCTCCCGCAGAAGGGGCTGACGTAGCAAACCAGCAGAGACACCAGACCTACCTATCCCCTGAGATCAGCTACGGACTGTGTCCTCAGGCAAGGACACAGGAAGTTGCCACCCACTCACTCACCCACGAGGAGAGCAGCACCTACCTAACGAAGATGTAGGTCAGTCTCTCTGCATCTTCTATTCATCTGAGCTCACCCGCTCCTTCATAGCAACCACGTAAAAGAGGAATCTCATCCTTGGGTATACAGAAATTGAAGCTCAGACACTTTCTCCGGATCACACAGATACTAAACTACACAGCAGATATCCAGGACCCAACGGGTATCAATCTACACCCATCTACGGGCCTCCATCCTTCCAGAGGGTGATAAGAGAAACAAGACTAAACAGGCTTTGTCAATCGGGCAATGTTTACGACCACCAAGGTGGGCCTCAGGATGGAGATTCAAAGGTTGGCTGGACAATTCATACCCACCTGGATGGCTGTTAAAACCAAAACAAAGAATAAACTAAAACAACTGACAATAACAACGGTGATAAAGACACAGGGAAAATGGAACATTCATAATGTCAACAACTGAGTGCAACAAGGCAGCCACCGTGGAAAACAACTTGCAGTCCCTTAGAAAGTTAAACTTAGAAAATTATCATAGACCAGCAATCCTTTGCCTAGGTATATACATTTAAAAATATACATATGAATATTCACAGCAGCATTACCCGATAGTAAAAAGTGAAAATTAATGAGCCAAATTGTGGTATGTCCATACAGTGAAATAGCACTCAGCAATGAAAAGGAGCGGAGAAATGATTCCTGAAGTAACATGGATGGACTCTAAGTGAGTCACAGGTTTACGACTGGAACCATGAGTGTATGTGGGTATATGATTGCCTTCAGAACCTCGACTCTCATTCTTGACTACTGAGAGCTTTCAGTCTGACTCTGGTCCATCTTGTGCTGATCCAAGAACTTCACCTCCAGTGACAAAATGGTTATCCTTAACCTCCCTCTTAAAACCTCAGTTCCAGACACCTGAGACAGTCCGTGGTCTTTTCTCATGATTCCCTGATGCATTATCCAGAAACTTCCCTCTTACTTTGAATTTTAAGTGTGTGCTTGAGGGCCCCATGAAGCACTCAGCTCAGAGCATCAAACCGTCAGCAGAGGCATAGGGCAAGGAGAGCATGTCATGGAACTGGTTCACGGCCGAGATGCTATGGAGCTCCTACGGAACTGCAGCAACGTTGATAGGTGCTCTCACAGCTGGAGCCGAGGCGGCTACTGTCAGCATTGGCCCTCCAGTGGATCCTCCTTAGTGGACTCACTTCAGCTCTAGAAGCTTTATAAAATCCAGCATTGGTATTAGAAAGAAAAGAAGTAAGTCACAAAAGATCACATGTGCTTTTATTCACACAAGAACAGAGCAGTATGTGCTCTGAACCACTGGATCATCTCCTTAGGGCCAGTTAATGCTGTTTTTTTTTTTGGAAAGAGAACAAGCCAGTCCTGGTGACCCATGACTGAAATCTCATACCTGGAAGGCTGTCAGGAAGAGCTCAGATTCAAGACCAGCCCAGGCAACTTAAAATACTCCATTTCAAAATAAAATCACATTAAAAAATAATATATATTATGTATGTGTTATATGTGTAATATGTATATATAAATATCTAATATATACATATATTTTAATCTAATTTTAATATATATATATTAGAGAGAGAGAAAGAGAGAGAGAGAGAGAGAGAGAGAGAGAGAGAGAGAGAGAGAGAGAGACAGAGAAGGGGCTAGGTATAACTCAGTGGTAGGGTACTTGCCCAGCATGTTCACACATGGTTCTATTAGAAAGAAAAAAATAGGTAATATAGACTGCTTGCCTTCTTGGTGTTCAGTGTCAAGCACACAGTTATAGTAGACAGTCTGTGATGTGGCAACAGGTAGCCCAAGGTGTATCATAAACAGTACAGGTAGGGAGAAGCCAGTCTTCCTGGAGGCAGTCAGAGCTAAGCAGACCAATCACAGGGTAAGTGAGAATAAGCTGTTGTAAAGGGCAACATCCCAAGGTATCAAAGGTACCTTGGGAAGAGCTAATGGGATGTTAATTCAATCCAGCCCAAGTCCATTGTCTGTAACTCCAGTTCCAGGGGAACCGATGACCTTTTCTGACCTCTACAAGCACAACACTCATATGTGCAAACTCACACACAGAAGCACATATATGCACGTAATTAAAAATAAAGATCAAGTATTTCTCAGAACAGCATTAACTGGGACATAGTTCACATCCCATGCAGTCGACACACAGTCAGCCTCTGATAGCTTACCAATAAGCAGACTGACCTCTAAACCTGAGATGGCTGTCATTTACATTATCACTAACATCCCTAGTTGACCATATAAAGAAGTCTAAGAAAAGAATAGAAGGAGAGCCCCCGCCAGCAGAGCAGGTCCCTGAGTGGGAAGAGTCTCTCAATTCAAAGTCAAATTATCCACAGAGTCAAATTAGCACAGATTGAAGGTTATTATAGAGTGGAAGGCTAATGGGTAAAGAGACCTTTTCCACTCTGTTCACTGGTACTAAGAGAGCGAGCCTGCAAGTAAGGATGAGGGTCACCCTTAAATAAATAGCAATTAAAATTTTGGAGGCATACAGGTGTTAGCAGGTTCTGGAATAGTAGGTTAGCGGAATTGGAGCCTAGTGGGATAGTCCAATACGTCTTAGCTTCCTGTGAAGCTCTGTTGATCAGGTTTAGAGTGAAAGAGAACTGAGAAGCAGAGGTCTCCCCACCCCGCCCATGTCTCCCAAACACAGTGAGATACTCACTAGAATTGTCCAAGACTACATGGAAGGCCATTAAGGTTGGGGGGGGGGGTGTTTGTTTGTTTGTTTTATCTTAAGTGTTTTGCCTGCATTTATGTCTGGGCACCATGTGCTTGCAAGTGGTGTCGAGGCCAGAAAAGAGTCTCACAGATGCTCTGGAACGGGAGTTATAAACAATTGTTACAGATATGTGGGTACTAGGAACCTAACCCAGATTCACTGGAAGAGCAGAAAGTGCTCTTAACTGCCAAGCCACCTCAACTGCCATCTGATGGGTTTCAAAAGTGGAATTACAGCCTAGTGGGGTGGATTCAACTGGTCTAAGCTTCCTGTGAAGTTCTGATGACCTGAGTTCAGTCCCTGGGACCTCTGGGACCCTTGTGGAGGGAGAAGATGGACTCATGGACTTAGAGTTTCCTCTATTCCTCTGACTTCTACACTGTGCTATGGCACGTGAGCTACCCTCATCCCTACCCAAGGCATGTGCGAGCACACACACACACACACACACACACACTATATATATATATATATATATATATACATATATATGATTTATTACATGTAATTACATTACATATAATTATACATAGATATATAATTATAAATAAATATATGATATATAATAAAATACATTATATGATATATAAAATATATATAATAATATTAAAAATTACATTAAAAAGCAAAATCATCTCTAGGCAAACAGAATTAGTCTTTTAACTTTAATTTCACTAAGCCACATTCTTATCTGGACCTGGACCCCCTGAGTGGTATCAGCCACTTTCACATTTATTCAACCTTGGCTTTGTTTATATGACCAACTTCAAATGGATGAATTGGAATTCACTTTCCAAACAAGTTTCTTGGGCATGACTGGCCTTGTGTCAACTCAGCAGACTGTCAGACCATGGCCTTCCCTCACAAACACTCAAAGTGATTTCTGTCCATAAGAAAGTCCCTCCAAGGGCAGGCCACAGAAAAACCACAGGAATACAGCCCCCAGAAAATGAGCACAGTCACCTGGAAGAGCTTACCTTGCTGCAAAGTAATTCCGAACAGCTCTAAGAGTGAGACTTGGTGACTCTCGTTGCTTCTCAACCTCGAATATCTCTTAAAACCCCTGCTCTATGGAAAACTTCACATAGACCACACTGTGGCTGGGGAATGAAAAACTGTAAGACAGCTCCCCAGAGAGCTAAACTCACAGCCTTAAATCCAAAGCTTCTGTGGAGTTTTAAGGAATGGCAGGCTATAGAACAAACCGGAGTCAAGGCTACTATTATATTGCACAAGAAATGTGAGTTTAAGTGGATTAGTAAAATTCTAGCGTGATTTCTCTCTAAATAATCCACATGAAAATACTTCTCTTTTTTTAAATGTGTCTGTTCTTTCCCTCCTGCATGTGAATATAAAACCATGCGGGGGGAACTAACTAGATTTAAAAAAAATACATATTAGAACTTTATAGTAGGGAAAGAGTTTAGGAATGTACAAATCTACACCTAAATTCAGATAATTAAATAAGCAGACAAACACCTTTTTTTTTCTTTAGTAAAGTCAGAAAACTCTCAGAGGTCCATGCTTAGTCAATTATTTGAAACGTAAGAATTTTAGAATGCTTCTCTTATAAATATGAACTATACACAATAAAGTGTTTTAAAATTAAATTAACGTGGAATGGTATAAGAATTGGCCTTATTGAGCACAGAGGGAACAGTAGATTTACATTGTAGACCCTCCAAGTGGGGGCACAGGCAGACAGGAGGAAAGTCACAGAGCAGTCAGAAGCTTCTTCCCAAGGCCAGAACCGAAGACTGAGCTCTGTCAAGTTCCTTGATGATCTATGACCCGAGCAGCTTGAATCTGGCCAGCGCCCGGCAGTGTTAAGGACATGAATCACCTTTAGCACCGCATAGTCTAGAGGTTTCACCTTAATAGATGAACTCCTTCTAGGCAGGGCATAAATGTTTATTCTCCTGTATCCCACCCAGCATAATCCACACTACCCAAAGTCAGTACTAGAAAAATAGACCAACATATACCATGCCGTTATTTTGAAACAAGGAAGGCACTGGTTATCTGAACAGGGATTTCTTAGGGAAAAAAAAGGTGTGTTTACAATGGCATAGAATGTTCTATTCCAGATATGGTTCTAGAGATGCTCATGAAATTACTGGGGAAAATGGGTTATACAAAATCTTAAAATGTTATAACCAACAGGCAGTCAATTAGAAAAAAAAGTAAGTTGAAATCTATATCTGTTTGGTTTCTTTCTTTCTTTTCTGGTTTGGTTGCTTTTTCTTTTTTTTGTTTTTGTTTTGTGTTGTTGTTGTTTTTCTTTGTTTTGAGACAGGATCTCACATAAGAGGAGGAAGGACAGCCTTGAAGTCACTACATAGTTGAGAATGACTTCGTGTTCCCAATTCTCCTTCTACCATATCCCAAATATCGAGATTACAGACATGCACTGCCAAGTCCAAGCCGACATTTCATATCAAAATAAATTTCAGGTGGGTCAAAAAGCTAAACGTAAAAACACGAAATTCATATAATACCTAGTACCACAGGAAAGCCTAGTGTGGATTCTAGGATAGTTCTCTGATAACACTGCAACTTCCTGTAATCTACAGTTACTTAAAAATAAAGAGTTTTTAAAATGCTAGGTAAAACCTCAAATGATAATTTCATACTATCAGCATGAGAAAGGACTCTCTAAGTAAACAAGAAGTCATAGATTAAAGTATTAACTAAACAAGACCACCTAAAATTAAAGATTTGTATATATCTAAAGCTAAGTAAATAAAAACAGACAAAAGAAAACTATATCTCTAAGAGTTACTATATAAAGACTATCGACAAATTAAAAACAAAAGCCTTCACTCAATAAGAGAAATTTCAAAAGATACAAATCAATGAGAAAAGAAGGAGATTGCAAATAGCTCCAACAAATTGTATACACACACACATACACACACATACACACACACACACACACACACACACACACTTCCCAATGTGGCAGGTCCAAGTTTTATTTATTTATTTATTTTATTTTATTTTTTGGTTTTTCGAGACAGGGTTTCTCTGTGTAGCCCTTGCTGTCCTGGAACTCACTCTGTAGACCAGGCTGGCCTCGAACTTGGAAATCCTCCTGCCTCTGCCTCCCAAGTACTGGGATTAAAGGCGTGCGCCACCACCACCTGGCCCAAGTTTTAATTTAAACAGTATTTCCACATATCAGCTTGGCTGAGTTCATAAAGTTTGGGAGCACATGCTGTTCCGGGTGTGAAGATATTTCTGTATTGTGGTGGTAACTTCATTGCTGAAACTTCTGTGGAATGAACTGGCAAAACCCAGCAGGATACAATTGGTCTTTGCGTGTACTTATATTTGTCTGAAGGGCACAGACGTAAGGTTTGTTTGCTATGATAATCGGTAACAGGAAAGAAGTGGAAACACTCCAAGTGGCCACCAATATGAGATTTTAATAAACTGATATATTCTTACCATGAAATAACATGACATAAGGCATGGAGTTATAAGAGGAGATCAAACTAAGTCGTTTTAGCTATGTTGCTATGAAATTATCACTTCGTATGAATATAGTAAGGCTGGGTACAGGGAAGTGACTTCCCTGTATTTGCAAAGAGTGTCTCTGGAGAGTAATAAGCAGCTGATGACATCTGTTACCTATTTAAACAAAGTTAAAGATTAAAATTATAATACATGTTCATTAATGGTGTCCAAATTGCATGGCCATATGCATAAGGGAGTGAATTAAGCAGTGATTGCCTCAATTACATATTTACTGAGCAGTTGGTAAGGGTTTGAAGCCACAGCACATGAAAAACCAGTAATCTACTACTGGAGAACAAGGCACAGGGTGAAATAACAACCAGACACCATGGTTTTAAGAAACCTTAGCATAGCTGGAAGGGACAGTACATGCCGGTAACTCTGATACTAGGGAGTGGGAGACAAAAGGATCGGGAATTCAAAATCATCTTTGCCTACGCTGAAAGTGTAAGTCCAGCCTAAGACGCATGAAACTATCTCAAAATGCGAAACTAAACAAACGAACAACCAAGATAATTTGATATAGACCTCAGTATACTAAACATGGTCAGACAGAAACCTGGTGTTGTTTTTCCAAATGGCTCACTCTCTGACTTACTCATTATACAAACACAGAACCCAGCTTGGAATCTTTTTGTTGCTGTTGTTGTTGTTGTTGTTCAAGATAGCATGTCATTTAGTCCAGGTTAGTTTTGAACTTGCTATGCAAATAAGGATGACTTTGAACTTCTGATCCTCCTGCTTCTATCTCTCAAGTGCTGAGATTACAGGCCTGCACCACCACACCCAGCTAAACAGGGTTGACTAAGGATTGAACTCAGAGCCTTGTGCATGCTGGATAAGCAGTCTACCAATGGAATTACATGCCCTCCTTCCTCACCCTGCAGTCTAGACTCTTAAAGTCAGTATAAAAATGTATATGAATGAATGAATGAGTGAATGAATGAATGAATGACTAATTGACCAGATGGTTGATGGCTTGAAAGAATGAAAGCTGAAGGGCTGTGATCTGCTCTCATTTTTGTTTTGTTTTGTTTGATACTGAGAAAATCTGGCACCCTTGTGCTTCCACGAACAAATGAGAGAAGCCAAAATACACATGTTAAAGAACCGTGATCATAACCCTTCCACAATTAGATAATTGCCATTGTGGTAGACAAAACAATATTCCCTTATAACAGGCGTCCATGGCATAATCCATGCCTACGCTACATGACAAAACAGTCTACCAATGTAATTAAGGTGACAGGTCTTAAAATAGAGATTAGCCTGGATTGCCATGGTAAGCTCTAGGTAATTACAGAAGCAGTTGAAAAACAAAGTATTGTGCCTGGCTAGACGTAAATCATTGCTGCCCTCGAGACTCCAGGCCTGTACTCAAGGACTAGAAAGAGGCACTCACATTACCCTTTCTGACTGCTCAGGAAATGAGGGTTGCCCTGCAATGTGGCTGACCTCAGAAGTGCTTCCCCGGGAGCTGAATTGGGGCAGGGGGATGAAGATAATTCAGAGGCACTTGCCACCAAACCATCCCAGGAAGCCACACGGAGGAAGCAGAAAACTAACAAGAGGTTCTCTGACATATGACACACATGTATATGGATGTGTTTTTGCACCATGCATGAGTCTGTGCACGCACGCACATATACACACATATAAATAAGTGCACGATATTGATAAAATGACCCCAATAAGCCAATACTTTGATTTGGGCCTTGTGAAACATAGCAGAGAAATCAGCCATACCAAGCAGGGTTTCTGGTACATTAATAAATGTATGCTGTTTAGATCTACTGACTTTGTGATGCAATAAAAATCTAATATACTGAATGCTTAACCTAGCAACCATTTTTTGAGTTTGTTCCATGTGCTAGGCCTTATGACAAGTGTTTGGGATGGAAAACATGGTGGGATATTCTCATCAAACTCACAAGCACATAAGCCCAGTGAATTCTATTATGAATGAAGGTCAGTACAAAAGCTCATAGGAGGAGCCTGCCTGGCATAGCATCAGATTGTGTCTCCAACCCATTCCTCTTTCATGACACACTCTCCCATTGGCCTGGATCAATCACCCATCACAGTACTGAAAGCCATCTCCAAACTTTTTTGAGCCCCAAAGATTCTGTGATTTATTCCACCTCAGTGGTATTTTCTCCTACAAGCTCCTATCTCCTTCCTTCCACTTCCATTTACAGTGCCTGGCCCATACTAATCTCTTACCTGGATTGCTCCTATAACTTATTAACCAGACTTCCTGGAGTTAGCAGCTTTTCATTTTCTTCACTGACACCAGAGACATCTAATAAGGATTAAGTGGACTATTTTGAGTCCCGTGTTTCAAAGACAGCCTCTAGTGAAAGAAAGAAAGAAAGAAAGAAAGAAAGAAAGAAAGAAAGAAAGAAAGAAAGAAAGAAAGAAAGAAAGAAAGAAAGCCTTAAAAACTGGTGCTTGCTTCAAATCTCAATGCCTAGAGATAATCTACAATTCAAGCAATTGTCAAGGTGTTGACTGAACAAAGGAGCTAAGCCCACGTGGTCCTCTTCTCCCTAGCCTTGTCTCT
Source organism: Tokudaia tokunoshimensis (assembly GCA_036184795.1). NCBI lineage: Eukaryota > Metazoa > Chordata > Mammalia > Rodentia > Muridae > Tokudaia > Tokudaia tokunoshimensis. Next base: position 36,128,430 of record BTHU01000009.1, on the reverse strand, counting down.
CACCTTCTAGCACACTCCATGATGCTTCTTTTGTCCTGGATCAGAGTCCCAAAAAGATCCACCATAAAGACATGCTTCAATTTCCCCTCATAACTATAAAGCTTTGACTACAGGGCTAGTGAAGGTTGTAGCAGGCCTTGGGTTTCCCTTTTAGCTGAACTATTCAGGAAGACCATTGGTGTGCCTGATGAAGACCCTTCTTCTATCATGGCATACAGCAGAGGTGATGAGAATGTGCAAATTGTCTGCTACTACTGTGGCACGAGCCAGATCCAGAAATCAAAGGTAACCATTTAGAGATGCTCCCAGAAACCTGACATCCCTGTGACAGGAAAGAATGAAACACTTGCTGAACTCGGTTCAGACTAGCTGGGGTGTTGCTGAATTAGTGAGGTGAGTCACCTCTGGTGTAACTCCCTTAGTCATTATGAGTAATAGGACCATTTATTGATCCAGGCTAGAAAAACACAAACAGGTAAAATCCCCAATGGTCTACCACCACAGTTTGGGCAGTTCAAGTAGTTTGAAAATATTCATTTAGTGCCCTCCAGTATATGTTCATCTTACTCCTCTCATAAACCCTGTTTCCTGTGTGAGACAGTGCAGACATCCAGAAAGTATCAGTGAATAAACTATTAAAGATGTGAATATTTTTTTTAAAAAAAACTGTGTGGCTAGATATGAGATCTGAATTATTTCTTAAGGAATGGTAGGAATTGGGTAGTTTCTGGCAGTAGAACCAATAAGCTTCCTGAGGAGGGAGAGGAAACTACCAGTGTGAAATGATGCTGTAGTAGCAATGTGGACTTCCCAAAGGTCCTTCGCTATGAAAAGCTCAGTAAGCACACAAGCCCAACCACATGGGTCTCCACCTTCCACCACAATGACAACCCACGCTTACTCCAGAACAACACCCGCAACACAGACTCTATAGGACTTGGCTGTAGCCCAAGAGAGAGATGACTAGAAGGGGGTGGCCCTAATGGCAGAGAAGAGTTAAGTGTGATTTAACAGCACCCATGTCTGAGAAATGAGTAAAAGCTTTCAACAAAGGCACAGCTTGGTACATGCATATATCACAGTAGTGGGCACAGTCAAGAACTATCCATGAAGCAATAGAGATGGGTTTACTGACTCAGTCACAGGAGAGAGTGGCGAAAGCTTCCGAGGCTGGAGCTACCAGATAAGATAAGCAACACCAACAGAGAAACAGGTTTTAATAGAGCAGAACATTGGGAAACCATAGTGGGTCAACCTTACTCATCGTTCAGGTGGAGATGTTCCAGGAAGAAAGCTCTGCAGATTTTGAGGACTTCCTTGTCTAGTTGAGGATTAAAACTCCAGTAACAGATGTGTGAGAACGATGGTTATCTAAGGATAGACCCATGGAGAATGTCACTATTTAAGGGGTGTGCTGGGGAGAAGAATCTCAGAGATGGAAAATGAAGTGTTGAAAAGACACAGAGTATGTATAGAATCACAAAACCAGAAGGGAGAATAAAGTGATGAGACGAATGGGTCAGTGTGTCAGACAGGTCAAGTGATGGGCAAAATGGCCTCCACTGAAAACCCTATGGCTTAGGATAAGGAAGGAAGGCTGACTCCTAAGGCAGAAGCCAAACATTAAGACCGGACAGATGAATGACAGACAACCCTGAATCAGTCTATTTCAACAGCCATTAGTCATGAAAGCGAGAGAAGGAGAATGGTTAAAATCAAGCATTTTATCATTCTTTTGGTATTGGTGTTTTGGACTTTTGAGTGTTTTTTTGTTTGCTTGCTTGCTTTTTGTTTTTTGTATATCACAGGTTGGCTGCCAACTCTGTTATTAGCAGAGGCTAGCTCTGAACTTGCAGTAGTCACCTTGCCTTAGCTTCCCAGGTATACTTTGTCCACCAGGGCAACAGTGAGTTTCTTCTCCTCTGAGGAGGGGTAAAGAAGGGTGTGATGTAAATGAGTTCATGGGAAGTGGGATGCTTCCTAGGGCCCCAGTATGAGGTAGGGCCCCTTTGCCAAGTGCCCATAGCAATTATCTCAAGCTGGCTTGCCTTAGTGACCTGTATATATGCTGCTGTAGCGTGCCAGCTCTGGGCTTGCTCATCTGTTCACTCTATGCCCAACACCCTCAGGGAGATGAAAGCAAAAATCATTAAAAGGGTTTCACCAACAAAACCCTGCTTCTTCTTCTTTTTTTTTTTTTTACTATTAAAGTAGGGAATGATATCAAATGCTGAAGGTTATAAAAAAAATGTAGTTAAGTAGAAGGAGCCCTTCTCCAGGCCCTGCTGTGGTGAAGGATCTCACTACGTAGCTTGGAATAAATTTAAACTCAAGATTCTCTGGCCCCAGCCTCCTCTGAGGCCGAGATTACAACAAGCTTTATACCATAATGCTTAGCTGGCCGGGGTCCTTTATTTATTTTTTTGTTATATATGTATACTTATGTGTATGTCTATGTGTGTATATTTAAATCTAGCTTCCACACACTAGAGAAAACATATGATACGTATTTTTCATTTCCGTAGGAGGATTTTAGAATTAGTGAAAGACCTGGGTCATCGTTAGGAGCAATGGGAAGTAAGGATCCTTCATGCTTGGGCGCAGAATTATCTGGAGAATATGACGTAATACTGAAACTTCGGTCATGCTCCAAAACTTCAGATTTAATAGTCCTTGGCAGAGAGCATCTTTGCTCAGTTGAATGGTGTTTGTTTGTTTGAGACTATGGAGGCTGACACCCACTCATCCCAGGGTGAAGCAAGAAAGCTTCATCCACCCAAGTAGCTGAGATTACAGGGCAATGGGGTTGTTTTGGTTTTTTTTCTTTCTTCACAATGGTTGTGTTATGGGGCCAAGATGGATAGTAGCTAAGTGAAAGGATTTAGTAATGTTGGTCAGTGTGTAAGCAAGATTGAAATCCATCAGTCCATTCTTTCTTATCCAATTTTCAAAAACAGCTGTTAAGATACTTAGATTACATTCAGGGACAACTATAGTTACTAACTTAGAGTTGCTTTGCCATGTACATTTAGAAATGAGACAGAGAAGAAGGGGAGACCAATGAAAAACAAAGGTCACTCTAGGACGGAATTGAGGAAGAGCCTTAAGAGATGGAAGGATAGACGCTATGGCTTAGAGATGAGACCTTAGAGCTAATTACATGCTTCTGGCATGGTCCCAGCTAAGTGCAAAGATGGGCTGAGAAAGTGGGTGGTGACAGTGACAGAGGTTATCAGTAAAGTCGGACAAGGAAAGCCTAGAGTACCCACAGCATAGCACCCGGAGGACTTGGAAGGCCGCAGAGCAGCAGGAGTCATGGGGCTGGAGAGTCATCCACCACGTGAGAGGAATGAAGCAGAGAGTATCAGAAAGGATAAAGAGAGAGAGGGAGCAGAAACCGACCTCACGAGAGATGTCCAAAAACGGAGGTCTTTGCTTCATTTTCCCCTGGAAGTAAGTTCTTTTCAAAAGTGCAAAACAGCAGATGGCGGAAGTCTAGCCAGTCCCCAGATCTTGTGACCCATTTGAAGATGAGTCTAGTTTCTGCTTCTTCTACCCAGGTATCAAATATGGCAGCCAACAGGCAACTCAGTCATCTAAATACATTCCTCCTGAATGCAGCCACTTTCCAGAAACCAAGACATGTGCACACTTTCCTCCACTGCTTACGCAGAAGATGCAGAAAGAGGCATTAGAGGTCCCTCCAGAAACTGAAATTAAAATTGCAACAAGGGGCTACCCCATAAAAGTGATCACGGCAGTAATTATAAATGTCCTCTTAGGGAAACAGAAAATGGTTCTTAGATGATTTTTAGGGGGTAGTCAAATACCCTGCATTTTCTTTCTGGATGAATTGTTGGGAAAGGGCAAAGGAAGAATCCTATGTATTATGGTTTATGCACCACCATATGATGTCTGAAATATTTCAATAATTCCTATACTTTTGAAAAAGCCATCATGAAAACATTGCTCAGAAGGGGCCACCTTAGCTAAAAGTCTAAATTCTGGGCATGAACCTGTTACTCGCTTGGGTATTCTGAGATGGAAGAAAACTGGGGTATCTCAAGTCCTAGCTAAATATTCCTTTGATGTGGTTTTCCTGTGGCCAGTTCCGGTTCCATAAGCCACCTGTGCACCTTGCTTAAAACCCAGGTTCCCTGACTAAACCCTTCCCCGCCTTCACCTCTCTCCCATTCCACTCCTCCTTCAGACTGCCTGATAACAATCCTTGAGAGATGAACAAAGCTAATTTGTGTCTATTTGTGTTGTCTGTTGAGCCTACTGCATAGCCCTTTTAGTCTTTGCTGTATTGTTTTTTTTCTCAAATGTTACATGTTGCTTACATATTTTATGACATTGAGTAATTATTTTAAACTTCTTCAGTGTAGCATTATTTTTTAAAGCCCTGATATTTCAGAGATAAACCAAACCAGGTAAAACAAGATTAGCCTTAAGTCTTGGTGATGGTACATCTAGTCCATTGATTTATTCTATTTTTTTCATGTTGGGAGACTTCCATAATATGAGAAGGTTTTGTTTTGTTTGTTTGTTGTTGTTTGAGGAAGGAAGGAATAAAACTTCCATGTTGAAATGCCTTTTCTTTAACTTTTAAAAGTATGATTTTTGATATTCTTTTAAATTATTTTTCCCCCAAGGAAAACTTTGTCAGGCATAGTGGTGGCGCACACCTGTAACCCAATAAGGTTGGTGGATCCATGTGTTTGAGGTCACCTTGGGCTACATAGGCAGTTCTGGGCCAGCCTGAGCTAATAGTGAGATCCTGTCTCAAATCAAAATAAAAGAAAAAGTCCAACAGCTTTAGAAAACGGCTATAGAAGGCTGGGGAGAAATTTTCCAAAACATTAGAAATTGTTCTTTCCAGTTGGAAGGGTTATGGGTGGCATGTTTCATTTTTTTCAAGATACAAACTTTTTATGGTTTATTCACATACTTTTTGTTAGATAGCCTAACATATTTCTAAGATAAACACATTATAATCAGAAAATAACCTGATTTTACTGATTACATCGGAGTATGGGTTGTTTGGTTTTTTGCTTTTGTTTTTGTTTTGTTTTGTTTTGTTTTTCATGAGAATTGTAAAAAACCTATATCATATGCCTGGATTTTTATTTACTGACTATGAAATGTGTTAATGAAAATAGGAACCCAGCTTTTTACAAAAGAAAAAAGCAGAGAGTTTTACCTATGATCTGTGTGCTGGCTGACCTTATGTCAACCTGATACAAGCTAGAGTTCTCTGAAAGAAGGAGACTCTGTTGGGAAAATGACTTCATAAGATCAAGCTGTTGGACGTTTTCTTAGTTGTTGGTTGATGGGGAGGGCTAAGTCCAGAATGGGTGGTGCCATCCCTGAGCTGATGGCTCTGGGTTCTATAAGAAAGCAGACTGAGCAAGCCATGGCGAGCAAGCCAGTAAGCAGCACCCCTCCATGGCCTCCACAGCAGCTCCTGCCTCCAGGTTCCTGCCCTGCTAGAGTTCCTGTCCTGACTTCCTTTGATGAACAGCTATATGGGAATATAAGCCAAATAAACCCTTTCCTCCTGAACTTACTTTTTGGACATGATGGGGTATTTGGGGGGGGGCAACATTAGAAACCCTAACTAAGACAACCAACTATGCTGGAAAAGATGGACTCGGGCTTATGGGAAGGTTGCTGAGACAATAGTCTTGGGCTGGCAAGGCAGCCTTACTGTCACACACAGCTGAGTGCTTCTAATGGGCCCTCTAGGAGCAGATGGTCCAGCAGAGCTAGGTGTTTCTGGGAACGTGTTACACAATATCTTACACTGGGTTGTATCATCTCCTGTGTTTATTTTGGATAGGAGGTAGAAGTTTCTCTTGAATCAGAGAAAACAGCTAGTGTGTATGTGGCCAGGCTTTAGTTAGCATGTGTGGTGTATGGACTCATGTTTGTATGAGTGCATGCACATTTCCACATGGGCTCTTGTGCATGTGTATACACTGTGTGTATGTGTGTGTGTGTGTGCGCGCGCACGCATGTGTGCATGTTTGTGCGCGCAACCATGCATGTGTACATACATGCTCATGTGTGTATCTAGAGATCAACATCAGATATCACTCTTGATCACGTTTCACTTTACTTTTTGAGACAGCCTCTTACTGAGCTTGGAGGACACTGATTTGACTAGGCTGCCTGACACTTGGTCCCCAACATCATTCTCTCTCTCTTGAGAGAAAGGACAGGCACTCAAGCAGGGCAGAGAGATCATTCCTTTGAGTAGAATTAGTGTCCATTCTCTGTAATGCTCTGCCGAGAGGGCCTTAAAGTCCTTGCCAATAAGCACAACTCAAGACTGCCGAAACTTTCCCAACTGTAAGGTTTGTAGTAGAGACTTGTCTTTATTCTTTCATGGAACAAATTTGAAAACTGCTATGCGCCAAGCATCCTCTCTTGACACTAGAGTTATATTAAGATGCCCTTTACCCTTCTCAAGGAACGTATGCTCTTGTGGGAAGACCGACACTTACGCAAGGATAAATGCACCCAGAAGCAAAAGCAGCAGAGACAGATGTTAGGGAGAAAATGGATTATGGAGCTGAGGAACTGAGCTTCCTAGTCAGGAGGATGGAGGGCGCCTGAGAGAGTGTGCAGGCTGAGAGGCCTGGAGGGGAACAGGAACAAAGGACAAAGTCCTGGGGCAGAAATGAACCCTGTCAGGAGAACAGAGGCAAGTGCAGAGAGAAGACAGGAAGAGGGATGCTTGATTCCGGGATGGTGGGAAGGCAGGCTCATCCTGCCGTGGTGGGAGCCGCTTTCATTTCCATCTCCGTGTGAGACGAAGCGTCAGAAGGTATTCATTTAAAGCGAGCATTTTCCACCTCTTTAAATAAAGACATATTACACCTCAAATTCGCCCTCTCCAGCATTCCTAAACGCACAAGTCGCTGCTGTCCAACGCTTTCACTCGAGTTTGCCGCCATCGCCACTGTCTATCCCCAGAACTCTGCCTTACGCAACCAAAACTCCTGCCATAAGCGTTTAAGCACAATAGTCACATGATCTCAACCTATGCTTTGAAAAATTAATTTTTTTTCTTGGCAAAGGATTGATTACAGGAATGCAGTAGGATTAGTGGCTTATAGTTCCTAACAGAACTGATATGAATGCTGCTAATTTGAACGTAGACAACAGATAAAGAGAGCTGAAGGGAGCCACTAGCTAGGTCAGCGGTTCCCAATCTTCCTAACATTGCAACTGTTAATACACTTCCTCATGTGGTACTGACCCCACAACCATAAAATTATTTCATTGCTATTTAATAAGTATAATTTCACGAATCATAATGTTGATGTTTCTGATGGTCTTAGGGTGGCCCCTGTGAAAAGGTCGTTTGGCCCCCAAAGGGATTGCGACCCACAGGTTGAGAACCACTGCTCTAGGTTTTGCAGTACCCAATGACTGGCATATAACAAGTCAATATAAATGTAATGTTTACAATAAAAGCGTTAGTCAGGTTTGGTGACGCAGGCCTGTAATACGAAACGTTGGAACGCAGAGACGGAGGACCTGGGGCTTGCGGTCAATCTAGGCTCATACAAGATTCTATCCCACCTCAAAAAGAAACCCAATCTTTTCTATTTAAGTAGAATTTTTTTCTTAGTGAACTAGGATGCTAAAAAAGGAAGCTACTTTCAAATCATACGGATAGTCGAAGGGTCTGGGTAGAGGTGGAAAAAGAGAGACAGGGTTGAGGAAGAGGCAGAAAAATCACCAAAACTAATTTTTTTTTAATGAAAATGTCAAACAAAAAATTTAAATTAAACTCCTCCCACTGTGAATGAATAAGAGTGTTCTCTGGTGCCCTCTCTCTCTCTCTCTCTCTCTCTCTCTCTCTCTCTCTCTCTCTCTCACACACACACACACACACACACACACACACACACACACATACACACACACTAAAACTATCATTCATGATGCAAGATTGGTTGTCCCAGACCTGGATAAGGTTGCTGTACATAGCTTATGCCTAATTGCAACATTAACATTAAAGCTAATCCTTTCAGACTCAGCTAGGTTTTGCTCACCATTTAACATATATTATTTCCCAACTTTCTTAAGTCAATAGCCTGTAGTGTAATGGGGCACCATCTCAGAGATTAGATTATGCACAAATCCTGTTTCCTAGGGTTTCTGGGCTTTCTAAAGCCGTCTGCTTAGCAACATCAATTTTCAGAGACTCTATACTATTTACTGCTGGAGTTTTAGACCTAATTAACTCAGCTCCACAGCATTTGGAGAACTACTTTCAAGGAGTTTACCTTCATTGGTAAGAGACTTATCGCTTCATCAATGTCCATGAGTGAATTGACTAATAACCACTATTAATTTGAAGAATATCTTTGTTATTTCCAGCAAAACTGATCAGTAATCTAAAAGCAAGTCAAGATTCTCTTTATGTGACCTACTGGACAAATTTCAATTTTCTGGGGAGGGGGGAGGGTAGTGCTTTACAATTTCTGTTTTAAAACAACCAAAACCCAAACCATTAGAGCCGTGGTGACTTTTTCAAATGAGTTCCCATTTAGTGTTCCACTTACCACAAGCACATGACCTAAATTGACCTTCCTTCTATGCTGGGGTCATAGTGCAATTATAGACATTTCTTTCTTTCTTTTTGAAAAAAGTATCATGTGAACTATGTAGTGAATTGCAATCTATACTCCTACTGTTTCATACGTTATTAACTGTATCCCTCACCACTTTCCCCAGACATCTGAAAGCAGACTTTCAGGTATATGTAAGAAGCAACAGGACAAGGATTTTTTTTTCAGAGTATTTGTATTCTACACCAAGGCCTGCCACTCACCACTCAGGAGACCTTGGAAAACTCACTTACATGTTTCAGAGCCGTAGACTCTTGGTTTCCAGAATTAAGACACAGGAAGTGCTTGCTTGGCATTCACAAGCCCTGATTAGACCCCCAGCCATGCATGAGCACAGAGTGGTGGCACAGGTCATGTTTGTCTACATGGAGTTTTTGAAGATAGCCTGAATTACAAGAGACTCTGTCTCAAAACAAATTAACAAACAGACAAAAAAAAACGAAAGCAAGAAATGAACAGCCAACATCCATGTGCCTGTTATGAATGAATTAGTCAACAATTCACCCTTGTTCTCTCTGTCTGCTGGTGAAAACAGGAGAAAACCAACATTCAAGTCTGACAGGTATCTCAGGGAACAGTAGCTAACACTATTAAGCCTCACCCCTACCAACCTCACAAATATGACTCCAACAAGACACTCAAAACAGCCTCTCAAATGGACAACCTCATGTACTAAGGTCAGAGATCATGGAGAGGAAGAACACGGAGAGATGAGGACCAGTCTCTGGCTTAGACTAGAGGCTCCGTGCTCAGCAGTGATTCACTGGATCCTTGGGACTAAGTATAGGACTGCACAGCCTTAGCTGCAATGTTTCTACCTGAAAACCGAGGGAAGCGTAGCCCAGCCTTGTCCGTATTCCACTGCAAAGTTTGTAGGAGTAGCAAATGTTACCTGCAGCCCAGAGTAAAGTTGGGAAATTTAAGAGCTGCAAAACACTTAGTATAAAGGAACATTCAGAGTTAGTATAACAGAGAAAAACTGAGCATAAGTTGGAAAAACATTTAGGCTCCATTCTGAAGAAAGTGACTCTTCTCTTAGCTTGCTAATTAGATCTGTGGCCTTGGGAGCCAGGTAGCAGTGAGCTGCCCCAATGTAGATGCTAGGAACTGAACTCCTGTCCTCCCCAAGAACAGGAGAGGCTCTGAACCACTGCACCATCTTTCCAGCCACTCTTTGACAGTTAAATGAGATTAAATCTGGGCTGGAGAGATGCCTCAGTGGTTAAGAGCACTGACTGCTCTTCCAGAGGTCCTGAGTTCAATTCCCAGCAACCACATGGTGGCTCACAACCATTTGTAATAGGATCTGATGCCCTCTTCTAATGTATCTGAAAATAGCTACAGTATACTAACATAGATAAGTCTTTAAAATAAATAAGATTAAAGCATGTATAGAACACATAGCATGGGGCCTGACAGACAGTCGGTACTCAGTAAGTGTTATCACAATACATATTTCTTCTTCTTCTTCTATAATGTAGATTTTGTTCATTAGCCTGTTAATGCATTAGAAAGAATGGCTAATCCTTCCAGGATATTGGAGACTAGAATAAGTGACATCACACCCATTCATCTTGTCAGATTAGCAGCACTGAGGAAGCTATCAGGTGGCACACAACTGTGATCCTGCTAGTGTGTGTGATTTTGTTTTCCACTCTTATGTAGACTACTTATGGCAGGTAGAAACCAACTCTTCAGTTCTACATATTGACTCACATTATTAAAGGTGAATTTAGAAGTCCTGTGGATGGCAAAAGTCCAATTATGAACAAAAAGTAAAAGTTGATCATGTAGCATCATCAGGGGGATGCTGTGCAACGAAAAGAAAAATCTGCACATGCGCTGGTGGGTTCCGGTGGCAAAGGTTCTCCTTGTCCTTATTGCTGTAGGCAGATGGGTCAGCTCCAGAATCAACAGTTCTTACCACGTCCTGCGGTGTGGCAGAAGGAAGGCAAAGAGTAGCAATTTAACTGCTTCTGGACGATGGTGCTGCTGCTGCTGCTGCTGATGATGATGCTGATGATGCTGATGCTGATGATGCTGCTGCTGCTGCTGCTGATGATGCTGATGCTGATGATGATGCTGCTGCTGATGATGATGATGCTGATCCTGATGATGATGATGATGATGATGATGATGATGATGATGCTGCTGATGATGATGATGATGATGCTGATGATGATGCTGATGATGCTGATGATGATGATGATGCTGCTGATGATGCTGATGCTGATGCTGCTGCTGCTGATGATGCTGATGCTGATGATGATGCTGCTGCTGCTGATGATGATGCTGATCCTGATGATGATGATGATGATGATGATGATGATGATGCTGCTGCTGCTGCTGCTGATGATGATGATGCTGCTGATGATGCTGATGCTGATGCTGCTGCTGCTGCTGCTGCTGCTGCTGATGCTGCTGCTGATGCTGCTGCTGCTGCTGATGCTGATGATGATGCTGATGATGATGGTGCTGCTGATGATGATGCTGATGCTGCTGCTGCTGCTGATGATGATGCTGCTGCTGCTGATGATGATGATGCTGATGCTGCTGCTGCTGATGATGATGATGCTGATGCTGCTGCTGCTGCTGCTGCTGATGATGATGATGCTGCTGCTGCTGATGATGATAATGATGATGATGCTGCCGCTGCTGCTGCTGCTGATGATGATGATGCTGCCGCTGCTGCTGATGATAATGATGATGATGCTGCCGCTGCTGCTGCTGCTGATGATGATGATGATGCTGCCGCTGCTGCTGCTGCTGATTTTAGCTGTCAGGGGGAACTACTTTAAACTTTGTATATAACATAAATATTTTCTTTATCATAAACTATGCAAACACGTAGCATTTCCCTACTTTTTTCAAAGCCTATCTAAGACCTTCCCTGAGGATGAACCCATCAATAATATCTTTTTGGCATTAGCCATATCAAGACCTTATATACTCCAATTTCCAGTCTTCATGTTTACCTGGATCAAAAAATACTCTAAGAAAGGCAATCCTTGTAAGGCAAGCACAGGATATTAGCTTTCAGGTTTTTCTTTTCTTTCTTTCTTTCTTTTCTTCTTCTTTTTGTTTTTTGTTTGTTTGTTTTTACAATTTTCTTTTCTGATCTTTTATAGTTTTCCCAACTTTTCCAGGGGCTCGTTTTCCTGGGAATTTCCCAAAGAATTCAATTTGCCTTCCACAGAAACAATAATACTCCTTCCTGCTGAACTTAATGCTTTATCGGTTCACACACTTTTATTATCTATTGCAACCACACGTGTGACTGGAACCAGAGGGTTTACAATAAACACATAGTCCTGTTGAGCAAACAGCCCAGGAGCTGGATGGGAACACGTTCCTGGGAGCTGGCGTTCTCTGTCTTTGGGCACTGCCCAGTGTGTGTATGGTGACACAAGGCCTGGAGTCGTATCCGGTTAACATGTTCAATTCTCAATAGAACTGCATTGTTGAGTCGTAGGGCTACAGGACTTTCCTTCCCACAATCCCTCTGGCAAGTCCTTTCCTACTTGGGCCTGGCAGAAGCCTCCCCATGGCCTATGTTTAGATCACTCCTGCAAAGAAGGGTGGCAAGAAGAAGAAGAAGAAGAAGAAGAAGAGGAGGAGGAGGAGGAGGAGGAGGAGGAGGAGGAGGAGGAGGAGGAAGGGGAAGGGGAAGGGGAAGGGGAAGGGGAAGGGGAAGGGGAAGGGGAAGGGGAAGGGGAAGGGGAAGGAGAAGGAGAAGAAGAAGAAGAAGAAGAAGAAGAAGAAGAAGAAGAAGAAGAAGAAGAAGAGGAAGAAGAAGGAGAGGAGGAGGAGGAGGGAGAAAAGGAGGAGGAGAAAGAGAAGAAGAAGAAGAGGAAGAGGAGGAGGAGGAGGGGGAGGGGAAGGGGAAGAGAGGGGGAGGAGGAGGGGAAGGGAAGGGGGAGGAGGAGGAAGAGAAGAAGAAGAAGGAGGAGGCCGGGCGGTGGTGGCGCACGCCTTTAATCCCAGCACTTGGGAGGCAGAGGCAGGCGGATTTCTGAGTTCGAGGCCAGCCTGGTCTACAGAGTGAGTTCCAGGACAGCCAGGGCTACACAGAGAAACCCTGTCTCGAAAAAACCAAAAAAAACAAAAACAAAAAAAAAAAGGAGGACGAGGGCCGTTCGGCCATCAACAAGGTGGTGACCCGAGAACGCACCATTGACATTCACAAGCGCATCCATGGAGTGGGCTCAGGAAGCGTGCTCCTCTGGCACTCCGAGAAATCCGGAAATTTTCCATGAAAGAGATGGGGAATCCAGATGTGTACATTGACACAATAAAGATCAATAAAGCCGTATGGGCCAAGGGAATAAGGAATGTTCCATATCACACCTGAGTCCATTTGTCCAGAAAATGTAACGAGGATGAGAATTCACCATACAAGCTCTACACACTGGTAACTTACGCGCCTGTTACCACATTCAAAAATGTACAGACAGTCAATGTGGTTGAGAGATAACCTGCTGAATGTCAAAATAAAGATGCAGAACTGCCCCCCCCACACACACACAAAGAATTGCACTGTTTCTTGGTGGAGGGTGGGAAATCACGTGCAAATTGCCAACATCCAACCATTTTTTTTTATCTATAGGAACGGCAACAATATATGAGCAATGTAACATATTTTTAAAAAGACACTAACTATATTCAATGATAAATGGTTTACCTATAGCTCATATGCTTTCTTTCTTTGAAAATAAACATTGGCACTGTGCCTTGATTTAAAACACTCTATCTACAAAAGGACAGAACCCACCCCACGCTCCCGAATATTAAACACTCAAACTCCAGACTCCTAAGAACACCAGTCAATCCTGCCTTCTTTCTTCACATTAAAGTCGCACTTGCTAGATAGAGTTGCAGGTAGGAGGATGAAGGATAATGTCATCCTCATGTGCTAACTAGATGACGGATAAGCAACAAGATTTGCATACGTAGTGAAGCTGATGTGCTTCAGACAGAAATCTTTTTGAGCCGTGGGATCCTACCCTGTCTTGTCTACCTAAACAGGCACAAGAAAAGTAAGAAGAGGGCAGGGAAGCTCCTGGACAGGCCTGAGGACAGTCACCCTTAAGAAAGAACCACCCTCTCTCTTGGGTCTGTGCTATTACCTCCGTCAATCCTGAAAACACCATGCAAATCACAGCGGCATCTGAGAAAGGAAAGAAGAAGGCAGACTGAAGAACGCTCTGGGCTACGGAAGCCACTTGGTGGCCAGGTCATGCATTCCTACCATTACCCTAAAGTCTACACTGGATTTATTTTTAGGATTACCCTATTCTTTCACAAAGTGAGAGCATCACCCTCCCACAGAAGCTCCCCTGTCAACTGCAGAATTGGTATGCAGGGTGGGGAAAACTTGACTGTGTAGACCTTGGGTTTGAACCTTTGCTGCCTGTTTCGCCTAGTGTGACAGCAGTACTCTGCCTGCTTTTCCCCTCACTGTACCCACGTGCAAGACAAGGACCTGGAGCAGAACTTGCTGACTCGTGAGAGAACAAGCACAAAGTGCTTCTGATACCGGAAAAACAAGCAAAAAGCCGGGCAGTGGTGGTGCACGCCTTTAATCTCAGCACTTGGGAGGCAGAGGCAGGCGGACTTCTGAGTTCGAGGCCAGCCTGGTCTACAGAGTGAGTTCCAGGACAGCCAGAGCTACACAGAGAAACCCTGTCTCGAAAAACCAAAAAAACCCCAAAATCTCTGTCTCATCATCATCGTCTATAGCGATCTCTCATTTAAATGCAGATTGGAGCACACTATAAGCACTGGGGTACAAAGGATGCCCATGCCCCCTATTTTTTTAATCCTGAAATTGACAGGCAAGCTGAATATGTTACCCAGGCAGAGAGGATAAACAATGAAGGTAGCTGCCCTCTCCAAATCAGATAGTGAAATGAGACAGAACCTGTATCACAATGTTGAAGTGTCAGACACCAGACGGGTTGAGTTACAAACACAATCTTCACAGGTCCCTTACCAGCTTCCAGGGACCACACCCCCACCCCTGACTACAGAATAAAAGGCTCTTAGTAAACCTCTCCCCTGCTTCCTAGGCAACTTTATCTCGTGCTGTCTTATATAGTTATGCAAAAGTATTTTCAGTGGAGGACATTAAGAAAGGCATCCCATATTAACTTCTAATCTAAACACACAGAGAGAGAGAGAGAGAGAGAGAGAGAGAGAAAGAGGCACACACACAGAGGCACAGTCACACACACAGAGATAGTCTCTCTCACACACACACAATGAGAGAGGCGTGTGCATGCAAATGTAAAACACACACACACACACACACACACACACACACACTTTCCAACTCTTAGATCTTCTCTTCTGCACTTTCTTTCCCTGGATTTCACATCCCAACAGTCAACCATTTCTCAGTTGCCCAACTTTCTTCTCCGAGCTCCAGAGAGCTCCCTAATCTGTCTCTGTTTACCTATCCCATCGTCTTCCTATGACAGCAGTTCAGTATATTGTCCCACTAACCCACACAGCCTTGGACAGGCTTCAACATCTGACCAGCCCACTCTGCCTGACATGAAGCTGACAGTCAAATGTTTTCTCAGGCTTTGTCCGGGATTGGCACTATGCCTTGCATTAAAAGGGAAGAACCTCGGCTCTTATTGATGATTGTGTTACTTATTGCTTTTCCAGATGGGTTTGTCGTTAACCTGGAAAGCTTGCTGAGTTACATGGAAATCAGCTTCTTTCTTACTAATATTTTAAGGGAACAAACAAGTACTAGGGGGATGCTCAGTGGACAAAGCTCTGGTTGCAGAGGGGTGAGGACCTAAGTTTGGAACCCAGAGCCCATGTAAAAGCTGTATTCATTCTTCAAACTTGTAGCTTCTCCCCTTCTGCTTTGATGTCACATGTGTTCCACTACCTCAGTTTCTGTCCCTTCTCCTTCCTACGTCTTTTCCCTCCCCTGCTAATGGCCTTTTTGATGGCAATAAACATATATATGTGGTTGCTGATTTGGAATCCTCAGGTATATGCCCAGGTACAGCTGGATCTTATGATAGTTTCTATTTTAGATTTTTAAGGGTACCCTACACTGACATCCATAATAGTATACCAGTTTTTACATTTCCTCCAACCAGGGCACGCAAAATACATCCTTAAAGGCATTTGTGGTTCTCTGTAGAAACATTTCATTTGAATAATGTGTAAGAACTGCACATGGCAGTCAGCCAGACTGCTATCCTTTATTAAAAAAAAAAGGGTACTTTTTCCTAAGTCCACTGTGTTAGTTACTATGTGCTTTTAATCAATCTACATCATTTATGAAGCATAGTTGGAAATTTCACTGTTTTAGAAGATCAAAAAAACATTTTCTTGAAAAGGGTCTCATGTAGCCCAGGCTGAACTCAACCTTACTATATAGCTAAAGGTGACCTTGCACTTTTGATCCACCTGTCTCCACACCCCCAAATTTTGGGGATACAGGTGTGTGTCACTGTAGCTCTCTTTGGATGACCTATCTTTTTCTATCTTTTGGTAAAGGTTATCAGCTTTCCCATAAGTTCTGAGTGTTCAAGGATGAATGACTCATATAAAGACATGTGAGAAATATTCCTCTCTAAAGACCTTCTTATAGTATAATCCATAATATATGATATGAATCATTAAAGTCAAGATTATTTCTACCATATCTACAGTGGCTCTAAATAGCATCCTTTCCTACCTTAAAATTGATGCTTGCACAAGAGGTACATCATAGAGAAAAATAATTTATTGAGGAAAAATGCTACTTCATGACTGGTCAATATCTTGTCATCTTATCTCGTCACCTCAAATCTTACCATGTGCAGCCAACTCTTTGCAGGCCTTGTGTCTCCAGCTTAGTTCAGACATAAGGCTTGGTGAAAGGAGTTCTGCTTGTCCCTACTGCACCCTCCTCCCATAATGTTCTATGTTCTGTTATGAAGCATTCTACCACTAAAATAGCCACTGCCCCTCATCTGTTCAATGATGCTTTATGCACTTTTATGTATGTGCTGTATTTCCAGTTTTTTTAAGGGGGGTTATTTTGAGAAAACTTACTGTTGTTTCCTATTTTGTTTTGAGATTCACACTTCCCATAGAATGTGGCTCCTGTATCACACCCGGAGATGCAGTGATTAATCAGGATGACTGGGTACCTCAGCATGGCAATACACTTATCAGAGGTTTTTCTCTCTCCCATTTACACAGTTTGCCGCCTCCCCCATACCTACCAATGCAACCTTATGAATATCCTATAAAGCTGGCTTCATTTCTGCTACCATCAAGGCTACTGCGCCTGTGCTACCTTAGTTCATGTTGCACTTTATTCTACAAATACCTATTAAGCAACAACTAGACACAAAGCCTGATGGTGTAATGTTTTAAGTTGCTCAGGATCTCCTAGAAGAAAGAAAGCACTTACTAAGGAAGATAAGCAATAGCCAAAATGGGTAGTGGTCGAGGATGGGGCTCCGTTGGTAGGACGTTCATCTACCATGCATAAATCCCCAGATTCCCTCCCCAGCACTGAATAATGTTGGAAATGGTGGCACATGCAAAAAAAAAAAACACAGCAAAATTCAGAGGTAGAGGCAGAAGGTTCTGAAGTTCAAGGTCGACCTCTGCTACACAGAGAGTTCGAAGCCAGCTTGGAATACATGAGACCTTGTTCCAAAATAAATAAGAGGGAAGAGAAATGTGGGTATGATAAGTGATAAATATGTGTTGGAATTGGGAAAGAGGGGGGCGTGGTGAAGAGCAGACAGGGAGGGTGTGCAGGCTGAGACTGATGAAGGCAAGAGAGAGCAGGAGAACTCCATGATCGGGATTAGGGAGTGGTAGCAAGAGGCAGGATGGCTGAGTTTTTGCACCTTGGTGACTAGGTTAAGGTGGCAGAAATCATCTTCTGTGGGAGCTTTGGGAAGACATGGAGCACATAAACGGAGTATTATAATGTCTCCTCAAAGATATTAGACTAAACTGAATAATTGAAGTTAAGTAGATTTAGGAAATCAATCTGTCAGCCTAATTTTCTGTCTTTTAAAGATGTCTATCTTTTAAAGGGCTGGGCACATGGCTCGGACCAAGAGGAAAAACTTAACATGTGCAAGGCCCACTGTGGTTCATACCCAGTAAGTAGCAGAGAGACAAGAGGGATCAAAAGACTGATATCAGCTTTAGCTGCTACAGTAAAATGAACAAGAAGGAAAAGGGACCAGAGATTGAGAGTCCCAAGCCTGATGCTTGAACCTGCGTAGCACTTAGTGACAGTAAGAACCAAGAAAAGCACTCTGTGTTCATCAGACTAGCTGAGTGGTCAAGAGCTCCTGGCTGGAGCTGGAACTGAAAACTGTATCTACTTAACAGGTTTCTTGAAGACTGACAGGGCTAAGCACTCAGTGCCAGGCACACACGCACAGGATAAGCATCTGCTATGGAGTAAGGGAAAGGGATTTTTTTTTAAAACCTAGTCCTTGATGACCTTGGGGAGAACAATTTCTCCCTGAGCAAAAACTGCAAATTGTTTTAATTGTTTTGTATTTTAGCGCAAAATATTAAAGGCCCGCACTAAAGAAGATGAGTTTTATACAAGAAACAGGAGTGAGTGGAAGAAAGGATGACCCGGGAGCTCAGAGTCGAGCAGAAATGCTCAGGGGTTCAGAAGTGGGTTCGGTAGGCAATCCTTCAAATCTTTCAAAGTATTGCTCGGTGAGAATGGGGTTTATGTGTCTTGCTGCTCCCGGACCTGGGTGCACAGCCAGCCGGGCCGCTCCCGCCCCGAGTTCCCCAGGTAGTCCCCAAAGGCGCTCCTCTGCATCCGGTAAGTTTGAGTCAGCGAGGACTGATAAGAGGGAAAGGCCCACTTCACGCCGCACAGATAAATGGCAAGCTTTGCTACTCTGTCTCCAGAACGACCTGTTCCACAGCCGTGGACTCATCCTGCCTCCCTGGCCCGCAGCAGCCACTGGGACGGGATGCTGTTCACCGAGCCAAAGAGACAGCGCCCCGAGTTCCCGCGGGCGGGCGGGACGCACCCAGAAGCAGGAAGAAGGGATCTCTGGTTTGTGGAGAGGAGTCTGGGAAGCCAGGTCCGGGAGCCGGGAAAGTGACCTCCGCGGTCCAAGGTCGAGCAAGACCTTCCATCCTTGAGTCTCTCCTGCTGCACCTCAGCGCCCCATGCCCCGGGGGCCGCGATCTTCCCTGGTGTTACGTGACTCCAGGGCTCCGGGAGGCGCAGGTGAGCGTGGCGCGCCCGATCGCCGACTAGCCCCGCCGGGAGAGAGGCCCTTCCAGTCCCCAGAACGCTCCCCTTCCCGTGCGACCCCCGGGGGCTCGGCCCCTTCGGCTCCCACGCCCTTCCCCCGCAGCCCTCCGCGCCACCCCCGAAAGCATCGCCCAGTCGGCTGGGGCTCGCATACCCCGCACTTACCGCGCCGGGAGGCGAGCAGCGCGCGCGGGAGCCGAGGGCGGCGGCGGGTGGTGCGAGCGCAGCTCTCACAGCGGCCCCTGCTGCTCGGGCTGCTGATCAGGCTGCGAGGGGCGGAGGCGGTGGGGTGGCACCTGCCGGCTCTCCCAGCCCCGCGCGTCACCCGGGACCGCCCCCCGACCCGCCTGCCCGCCGCCGCCAGGTGCCGCCGAGGGGTGCGGTGTCCTGCCAGCCTCTCCCGCTGCGGCCCTCGCCGCGGGGAGAGCCTGGCCCCGGGCGACCCAGGGTGCGATAGGGGGCCGGTTCCCCTCTGCTCTACTGGTGCCCTTTCTTCCCCGAGCGTGAATACCATCGTCTGAGTTCATCTGCACGCTTAACCAAAATACTGTGGGCATTGTGGTCGTGCTTGACTTTGATGGATTACATGATGGGTCGAGGGCGCGGCTGGAGGGGAGAAGGAATGAAGAAATAGGTCTCTAAAATGGAGACCAGACCAGCAAAGATGTCCAAGCCAGATTTGGGCAGCTCAAATCCCTTCTTATTGTTAAGAAATGAATTGTTGAAAACTTAGAGGCGCGGGGAGGCTTTTAGTGCAATGAAGAACAGACTGTATGCAACTTCTTTCAGGGTAATCAGAACTGGCGCAAGGAACAGAGTCTAGCAAAATCCTGTCGCCTTCAATGATTGTTGGATTGGAAGTGCAAAGCTGGATGACTGTATGCCTGTTCGTGTGCGCTGGACTTTTTTTTTTAATGAGCGAGTCCTGTGTTTAGTTATGCTCATAGTAAACACTGTAACGATTTCTAATTAAGTGTAATAGCAGGAAGGTAAAATGTAAGTCTAGAGGTACCTGCTTCTGTAGCAAAACCAAAAACTAGAATTGATCTTTCAACTAGAACATCCCCCATCCTCCATCCCCCTCCTACCCCCAAAAACTCCAATCCTGAGAGTTTGCCTTCCCTGTGTGATCGCCTCACCATGTGGGCTCTGCTTGTCCTTGAATTCCTAACCTAGAATCAGGATAGGAAGGGACTCTGGACAAGTAGGGACGGTGGATAGGGAAAGCAAAAACAACCAAGCAAGCCAGTCTTCCATGACCCAGCCCTAGAACATTGAAAATAAGGTTTCAGCGTTTAACAGAAAGCTCTGGGCACTTGCACTTCCATTGAGTAGTCAATGAGAGGACAACTCCCAAAGCACACAAGCTCAAATGCAAGAAGCTGAAGATTTCTCCTACTGCAGATGTAACTCAGTGGTAGAGCACTTGCCCAGCATGTGCAAGGTCCTGAGCTCAGTGCTCTACATCAACAAACAAACGAATGAATCCTTCTTTATGCCCTTCTTTCATGTTACAAATAAGTCGTTTGATAGATTTGGAAACTCCTTAAAAATTAGAGACAATTGTCACATGCCTGCCACTCTTTCTGTCTGTATAAAATTTCAAACATTCAAGAGCCTAATTAGATTCATTTAATTAGATTTAAGAGCGATTTAATGCTGTTATTCTTTCCCCCCCTCCCAACCCCCTGCACTAGGATCTAAAGATTCAGCAGACAATAAAAAACAAACTAAAAGTGTTCTCTTTTTTCAGGGAGCGAATACTTATTCTAGCCAGAGCTTACAATAAAGTTAATGCATAACCAGCCCCCCACCCCCAAGAAAAATGTTGTGTTCGGGTCCTGACAAGTACCACAGAAAAGGGAAGGGCATGGGGATTTTTGAAAGGGGTGGGGAGCTGCATTGTTGAAGGCCTCAGTAAAAGGAGGCTTTTGTGTCTTGTGTTTTTGAGACTCATTATGCAGCAAAGGCTGGAAATAAAACTTATATTAACCCAGGCTATCCTCAAACTTATATCCCTCCTGTCTCCTGCTCCCCAGTGCTGAAATGACAGGCTAATAGGAAGTCTGAATCAAGATTTTTAAAGTGGCAAAGCTGTGTGTCTATCCTGGCAAAAAGTTCTGCAGGCAACAGGAACAGTAGCTAAGCTGAAGGCAAGGGCTCAGACGGAGGAGTCCACAGTTCCCAGAAGACCTAGGAGGTTGGAGGAGCTGAAACGGAAGAGAGGGGCAACACCAAATGCCAGTGAAGTCTCCAGGAACCTTTCGTTCTGAAGAGTGGCACCTTCTGGCCCACTCAGTTTTAAACCTTTTCTTTCTTTTTTTTCCTTTTCTTTCCTTCCTTTTTTTCTTTTTCTGTCCTCTTCCTTTTCTTCCTTCTTTCGTCTTTTTTGAAGCAAGGTCTGACTATAAAGTCCAGGCTGCCCCCAAACTTTCAATCCTCCTGCCTCAGCCTCCTAAATACTGGAATTATAGGCCTTTGTTTCAGCCTGGTATTTTAAAGTAAGCATTCTAACAACATTCTTGAGACTAGAATAGGGGATGGGGAGGAACCAGAGAGACAGAGCAAGGAAACAATTAAGGGGCTCTTGCACAATCCAGATAAGATAAAGTGGAGGCTTGAGGGGTTGGTCACAGTGAAAAGGTCAGGCTTTGAAATGCATGCTGGCATTCAGCGGCAGAGTCTGCTGGATCTTTTTGAATTCAAGGTCAGCCTGGCTTACATAGGGAGCTCCAGGTCAGGCACACCCTGTCTCATTTCCCATCTTCCAATACATCCTGACGATAGTGTCAACCTGATTCCCAAGGATCTGAAGTGAGAGGGTGTGTCAAAAAATGACTTCAAAGCATTTTCCATAAGCAACTGCAAAGAACATGTTGCTTGTCTAAAGAGGAAGACAGAGAAAAAAGTAGGGCAAAGGGCAGAACTTGTTCGAGGGCTGGTTTAAATTGAGAGCCCATTCGGTATCCTAGTAGGCATATTGGGCATGCAGTTGGTTATCTCAGTCTGCAGACTGAGAGAGGGGCTTGGCTGAAAATATAAATTTAGGACTTATCAGCTTCTTGATATTTCTAAGGATGGCTAAGAGCATCGGGAAATGAGAAAGGAGACGAGGTCTGCAGACAGGCTCCTGGGGCACGGCAGTGGTGAGTGGTTAGTGGGGATGGAGAGCAAGCCTGGAGGAAAATCTGAGCATCCATGTGTCCTGGAAGGCAGCTTTTAGGAATGCCATAGTAACAGTGTACAACAAATCGCTCCCTAGCACAATAATTTGTCTTTGTCTTCATGGTCACCAATATGTGGATAGATATAGTAGGCAAGCTGGCCTTGCCTCAACCAGTGACCTCTAGAACCAAGAAGGAAGACACAGCAGCTGGTTTGGGACTTTACTGCACACCACTGAAGTCTAAATAGCATTGCAAAGCTCATGAGTATACTGAAGGTCCCTGTCACATCAAACTGGTTAATATTGCATTGCCTTGAAGTCATCGGATAGTCAGATTCAACATCACTGTCCTATAAAAATATGACGCCAACTGTGGAAGGTGATGAAAAACACAGATTCTTATCACAGCAGGAGAGGAACGTGTTACAACATGGAGCGAGTGAATGTTGAGCACTAGAAGGGACCGTGAACTGAACAACATGGAACTCATCAACTGAGCTTGACAAAGATGGCTTTAGTTAAATGGATGAGTGAAAATCTGGCCAGAGTGGGTTTCAAGAGTAGATGGGAAGAGAGCAATTGCTGAAGAGAGGTTTAGACAGGTTGCTGTGGGGCCAGGAAGGGGTCCAAGGCGATCAGAGTGAAGCACAAGCACTGTCAGCTCTGTGATGCTCTGTTGTTCATATGTATTAGAAGGAAGGAAGGGAGGAGGGAGGGAGGGAGGGAGGGAGGGAGGAAGGAGGGAAGGAAGGAGGAAGGAAGGAAGGGAGGGAGGGAGGGAAGAAGGAAGGAAGGGAGGGAGGGAGGAAGGAAGGAGGGAGGAAGGGAGGTAGGAAGGAGGGAAGGAAGGGAGGAAGGAAGGAAGGAGGGAAGGAAGGGAGGGAGGGAGGGAGGAGGGAGGGAGGGAGGAAGGAAGGAGGGAAGGAAGGGAGGGAGGGAGGGAGGAGGGAGGGAGGGAGGAAGGAAGGAGGGAAGGAAGGGAGGGAGGGAGGAAGGGAGGGAGGGAGGAGGGAGGGAGGGAAGGAGGGAGGAAGCGAGGGAGGGAGGGAGGAAGGGAGGGAGGGAAGGAGGGAGGGAGGGAGGAAAGGAGGGAGGGAGGGAGGGAAGGAGGGAGGGAAGGAGGGAAGGAGGGAGGAAGGGAGGGAGGGAGGGAGGAAGGGAGGAAGGAAGGGAGGGAAGGAAGGGAGGAAGGAAGGAGGGAAGAAAGGAAGGGAGGGAGGGAAGAAGGAAGGAAGGAAGGGAGGGAGGGAGGGAGGAAGGAGGGAGGGAGGGAGGGAGGAAGGAGGGAGGGAGGGAGGGAGGAAGGGAGGGAGGGAGGAAGGAAGAAAGGGAGGGAGGGAGGAAGGGAGGGAGGGAGGAAGGAAGAAAGGGAGGGAGGGAGGGAGGAAGGAAGGGAGGGAGGGAGGGAGGAAGAAAAGAAGGAGGGAGGGAAGGAAGGCAACAGCTAGAGCTCTAGTCTTGATTCCTTTTATTCTGAAAAGAAATTTAGAAACAACAGTGGGCCATTCCTGTGGTTTTGTTACATATCCCTCATACATACTGTAATTTTTCATGTAAATGTAAAATAAAAAACCTACATTTTAAATACCTAGTACCAGACCACATATATTATCCCAAACCTTTGTTCCTTAGTCAACTTTTTTAAAATTTATTTTTAATGTGTGTGAATGTGTGTGTGTGTGTGTGTGTGGTGTACTGTGCGTGCCATGTGGAGGTCAGAGGGCATGTAGCAGGAGTCAGCTCTCTCCATCCAGCAGCAAGCATGTTTATCCATCTTATCAACCATCTTACCAGCCTCAACTAATTCTTGCCAATGACTTATTAATGTATATGCATGTGATTTTTTTATTCATTTAATTACTACAGTTCATGGTAGTGAACAGCTAATCCTTTGTACATTTGCCTGATGATGAACAAAGCTAAGTTATAACAAAACACTATAGTCTAGATAGATTAAATAAATGCCATGTTCTTACAGTGATATAGTCAAGTCCGAGTTCAGCTTCTGGTCAGGGCCTACTCACGGCTTGCAGATGGCCCTCTTCTTGATCTGGATCATGGATTTCCTTTCTTCTTGGGAGTGTGTTTAGGAAAGGGTCAGGGATACCCTCATTGTGATGTCTCACCTACAACTACCTTCTAAATCTAACCATTCTGGGGCAATGACTCCCAAAAGTTTTCATCTGAACCCCACAAGAATGTAATGGCATATGAGTGTGCACACACCCCACAAATAAATACATTTGAAAACTAAACATGAAAACCGATCATTTTGAAAGGGCTACCTCCAAATACCATCAGTTATAAACTCAGGGAAGACAGCGGTATTTAGTCCACAGCCTTAATGTTTTACCATCCTAAGTAGTGTCAAATTATACATTTATTACAATATGGAATAACTCGGTTTCCCCCTAGCCCTTGCCAACATGTGACATTCTTAGATCATATACACTATACAACATTCAATCATGACAATACAACATAGACATGGAATAAGTACATTATTACAGTAGTCCTTTTGTACTCTTATTTCCACTCTCAGGTGTGCAGTACTAGAACTCAGCTGCTGAACTATCTCATGACCTCAGACCTTACACTTTACCAGTCTGACAGATGTGAAGTGCTCTCTTACGGTGGCTTTAATGCACATGTTCGGTGATACTGAACACCATTTCATGAGTTCATACACTCACTTTGCATTCAAAAATTTATATTCAATGCTCTGGATTATTTAAAAATTATTCTTATTTTTAAACAAGTAGTCAGTCCAACACAAAAGTATATGGGGCTGGAGGGTAGGTTCAGCCAGTGCAGGCATGCACCACCACCAAACTGATAACCTATGTGGTCTTCTGTACCCACAGGATGAAAGGAGAGAGGTGACTTCAGAAAGGTGTCCTTATGTCCACACTGACATTCACACACAAGGGCAAAATGCACATGCACATAATAAATAAAAATAATCTAATCGTCTAGTGTTATACACACACACACACACACACACACACACACATTGTAACTTTGAATCTTACTGATGTACATAGTAAAAAACTCCTGCCTGCCTTTTCCCCATCCAAATTTTTCTGATAGACTTCCAGAGATATTTTGTAACTCATATAAAAGACAACACAAGCATTTATTTGTTTGTTTATTTTCTTAATACAAATACTGGAAAACTTCATATATTGCTGTATTCCTCCCTTTCCCTTAATAAACAATGTATCTTGAGGTTACTTTCATAAAAACTCTTTATCTTCTATCTCTCCACTGTATGACTCAATCATGATTTAACTAGTTCCTTGATGTTAAAAGCAATAGCAAACACATAGACTAACACATTTCCTCTCCCCACCAACATACAAATGAGTCAAGTGTTAGTCTCAGCTTACAGAGCCTCTGGGGCTCAGGGAGATTTAGTAACTTACCCTGGGACACAGTGTCATGACATTTTAGAGTTGAAATTTAAAACCAGGCTGTCATAATCTTTACTCACTGATCAGATGCACTACTACAATGAAGAATCCATTTTTTTACTGAAAAGCTAAGGTGTATAATTTTGTTTGAATTACTTTAAAGGTATAAGGATAATTTGGCCTCTTTAAAATATTTAGATGATCCTAGCCATAAACATATTTATTATTTCTCCATTTCTGAAAGAAACATCTTTAAAAAAAAAAAAGACAAGGTTTCACTATGGAGCCCAGACTGACCTGCAACTTGATATACTTGCAGCTCAGCCTCTGTATGCTGAGATTATAGACATATGCCACCATGCCTAACTTCCCTGATTTCTTTTTTTAGTTTGTGAAATAATTTTATGCATATGAAGGTTTTGTCTGAATGTATAGCTGTGTACCCATGTCCTTGATGGCCAGAAGAGAACGTTAGATTCCAAGGGACAAGAGTCACAGATGGATGTGAGCTGCCTCGTGAATACTCGGAGACCCCAATTCTCTGAAAGAGCAGCCAGTGCTCTTAACCACTGAGGCACTGTCTAGCCCTGAGCTTCTCAGTTAATAGTTCTAATTCTCCCTGTATCTGTCTTTCTCATATTCTGTTAGACTCATTCATTTTGTACTTATTGCTGCTACTGTAAATTATTCAGCAAATGGAAGCTATATGCACAATTTAAATTATTTTTCAATTGTAAAGATCATTACAAACTTTTAGATTTAAAATTGTGTGTGTGTGCATGCGCGTGTGTGAAGATACAAGAGCTGAGATCGCATGACTAATACAGGACTGAGGCCCGTGCAGACACGTGTAGCTGAGGCTACACAACAAATTTCTGTTTTTCTCTTCCATTCTGGGTGGGTTTCAGAGATGGAACACAGGTTGTCAGCCTTAAACCGCAAGCACCTTTACCCTCTGAACCATCTTGTTATCCCCAAAATGTTATACCTTCTTGTGTAATTCTGTGTCCCTTGTCTTTACTAAACTCTCGTTTTTTTTTAACGTGGCTACTGCTTCTGTTAAAGCTTAGTTTGAGTTAATGACTGCCCTCTAGAAGAAATAAACTTGTATTTCCGCTCATCACTTTTCATCCGCTAGTTACTCTCTTAGCAGTGACCACCAAGCTTTACTGAGAGCCAGGATCACTGGATGGATAAAACGCACATTTCTAGATATGGGTGTAGTGATGTACACTTGTAATCCGAACACTTAGAGGCAGAGACAGGAGGATCATTATGAGTTTGAGACCAGTCTGGGACATATAGCAAATCCTTATCTTTAAAAAAAAAAAAAAAGCAGTCTCCTGGGAAAGCATTTTCAGGGATGCTGATTTAGTAGGGTGGGTCAACATTTGCACACATACTCTTCATGATTCTGTTCTGATACAGATACTGTATGACTGGCAGTTTAACAAGCTGTGTAGCCTGTGTCTCCTGACATTTCTTTATTGCCTACCCACCTAAATTATGATCCCTTCAGGGAAGAGATTTGTCTTACTTTTCGATCCTTGTTGCCTAGGAGCATAGCTTACCTACCATAGACGCTGTCTTAGTTAGGGCTTCCATTGCTGTGAAGAGACACCATGACCAAGATAACTCTTATAAAGGACATCATTTAATTGGGGCAGGCTTACAGATTCTGAGGTTCAGTTCATTATCATCATGGCGGGGAAGTATGACAATGTCCAGGCAGTCATGGTGCTGGAGGAGCTGAGAATTCTACATCTTGATCCGAAGGCAACTTGGAGAGACTGCTCCCACATGGCTAGGAGGAGGGTCTCAAAGCCCACCCCCACAGTGACACAGTTTCTCTCACAAGGCCACACCCACTCCCACAAGACCACACTCACTCCCACAAGGCCACACCTTCTAATAGCCACTCCCTTGGCCAAGCATATTAAACCATCCCAGATGCCAAATAAGTGTGTAGATGGCGAGGAAAAACTGGATAAAGTTGTGACACTTGCTTGTTTAAGGCAAATGCCTTAAAACACTTACCTTCCTATCCCCTGTATGTGTGAAAATAATACCTGTTTAACTCAAAGGTTTTGTTATTAATGATTGGATACTGACACAAACTATGAGCCTCAGACAAATCACTTTCTTCAAGGTAATCCTGTTCGTTTATGTAAAGTGTATGCTAAATTTTCATGCTAGAAATGAGGTATGGGGAAATAACATTCCTTAACTGACTGTAACAGTCACTACTGTAGTAATCTTCATACAAGCTCCAATCATTTGAAACTGAACAAACATGTCTTTCTACTGGTGAGCCTGAGATTAATTTTGACTAATTTAATGTCAGATGCCATGAAAATGTTTCCTGAGCCCCTTGTAATACTTGAAAGGTGATTTAGTCAAGTTATCTCGATATCACAGAGTCCCAGATGGGGTGGGGCAAATCTAAGAACACAGTAATTACCATCATCTACATTTTGTGATAAAGAGCCTTTCAAATAGAGATACTGCTGTAATTTGTATCTTATTACGGCCAACAATGTACCATCCAGGCACTACATTTCAATGCTTTAATTGAGACTAGTATTTACGGTAACTAATTAGGAAGGCATTATCATATTTATGCTTTGAAACTTCATTAGTTCTCAGTACTTTTCAGACTTTGTTATCACATCTGTTATGTTGTTTGCCTTATATACTGCTCTGTAAGTTTTGCATAGGTGGCTAACTGATGTTTGGTGTATTCTATAGGTCCATATAATTCAGAAGATATAGGTTCTGTCTTATTAGGGCAAAATTTGTTTGTGCTATGCTCATGTTTTTCAATCTTGCCTTATTTTAGTAATCACTGGGGTAATTATGTAATTTCTTACTAACTCTGGAAATTTGCTCCCTTTCATTCCACTTTTGGAAAACCTTCATCAGGCTGGGTAAGGTGATCAACCGAGGACACTCTTAAAATCTGCAGCCTTGAGCATGTAAAGCACATTCTCTACCACTAACCTACACACTCAGCCCAAAGATACTCTTATTAACAGACTATCAAATGTGATCTTATTTTAAGAAATTTGATTTTTGCAAGTGATACACTGTTTTGCATTTTTATAGCATGTTGAATATTTTTAAAAAATTTTCTTAAAAGCCTGAGTTACTTTCACAAAACATTATAAACTGAGGATGTTATAAACAAGAATTTACTTCTTACATGTCTGAATGCTGAGGCCAGGACCAGGGAGATGTCACATTCATGTCTGGAGACTTCTCTTCAGCAGACCATCTTGCTATGCTCTTGTTAGTAGAAGAGGCAGGCAGTTCTCTGGAGACCTTTATACAATACTCCATTTGCAGAGGCAATGATCTTATGATCTCATCTCTTCCCCAAGCCTCCGCCTCCTAATGCCAATACACTGTTGACTGGTTTCAACACATGAATTTAAAGGGACACAATAAGACCATAATTCCACTACAGTAATTATGCTGAGATAAATCAGTAAGGAGAGGTACCAGGAGTTATTGTTTGAAAAGTATGTATGAACCTTGGTGACAAACAGAAGTATCTGACTGTTCAAGCATTCCCAAATTGTCCAAAGAATATTGCCTTTGTTCAAAATGTGTATTGAGCTGTTTGTTCTCTTTATTTTAGGCATGTGGTTGATGTTTATAGGTCACTTGGCATAAGTGACAATGGAAGCCAGTTCTGAAAATCAGGCTTAGTGGAGATGGGTATACACAGGCTAGTGACTGAATTCCTAAGTAAACAGGAAATCACACATTGCTTTCTATCATTCATTTTCTTTGGCACAATTTGTCAAACATTGACTGGGCACATGGCTGTAATTAAAAGGCAATATCTCTGGCGTTGATTTTGCATATCTATTCTAATGCATTTCAAATGAGTTCTCTATTTTCAGATACAAGGTAATTATGCAGGCAAACCACTCTGAGGGTCAGTTGCTAGAGCACTTGATTAAGGATACACAAAGTCCTAGGTTAGAACCCCAGCACTGCATAAACTAAGGACACATGACACATGGCACATGACAGTAATCCCAGAACTTGGGAGAAGAGTGAGAAAGTCAATGTGACCCTTGACTTCAGTGAGTTCAAGGTCAGCCTGGGACATCTGAGACCCTGTCTCAAAAGGAAAGATAGAAAGGGAGAAAGAGGAATGGGAGGAGGGAGAAACAGAGAGAGAGAGAGAGAGAGAGAGAGAGAGAGAGAGAGAGAGAGAGAGAGAGAGAGAGAGAGAGAGAGATTGTGACTTTCAACTCCAAAGGAAAATTTGCACTATTCAGTTATAGTTCATTTATTTCTGCATCCTTTATCTAGGCCAGAATAAAGATTAGAAAGATTAGATTTGTCCAGAGGGCTTAAAGAGTTGCAACAGTTGACGACAGTGGGCACACAAATAGCCCAGAAAAGTTTAATCCAACCGCATTACCAAATAGGAATGTGTGAGCAGTAAAGACCATATAAAGAAATCTGAACCTCAGGTTTCACAAAAGCCCCTTAATTTTGTTAGTTCCTGAAAGCCACAAGCCCCTTGAACACCCTGTTCACAGAATATGGTTAATGAGCACTATCTTAGGGTTTTCTTCCCGTGAATAGATGCCACGACCAACCAAAGCAACACTTAATTGGGGCTGGCTTATAGTTCAGAAGTTTAGTTCATAATTTCTATGGCCGGAAGCATGGCAGAACACAGGCAGCTAGGGAGAGGGAGCCGAGAGGTCTGTATCCAGATCAGAAGGCAGCAGGGAGAGTGACCCTAGGCCAATCTTGAGCATCTGAAACCTCAAATGTATGCCCAGTGACATACTTCCTCCCACGAGACCACATCTCTTAATAGTGCCACTCCCTATAGGCCTATGGGGCCATATTTATTCCAACCACCACAAGGTCCATGGAGAACAGTGGAAAATCCAGGCAGGCTTCGAATGATGTAAGAGCCAATAGCAACACTGAATGAAGAATCGTTTGCTATTTTATGAGAAGAAAGACAAAATTATGCAACAAGCAACTTAAGTAATAACTTTGTTTTCCATTAGCATTCATTAACACATAATAGGTTTCACTACACAACTTAGCAAATATTTAATACACTTGAAATTTCATACACAGTAAATGGCACGCATAACAATCAATTAACGACTCTGCAGTACGTAAACTGTGAGATTATTATGCAATTAAGGGCCTGGCAATGCGTCATTTGCTAATTAATTACACATATACATGTGGCACAAACTTTTGTCAAGCAATATTCTAGATGCTTTTGATGTGATAAGCAAAATAGATGAAGTCTTTGCCCTCGTGGAACAGTTCAAGTCTAAAAGGGAGAGCAAGGCAAGGCAAGGCAAAGGAGCAGATCATCTTGAAAGAAGACTTCTGTGAATTTTCAGGATGGTGCAGCCTGATACTCTCAGGATTTTAGCATAAGAAATCTACTAGCCACGGGCTTTTATATGTCAGAAATACACTTTGTTTTTGTGATTTCCTAAGATGTCTTTTATTCCCTTCTACAAATGATGGTGCTAGCTCACTATGTTAACTTGCAAAACCAATCCGTTAACCATTGCTCACTGTATACTTCAGATGGAAACATTAAAAGTTAACTCAGGGGGATAGGGAGTCAGTAAAGGGCTTGTGGCCTAGCAGGAGGGAGGAGGTCAGATCTCAGGCATCTGAAAATTTGGATGTGGTAGTAAGTATCTGTAATCCCAGTGCTGAGGAGGTGGAGACGGGAGGTTGCCTACAGCTTGGTGAGCACCTAATGCAGCTGAATAAGTTGCTGTCTTAAAACACTAAGGTGGAGGCTGGTTGAGTAGATCAACCTTGGTCTCCATATACATGTGTGCACCTACTCATACATGTATGCATCCACTCATACATGTGTGCACCTATTCATACATGTGTGCATGCATGCACCTACACATACATGTGTGCATCTACACATACATGTGTGCACCTACTCATACATGTGTACTTACTCATACATATGTGCATGTGTGCACCTACTCATACATGTGTGCATGCCCACCAACCCTCTAACCCCCCAAAGAGAGAGAGGAGGGAGGGGGGAAGGAAGGATTAGAGTTTCAGACTCAGTGTTCATTCAGCAAGGCAATTCCTTCACCCTTACCTTCATTGAGCTTTAATTATTCATGAATATAAACCTCTATTTATGCCTTTCACACTGAATACCATTTTAAATGTTTTTTTTTTAAATCTCACAATGAGCGATTTTAGAAAAAAAATGAGCTTTACTAATTTTCTATTCTCGTTTTCTGACCTAGTTTGCAAGCCAATGAATATAATAGAAAGGCTGTAAGAATCATCTAGTTCCGGTTTACTGACACTCACATCAAGATTAAGCTTCAGGCCTTCTGCTTTCATTTCCTTGCTTAACCCTTCTTTCCTCCCCTGTAGCCCACCCTGCGACATCACTTCTGCCCCAACTGAGGGTTGGGGTTATAGTGTACAGACCACATCTACTTACCTGTTCTTTCTTGATGGATGTTATGATTACAATTTCTGTAGTGATGTGGTGATTTTAAGTATTTTTTTTGTGTGTCTGTGTGCATCACACCGTGTATGTACGAACGTCCAAGAAGAGAGCTCTGGATCCCCTGGAGCTGGTGTTACAGGTGGTTTGTGAGCTCCCAATGTGGGGGCTGGGAACTGAACGCAGGCCCTCTCAAAGAATAGCAAATGCTCTTAACTGCAGACCACTCTCTCCAGTCCCCTCACTTCTTTCAATAGTATTTATGGAAACCCTAATATAGGTTAAGAGCACTGACTGCTCTTCCAGAGGTCCTGAGTTCAATTCCCAGCAACCACATGGTGACTCACAACCATCTGTAATGGGGTCAGATGGCCTCTTCTGGTGTGTCTGAAGAGAGCGACAGTGTACTCACATACATAAAATAAATAAATATTTAATTTTTCTTTTAAAAAACCTTACACACAACACAAAATATCACATTACATTGGTAAAATGGTTAATTCCAAGATTCATTAGGAATTCTTTAAGCACAACTTGAGTGATGTATTTATTTGGAAACTGTTGATGCACACATCAGTGTTGATGGAACATCATGTGACAGGGAGGGAAACTGAGAACCTAGAGTCTGAGTCACAGGCTGCTGCCGTTTGCCCAAGATGTCAACAGGCCCTAGGTTAGGGTTGTTGCTAACCCGTGCCACAAAGAATAATACAAACCAAAGAGAAGTGGTGTGTATAAATCCTTGAGTCAGTTGCTTTCCAGAGCTGGCCACCGGAGGTATGGAAACCACCAGTCAAGCCTAGGGCAACTCTCCAGTTCTGCAAAGTTTACACAATAAACACTGCCAAACACAGAATCAAAGCACAAGCTTGAGGAACCCAGGCTCACACATTGATGTAACTGATGTAATGACAGAATAACAGATCTAGCTAGGGTTGTGACATCCTCTTCCCCCTCAGCAGCATGAACCAGGAGAGCTGTATCTATACATCAGTGCAAAAGCTACAGGAGTTTTCATGAGCATCAAGAGAGGGCAGGACATTGACTTGCTGATTCTGACACGGCGAATGCTAACAGAGATCATGACAGCTCCCCTTCTTTTCCTCTGTTTTGAGTTGTCAGTTATCTGATTAGAAACACAAGCAGGAAAATAACCGTGTTCCCTGTATCTGAATCTATTTCGGACACAACTAGAGAGACAGGTTATGTTTATATTGCAGGGAGTAGATTACAGCTTAGCTGGGAGAGCGCTTGCCTCACTTACAAGTAGTCTGATCTCAGCAACACACAGGCACTAGGTGTGATGGCACATGCCTGTGGTTCCAGAGATTGGTAGCATCTGAGTTTCAGGTCATTCTGGGCCATAAAACAAATTGGAGGACAAACTGGGTTACATGAGACTTTATCTCAAAAGAGAAACTGTTTCTTTACATGACTTGTTATAATTCTGGAATTCAAGGAGATTTAACAGTCACTCAAGGTAGTAAAGAAAAATCTTCACATGTTCTTTGCAAACAAGGACCAGGCATGGAGGCACATGTGTGCAGTCCCAGCACCTGGGAAGCAGGATCGAGAGCTGGGATCCAGATGGAGTGTGGTGGTTTGAACGAGAATGGCCCCCACAGGCTCATGGATTTGTATAGTGTTCACCAGAGAGTGGCACTATTTGAAAGGACAAGGAGGTGTGGCCTTGTTGGAGGAAGTGTGTACCTAGGGTTCCAAAAAGCCCATTCCAAGTCTGGAGGCTTTCTTCCTGCTGTCTGCAGATCCAGATGTAGAGCTCTTAGCTACCTCTCCAGCGCCATGTCTCCCTGTATGCCACCATGATCTTCGCCTTCAGGAAAATGGACTGAAGCCCCAATTAAATGCTTTCCCTTGTAAGTCACTGTGGTTATGGTGTCTCTTCACAGTAACACAACATTCACTAAGACACTGGACTCAAGGCACGGCAAGCACAAGGTCAGCCTGGATACTTTGAGACTGTGTCTCAAAAACAAACCAAACACCAAAGCCAAACTCCTGCACACAAAAAGAAAAGCCACATTCGCAACTGAACTGTTAACTATAGGCCAGCAAATCTAATACTCCCGGTACTCAGTCCCTCTCTACCCTAGCTGTGCTGTAACCATCTTGTCTAGAACACAGTGCTAGGCAAAGTGGTTGGTTGTTCTTTCTGTAATCAGCTTTTCCCTGTTACACTTTATGAAAGGCAAAATTCCCAGTGTGCCAGGCTTCTGCTGTTCCATTTCTGACAAGATTTGACTCAACTATGTTCATTGCTTTAATTAACTAAATCATTCCTTCCTCCTTTTGCTTTTTTATTTCTTTTTTCTTGTCAAGTATTTGGTCACTGTGTGAAAATTAACTAATACGGAAAATGTGGGGCTGGAGAAATGTCTCAGTACTGCATTTCTAGAGACCCCAAGTTTGATTCTTAGCATTCATATCTGTAACTACACTTCCAAGGGAATCAGACACTGCTGAATTTCACAGGCATCTGCACTCACCTACACATGTCCATGTAATACACACAATAAAAATAATAAAAATAAATCTTTAAAAAAACTGGTACCGAGGGTAAGGTTTGTGCTATAGAGTAGGGTTGTTGCTAAGACAAGTCTGGTCATGTGTTCTGCAAACTTTGGGACTAACTTGCAGGAGAACGATGTTAGAGTTGTGGGTTAAAGAACATCCTGAATGTTGTAAGTAGATTTATTTACTTAGCAGGAGCTCAGACAATCAGAACGCCCAGAGAGATGCTTTTGAGTCCAAGGGTAAGAAGGGCCCAATCTGGAACTGAACTAGAGTCCATTCGTGTTACATTCACCCATGTCCTGATAATCTTTGAGTTAAGTTGAATTTAGAATAAGCTGATCTGTGGAGGAAGCTTCAGGCCAGCATAGCACACAGGCTGTAGGATGGTTAATGCTCACTGACCAGATTCACTTTACAGTAAGGAAGTAGAAAGATGATAAATCTACAGGTAGGCAAGAAAGAAGCATGAATGAGTGTAAACTTGCAGAGTGGGTTTGGGCAGAGCAGCTCTAGTTGTAAGATGAATGGCAGGAAAGAGAAAGAAACCTCGAACTCTGCACCCAACAGCAGGGAAGGTAAAGCCCCACTGGTCTAAGGCCCAGTATATAAACATGAAAACCCATGAGGAAGCAGGGGGCCGAAGTGAGTGCCTCTGCAGGGTTCCCTACTCAATATGAGAGCCCACCAGGGAAGTGTTTTCCTAGATCTCATGGAAACCGCTGCAGCCATGGCTGCAGAGCACCAGGCTACGTCTCCGAAGGGCAGCAGGCTACATCTCCGAAGGGCAGCAGGCTACGTCTCCGAAGGGCACCAGGCTACGTCTCCGAAGGGCGGCAGCACTTGGTGTTTCCTATGTAGTGTTAGTTTCCCAGCCCTGCAAAATGCAATGTATCATGGAAGCTGCCACCAAGATTCCAGAAGAGCCACCAGAGCTCCTGAGCGGGCTGTGCATGAACTGGAGTAAGTTACAGTGGAGACCGCAGGATACTGCAGATATCACAAGTGTGGCACGTCTACTGAGGAAAGAGAGGTCCAGGCATGGGGTGGAACTGGTCTAAGAAAGGCCACGTGTGCTGCCGGCAACAGATCTGAAGAATGGAGCTGAGCCTGTTGTAGCCAAGATGCCACAATAGGCCCAGGTGCAGACAGAGAACTTGAGTTTCCTTCCCTCCGCTGGGTTTGCGTCTTGCTTTGGTCCAGTCTTTCCTCTGCTTTGGAATGGGAACGGTTACTTGTTTATTCTACAGGAACGAGGGGATCTTGGAGTTTTCAAGAGTTGGATTTGAAGGAGTACAGGGACTTTCGAAGTTGAACCAAATGCATTCTGCATTATGAGATGGTCATGAACCTACAGGGAGCAGGGGTGGAGGATGAATGTGAAACGTTCCCCGTGCCTCTGCCTATTCAAGTATTTAGTTCCTAGCTGGCAGTACTGTTTTTCTGAGACTGCAGACTCTTTGGGAGGTGGAGTCGCCTTCAGGGAGGGATCCTGACCTTTCTGCCTGGCCCTGCTTCCGGTCCTGTCTGTGTCTCCGGTGTCTGTGGCTGCACCGACCATCTGTTCCTTCCCACCTTGGTATCCTGTACATTCAAACCATCCGCTAGAGTCAATGCACCCTCCTTTGATAGGCGTGTGATTCCAGAGATAAAAAAGGTGACTACTGTTTCCTGCTGCCCAGGCCTGCTGCACACAGCCCTCCCTGTTCCCCCTTCCCCAGTCAGTCACCATGTTCATGACAGCCTGAAAGTCATTTGCATCTTACAGTAGGTATAATTCAAGGCTGGTCTTCAGAGCTTTCTCTAAAGTTTTATTTTCTCTTGTTTTTCCTTGTGTGTTCTAGATGGAACTTTTGAGCACAGAATGTATGAAAAGAATTTCTGCTAGAGAAGCCATTTCTCTCTGTGAGGTCACTTCACCTCAGCTGGGCAGCGAAGGCGTCTCTCGCTCACGACTCTTGTCTGTGAAGTGACGTGCCTAGCTGTTTGAAGCCTCTGTCCTGACTTTCCCACAGTGAGGGACTACAACCTGAAATTGTTAACTGAAATAAATGCTTACTCTCCTAAATTGCCTTTGTTCAGGGTATTTTATCACAGCATCAGAACCGAAACTAACATGCACGCATGCTTGCATGCATGCACACACACAAGAGTGGAGGAGACTTCACAATAATCACTCCTGAGTTGACACAAGAAAAGAACAATTGTATGACATTTCATGTTTAATCTAGATCCTTGCAAGAATCTTGCTGAGTTTCGTAGAAAGGAATTAAGACTGAATGCAAGCTGCCCTCTGAAAGTAATACAAAGTGGTCCGGGATTGCCCATGTGATACGATGTCCAGACCGCAGGATGCATGAGCTGTTACCATTGACCATGAGGGAGAAGATGTTTGATTACATGAAGCCATTTAGTTTGAGTAAAAAGCAACAGAGTCACCTTTGCAACAAGTGTTGTTTATCTAAATCCTCCCTGAAGGTAGGAAGGGCAGGCCGACAGCACAGTCAGGAGTCTCCTCTGAGACCACACCTTTCAGCTCCTCCAATGCATATAAGGCCCTGGCTGAAAATAACAATTCTGTTCTTGTGCTGTGCCCATAGGGGCTGGACCACCACCCTGGTGAATGGGCTCAAGGAGACAAGTTTTGATTAATTAACTGGCAGAGAAGTGTATTTCAGGGTTTTATGCACATTAATCTTATTTTAAAACACACAGGGAAATATCCCAAATTCAGGATCAACAGGCTAGAAACTGACTGAAGAGTTTAAAAACAATGAAACACACACACAGGAGGGGCCACGCGGTACACACCTGTAACCCCAGCACCTGGGAGCAGAGGCAGGAGAACGGCTACAAGTGTGAGCCAAGTGTGCTCTATACAGAGCTCCAGGCTAGTCTAGGCTAGCCAGGGTTACACAGTGAGACACTGTCTCAAAACCAACATTAACAGGAAGAACAGCCCCGCCCGCCTTGAAGTGCACACAGCACTGCCGTGGAAGTCTGATGGGCAGGGAGCCAGGGCTACAGTCACCCGTCCTCATCACTACTGCTCCAGGCGTCCGCGAACGCCGCATTCAGCTGGGATTTGGCTGGAACCTAAAAAAAAAAAAAAAAAAAGGAGAATCTATTTTATGTGTTTCATAATTTTAGCCTCATAATCATTATGAAATATGTTAAATTAACATCAATTAGATTATTTGGAAACTGTATTACTGCTAATTTAAAAAGAAAAGTAATAGAAAGATAAGGTAGATTCATTTAAAACCGATAAAGCTGACTTTTCCCAAATAACCTGCTTCCCCTCACAAGTACATGCACAGTCTACACCATGACACAGCTCACAGTATCTTCAACTCTGTGGATAAGGTGCAACACTGACATCCTGGAGTTAAGACTGGACGCATGCCCACAGCAAACTGGACAGTCCAGCACACAAATGCCGGCAACTTTGTGTTGCTTCGATGAACTTTACCATTAGAAATAAAAAATACCAAAATTTGAAGAATATTTTTATCAGTGAGGATAATGTAATTTGTCCACCCCTCTTTTGAGACAGCTCTTGTACTGTAGTCTAGGTTAACCCAAAGCTCATTACAGTTCTGGGGTTACAGGGGTTGTGAACTCTTGTGTGGGTGTTGGGAATCTAACCCATGTCCTCTGGAAAAGTAGCCAGTGTTCGTAACCACTGGGCCACCTTCTCGGCCCTGCTCACGACAGTTCTGTAGCTCAGCTGGTTCTCAGCTGTGGCCGGCTCAGCCTCCTGAGGGCTAGGATGGTAATGAACATGTGGCCACCAAGCCCAGCTGAATAAATAATACAATCTGTAATAAAAAAGTAATGTGGGTTATTACATGTCTCTTTCTTTGTTTCAGCGAATAGTGCCAAAGCACAGGGAAACTCTAAGAGAAATGGTAACAAGGTTAATAATTAGCATGGAGGTTTCCCTGGGAGATTTCTCTGAAAGTTATTTGGGCTGTTTACTCAAAACTGCAAAAAAAAAAAAAGTCTAACATTCTTCTACCCTAGAGCCATAGGTGAAAAGGTTTAGCAACTGGAGAAACTTTAATTAACCGAATTATCAATTCAGTTGTTAATTATCAATTTACTTATATGGAAACCAAGACAGCTACTTTCTTATCTGTGGGAAATCACTTCAAAGGGCTTAAAAGACGATCATTTTTCTTGAACTAGGAATCAGGTTTGCTGGTTATTCTGCAGCTTTGCATCTGGCTATTTCATTTGATCCAAATTTCAAGAGCTACATAAATTGCAAGCTTAGTGTTAAATTATCTTAGATACAATGCCTTTTCTAATGTAGAGAAACATTTTCTGTGAAGGGTAAATAACCCCTAAGTTATGTCTAAGAATGTCATTTCCTTTAGGATCAACATGACAGAATCTTACAATTCAAATGGAAAAGCCAGTGTTCCCAGTAAGTTCCCACATCAGATAGACTAGTTAGAAAACACACTGTGATACAGGCATGCTGCACAGTTGTTAAATAGAGCAAAGTACATCGCTAGACTTAGTGGCTATCACCACTAAGAAGTACAATAAAAATTTCTTTACACTTGTCTCCAAACGTCCAATATAAACACATGACCAAACTCTAGCTAACCATTCATTTCTAGCCAGCAGTAACAGAGGCCTGAATTCTATTCATTCGTTCAGTGATCCAAATGTCTGTTGATTCTCATGACGATAGATTAATAGTGGTCATTCCTTACAGTTCAAACATGACTTCCATCATGGATGATATTTTAGGCTGGGTGTGGTGGGACATGTCTGTCACCTTTCCACTCAGGAGCTTGACAATTTAACTGCTAAACTAGGTTGTTCAGAAAGGGTTTAATCTCAGAGGCACTGTACTTGAGCATGGGGTGACAATTTTCTCCTGTCTTTAGACTTTTAACTCTGGCTTTGATAGCTGCCAAAAATATCCTTGGGAAATAAAAGCTACACAAAGCTCATGTGTTATAATTCCATTGTGAAAACCCAATGTATAATCTACTAATCATTTTAATTTCATTTGAAGATTCAGCAGAAAAACAAATTTATATTTCATTATGAATTATTTTCTTTGGTAAACATAGAAACAAAAATAACCAAGATTTTGACATAATTGTGCATATATTTACTACTTACAGTAGTAAACAGATATTTGGAACACATTACAATATCACTCCTCTATTGTATTGCTAAAACAATCACGAATAAAACACCAACTCAAGAGCTGAAATAACAATACTGCAGGTGGATTTAACAGATACATTACTATTTGAGAGTCCTCTACTTCGGTTTTCTCTACAACATCTCCTCCTAGTGGACGTTGAGACTATGCATGAACAACCCTCCCTCTACCTCCCCAGGTCTCTGGGTCTACAGACAGTTGTGCATGATAAGGGGATAATAAGACTTGAGTTTAGAAGGTACCCAGCCCAGAACCAAAAAATAAAGCTTAAAACGAAGCATCCCAAAGTTTCAAGTATCTGGTGTTACTGGAAAGTCTCAGAAATTTCCACTTCAGCTAGTGATACATCCATACAAGTGCAAAGTAGAAACAGCCATTTCCTGTGCCAATGTCAATTTGGGGAGGGGAGGGTTGATTCTTGCTTTTTGTAGCTCAAGCTGTCTCAGTCCCCAGAGTGCTAAGATTACAGCGATGAGTAAGCACACTCAGCTGGCAGTAGGATTCTAGATAAGAAGATTAAAGCTGCAGTGTATCTTCCCTATACATCTCTGGCAGCGAAAAGTACTTAGGAGTTGATTGGCTTGAGTTGACCATGGCCAATTAGAAAGTCTGGGTAAAACCAAACAGATTCTTTAGATATAATACAACAGCCTGTCAATTAAACAATGGAACTGAAGATCATAAAATGTATTCCTGTCATCTCATCTAAAGTCTTTTAGTTTCTATAGGTAAAATTAAATTACTCCTTTAAAATTTGAGATATACCCATCGGGCATCCTGCTTAGGTTCGAAAGGAAACCTAAGATCAACTTTGGCTTGACAATCTGATACATGCATTTGAAAATACCACAGTTGTCCCAGGGTAACGGTTGGTCAGGGTAGAACAAGGCCTGACCTAGGTTTGCCGGGCACCTGCAGGAAGGAGGTGCATATGTATGTTCTTGTGTTATGCTGAGCCACTTACACAGCCTCCCTGGGAAATGGCGGTTACTCATTTAACAGCTCAGGGAAAAACCTAAATTGTAAACATCCATCCACATATGCAACCAGTTCTCTTTCCAACTGGCTTCTCTGTTGGGGTATACACATTCTACCTACATGCATATGAACGTTCTAAATAACACTTCATAGATAGTTACATCAACGTTATTCAGATCTTAAAGTTGAAAACAGGAACAGTATATTTTATTTATTTACTTTTTGTTTTTAAGGACAGGATTTTCTATGTAGTCCTAGTTGTCCTAGAACTTGCTCTGTAGACCAGGTTGGCCTTGAACTCAAAAGATCTACCTGCCTCTGCCTCCCAAGTGCTCTGCCTACCAAGTGCTAGAATTAAAGGCATGTACCACCACACCTGGCTTATTTTACTGTTTTTATTGAAAATTTATTTTCAATAAAAATTAGTATTCTATTAAAGACAAAAAATTATTTACATATATGGATATTTGCCTGTTCACCACTAGCATGCCTGGTGCCCGAAGTTGAAGAGAGCATCAGACAATCTGGAAGTGGAGTAATAGGTGATTGTGAGCCATTGTTGGGGTACTGGGAATTGAACCCAGGTCCTCTAGAAAAGTGGCCAGCACTCTTAACGGTCAAACCATCTTTGGCTGGCAATAGTGTATTTGAAAAGACTAAGGCTTTCTAGCTCTAACCCTTAAATATGAAGCTCAGCTCTTTACATCTTTGTGATTCTGTGTTGGCCAGGACTGGCCTCCGTCTCAGCCCCGCCCCACCCCCGTCTCAGCCTGAGCCTCAGCAGCACTGGGGTCACAAGCCTGTGCCCCACATGGGTGTCCCTATTTGTTTTCATTTTCCGTATGTAAGAGTTTGTTTAGATGAGATGTCCAAATGATCACCACAGCTAATTAGCAAGGAGATAAATGAGCTATCAGTCACAAAGTTTAACAAGCTACTTAATTTTCTTCTAAAATTCTTACCTCTATGTGATTTATTACAGTAGCTTTATTTTTATTTATTTTTTAGTATTTTAATTTGGCAAATGGTTGTTATACTTCCCAACATGACCCACAGTTATAATTTACACACACACACACACACACACACACACACACACACACACACACACACACAGATGGGGGGAAAGGGGAAGGGAGGGAGAGAGAATGAGAGAGATTCTTGAAAAGCAGGAAAACTAATTAAATAAAAATGCAAAATAAATGTCTAAATCAAACTATTCAGAATCCAGTCATCCAAAGAGGCTGTATGCCAAAACAATCAAGCCAGCTGAGATATGTGATGAGATCAGGACACACTTATTTGGAGTATTTATGAATGTGCCTTTCTCTCTTTCATCTGGTTTAAAGGTCCAAAGAAATAACTTCCAGGCTTCACACTGGCTGTACTGGTAGCAAATTCAGACAGAAACTCTATTTGGCCAATAACTACCAGACACTACCAAGGAAAACTGTTTCTGGTGTCTTCTGACATGGTCCTCTTTTTATAAAGGAATTAAGGATATGAAAAATATTTTCAGAATATCAGACTTGCTTTATTAGTGATTTTCTTCCATTTCTATTCAAGTTGCTTTTAATTACCTACAGGGCTTCCCCCATATTAAAAAAAAAAAGGAACTATACCAAATTATTTCATTCATATTTTTATATCCTTGTAGTTAGGATAAATGGGAATGTGTAACACCACTTTCCAGAAAGTTCCTGAAAGAGAAGACATCTTAGGCACGTTTAATTACATAGTTTAAAGAATTCATGTTTAAAGACCGTCACACTTAAGCCTGTTCCTGTCACTCAATGCCTGTCACTTTACAGTAGGACAGTAGGTAATTCTCCTACTGCCCAGCAGGAAAAGGTCCCTAAGATATTATCACACTAGTGTCAGTCTGAAAACACTACTTGATTATGCTGCCACTTTTTGTAATGGAAAGTGAGAGGCCACTGTCTCAGGGCAGGGCTCATGCCTTTCCCCTCTGTGGAACACCTTCATCTAAGGCTTTTTATTCACACTGTCGTATTATCCTAGATATGCACTGAGGTTGCAGATTCAAGTGTAAACTGATGGAATCTGACAAGTGAACAGACAGATTTTAAAATGTCACGCACCATAACTCAAAAGTTAACTCCAGCTTTCCCCTGCCCTCCAGACTGGGGATTACTTGAGAAAGGTCAGAGCTGACAGGCAAGCATCCAGGAGGCCAAGGTAATGCTGGGTCGGATGCATGTGCCCCTGCAGGATCAACTTAGACAAATACCATCAGGTGACTTGGAGATGTCAGAAAAGTTGTGTGGCATTACCACTTGAAGAACAACCAGGGCTTCTGCCCAACTTGTCAACCTTGTTACACTGCGGATCCTGCCAGTGGACAGATATGGGTAAATGCTGCCAACCCGCATCTCCCCTGTTCAAAATGTAGTATGGAGTCCTGGGAAGGGAACGCTCCCTAAGCCATCCTCCTCGCTATAAAGCCCAAACTCTTCAGAACAGCGCAGAAGCAGAAGGTTCACTGTATTGGGCACTTGTGTCTTGGTGGCTTGAAGCCATATAGGAAGCAAGCAAATAACAACAAAAGGAGATACTTGAGGAATACTTCTAGAAATCTATCCTCAAACTAGTTAGAAATAGGAGCAACTTTTGAGAATAAATTTATATTGATGTTGCTAAAAATAACAGAAACAGTTAAACATTTAAACTGTGAGATATAAATGATAGAACAGTATAGCATTAAAAATGTTTCCAAATAGTAGATGGGCATGGTGGTGCACACCTCTGGTCCCAGCACTCAGGGTAAGTACCAGGACATCCAGGGCTACATAG
The DNA here is from genome assembly GCA_036184795.1 of Tokudaia tokunoshimensis. Lineage (NCBI taxonomy): Eukaryota > Metazoa > Chordata > Mammalia > Rodentia > Muridae > Tokudaia > Tokudaia tokunoshimensis. The sequence goes on along the minus strand of BTHU01000009.1, from coordinate 36,084,919 downwards.
AAAAATTCTGTCCCAAAAACCAAAAAACAACAACAACAAAAAATGTTTTCAAATAGTTACTAATGACATGAATGAGGGTTACTATAGCATGTCAATGAGAAAAGACTCTAAATTATATATATGATGAATTAACCATTATCTTAAAAACAGTAAATAAAGCTTTCATTAATTAAAATTGATAAATTATGTTCTTTCATATTTTTCTAAATTTTTATAGATGTATGATAATAAATTATCGATGCATCCGGAAAACTACAAGAACTGTTTTAACAGTTTCTCCCACATAAATAAGACACTAATCCTCATAATCAGAAATCACTGCACAGTAGGTAAAAACAGCACTTACTTCAATGTCATCGTCAGGAACTGGTTCATATGAAGCTGGTACCCAAGCAAGGATATTGCAGTCCCTGCTACCACTGTAAAGTTCCTGTAATGTAGAAAACAAAGACTGATCAATCTAAAGCTGAGATGAGCTGTAGCAAATTTTAAATGATTAGATTCAGCAGGTTAGTTAAGTTAGGTCAGGTTAATTCCACTAATTTCTATTCAGTAAATGCAGTACGATGCCCTTCATTTTTTTTTTAAATGAGATGCCTTGAAATTTTGTGCATGATGTTGGCATAACTTTGTAAAAATGCTACAAAGCCTTTGGCTATACCCTGTGATTCCATACCAATTTGTGCCTTCTATAGATGAGAGTATCAACTGTCCTACTGGAATCTTTTTAGGAACAGCTGATATAATATGAAGCTTTATTTTATACTTTAAAATAGTACCAGGATATGTCAGAGCTTACAAACAAGTGAGAAAATCCTTTAGAAATTCAATGCTTTAGTTAGTTCTGTCAATCCTTATAATCATATTTTAAGTGTTAGAGAAAGTAAAATGTATAATAGCTTCTCGTTGGCAAAACTCGAGCCATCTACAATAAAGACTCCAATGAAGAAACCAAGAGTTCTATGAAAAGCTGCACTTGCAGCTGTCTACCTGGATGCTCTTCACAAGACCTTCAAGACCCAACCCTGTCTGCTGAGACATTTCCTATCTAGAAGGACCTGTGGGCTGCTGCACTTGTGTCAATGTCTTTATAGAAAACTGTTGCTCTCCACCGAACAACACTCACCCCCTTCCCAAACAAAACCCAAAGCTTTCTGATCATACAGTAAAATAAATACACAGTGTTTCTGATGTGTTCCGTGACTAAGGCTGCGTCTGAAGCAGATAAACACATGGCATTTGGCTGTGAGTGGTGGCATATGACTATAATCCCAGTGCTTGGATAGTGGAGGCAGGAGGATCAAGAGTATGAGACTATTCTTGTCTTCATAGCAAGTCTGGGGCCAGCTTGGTTAATATGAGACCTTGTTCCAAAAATCAAAGTAGGACAAAACATCACAACACAGGCAGAGCACTTCACGGGTGACAGCCCATACCAGAGGTCCGACTGCCCAGGAACGGACAGCAATCTCTGCCTCAGAATAAGTTGTTTTGTTTTGTTTTTTTAAATACTATAGCCCAAACTAGCTTTGAACTTGCTACGTAGCTCAGGCTAACTTTGAATTCTTGACAATAATCCAGAATGCTGAGATTACCAGTGTTTGTGTTACCACACCCAGCTTACTAGATAATGTTTGTTTGCCGATTTATTTATTTAATACATCTATATATGTGTGTAATGTATGAATGTCTTGCCTGTATGCATGTATGCGAACCATGTGGGCACATGATACCTGAGGAGGCCAGAACAGGGTGTCAGATTGCCTGAAACCACCTGAAACCAGAGTTACAGAGGATTGTGAGCGGCCATGTGAGCGCTAGGAACTGAACCCAGGACCCCTGCAGGAGGAGCAAATGTTCTTAACTGCTGAGTCATCTCTCCAGCTCACCCTTGGTATAATTTTAACTGACTCTTAGACCTCTCTGCTAAGGAGTTCCTGCCTAGAAGAAAGTTGTACTTTATAGTCAGAGTATCTTATTTAAAGTCGTGGTTGTCTCAGAGGGACTGATTCCTTTGATCCTTCAGATGACCATGCACTATTAACATCAACTTACAGGTTTGGGGACAGTCACATTATATCTCTGGTACTTTACAATTCTTTTCTCAGAAAAAAAAAATTGCTATATCATTATACTGATTAGTCAGGAAAGATACTGGCTTCAGAGTTGGAGTAGGATCCTTGGAGGCCCCCTTGAAGATGCTGTACAGAACTACGGTGGAGTTGCTAAAGAGTTCTAAGAAAAAGTCAAAAGATGGAACTGGTATAGTAGTGATTTACCAGCCATCAGGATAGATTGTTAATTATACATTTTAACCAGAAAAAAAAAACACCCAAAACATACACAGATACACCCCAGGCTGAGGTCAGGAAAATAAACAAACAGACTGTTAATGAGGAACTGAGTTCAAGTCCTCAGAACCATGTAAAAAAGCTAAGTGTGGTGACACGCACTGGTAAGCAGGCACTGAGTGTCAGAGGATGAGACAGAAGACTGTTAGGGACAGTTGATGGCCAGCCCAGCTTCAGGTTTAGTGACACATCCTTTCTCAATGAACTAGGGCAAAGGGTGATAGAGCATCTGATGACCAACCCTGGCTTCCATGCATGTACATAGGCATGTGCACATGTACACACATGTGACTATATACTGTACACACATACCAAAACCAGAAAGTCTGATCCATAGTTCATACAAGGGAGAAAAGCAAGGATGTTAAACAAAGCTCCTGAGTACTATGACACTTTTCACTGCAAGCTTGGCTGGACGTAGAACCACACAGAAACCCCTCAGGTGTATCTATGGCGGTGTTTCCAGAAAGGCTTGTTTGCTGAGGGAGCCCAGCGTGGATGTGGGTGGGATCACCCAGCAGGCTGGTGTCCTAGGAGGCATGAAATGGAGAAAGCAAGCCTATCGGTCAGCCATCAATCAGCGATCGTTTCCCTATGCTTTCTGACTGGGTGTAGAGACCAGGTTGGATGGATATCCCTGCTATGCCGGCTCCCCTCCCTGCCATCACAAACTGTGTATCTCCTAAGTAGAAGCCCAAATAAACCCTTCCCTCATTAAATTGCTTCCGGTCATACATTTTGGTTACATTAACAAGAAAATTAACTAATATAAGTATTTAAGAGATTTTGTGGGGCTGCTGAGGTAGCTCAGTGGGTATAGCCACTTGCTGCTAAACCAGATGATGGAGTTTGATCCCAGGACCCTGAAGATGGACGGAGAGAATCGATTAATCAATTCCTGTAAGTTGTCCTCCACACATACACCATGGTATATACTTTGCCACACATAAATAAATAAATGAAACTATGTGAATTGCATTAATTAAAAGGTAGACTTTTCTAGCCACTATAAAAGCATACTTATATCAGCATCTGGCAGAAAATAGTTACTTTCAGATAATTACTTTGATATAGTTCTGCAAGGTATACTACATTTTGGAAGTAAAGAAATAACCTAAAAATCTAACCTAAAAGATTTCATTAGATTTTCAATGGTTAAATGGAGTTCATATTCAAAGGGAAGACAATTTAATCCCAATCAATTGCACAGTATTATATTGATTCATTTATACTTTCATCTGAGATTTAGGCTGTCCTAATCTCTATTAAATAAGTACCAGCTCAAAGGTGGACTGACGGTATCATACTTCAGGATGATTACAGGTGTATAACACGTGAGAAAAGAACGACAACTTCCTGTCTTACATATACTCTGTGAGTCTGGCAAGCCTGCCATCTAAGCACTGTAAATTCCCCTAAGTATCATTCTGACCTGGAAATTCGGCTGAAACACGCAGCAGTCAACACTTTTGTAATGCCCCTTAAGCATGGCGAGTCGCTCTCCCGAGTAGACTGCGTACATGGCAATGGTGCTGCCGTGGGGAACAAACACAAACTCTGAGCTGCAGCCACAGGAGACGGTGAACTTCAGCCCCTTCCTGCAGTCATTACACACCTTCCCGTAGTTCACCTGCAGGATTCAATTAGAGTGTTACTCACTGCCAAAGCCTGAGTTAAAACGGCAGCAAAGATGGAAGCACACGCTTCTTCATTTACTATGGCATTCTACAGAGAGAGCCTTTAAATGCAAAAAACAGTATCTTAATAAAAACTAGGGCCAATGACACAAGTGTACATTTGATATTGGAGGAGAGAGAAATTGTGAATAAACTCACAAGGGACATATGATGCAACAAAGACACACTTGAAGAATTAGTTTCCATTGTCAAACTCTTTAGAATCTCTTCTTCCTTCCTTCCTTCCTTCCTTTTAACCTTTTCTCAGGGCTTCATATACGCCACATGAGACCTCTAACCTTACTGCATTTCTCGCCTTTGGTTTGACTAAAATTTTAAGAAACCTTCAATACTGGTAAAGAGTCAGGAGAGTATGTTATTGGTGTCATAATTTGGCTATGCCTTTAAGAAGGGACAATAGCTTAATATAAAACAAACTAGGAAGGAAACTGTCCCTTTGGGTGTGCTATGATACAACCCGCACTGTAACTCAACTGTCGCAGCCAGTGCGTAGGTAAACACTATCAACACGGTGCCCAGCCTTCACTTCTCTCTGAACTAACTCACTAAACAATAAAGACATCCTCACTTCTTAATGTAGTGATTGCTCCTGGGAATTTACTTTAAGGAAACAATTAAGTAGCAGAGAGTCTTATGCCCAAAGGTCTCATTGCAGTGCAACGGCAGACCAACTGAATGTGTTAACTTGCAATGGAGCTCATACCTATAGCCACCCTGGGGCAGCAGGGGTGCAGTCCATTCAACACTGAACTTGGGCTCTGAAATCTAGGTGTTAGAGGTTCTCTCAGACTTAACCTTGAAACGCCATTCTTCTCATCTGCTAATTGGAAATGACACCATTTACCATAGTGTTATTGTAAAACTACAAGGGAAGTCATGCACATGACAGCACCTGGGAAATGAAGGTAGCCAGTTACATTCAGATTCACTAATTCCACGTGTTAGGAAGAACACTCTTCCATTTCAACAGATAAGCCAGTATGTACCATTTAACTATAGGCCAGAGAGGGCCCATAAGTGGGGTGAGGGGAGAGCAGAACACACGATATGAATTGGGAGGGGATTACTGGTGGTTAAAATGAGAATGGGGAAAGGAACAAGGGAGGAGGAAGTTGGGTTAAAAAACATAAAGGCTGCATGGAAAATCCTTATGGAGACCTTCTATTAAAGTAGTTTGAACATAGGTAGCATCCATGGATAATGCCTCCCACAGAAGACACAGTTAAGTGAAAACCTTGCCAGACATGAGTTACTTCCTGTGATGGTTTGTATATGCTTGGCCCAGGGAGTGGCACCATTTGGAGGTGTGGCCTTGTTGGAGAAGGTATGTCACTGTGGGCGTCGGCTTAAGACCGTCACCCTAGCTGCCTGGAAGTCATTCTTCCACTAGCAGCCTTCAGATGAAGCTGTAGAACTGTCAGTTCTGCCTGCACCATGCCTGCCTGGACACTGCTGATGATAATGGACTGAACCTCTGAACCTGTAAGCAGCCCCAATAATGTTGTCCTTATAAGAGTTCCCTTGGTCAAGATGTCTGTTCACAGCAGTAAAACCCTAAGATAGAAGTTGGTACCAGAGACTGGGGTATTGCTGTGATAGGTCTGACCATGCTTTTATTTAGAGGAATGTAGATTTTGGAACTTTGGATTTGGAAAGTAGAGGAATGCTTTAAAAGGGGCTTAATGGGCTATCCTAGTAGGAATATGGAAGACTTTGTTACTGAGAGTGATTTGAATCGTGTGGACCTGGCATAAGAGATTTCCAGTGGAGAATTTCAATATGAGGTCTAAAGACTGTTTTTGTGGTGTTTTGGTGAAGAACCTGGCTACTTTTTGCCCTTGCCTGAAGAGTCTGCCTGAGGCCAAGGTGAAGAGACTCAGATTAATCGCATTGACAAAGGAAGTCTCAGAAGTGCCCATCATAGACTTTGTTCTCTGGTTAAGTCTCATGAAGAATGTTTTGAATAAGCATAGCAAGCTTAGAAAGGAAAAATATAAAATATATGATTTATTAAAGGGTCACCAGGAAGTGAAATGGAACTGAATCTTATGTTCTTGGAGATAATAGATTAAGGGACTTTGGGGCAAGATCCTTCCCAGCTAAATTTAGATCCAGGCATGGTGGTACACACCTTTAATCCCAAGAGATAAAGCCAAGCAGATCTCTGAGCTCAAGGCCAGCCTGGGACAGAGCAAGTTCTACATGAAAAGCTTAAATCCAAGTGTGGTGGGACACACTTTTAAAAGCAGGAGACAGGCATGCAGCTCCCTGAGGACAAGATCAGTCTAAGTGCAAGATACAGGAGAGCCAAGCTTAGGTAGAGAATTGGAAAAGAGGAAGCTAGTGATAATGTATTAGAACAAGGGGGACATGTTCCAGCTCCTGCAAGCAGCAGAACTTGACAGCTTCAGCCATGTGTCTCTGGCTTTATATTCAAGAGGAGAAGGAGACTACTGGGACAGCTGATGCTGGTTAGAAGAAGAGAAATATTCACTGAGGTGAAATCTTCTTGAAAGTGTTTTCTGAGAGCACTAAGAGCTGTGTTCCACTGATAGCCAAGGTTGTACCTCATACTACAGCTGTACTTGGTAATGTGTAAGAGTCACCCAGGTGTACTGGTTTTGAAGGCATGAAGGTGTCATGAAGAGTAGCTGAGGTCTGGCATTGTGGGAGGCCATGGAAGGTCATTGATGAAGGTGCAGCCTCAGTTGCAGTTGATAGTCCAGGACTGAATGGGTCATATAAAGGATTTGAGGCCTATAAAGGAAGAGAGTCTATGAGAGGCTATTGGTGAAGCCTAGTTGAATGGAAGACCCCAGCATATTGGAGATGCCAGTACCATGGGATGATCACCAAGAACAGCAGCGACAATGGAGTGGATCAACCTGAGCTTAGAGTGCTACAGAGGGCAGAGCTGAAGAAGTCATACCAGCCCTTTGGAGGAGCCCAGAAGATCATGTGTAGATCCCAGACATTGAAACAAGAAGTTGTAACATTGAAGCTGTCCAGAGACCCCAAGATGTTTGAGATGCCAGAGCCATGGGCTATCTGCTGAGGAAAGCTGCTAACAGGGAGTGGAACCAGCCCAGGAGAAAGAAGTTTGTTGCAGTCGACAACAATGAAAAAGGAGTTGGAGATCTGAAGACTGCTCTGACATTAGACATGGAGATGCAGAGTTTGGAGTTTACCCAGATGGTTTCCTGTCTTGCTTTGGGGATTACAGTTAAGTGATCGGATGAATCTCAGAAGAGACTTTGAACTCTGAACTTTCAATACTGTTGAAACTGCTTTAGACTAGGGGGACTTTGGAAGTTGGAATAAATGTATTTTGCATTATGCTATGTTTAGGTATGGCCCCCATAGATTCATATGTTTGAATAGGCCTATGGGGGCCAGGGAGTGGAATGTGATGGTTTGTCTATGCTTGGCCTAGGGAGTGGCACCATTAGGAGGTGTGGCCTTATTGGAGTTGGTGTGTCACTATGGGCATGGGTTTAAGACCCTCACCCTAGCAGAAGAATGACCCTGCCTGGAAGTCATTCTTCCACTAGCAGCCTTCAGATGAAGCTATAGAACTCTTAGCTCCTCCTGCACCATGCCTGCCTGGATGCTGCCATGCTCCTGCCTTGATGATAATGGGCTGAACCTCTGAACCTGTACGCCAGCCCCAATTAAATGTTGTCCTTATAAGAGTTCCCTTGGACATGGTGTCTGTTCACAGCAATAAAACCCTAAGATACTTCCCTACAAGCTATTGGTCAGTGAGAGCCCAGAGGCCCTAAAACAACAAGGTTATAGCCATTGCTCTTGCTTGCCCACCATAATGGTACAGCCCTATTGCTGAAGGTGCCATTTGCCCTGGATGCAGTACACAGAGAAACCAAGTTAGAACTGACCCAAAATGTCATCTAACTGAGCTTTCAGTGTTGAAAGGTGCTGTGCAGGCTGCTGGGAAGAAACCTTAATGAACCCTGAAGTCGGTGACAATCCCGGAATAAAATGGTCCCAACCTGACATGAACGTGCCCACTGGTGCAAGATCGGGACAAACCATCTGAGGGTCCTCAACTGTTTCCTGAGTGGGCTGGCAGCCCCTGTTATTGCAAACCCAGTCAAAAGCCCACAGCTGTGGAAATCTTTCCTCCTTGAGAGGCCCTACTACTATTGTTTGGCTAAAGGAATGTGGTATCTAAATATTTATGTTCACACCCAGAGATTGGTGCTGCTCTTGACCTAGCTTCTTTGGCAGTGAGCAGCAGCTAGTGTAAAAACTCATCCAAGTGCTGAGAATTAGGGGCTGTGTGTGCTCAGCCCCATGGGACACATGCATTAACCCTGGAAGACTTCAGAAACATCACCACAGAGAAGGCAAAAAGAAGTGAAAGGTTAAGTAACTCCATCAGTGTATCTTGGTTAGTGAAAGTCAGACTCAAATACCTCAAACACTGCATCTAAACTATGCTAACTAAACCACTGAAACATTCTGTTCCATATTTTTCGTTCCTTGTAAGAAGTGATGGCCGATAATATCGCTTCGGTTTCAGGCAGCTTGTGTGTAACCTGCTCCCAGGTGCTGGGCTGATCTGCAGTAACCAGCGCGCCAGTTCCGCGGTGGGACCTTCTGCCTGGTGGAGGGACCCCGCGCAGGGAGGGAGCCTGCCAGCTTCCCTTCCGCGACCTCTGTTCCCGCGGACTGCGCTGGAGAGACCGGTACCCAGGCTCTCCCCCCGATATAACATCACTTGGGACACGGCCTGTTGGGGCTTCCGTTTGTGCCCGAGGGCGGGTTGGCGCTGTGGTCGTCTGGGTGCCAGATCGGCGGGCCATCGTGACCACAGGGTGAGTGGCGCCACGGAGACTGCCCTCCGCCATCTTTGCTCCAGTGACCAGGTAGTTGGGACCACCAGGCTCAGAGACAGACAGGCATAATATCGCTTCGGGTTCAGGCAGCTTGTGTGTAACCTGCTCCCAGGTGCTGGGCTGATCTGCAGTGACCAGCGCGCCAGATCTGCTGTGGGACTTCTGCCTGGCAGAGGGACGCCCCCTCCCCCCCCCAGGAGAGATCACACACCCCTGCACAGGGCAGGAGCCTGCCAGCCTCCCTTTGGCGACCTCTGCTCCAGGAATCCACTAGGCTGAGCCTTTAGATGTGCAAGGCCTCCCCAATATAAGATCACTTGGGGCAAAGCACATTAGGGCTCCAAAGTCACTCAGGAGCAGGCAGGCCCCAGAAATCGGTGCCAGGGGAATCCTGGTAATCCAGGGGGGGCAGAAATAGCTTTGCAGGCTCACAGGAGGTCCAACCAACAGCCAGTGGCAGCAGGACCAACTAACACCAGAGGTATCCAGATGGCAAAAGGCAAACGTAGGAATGTTACTAACAGTAATCAAAGTAATGTGGGACCATCCGAACCCAACTCTCCAACAGCAGCAAGTCCTGGATACCCCACCACACCCGAAAGACAAGATCTGGATTTAAAATCACTTCTCATGATGCTATTAGAGGATCACAAGAAGGACACAAATAAATCTCATAAAGAGTTACAGGAGACCATGAATCAACGGTTAGAAGCCCTTACAAAGGAAACACAAAAATCGCTTAGAGAAATGCGGGAGAACATGGATCAAAAGATGGAGGCGCACAAGGAGACAACACAAAAATCGCTTAACGAGATGAATCAACGGGTAGATGCACTCACAAAGGAATCACGAAATTTGCATAAAGAAATGCAGAAGAATATGGGTCAACAGACGGATGCCCATAAGGAGGCAACACAAAAATTGCTTAAAGAAATGAATCAACGGTTAGATGCCCTTACAAAGGAAACACGAGAACTGCTTAAAGAAATGCAGGAGACGATGGATCAACAGATGGAATCCCATGAGGAGGAAACACAAAAATCGCTCAGAGAAATGCAGGAGAACGTGGGTCATCAGGAAGAAATCCTGAAAGAGGTAATGCAAAAATACCTTAAAGAAATACAGGAAAATACAAACAAACAAGTGAAGGATCTCAGCAAATCCATCCAGGAACTAAAAAAGGAAGTAGAAACAACTAAGAAATCACAAAGGGAGACAACTTTGGAGATAGAAAACCTTGGGAAGAAATCAGGAGTCATAGATGCAAACATCAACAATAGAATACAAGAGATGGAAGAAAGAATCTCAGGTGCTGAAGATTCCATAGAAAGCATCGACTCAACAGTCAAAGAAAATGCAAAATGCAAAAAACGCGTAACCCAAAACATCCAGGAAATCCAGGACACAATGAGAAGACCAAACCTAAGGATTATAGGTATAGATGAGAGTGAAGATTTGCAACTTAAAGGGCCAGTAAACATCTTCAACAAAATTATGGAGGAAAACTTCCCTAACTTAAAGAGAGAGATGCCGATGAACGTACAAGAAGCCTACAGAACTCCAAACAGACTGGACCAGAACAGAAATACCTCCCGTCACATAATAATCAAAACACCGAATGTTCTAAACAAAGAAAGAATACTAAATGCAGTAAGAGAAAAGGGCCAAGTAACATACAAAGGAAGACCTATCCGAATCACATCAGACTTCTCACCAGAGACTATGAAAGCCAGAAGATCCTGGGCAGATCTCATGCAGACACTAAGACAGCACAAATGCCAGCCTAGACTACTATACCCAGCAAAACTCTCAATCACCATAGATGGAGAGACCAAGATATTCCATGATAAAACCAAATTTTCACAATATCTTTCCACAAATCCAGCCCTGCAACGGATAATAGGTGGAAACCTCCAATACAGGGAGAGAAACAACACCCTGGAAAAAATGAGATAATAACCTTCTTGAATCAAACCCAAAAGTAGATAACCACTCAAACATAAAGATAGCGTCAAGAATGGCAGATGGCAATAATCACTATGCCTTAATCTCTCTTAATATCAATGGTCTCAATTCCCCAATTAAAAGACATAGACTAGCAGACTGGATACGTAAACAGGACCCAGCATTTTGCTGCATGCAGGAAACGCACCTCAGTGTCAAAGACAAACACTACCTCAGAGTAAAAGGCTGGAAAACAATTTTACAAGCAAATGGCCCCAAGAAACGAGGTGGAGTAGCCATCCTAATATCGGATAAAATTGATTTTCAACCCAAAGTCATCAAAAAAGACACAGAAGGACACTACATACTGATCAAGGGAAAAATCCACCATCAAGAACTCTCAATCCTGAATATCTATGCTCCAAATGCAAGGGCACCCTCATTCGTAAAAGAAACTTTACTAAAACTCAAAGCACACATCGCACCGCACACAATAATAGTGGGTGACTTCAACACCCCGCTCTCTGAAATGGATCGTTCAGGAAAGCAGAAACTAAACAGGGACACAGTGAATCTAATTGAAGCCTTGGACCAAATGGAACTAACTGATATATATAGAACATTTCATCCTAGAGCTAAAGAATACACCTTCTTCTCAGCTCCTCATGGTACCTTCTCCAAAATTGACCATATAATTGGTCACAAATCAGACCTCAACAGATACAAGAAGATAGAAATAATCCCATGCCTCCTATCAGATCACTATGGAATAAGGGTGGTCTTCAATGGCAACAAAAACAAAAGAAAACCCACGTACACATGGAGGCTGAACAATGCTCTACTCAATGATAACTTGGTCAAGGTGGAAATAAAGAAAGAAATCAAAGACTTTTTGAAAGTTAATGAAAATGAAGGCACAACATACCCTAACTTATGGGACACAATGAAAGCAGTGCTAAGAGGAAAATTCATAGCCCTGAGTGCCGCCAAAAAGAAACGGGAGACAGCATACACTAACAGCTTAATGGCACACCTGAAAGCCCTGGAACAAAAAGAAGCAAATACACCAAAGAGGAGTAGAAGGCAGGAAATCATCAAACTCAGGGCTGAAATCAATCAAGTAGAAACAAAGAAAACCATACAAAGAATCAACAAAACGAGGAGTTGGTTCTTTGAGAAAATCAACAAGATAGATAAGCCCTTAGCCAGACTAACCAGAGGGCACAGAGATAGTATCCAAATTAATAAAATCAGAAACGAAAAGGGAGAGATAACAACAGAAACTGAGGAAATTCAAAAAATCATCAGATCCTACTACAAAAACCTGTATTCAACACAACTAGAAAATCTTGAGGAAATGGACAATTTCCTTGACAGATACCAAGTACCAAAATTAAATCAGGATCAAATAGACCATCTAAACCGTCCTATAACCCCTGAAGAAATAGAAGTTGTCATTGGAAGTCTTCCAACCAAAAAAAGCACAGGTCCAGATGGTTTTAGTGCAGAATTCTATCAGACCTTCAAAGAAGACCTAACACCAATACTCTTCAAACTGTTCCACAAAATAGAAACAGAAGGAACACTACCCAACTCGTTCTATGAAGCCACAATTACACTAATACCAAAAGCACACAAAGATCCGACAAAGAAAGAGAATCTCAGGCCAATCTCTCTTATGAATATCGATGCAAAAATACTCAATAAAATTCTTGCCAACCGAATCCAAGAACACATCAAAACGATCATTCACCACGATCAAGTAGGCTTCATCCCAGGGATGCAGGGATGGTTCAATATAAGGAAATCCATCAATGTAATCCACTACATAAACAATCTCAAAGAAAAAAACCACATGGTCATCTCATTAGATGCTGAGAAAGCATTTGACAAAATTCAGCATCCTTTCATGCTAAAGGTCTTGGAAAGATCAGGAATTCAAGGCCCATATCTAAACATAGTAAAAGCAATTTACAGCAAACCAGTAGCCAGCATCAATCTAAACGGAGAGAAACTTGAAGCAATCCCACTAAAATCAGGGACTAGACAAGGCTGCCCTCTCTCTCCATATCTTTTCAATATAGTACTTGAAGTTCTAGCTAGAGCAATTAGACAAGAAAAAGAGGTCAAAGGGATACAAATTGGAAAGGAAGAAGTCAAACTATCACTATTTGCAGACGATATGATAGTATACATAAGCGACCCAAAGAACTCCACCAGAGAACTCCTACAGCTGATAAACGACTTCAGCAAAGTGGCCGGATATAAAATCAACTCAAGCAAGTCAGAAGCCTTCCTATACTCAAAGGATAAGCAGGCTGAGAAAGAAGTAAGAGAAATAATACCCTTTACGATAGCCACAAACCATATTAAGTATCTTGGCGTGACGCTAACCAAACAAGTGAAAGATCTGTATGACAAGAACTTCAAGTCTCTGAAGAAAGAAATTGAAGAAGACCTCGGAAGATGGAAAAATCTGCCATGCTCATGGATTGGCAGGATTAATATAGTAAAAATGAGCATCTTACCAAAAGTAATACACAGATTCAATGCAATCCCCATCAAAATCCCAACTCAATTCTTCATAGAGTTAGAAAGAGCAATTCAAAAATTCATCTGGAATAACAGAAAACCCAGAATAGCTAAAACTATTCTCAAGAGTAAAAGAACCTCTGGGGGAATCAGTATCCCGGACCTCAAGCTGTACTACAGAGCAATAGTGTTAAAAACTGCATGGTATTGGTACAGTAACAGACATGTAGATCAATGGAACAGAATTGAAGACCCAGAAATGAATCCACACTCCTATGGTCACTTGATCTTTGACAAAGGAGCTAAAACCATCCAGTGGAAAAAAGATAGCCTTTTCAACAAATGGTGCTGGCTCAGCTGGAGGTCAACATGCAGAAGAATGCAAATTGACCCATCCTTATCTCCTTGCACTAAGCTCAATTCTAAGTGGATCAAAGATCTCCACATAAAACCAGACACACTGAAACTAATAGAAGGGAAACTAGGGAAGAACCTTGAACATATGGGCACAGGGGAGAATTTCCTGAACAGAACTCCAATAGCTTATACTCTAAGATCAAGAATAGACAAATGGGACCTCATTAAATTACAAAGCTTTTGCAAGGCAAAAGACACCGTCAAAAAGACAAAGCGGCAACCAACTAACTGGGAAATGATCTTTACCAACCTTACATCCGACAGAGGGCTAATATCCAAGATATACAAAGAACTCAAGAAGTTAAACTCCAGAGAGGCAAGTAACCCTATTAAAAAATGGGGTACAGAGCTACACAAAGAGTTCTCACCTGAAGAATATCTAATGGCTGAGAAGCACCTAAAGAGATGTTCATCATCCTTAGTCATTAGGGAAATGCAAATCAAAACAACCCTGAGATTCCATCTCACACCAGTCAGGATGGCTAAGATCAAAAACACAGGAGACAGCAGTTGTTGGCGAGGATGTGGAGAAAGAGGAACACTCCTCCACTGCTGGTGGAATTGCAGGCTGGTACAACCACTCTGGAAAGCAGTCTGGCGGCTCCTCAGAAAACTGGGCATGACACTTCCGGAGGATCCGGCTATACCACTCCTGGGCATATACCCAGAGACTTTACCTGCATGCAATAAGGACACATGCTCCACTATATTCATAGCAGCCTTATTTATAATAGCCAGAAGCTGGAAAGAACCCAGATGTCCCTCAACGGAGGAATGGATTCAGAAGATGTGGTATATTTACACAATGGAATACTACTCTGCAATTAAAAACAATGAATTCACGAAATTCCTAGGCAAATGGTCAGAACTTGAAAATATCATCCTTAGTGAGGTAACCCAATCACAAAAGATCACACATGGTATGAAGTCACTGATAAGGGGATATTGACCCAGAATCTCAGAATACCCTAGACACAATCAGCATATCAATAGATTTCTAAAAAGATGGAAGGAGAGACCCCTGGTCCTGGAAAGACTGGATGTAGGGGAATGCCAGGACAGAGTAATGAGAGGGGGTTGAACGGAGAAAAGAGGGAGGGAAGGGGGCTTATGGGACTTTCGGGGAGGGAGGAAACGGGAAAGGGGAAGTGATTTGGAATGTAAATTAAAAAAATAAAATAAAATTAAATTAAAAAAAAAAATAAAATGTGGGGCAGGGTGTCCTATTTAAAAGAGAAATAAAAAGTAAACATGACAGTCGAAAAAAAAAAAAAAAAAAAAAGAAGTGATGGCCATAGTACATTGAAAGGCAAATAAGCCCAGAGCATTCTGGAAGTTTCTAAGGTAGAATAGAAGAATCAAAGACAAGTTGAGCCTGAGTTAAACCTTAGAAGCTGAGAAGTGGCAATGGGAGGGATATTCTAGAGGAAAGGCAGCACTTGGGGCAGCAGATTGGAAAGACAAGGCAGTATGGCGGCTCTAAGTACCTCGAAGGAGTTGAGTACACTAAGGTGGGGAAATGGGAAAGAGGCAGAACAGCCAGAGAGTTAGAATGAACGGCCTACACAACAGGCAAAGGCATTCAGTCTGAACAATAGGAAAGGTTGGAGGAAGGAATATGTAGAAGACTTCTACTGGGAGCCATAAGAGGATATTAGCGTAATTAATCAGAGGTGAGCCTAGCAGTGACACTGGAAGACACAGGAAAGAGAAACCACAGAGAAATTAACAGCACTGTTGCTAGCTTAACAGTGGTGTCAATGAACAAAGAACAGAGGCTCAGTTCCCTGACATATCAGTCACAATACGACAAATAAGGCCAATAACTGAACAGCACCAATACCTACTTTGAATTCTGTGTTGTTGTTGCTATTGTCAAACCCGTCTCCTTGTGAACTTTCCCTGCAGGAATTTGCTCTAAACTTTAAGGTATGGTCTCCATATTTCAGTCTACAAACCATGGAGGGATTGCATCATGAAGGATCATAAGGATCTGTTAATGGTTGTGTGAGGAAGAAACTTAAAAAATTCTATTTCTATGTATTGTTATCTAAAAGGCAAAAAAATAAGCTTTACAAAGCTTAATATGTAGTATAATATATGTATATAATTTATAATTAAAGAAATATTGGAAATGTGTACTTACACATATTTACATAAGGCAAAACATAAATTACCACTTACACTCTACCCTCTATTTGGTAGCTCAGTATTACTTTTTTTTTTTTTAAAGATTTATTTATTATTATGTATGTAAGTACATTATAGCTGTCTTCAGACACCAGAAGAGGGTGTCAGATCTCATTAGGATGGTTGTGAGCCACCATGTGGTTGCTGGGATTTGAACTCATGATCTTCAGAAGAGCAGCCGGTGCTCTTACCCACTGAGCCATTTCTCCAGCCCTCAGTATTACTTTTTAAACTTTGTAATTCGTTTTTAGGCAGACAATATCGATGATTTACAAAATCATGACAGTAAAACTGAAAAGAGTATTAAGTAAATCACCCAATACTCTAAACATTACTAAATGGCAGGAGTGGAATTTGGTTTCTGATTTAACAAGACCTTCACAAATATGAAGGCAGGGTTTCTCCTCAGAGTTTACTTTTCTGGGATCAATATCTCATGCCTCTTCAAGTATCTTTTGCAGGCTAGTTTCTCAGTTAGCACTGCTCTCTTTTTATGAATAACTTACTTTGAGAATGTCTATTAAAAATCCTGTGATCCATTCTAAACTTACTATTCTATATATGGACTTACTAGCAAACCCCTAAAGCAGGAGCACCAAAGAGGCAAAAAATAGAATAAAGCCATTTTAACCATAGACACATTCAGTACCATCTGCATTCCTTACATTAAGCTTGGACACAGTGTGATCCTGCCACTTCTCCACTGAAGACCTTTACTAGCTGTCCCTCTGTCCTAGGACTCACACAGGCCTCCAAGGCTCAGGGGCTTGGGCATCCTGTACTTCCTGTTACCGTTTGTGGATTTCAACATAAGAGCTCCCAGTTGTTCCTAGAGTATCCATGATGCTACCACATCAGTCTTTGAACACTTTTCCTTTATTTGCCTAGATTAACTCCCAAGTAGCTAATTGGTCAACTTATCAATTAAGCCTTTGTGACTGCCCTATGAAACCCAGGTACTCTAACTTCGGAGTATCTTTTCTTTTACTGAGTTTTTCCTGAGATAGGGTCCTGCTAGGTAACCCAGGCTGGCTCTGAACTCACTAGGTAGCCCAGCCTTGACCCTGAGATCCACCTGAGTGTAGACACACACCAGGATCTTCCTTTCTCTGCAGTTTCACTTTATGCTCATCCACTGACTGACTGATTTTTATTTTTAAATTCTTCCTAGAATGGAAACTTCCTAAGATAAGGCAGGTTTTCCTATGCTTTGTCTATTGCTGTACAATTATTGCTTGGCAAATAAGTAAATGCTGAATACATATTAAAAGAAGATAAGGAGAAAGGAGATATAACACAAGGAACGGAGGAGTCTAATGTATGAAGCCAATGCCTGAGGATCTACCCTGAGACACACAGAAATCCACTCCACATTGATTGTAAGGGAGGCTGAGGTGTGCAGCTAAGTGGCAGAGTGCGCACAAGCCTCTGGGTCTGAGGTCATCATCACAGACACAAAACAACTCCATATAGCACAGAAATACTAGTATTTATATAAGAAATCAGAGTGACCCTCTCAAGAATTTTTAAAGAAAATTAACAGCTAGAATCAATGGGTAAAAAAAAAGGATATGATTAATTTTAAATGTAAAATTGGGCTGTTGGTAATTTTATCTGTATTGGAAGTTCTCAATCTTTTAATCAGAAGCATCAGGTACATACACTTCCACTTCACCAGTGCTGTAGTAAGAGGGAGTATGCCAGGCGTGCTGGGTCGGGTGGCTTGCCTTGACTTGAAAATTAGTTGTTCACATCTAAAGCATCTTTCTAAAATATATTAACAGCTGTGATTCAAAGGCAAGAAATGAAGTCACATCCATAGCAAAATACAAAGTGTACATCGCAAATCCACTCACTGAAAGGCCCTTTGAAGTGTCTTACCAGTGTGTTGTCCCCGTTGGAGCTATTCCAGAGGCGCATTCGGTTGTCTGTACCAATGGTGATCAGGTGAAGCCCATCACTTGTAAAACATAAGCCGTTAACTTTCCCGTTGTGAGCAGTGTTTGCTGCAGTGAAAACACATTTGGTTTATGTTTTTCTGTATTGAGCATATATCTAAACACATTAAAGAGTAACTAGTGAATTATTTAAACTGTAACTTGAACATACTTAAATTAATCAACCTTTAGATTGTGTGAATACATTAAGTGGCATTAAAAGAACCACGAATACAGAGGAAAAGGATAGGCAAATAAACTTGTTAAGTATAATTTTTTTCAGTAAGTAAATGGTACTATTAAATTCAATTAAATGTACAGTTCAATACCAGAACTTTAAACACCTGTTGACCCTTCTATATAGTTCCCTCCAAACTAGAAACCAGCTGACAAATTAAAGCTCTGTAAAGGCAGTGCCTGCCTGGAATCCCATCACTAGGAAAGAAAGCAGAGGGAGCTCCCTGTTGTATCCCAATCACTTCTAGTCCAGAATGAGCAGAATGGGAACCCAGGAACTAAACCCTTAGAAACACAGTTGTATCCCAATACACTTCTAGTCCAGAATGAGTTCATGCTACTACCCAGGAACTAAACCCTTAGAAACACAGTTGTATCCCAATACACTTCTAGTCCAGAATGAGTTCATGCTACTACCCAGGAACTAAACCCTTAGAAACACAGTTGTATCCCAATACACTTCTAGTCCAGAATGAGTTCATGCTACTACCCAGGAACTAAACCCTTAGAAACACAGTTGTATCCCAATACACTTCTAGTCCAGAATGAGTTCATGCTACTACCCAGGAACTAAACCCTTAGAAGCACAGTTGGGCTGCAGTGTCACATGGACTGCACCTAACTTCCACTGATCACAACTTGCAGTTTTTATGGTGACATAAAAACACAAAACATCGCTATTTCTTTAATCAATTGTAGCTTTCTGTGTAATATAGAATTTGCATAGTTGGCTTTAAAGGAAAAATATTTGGAAACCAAGTTACACAAGAAGTTATGCTTGCAACTTTGGAGAAAAAAAGCAGTCTCCAGTTATTTGTATCTTGGGAGAAAGAAAAACACAATTATGTTTGATTTACAAACTGATTCACAGTGAAAGCCATTTACAAAAATCAATTAAAAAGCCAATTAAAAAATGTGCTCCCAATCAGACCCACCTCATCCACCCTGTCTTCATAAAGACTATAATATTCTTTTAAATTTTATTCTTTTAAATTGACAGATTTTTAATTTGTCAATATATATATTTATTATTAGATTTCAATGAAAAGAAAGCCCAGCATAAGAAGCACCACTGTATTTCTATCTTAATATGGTCTTCTTACCTGATTCAACAGCTTGAGACTTTTTCCCATTATGCTGGTCAAGAGTAAGCAAACATCCCGATGCTCTCCTCACATCCCATAATTTTACTCTACTGTCAGCACTGGGGGAGGGAAAAAGTCGTATACTGACATATGTAGCTAGGATAAGAACTCCACTCTTGACCACAGAGGTTTCACTCTATTAGCACAAATGTATTCCTACAATTGTACTGTGTTATTTTCAACAAATATTCAAATATTCACCACTCACCAGTACACAAAATAGTGGAACAGTAGCAAAGAGAGGTAATCTTTCTTATCAGATTACAATGACAAAATTCTGCTTTTCTCCAGGGTCCCATCACACTATTATAACATACTTTTTGTTATTTCTCAGTGGCTATCTAGACAAGCACGCAGTTAAGGAATCTCACTGTTTAAACATTTATTTAGCATCAATTTGGGGTTTCTTGTTTTTTATAGAAGTTTGAAAATAAGGTACATGATGAAGACAATCTATTTTCATTAGCTTTTTATGGTCAAATTAGTCTTTGCTAAAAACTACATTTAATATCTTCTAGATTTTCTTTCAAGTGAAGCAACAAAGGGACAGACAGAACATGTGCCAATTTCTCCTCTAAAAATTGCCTGATAATGACATGTGCTCCCAATCAGACCCACTCATCCACCCTGTCTTCATAAAGACTATAATAATATTCTTTTAAAACTATTTTACATGTATTTACATGTGCACATGTATGTTTGGGTGCATGTATGTGTTATGTGTCTACAAGAGTACAGGGAAAAATATGAGAGGACAACTTACGAGAGCATGTTCTCTCCTCTCTGGCAAGCACCTTCCCCTACCAACTTGCCTGACCTATTTGGCCTTTGATAGCTACAGTCCAGCTGTCACATACCTCCTCAGGTCACTGATCCCTCCTACAGTTTTTTGTGTATGTGATTTTCCTTCCTTTTAGCATGGTTCCCATAGCATCCATATGTTGAGGTACTTTCCTTTATACAACAAAAATCTTTGTCTGTGTCATGTGATGTTTAGCTTTCTGTGGCTGGGTATAGCAGTAGTCTATTTACTGAACTGAGCACAGCTGCCCAGCAGTCCTATGTACTGTAACTAGCCATTCTCTCGTAGTCTATCGTTTCGAACCTTTATAAGCTCACCTCCAATCCATACCCCCACCCCCAACACACACACAACGTTCGACCTCACCTAGGGCAAGTAGTCCTGCTCTCTTCCTGTACTAGTTACTGAACGTCTACTGCTACTAAGTCATTTTGGATGCTCCGTAGGCAGTGATCTTTCCTTCTTCAGATTGTCTGCTTTCTGAAGTTGCTATCAAGCTGTGTCTCTAGTAATACTTGGAAGAGGTAGTGGTCATTAAATACTAACAAACTCAATCAATGGATAGATGGGTACTTTATATCAGAGCAAAAATTCTGGGTTAAAGAAACTATTCTTAAGTGTGTAGTGTTATACTTCCATGTAGGAAAACAACACAATTGTTGTTTGTTTTACCAGCTGTGTGAGCTGATTCATGTCACTAGAGTCTCTTGCTTTCTCTGGGTTCTGAACTGTGAATGCCTTCAGGATGGATATCAGGCAAAGGAGGGCACTGTGCGGACAGTTCACAGACAAAGCCTGCAGCACAGGTTCCCTGCAGAGCCAACTGCAGTTGGGTGCTTCTGGAATCCCAGAGCTGGGAAGAGGAAAACAAGCCAGCCTGCCTACCTGAACCAATGAGCTCGATGCTTAATCAAGGGCTTCTTACTAATCCAGTACAGGATGACCCTCCAGTGCCAACCCCTGGCTTACACACTCATGCATTGTGCACCTGCACACATACAAAAGTGCAAAGGCTATTTTCTTGACTGATATGAATTGAAATTTGTAACTTATATTTCATTTTCAGGTACTAACTATATCTGACAAAATCTGTATCTTATGAAAATGTAATCTCTCAAATTGCTTCTAATTACTAATATTAAGAGTAGGTACAGAGCTAAACAAAGAGTTCTCACCTGAAGAATATCTAATGGCTGAGAAGCACCTAAAGAAATGTTAAACATCCTTAGTCATTAGGGAAATGCAAATCAAAACAACCCTGAGATTCCACCTTACACCAGTCAGAATGGCTAAGATCAAAAACACGGGAGACAGCAGTTGTTGGCGAGGATGTGGAGAAAGAGGAATACTCCTCCACTGCTGGTAGGATTGCAAGCTGGTACAACCACTCTGGAAAGCAGTCTGGCAGTTCCTCAGAAAACTGGGCATGACACTCCCAGAGGATCCGGCTATACCACTCCTGGGCATATACCCAGAGACTTCCCCTGCATGCAATAAGGACACATGCTCCACTATGTTCATAGCAGCCTTATTTATAATAGCCAGAAGCTGGAAAGAATCCAGATGTCTCTCAATGGAGGAATGGATACAGAAGATGTGGTATATTTATACAATGGGATATATTTATACAACTACTCTGCAATTAAAAACGATGAATTCACGAAATTCTTAGGCAAATGGTCAGAACTTGAAAATATCATCCTTAGTGAGGTAACCCAATCACAAAAGAACACACATGGTATGCAGTCACTGATAAGGGGATATTAACCCAGAAGCTCGGAATACCCTAGACACAATTCACATATCAATAGATTTCTAAGAAGATGGAAGGAGAGGCCCCTGGTCCTGGAAAGACTGGATGTAGGAGAATGCCAGGACAGAGTAACGAGAGGGGGTTGAATGGAGAAAAGAGGGAGGGAAGGGGGCTTATGGGACTTTCGGGGAGGGAGGAAACGGGAAAGGGGAAATCATTTGGAATGTAAATAAAAAAATATATAGAAAAAAAGAAAACAAAAACAAACAAACAAAACGAGTAAAACCAAATAAATTGCACTTTACCTTGCTGTTGCCAAGATATAGTCATAGCGTGGTGACCAGGAAACTGCCAATATTTCCTGTCTGTGACCTGCAAATACAAGTGAATGAAATATTTAAAAAAAAAAAAAGAGTAAGAAGGCAATAATTTTGCCTGACTCAGAAAACAGCAAGCATAAATAGTAGTGAATGGAT